>BSBK01000882.1:375000-1097500 GCA_027943335.1 Chamaecyparis obtusa
GATTAGACTTATTTATTTTATTTTTTGAAACAATCATATCTTATATTGCCTAAACATATAAGAAATTGATCAATTCAAATATAAGAATCAGGGTGATAATAATGTACAGGAAAATAATTTTTTTAAATTTAATCTAAAATAATTAAATATATATCGCAATCAAACATAAAATAACTTAGATTAATCAAGGATTGATTGTGGAAATTGTAAATATATAATTGTATAACAAAAAATTGGAGCATAAAATAATAAACTAAAATAATATTAACCTCTTCTACCCAAAATATCTGCAACATTCAAATTAAGTATAAAGGTTATCAAACATAAGGAAAACATAAGGATCTCACCAATACCAACCTTTGTGGTGGTTGTACCCAAGAAAGATGGATTTGGTGGCATGCGAGTGCATTCACCAACAATAAATAATGCATATGAAGATGAGCTGTTAAACGACTTAAGATGCCATCTAATTTATAGATTTTTGGCTATAAGATTATGTGGATATGATGAAAAAATAAGAGATCAAGGGCTCAAATTGGTTGAAACCTTAGGGAGTATGAGAGGAAGACAAGAGTCCTAACATGATGGGTGGACATGGAATGTAGATGGATTGATGGGAAATCAATGTTGTAGAATCCCTTTGAAAGAAGTGAAGGGATAAGATAGAAATGGATATTTCAGAGTACTCTAGGGGGTTGGACAAATCATTTAACCTGTGTTATATGGTACTGAGGGCATGTGAAATGCATAAAGGAACCATACCTATGTATAAAAGCATATACCTTTATACATAAATATTGATGTGAAAGCATTGAGTGGTTTGACTAGGCTTATGAATGTCTAGGTGGGGTTGGTGTGCAAATAATTTTAACTCACTTATAGTAATTAATCAAATAAATGTCTGGATTTATTCAATCAGTTATAGAGAATCTTGTTGGAATGTAATGTTGTTGTCGATATTTTTATTAATGGTTGTCATTGATGTCAACATCCTTGGCTGATTGGATGAAGTTATGTTTTGATGCATTGGTGATCCGAATTAGCTTGTTCCAAATTTTGTGTGGTAATGATCTATCTTTAGTTGTGTGTCCTAGTCCCATTAATATTGAAACATAATGTGGCCACTCTTTTGAGTCCAGATTGATCTAAAAATTGGTTAACATGCTCTATAAACATTGTATGCATGGTAATGTGTAAGTTCTATTCTTTGGTTCCAAATATCATGGTAAATGGGTAGCGTGTAATATTGAGCAAGGAGGTTATGTGTTGTCCATGTTTCATTCATTTCCACCATAGGAATTTTTTGTGGTGATCTAATTCAAATTGTGTTTGTCCGACTTAGAAGATTATGGAGACTTGGAATGGTATAAGTAAAATATGATTCTGGTCAGTGATAGTATGTGCGATAAATGCGAATGTACAAGGAAAAATCTATGTATTATTGAGTATGAGAAAGTGTTTGACCATAATTATTAAACAGTAAGGTTCTTCCACTGTGGCAATTGGTAACAGTTATTTTAGTAGTGGATTCACTTTCATTATTTTCCTATTAGCAATGAGCCTTTCACTATTGGTTGTAATAGCTAGATAGTGAGCCTACCTGCAGTGAGCAAATTGGTAGTGAGCCACCCTTTATAAAAATCACCTTAACCGATGTTTGGTATTTGAGAATTAGCATTCTCCGTGGTTTTTCCCATCTAAATATCTAGTGTTCATTTTGCATAGTGTTCTTATGTACTTTCATATTTATATTTTTTTTAACTATGTTTCATACAAAAGATGATAAAATATTTTATATAGCCATGTTCCATTCAAAAGATGATTAGGAGAATTCCATGGACCACTAGCCCCTTTTTTTTCTTAGTGAGTATAGAAAGAAACTATAGTGCACACATAAAGCAAATAGACCTCTTTGTCATAAAATAATTAATTAAAGAACAAATGAGTGGACAAAGTTGTTGTGGAGAGACATACTCAAAAGGAGGAGGTCAACTTCAACATGTCTTACCAAAAAAGGATGAAGTCCTTCTTCACTTTCAGCTCCACATCACTCTAGCGGGTACACCTTACCTGGACACACATAAATCCTTATTGCAAATAATAGGCCTGCAAGTATATGACTATGGAATAGCCTTCATATTCTTATAGGTATCTTGTACCTCAATGAATCACCAAGTCTTATGCAATATCCTACTTGCATAGAATGAATCTAAAAACTAGAAACTCCTCCTATCAAACACGAAAGGGAAAATGATTTCATTTAAGTTTTTTGGGTTGAATGGACCCTTGAAAATACCCCAAGTCTCTCATAGACTAGTGCCTTATCCAATGGACAATAGAGTCAAATAAATCACTACATTAGAGAGCTATAAATAGAGAGGACAATACATTCTAATATGTTGATGTCTTACATCAATCATACACCATTGATCAGATCCTACTTAGCAATCCACCTGTGTACTCAGATATGCAATCACCTATTCAAAGGATTTTAACCCTCCCCTTAGAAGAGACATAGGAACAAGCAATATATTAATCAACATCCATTGAAAGACAAGATTGAGATACCCTTGATATCCCAACTCATACACATCTGAAAACCAGTCCTAAACTCAGTTATTTTTGTGGAAACAACTCTATTGTAGACATCTTGGAAATACAATAGAAAGATTAAAACACCCTTGATGCTCTAATCAACAAGTTCAAGAATCAAATGGAGACAATCTAATAGTAGTATGAAAATACTGAGATTTTATTCATAAGACACACTATTACAACTTATATTCTATTCTCTAAGCCAAAAAGGAAAGAGGGAACACCCTATATGCAAAGAAGAAGGTAATATATTTACAAGAAGGAACCACTCATGGAACCAGCTCTGAGAAAATACAAAAAATCCAGAACCCCTACTAAATGATCTTGGGAATCCTTATAAAGGATTGCAACAAGCTTGGAATCATTTAGGTCAAAATTAGGTCTACAACCAATAGGTACAACAAGAAATGAAAGAAAAAAATAAAGCCTAGAAACCTGGGAGAATCAGACCAAATATGATGTACAATTATATGGGTTTCATCATCACAGGCTTATTGCAAATACAAATTGAACCAATTTCTTATTGTAGACAAAACAACCTTAAATACTAGAACTAACTTGGGAAATTATTGCATGTACAAGGCATGGAGACAACTGATATCCATCAAACCCTAGCCACCCTATTAAAAAACTAGTTCTTCATTAACTCAACATGGCACATCAGGAACTAAAATTAGATCAGGTGGCTACCCAATATCTTGTTCATCAATTCTTTACCTACAAGCATCCTTGGAGCAAATAAATCAGATCTGGCCTTGTCGTATCTAGTTCAGTGTTCAAAAACCCTGCGGAAACCCTTAAACAAATTTAAATCCTGACCACAACGGTTAATTAATCAAGTTTAAAACATGACCATTGATCCTTTTCTTTTCCTGACACATTGGACGGTCTTCAAAATCTAGCAACAGTCAACTGAGCTTTTTTAAAAATTACCCGACCACATCATCTTATCTCGGCAACCAATCAAGAACAGGCACATCAGCATGACCTAGAAACTGGACCCACCTTGACCTTGGCAAGCATCCCCTAACCCTTAGTCATTTAGAGAACATGCAATTGAAGGCATTCTCCAAGTCATAGAATGAAAACCTTAACCTTGGTCTAGTCTAGAGATCACGCGAACAAAGGCATTCACATGATCATTGATCATTTTCTTGACCCTGGATTCCATCAAGCGAACACACAGCCACCGCCTGATCCACTTTCATCTATGGCCCAAATCTAATCTCCAAGCCTTTACCTTTAACTCATCTTCTATATGGTGATCATGTGACCAAAGACTTCACCTGATCACTAGAAGTTTATCTTAACCTAGGTCATGTCTAGAGATCACACGAAAAAAAGCATTCACATGATCGTTGAGTCTTTGCCTTACTCTGGGTTTAATCTGGAGAACTAGTGCTGGCCGCTGATCAAAATTGCATTAATAGTTCTCATTTACCACTCAAAACCTTGTCTTAACTCAACCTAGATCATGAGATCATGTGACCAAAGTATTCACTAGATCTCAGAACATTTCTCTTAACCCTGGTTATATCTAGAGAACACGTGAAAGCCTTTATTCACCAAGTTGCCAAATCTCCTACTTAACTCTAGGTAAATCATGAGATCAAGTGCTAGTCGTTGATCTTGTTCACCATCCATAGTCTTTTCTGAGTCGCTAGATAAAATGATTAACTGCCTAAGAACTTGGAGAATTGGCGAATGCCTCAATCACGGAGTCACTGAATAAAAAACATAACAGCCTACCAAGGAAATAAGACATGTGCAGAATGGGGACTTAAGTGAACAGGAAAAGGTAACAGATAAATAGACTAAGGGTAGAGTTTCCTGGACTTAGATAATTTTTCAAAACCCTTTGCATGGATAAACTCTAGTTCCTCAGACCTTGAAATGACTGGATCTCACTAGTTTTTGCATTTCAACACATGCGCTCTTGACTAGAGCTTGCAAACACCATGAAATATCCCTGGACAAGGGTGCAAGCCATGAAACCTGATAGATTTTCTTCACATATCAAAATTGTGTTGCAGTAGGACATGACTATTTCTTAGGGTTTGCACAAGAAATAGGCCATTTTCATAGGATTTTGGCTATGACGGGAAAATGGCCTAACAGTGGCTTTATCTGGGGATGATGGGTAACTTGTGCCCATGCAAGAATTCAAAATTCCTGGAGGAATCAGACCATCCTCTGGACAAAAACTTACAGGGAACCTTCTCAAAAAACTAACAGACTGGAAATAGGAAAGCAGGAAAGGAAACACACAACAGGAGGGGAAAGAACTGTACAATATGTACAAATATTTACAAACAACCTCAAGTTCTAATAATGAGAATCAGTACTTACCTCTATCAAAGATACAATTCTCATCTCCATACATTAGAGTTAAACTGAAACCCTTATTGACCAAACATGCCTCCATGAATTTTCAACATCATATGGAGTATAACCACAACCCTCACTGTCAAAAGGCATTTGGAAGTCACCAAAATACTGAAGGTATTGATCATTGTATGACATAAAACTATCATACCCTTTAAAGAATTTATCCAACTAAGGAAAATATCCTGACTCCTTATCATAGCTAGAAACATGTTGGCCTCTTTCAAAATATAATTGAATATCAAAAAAGAAATTTTGAAATTCAAGCCTTTGTACATCACACAAGTCCTCAAGAAGATTGCTTTGAACTGCAACTTGTGGCTTTAGGTTCAGCTTATCCTGGGAAATATTATCATGCTAGACTGGAAATGTAAGATTGGGATTCCATTGTTTTCATTACAAAACCTTTGGTTCAATACGAATACAAGACCATGAAACTCAAAAAATAGACTCAAATGCCTGAATACTACCTAGTATTGTTAATTCCACCATCTCTCTTATAATGGAGAGGAAGAAGAGATAAAGGAAAATCAAAGCCAGTTGCAAACAAACTGACAGTTGTTAACTCTCTACAAAAAAATTCATCTTCCCTCCAATTTTGATCTTTTTCACTTGATCTCTGTAACTGCCTTTATCTGTGCGGTCATTTTTCCCACCAATTTCATTCTTTGCCTCTCCAAAAAATGATTTGATTATTCTCTCTGAAAATGCTCTGTGAATGCTTCTCTCAAAACTTATAAAATAAAATATTTTAAACCAACTATGGAGAGGACTATTGAAAATCATTTAAATTTGCATTTCACTCTTTCAATCTGCACTTTTTGCCCTTTTTCTTGCACATTTGGCCCAGAACTCACCAGATTTTGATATGTGTCACTAGCTGACTAGATGCTCACATTAACCCTAGGTTGACCACTTTGATCTGCAGATTCTGTGAATGCCTCATTCTCTAAATATCTGAATCTAATTCTTAACCATGGTTACATTTAGCGATCATGCGAATGCCTTATTCTCCAAATCTCAGAATGCATCCCTTAACTACAGTTTGATCTGGCGATTACGCGACTATGTGTTTGTTGAATCTCAAAATGTTTCAACACTAACCACCACCATTCAGTGATCACGTGACTAACCACTCGGTGAGTCACTAAATGTTATCTCCTTAACTACTAGGATTCGATGATCACATGACCAAGCATTCACTGAATCGCAAAAGTTTGGTCCTTAACTGCCAGGATTTAGTGACTATGTGACTAACCACCTGCTAAATTGCTTGATGTTTTCTCTAACCACGAGTTCATTATGCGATTCAGCGACATTCTGCCACGTGTCCACTTTCGTTCCACATCATCCTCTAGCATTTTATGAAAAATTGGGTTTTCTATCTGTTGGCATGCTTCCCAATGTACCTTCATGTGCGCACTCCCAAAGAGCCTCCTGCTCTTTCTTCATAACACTATGTGACCATTGTTTCATTTATACACATGAAATGTCCACATTTTAGCCAGTGTGTAATTAAATCTTTGAGTATTTTTAAATATTTTCATTTAAAATTTTATATGTGCGCCTAGCTGGCAAGCACCTAGTCTGGGCCCCACGCAAGTCAAAGAGGCCAACTTGCCTCTTTTACTTCACTTTACATTGAACTTGAGCACTTTTTCATTTAAACACTCCTCTAGATCAAATTTAGTTCCTATTTATAAAATTTACTTCTCCAGCCTGCACTTGCATGTGTTTTATCTGGCTTTTCCTTACCTTTGTTTCATTTCTTACATTCCCATGATTCCCTTGCCTTGTACGCACCTCCAACCCTTCATTGTATTTCTTAGCTTTCTTTGATGTTGTGTTTGGATGCTTCATTTCTATGTATTAAATTTGCAGAAGTTGTTTTCTTTGGTACGCACCCTGCCCTCTTGGTTCATGTGTGCCCATCCTTTGTTGCTCCCATTACATTTTATTTGCTGGCATGTACCAAACATGCAACACACACACACCCCCCAACATGCCAGAATGCACATCTCCTTTGTTTTGTATGCACCACATTTCAACTGGTACACACCCCCATAAAAAGAATACAAACTTTGCAAAATAAAGGATATGCCAACAGATTAAGAAGGTATACAATCATATTTATAAGTGGCATGTTCTATACTTTGAGAAAGGTTGCATGCTCAACATGTTTGACTTACAAAAACAATCGTGTTTTAGGTTGAAAAACAATTTCAACATCATTACTAAAGTGCACACAAATACAATTTTTTGTCTGAAATGAGCATCAATCCGGAAGCCTAGTTTGAAGAAAAACATCTTAAACCCCACATTTGTCTTTTGTTTACCTGAAATGTAGCCACCAAGATGAATTCAGAACCATAGTGTGTCAAACTTTAAATTACATCAGGAAGAAAACAAAGAAATTATACTATGCATAAACTGGGAAGCCTAGAGCCATGAAAATTTCTAAAAGTTTATGATAATTCAAAATATCAACTGGGTCATTGTCAGATTTTGAGCAGCTCACAAATTTTTAGTACCTCCTTTGTAAACTAACCTATTTAAATTTCTCTGTAAACGCAAGTTGCAATCACTGAGAACTGCCCCTCAAAAAGATGCATTACAATATCAAATGATTGCCCGAGGCTCAACCACTGATGCTAGTAGAAGATTTGTGTACAAGGAATGCAAGGAAATAACTCTCATCTAAAAACAAGCATCTGCCAACAAGTTACCAATTTTTGAAAGTAGCAACTTGCAAAGTTGATCCTGTCAACACTAGACATCTGCATAAAACACCTTTTGATCTGACTTCACAAACCTATCAAATGAGACCCTTATGATCTGAAACTTAGGATATGGATTCAATTTCACTCAAGGAAAATGAATCCATAATTAATTTTCCCAGAAGATCAAATGGTTAAATATAATTAAATGCCAAAGTCAGCCCTTTAGATCATTCCGAATTTAAAACATTGAAAAATGCAGAAACTAGATTTGGAATTGGCTTAGGAAATTGACCAAATAGATTGGTCAAGATCTATAAATCATCAAGGAGGTACACTTCTAGGTCTACAATGCATGAGAACTTTCAATTCCACTTTTCCTTGAACTGGGTACAAATTAGGAGACCTCAAAGTAAGCCATTTAAATTATAGATTCTGCGTACTTAGTGAAACTTAACAAACTGCAAACGGAATGGTTCTGGAAAACTAATCAAACAACCACATGGGGGGCTAAAAATGATAATGAAGACTCACTCACATGCCTACAACACATTGTAACAACCCTAATATCATGACTATTCACTGGGCATAAAAGGCAAATCTCTGAAGTGGGCCATTTTATACAATTCTGGAAACATAGAATGCAGATTTCAGGAAACACCTCCAAAAGGCTACTTTAAAAACTTACCAGAATTGAAAACTAGGAGCTCAAACCCATTACATATGCCAAATGAAAGGTGATGAACACATCCCCCAAGTGGTTCCTTATAAAAATCAACAGGCCTTTTTCTCCATGCACCCAAACTTGGCTTCTCACAAAGATTTTCAAGGGTACAAAATTATACTTAGAGAATTTTTTGAAAATGGACTCAAAATCATATCCTAGATTTTGAATTCCAACATACTGTAAGATAAATGATTAGTAGTTTGGTGTTTAAGCCTTCATAAAAATATTCTGAAATGTTGCAAAGGGAAACAAATCAGAAACACAAAATCCAAAAACATTTAAATGCTCTCTATATTAGGTCTGAGATGTCAGTCTCAAGACATAGATGATGGTTTGTGCAGATAGGGATCTGGCATAGACAGTGATCAAAGATAAATGTCATAATCCAAACTGACACACATGATTAGTTACCTGCACATAGTACAAGGAACGGAGATGACAATTTGAATTCAAATATGGCATTGTGCAAATAGAAAAAGTTAGCTACCTGCAACATAAAAACTCAAATTTTTTATAGCATTTAATTTTACAAAATTGTACTATAGTCATAAATCTAAATGATTTTTATTACCGTAACCACAGGTTTTGAAGGGGCCCTAAAACCCTTTAACAAGGCATGAAGAAGATAAGCATAATAAAACTAAAAGACAACAATCTTTCCCAGCACGGGACAAAAATCAAGAGGGACATATCCCAGATATTACATTAAAGCACTAGCATAAAAAGTGCATGGTACTAAAACAAAAAACTACCAGCAAAAAAGGGCAAAAGAACTCCCAGCAACATGGTCACTTCATCATTTTGTGGAATTCCTTGGATTCCTCCATCTAATTTTGCATATTCTTGATGGACTCCTTCAGGTTGGAAATATCTTTAGCCTAGACCACAGTCTTCTTTCTAGTACTAGATCTGGTTCTAGAACCTAGACCAAGCAACTGAATATCATATTTCCCTTGATCTTCATCTTTCATTTTATCAGTATTATCCCCTTCCACCAAGGTATAGATGTTAGAAATAGGAAATACTGAGAGGGGGGGGTGAATTAGTATTTCACAAACTTTTTCTTTTGCCCACTTACGGATATAATAGATTACTTTAGTGCATACAAAGATTATCAAGCTGATTAACAAACATAGCAGTAAATAGAAAGAACTCATAACACATGATATGTTCTCGAGGAAACCCTGGCCAAGGGAAAACCCCAATGGGGATGGTACCCACAAAGATCACTAATCAAAAGTATCCTGTTAGGGATATTGGACCCTGTTAGGAGTCAATTTATAATATATAGTAGATCTATCCTGGTTAAAGGACTTTAGGCCTTGTTAGAAGCCTTAACCCTGTTAGGAGTTAGATTACAAAACCTGATCACCAGCTGAGCTCACTGCCCAAAAAGGTAATACAAAATGTTTCTGACTGTAATATGGTACTGCTTACAACTTCGCATCAATAGCCTTTGCTAATATCACAATATACAACTATCGCAAGTTATCTTTTCTTTCTTTTTACATATCACATATATTTTCCATTACATTTCAAGTATGCCTAATATATGATTTATTAGAGCTAATAACTTTACATGGTCGGCTTCCAAAATATTTATCCAAGAGTAAACATCTAGGATGTCATCCCTTCATAATGTTAAGTCATTATTTTGACAAGCAAAAATAATCCCTTAACTCTTTCGCTAATACTGTCTCCAAAACTGTTCTGTCTGCAAAAAACTCTCTTCAGTAAACTTGGAATAACTTTGTCCGTACTGGTCCAAACTTTATGCGCACTGAGATGGGGTATCCTCATACTCTTTAGAAGCTTTAGTTAACTGCACAAACAAAAATATTGCTCCAGTGGACGTCGCCAACTAAATCTTCATCGGGTGCTCTGTCAGGATCACTGTATCCATACTTAGACAATTTCTTCCTTCAACTTGCCATACTTGCATTCCAGATTCTGTGCTCTCAATAGAGATCATATGTTGACATAATGACAACATCTATGCATCCACATTAGCCAAATTGCCAACAATCTCCCCCTTTGTCATTGGTGACAACATATGGGAAAATTGGCTAAGTGTGCAAACAAAACTTCAAAGTATTTACACAAAATTGTGGCCAAAAGTTATACAACACATATACAATATTGTACTCCATAGAATAGCTCCCCCTATGAGTATCCTTCCTCAACATATATTCAATTTTTTTCTATCTCTCCCCCTTTGACAACAATGACAAAGATAGGGTGTACAAATTTTTTTTAAAAACTTTATACCTTGTTATCAGCTATTGCAAAGCTGGTAGGCTTGCAACACAGTCACCAAACTCTGACTTCCATGATTCAAAATATTTCTCCCATATCTTCCTGATGGATTCAGCAACATTGAGTAGAGTACTCAATCCGTATGCTGCTGTCTGACAAGCTTGCAGGGAATTGAAGCTAAACTTCTGAAAAGATGTCTTTGCTGAAAGACACTGCTCAATTTGGTCTTCAACAATTGAGGTCTTGATTGAGATGTGCTCTCTCAAGATGTTAATCCTGAGCATCTTTCTATTCTTCTCCTCTGCTAACATTCTAATTTCATCATTTAACTTCCTTATGTTCTTCTCTATAGAACTTATCTTTACATTTGGGCTTGACAAGGTGTTTGTTTCAGCTGTAATTGCATCTATCTTCTCTCTGATCTTCTTATCTTCTTCAGCTGTTAGGATTTCTAATTTTGTGCATTGTATATACAAACTCTTTCTAGTCTCAAAATGTTTCCTCAAATTCTTTATGCATACATCCAAACTACCAATATCATTTCGAATATTTACACTTAAATTTTGTTGCATTTCTGCTTCAAAGTCTTCCTGAACTTTTATTCTAGCAATATCCGTTAAGTTAGAAAATTCAGAGTCAAAAGAGTTTATTACTGTTTTAGCTTTCTCAAGTGGATCTGATTCAGATACCTTAGTGTTGATCACACTCTCAAGTTTCTCTGTCAAAACTCTAACTTTGCCTTCAAGGTCCTTCACCTTCTTATTCTTTCCAATAATTTTATTAAGAGATGTGATGAACTCAAGCTGATCATCATCTTCAACTTCTTTTCCAAGGTCTTCAAAAATTGAACCAATTTGTCTCTTCTTACTGTCAGGTGCACTAGGGGTAGTGACCTCTGTCAAAATTTGTTTACCTTTAACTGTCTATTCTGCTAGAACTGATTCTGATACTGCTGGTGCTTCCATTGCCTCTGTATCCTTTTCTGATTCTGTAATCTTCTCTTGCTCTTCTAAAGCCAAATTGTCAACAATGTTTCCTAGATCATGAAATACTACATCATCTGACTCTAGTGTCACTTTGGTTCCTTCAATGTCCATTGATTCTTTGCCAATATTGATATGTGAAGAAGATGGAACTTCTTCAATACCAACTTCCTCTGCATGTGGTTCCTCTGATTGCTTCTGCTGAGGGTCTGATTCAACTTGCTTTCCTACAACTATATCTGCAAGAACTTGCATTACTACTTTCTCTGTCTCTTTTTGTACTTCCTCCTTTTTGCCTCCCATTATAAGGATTGTTCTTCTCTTAATTCTCAATAAATTTCCAAGAGACTTCAAGAATCTCTTCAAATGATCTTCATCCTCAACTTCATAGAACTGTCTGATTACATGTTCTCTCATCTTTATGTCCTCTTCTTGTGCTCTCTATTTTCTATTCACAAGTCTGTTATACAAATCTTCTGGGATCTTACCATGAATTGTGCTAAGTTTCTTATCTATCACAATCATATGTGTAATCATTGCATTTTCAAAATTCAATCTGTCAAATGATCCATACAGATCATAGAATTTATTCAACTTAGTGAAGTCTCCATGCTTCAATATATCTTCATTAACTTTTTCAATTCTTGGTTTCCAAGTTTTCTTCTTGATTGAAACTACATCATCATCTTTAATTACTACTACATTTTTAGGTATAGGTGGTACAATCACTTTCTGTCTCTTGCCGGGTCCTGTTGCACTCACTTTTACTCTTTTGCTAGGAATAGGAGAAAAAGATTTATCTCCTTCATCTTTTTTAGGTACTTCAACTCTTACCTTTACTGCAATAGGATCAACAGGATCTGCACTAGATGCCTCAGGTGAAATTACAAGATTTTCACTTTGCTTCAAGGCTTCTACAGTCTTCTTAGCTATGTCAAACTCATGACTTGACATACCTGATTCTTTCAGTATTTTCTTCATAGTATATTCAACTCTCTTACTAGATTGCTTCTTTTCTCTCAAACTTATTGCAGAGTTGAAATTCTCTTCATAGGTTCCAAACCTATTTGCATGACCATCCAACTCACACTTTAACAATCTATTCACATATCCTACTGTTTCTGCTTTAGATATTTCATAGCCAAGAGGGTCTATGAATTCCATTCTAGGCTCAACTACTTCAATGTAGGTGAAATTAGTGTCTACCATAAAACAAATGTCATCTTTATGCTTTTCAACTAAGGATTGAGGAATCCTTGATTTGTTCTTAACAATATTCTGAAAAGTCTTCAATACAAGCTTCACACTGTCATTAACTTTATCAAAAAGGTGCTTCATGTAGACTGAGTTTATTCTTTCCATTGTGTTCACATTGTCACTCCAATCAACTGTGTAAGGAAATCTTCTCAAAATATGGAAAAACATATAGGTTATCAAAGATGAAAACCTAAACTGTGTGTACTTACCCTTCTTAATCTTTTCTAAGTTCTCAAATAACTGAATTTTCAAAATTTCACATAGGTCTACTTGTTTCTTCTCAATACACATAAGATAAGCTACATGAACCATTCTTGCAGCCATGTCATCTTCCCTTGAACTACCACATAATTTAGTTGTTAGGATCTTGCAAAGGTACCTAACATCATCTTGCTTAATTTTACTTATCACAATTCCTCTACCATTATAACTAGATCTAGTGTTGTCTAAAACAATCTTTCTCATGTTCTTTTCATTCAGTGGAATCTCTCCAACTTTTGATAATCCAGTAACATCATGAATTAGGTCAGCAATTATATCAATAACTCTATCCTCCATCTAGAATTTCCCATTGTGGATTCTACTTAAAATGATCTTGGTACATTCCTCATCATTAAATTCATACTTCATGGAATATTTGATAATTTCATTGTTCTCTAGGTGCCTGTAAGCTGATTTAACTGACATGTCTTGATTGTACAATTTCCTATAATCATCACTAAAATTTGCATCTCCCAAAGTTTCAAACTTGCAACCTAAATATCCTTTAACATTCTCAATGTGCAATACTCCATCTGGTATGGATGATAGTGCTAGACTGTTATCAATTTCAGTTGGTTCTACTGGTTCTTTCTTAATCTTAGGTCTATTCTTATCCTTAACATTATGAACCATAGAAATATCCATCTTATCAATTGATTAAAGATCAAAAAATACCTCAACTTTGCAAATCTAGGGTTTCGATATGATCGTCGCTGCAAACTGCTTCCAAACTTCTTCAAATCATCCTCAACTTTCTTTTTCTTCTTTCAAATCTCTTTTCAATCACTTTGTAATTGTGATAACTTTGATTTCAACCTTATAACACTTCACATTAACTCGATCTGACATCGCATTCATTCATTTTGCCGCTAAAACCTCAAAAAGCTGATTCTGCAAACCTGCAACCATAAAACTTTCTGCGACCTCGTAAAACACAATATTTTATTTTGTGCACTTAACCATAGGATTAGTACAACATAATAAACCTATATCTAACTGTGCAAAACTTAACTCATTCAAATTCCTAATCTACACTAATCCTAAGTCCTAAACTACAGAAACTTACATAATTTAAGTACTTAAAGAAGGGTCAGGTAAAGATTCATCCTTACCATTAGTTACATTACCTTCTTGACTGCTTTCAGTGCTGACTATACCTCCTTGATCTGTGCCTTTATCAAATTTTACTTCATCTTTATTGCTACAGCAACCTTTCTCTTTGTTTCCTGCATTTTCATTCCTTCTTGCATTGTTCCTAGGGTTAGGGTTACGATGATAACCTCCATTGTTCATTCTGCAAAATCTTGTTGAGTGTCCAAACTTGTTGCATATCTGACAAATGATTCCATTGTTTCCAAATCTCTATCCTTGCTGGTTAATCTGTGACCTACAATTTCTAGCAATATGTCCTACTTTGTTGCATCTAAAACATACTACCACTTTTCTTTGATTCATTTCTTCAATAGATTTCTTATCTGCATTGTTAGTATTCCCAATCATTCTATCATAATTATTCAGAATTACTTTAGGTCTTCTACATTTGTTAGCTCTGTGTCCAAAACTATGACAATTATAACAATGTCCATTAAGAGGTTTAAATTTCTTACCTGTGCAATCTCTCTTCATGTGCCCAATAGTATTACAAGAAAAACATCTACCTTTGAATTCTCTTTGCATACCTTTAGATGATTCTTCCTATTTTGATTCTTCTTGCTTTGATTCTTCTTTCTCTCTAGGTGGTTCTTCTTTAGGTGGATCTTCCAATGTGTTCTCATCTAGCTTTATTTCCTCCACACTTTCAGATGTCTTCAGATCTGGCTTCTTACTTTTATGGATTGCACTAAACATACTAAATCCAAATCCAGCCCTATCAAAGAATGGTTCTTCAAAAGAAATTTTTTTTCCAGTCTTATCACTATTTGAATATAGCCTTTCAAGTTGTTGTTTAGATTGAGTTAATTCACCTTTCACAATTTTATTATACTTCTCAAGTTCCACATACTACACTTTTACTTTTTTAGATTCGGATGTTTCCTTTTCAAGTCTTGACCTTAGATCTTCATTCTCAATTTTCAATTTTTCATTATCAGATCTCAAATTTCCATCTTTCATACTAAGCTTCAGATTTACTATCTTCAACTCATGCTTAAGGATCTCATTTTCTTTTTCTAATTCATCACAATCTTCAACAAGCATATCAAATTTCTTTTTAGATTTTAGATCTTCAATCTTACCTTTTAATTTGTCAATAGCATTCTTTACATCTTCATATTTTCTTCTTAAGGAGTTTCTTTCATCAATAAGCATATCAATCTGTTCAAGAGCTTCTTCAAGATTCTTCTGAAGTTGATCCATATCCATAGAGATCTTACTCAAGCTGCTAAACTTTCCTTGAATGTTCCTTCTCCGAGTAACTATGCTCTGATACCAATTGTTAGAAATAGGAAATACTGAGAGGGGGGGGTGAATCATTATTTCACAAACTTTTTCTTTTTCCCACTTATGGATATAATAGATTACTTTAGTGCATACAAAGATTATCAAGCTGATTAACAAACATAGCAGTAAATAGAAAGAACTCATAACACATGATATGTTCTCAAGGAAACCCTGGCCAAGGGAAAACCCCGGTGGGGATGGTACCCACAAAGCTCACTAATCAAAAGTATCCTGTTAGGGATATTGGACCCTGTTAGGAGTCAATTTACAATATATAGTAGATATGTCCTGGTTAAAGGACTTTAGGCCTTGTTAGAAGCCTTAACCCTGTTAGGAGTTAGATTACAAAACCTGATCACCAGCTGAGCTCACTGCCCAAACAGGTAATACAAAATGTTTCTGACTATAATATGGTACTGCTTACAACTTCACATCAATAGCCTTTTCTGCTATCACAATATACAACTATCGCAAGTTATCTTTTCTTTCTTTTTACATATCACATATATTTTCCATTACATTTCAAGTATGTCTAATATATGAGTTGTTAGAGCTAATAACTTTACATGGTCGGCTTCCAAAATATTTATCCAAGAGAAAAAATCTAGGATTTTGTCCCTTCATAATGTTAAGTCATTATTTTGACAAGCAAAAATAATCCCTTAACTCTTTCACTAATACTGTCTCCAAAACTGTTCTGTCTGCAAAAAACTGTCTTCGGTAAACTTGGAATAACTTTGTTTGTACTGCTCCAAACTTTATGTGCACTGAGATGGGGTATCCTCATACTCTATAGAAGCTTTAGTTAACTACGCAAACAAAAATATTTCTCTAGTGGACGTCACCAACTAAATCTTCATCGGGTGCTCTGTCAGGATCACTGTATCCATACTTAGACAATTTCTTCCTTCAACTTGCCATACTTGCATTCCAGATTCTGCGCTCTCAATAGAGATCATATGTTGCCATAATGACAACATCTATGCATCCACATTAGCCAAATTGCCAACAATAGAGAGCTTTAAGGTTATCAACAGTTGCTTGCATGCCCGTGTTGGACAAAGTGATCATCTTCTTTAGCATAGTATCATTATTGTTGATCTTGTCAGTAATCGGGCTTATCATAGTTTCAATAGCCTTGTCAATTTTCACCTCCAACATGGTGGTATTAACAGTAACCTTCTCAAAAACATCATTACCTTTTTTGTACATTTCAGCATCATTCCGCATTTTGTCAATGATTTCCTCCAGCAAGGCATTTATGGCTTCCAAATTTTTGTATCTATTTTGCAGTTCCTGGATATCATTTTGGATCCATTTGTCAATGTTGTATCCATACATGACTTTGTTTCTAGCTGCCTGCAACATAGTCATGCTAATGGTTCTCTTCACCTTGGAATCCCTATCCCACAAATCTTCCTCAAGGCTTCTTTGATTATGGGTGTCCTCTTCATTATCAATAGTGTTATTCCTTGGGATTTCAGGGGGAAGAGCTAACCTCACATTCCTCATCTTCATTATCATCTTCCTTATTAGAATCAAGAATTTTAAAATCAAAATGTTAAAATGTTAGAATGCCACAAAAAAATGTTTGGAACATTAAAATTTTTATTTTTGTCTGATAGAATGAAGATGACAGTCTTCCACAAAGACAGTGATCTACATAGAAGGCAATCTGCACAAATGGAAAAACTAGAGTGAAGAAAACTATGTATACTCATAGACAATGTTTTGCAACCCAGATATATGAATGATAGATTTTCAAAAATTTAAAGGAGAATTTAGGGACGTGGGTCCCACCAGGCATCCCAAAAAGTATATACTAGAAACCCTACCTGTGTGGAACAAGCTCAAACATGAAAATATTAGACATAAATCACTTCAAACTAATCTAAACATGTTCATAAACTTGTAGCAACACAATGACTTCCAACATAACCTCTGATGAGCCAAAAAAGTGCACCCAAGCCTTGTTGATTTTCTCTTAGAGGGGAATGTGGGTGTGCTCTCCCAACACAAAATAAAAATCCCACTAAGATTACTTGCAAATATATGGATTCTACAATGCAAGCTAATGGAGTGATGAAGAGCTCAAGAGCAAGTATATGAAGAACTTGTCTCAAGTCTCCAATATTGATGCAAGTGCAAGACTTAATCTAAGAAACTAACATGAGATGAAAGATTTAAAATCTAAGATTTAATCACCACTTCACCTAGCATGTGATATCTATATTAAAAAATGAACTAAGCATAAAAGTATGAAAATAACTATGAAATCCTAGAACAATACTAGCATGATAACAATACATGAAAAAGGGATGATTTGCAAGGAGTGAGACCTCCTATTTATAAAATTTAGGAAGGAAGGGAAGGGATTGGATGAGGTGCCACTTATGTGGCATCCACATAAGAGCCACAAGGGAAAAAGGATATGCCATGCAAAAATTCAACTTGGAGCATTTAAGGTTTGAGAGGCTCAACGTTGCTCACACATGTGTGAGCAACATGGGAGAAAGGAGTGGGTGACAAAGGTGTAAGAAGGGAGTTAGATAATTTAAAGAAGTTTGGTGGCTTCCTTGTGATGAGTTGCTCACACATGTGTGAGAAACTCATTAAGCTCTAATAAGTTAGGAATCACCTTTTTATGATAATTAAGTAGGATTAATTAGTGGGTAGGCTTATTAGGATGAGAGTGATGGGTGTAGACTAGTCTTTTTAGGCGGGGTTAAGATTAATCTAAATTAAATTCAAATTAATCATGGCTTAGAGGAATATTAGTGTGTGGGGGGAATTTAATCAGTGTAAGTTTAATACATTAGGGGAGACATTTAAATTAAATTTAAATATAAAATGAGAATGAACCTATTTAATTAAATAAATTAAATAGATACTTGAATACAACAAATATAATTCATTAAAATTAACTATAATGCTAAGAGGAATATTAAATTAAATTAATTTAATTAATAAGGATGATTTTGGATGTCAACAATTACTTTTAGGCTTTTACATCTGAAGTGCTTCCCTCAATCTTTCTTATAACCTTTCTTTGTATATTTTTTTAATATACTATTAATAACACTTTTTCAATTAAAAAATTGTAAACTTATGTCATCCATATAATTACAATGAACATGAAGAAAAACAAAGTGAAATTCACAAGATTTGAAAATATATGAAAAAATGAATGCAATAAAGAAGATCAATATATAAAGTCAACACCATCATCCAATAAATCTTCTTTCACATCCCATGATGGGAATCCATTTATATTATTATTTTTTTCATAATTTGAATGATTAATGTATAGGTGGAACAACATGATAATTATGAGTATTAAAGAGTATATATATCATATTCAAAATCAAGGAAAATTATGCTAAATTTCAAAGTAAGATTAGTTGAGGTAGTATCTATACATAATGTACATAATTCGTGCTCTTTAAGTCAAATATTTTTTTTTCATAAATTGAATGATTAATGTATAGGTGGAACAACGTGATAATTATTAGTATTAAAGAGTATCTATATCATATTCAAAATCAACGAAAATTATGGTAAGTTTCAAAGTAAGATTAATTGAGGTAGTATCTATACATAATGTACATAATTGGTAATCTAAATTCAAATGATAATTGTGAAATGAAGTAAAAAATAATTATGTTTATCTAATTATGTTATAACATTAGAGAGTATTAATAGGTTTATAAAATATTCTAATAAACCATTATTAGAGGTCGAAAGATTAGAGAATTTATGGAAATGCATTCTAGGAAAGAAGTAAAGAGGGTGAAAAAGTATGAAATGAAGTAGGATAATAGTGGATGCATCAAATAATAGTAATACTTCATCAATTGAAGTGTCTATAATTTATTCTTTAAGAAAACATATTTTTTTTATGATCGTGATATATCATTTCTACTAAACATATCAATCATATTTTTTTTAAATATTCATCAAAAAAATGTCGACCAATCTATTGTAAGATAATAGAGAATCAATATTATATATAAGAAAATAAAGATCTTAAGAAATTTGAACTAATTTTATGTATAACAAAAATAAAATTTTATAAAATAATAAATATACAATTTAAATGAAATCAAACATATAAAACACTATTGATACCAAAAATAAATATAAAAAGAATATGCACTTTTATTGTACCCAATTAGAGCTATTTATATATAAAAAATTGTATTACATGAACCAAAATGTGTGTATATCTTGGGTACAAAATGTGAGACTTAAGAATTCTTCTTCTTATTCTTCTTATTATTATTAAATTTGTAGTGTGAAAGAAATGGAGAATTGATAATCAACTAGAAACAAATGAATATTTCAAGAATAGCTTTCAAATTGAATTATCCTAGTCTAATCAACAACTCATTGAACAAGAAACATATCTTAATTTAATTTGTAGTGTAAAAGAAATGAAGAATAGATAATCAACTACAAACAAATGAATATTTCAAGAATAGATTTCATATTGAATTCTCCTAGTCTATTCGACAACTCATTGAACAAGGATCATATCTTGATTTTTGCATTTAGATGACCAACCACCTTTAGTAATGACCCACAACTAATTTCAAGAATTTGGACAATTATTTCTTGTCGTTATTCTTAATTTGATTTACTTGAGTAATTGTATATTGGTAAATGTGTTTTCCATAAAGTTTGGAATTAAAAAAAAAATTAAAAAATTATATTATATATCTTTGTATAAATTCGATTGTATTTAATCTATATTAAGAAATTATTTCATATATTTAATATTTATTGTATATTTTATATAATAAAATTTTAAAATCAAAATTAACAAAAATGAAAACACTTAGCTAATTTTGATGGTTGAAAGATGTTTCTTTGTTTTTTCTTTGATCAATAGAAGGTTGAAGCCAAATAGATTTGTATCATATTATCAAAGTAAATATGCATTGTTGGCTTTTGGTGACTGATCAGGAAAGTACTATACACTTTACACTAATCAAACATTTTTTAGTTGACTCATCAAGCTTTTCCCTAGGTTGACTTGTCAAGAATTTTTTTAGGGTT
Organism: Chamaecyparis obtusa; assembly: GCA_027943335.1. Classification (NCBI taxonomy): domain Eukaryota; kingdom Viridiplantae; phylum Streptophyta; class Pinopsida; order Cupressales; family Cupressaceae; genus Chamaecyparis; species Chamaecyparis obtusa. The sequence continues at coordinate 395,679 of BSBK01000882.1, forward strand.
AGCTTGTTAACCGACATAAGTCTTGTTATAATGGCTTAGGGTTAAAGTTTTCTTAATATGAGAATTTTATAGCTTCTTGCAACGGTATTGAGTTGCAAGGGATTATAGATTGTAATAGGTAGAAATTAATGGATAATAAGATTGGACTCTTTATTTGGTGGACGTAGCCCAAGATTGGGTGAACCATGTTAAATCTTTGTGTCTTCTTGTTCTTCTTATGTGTGCTTTATTCCTTTGTATTATTGATTATATTTACATGTAACTGTTAGATTTATGTCTACTAATCCTAACTAGTGCTATCAAACAAGGTTATTTTTTAGTTATAGTCTACAAGAAGGTCTCACGTTTGAGTGGGAGTAATGGAAGATGAGTGTAATTTAAAGGTTGAGAAGTTTAATGGGTAGAACTTTCAGTTATGAAAAATGAAAATGGAGGACTATCTCTATTAGAATGATTTATGCCATCCATTGGGAGGAAAATCCAAGAAATTGATAATAATGTCTAATGAGGATTGGGATATTTTGGATAGGAAGGAACTTGGCAGTATTTATTTATGCCTGGAAAAATTAGTGTCATTTAGTATTACACAAGAAAAGACAACTAAAGAGTTGATGGAAACCCTAGCGAAGTTATATGAAAAGCCTTCCACTTCGAATAAATTATTTCTTATGAAGCATTTATTTAATATGAAAATGGTAGAAGGTGGGTCAATTATTGATCATTTAAATGAGTTTAATGTAGTTACCAGTCAATTATCTTCTATTAATATCAATTTTGATGAAGAAATTAGGGCTATTTTGATTATGTTCTCTTTGCCTGACATATGAAATGGCTTGGTAATGGTTTAGTAACTATGTTTCTAGTTCAAATACCCTAAAATTTTATGATGTTGGTGTTATTCTGAGTGAGGAAATTTTTAGGAAAAGCTTATGTGGATCCACATCAGGTAGTGTTTTGAATGCAGAAAGAAGAGGCAGATCAAGGGACAAAGGAGATAATTCTAGAAGTCATGGGAAATCATGAGGAAAATCAAAGGGAAAGAGGTCTTAATCTAGAGGACCAAATGATTGCAGGTATTGTGGGAAACTAGTTCATAAGAAGAAATATTTTTGGTCTTAGAAGAATAAAGAAGAAAACAACAAGAAGGTAATAAGGAGGAAAATGTGGTAAGTAACAAATATGAAGAGGATTTTTTTCTTATTTCCCTTGAAAATGTTGATGATTCGTGGGTTCTAGATTCAGGGGCGTCATTTCATGCTACACCCCATAGAAGTTATTTTCTTGATTATGTCTAAGGGGATTTTGGACTAGTGTATTTGGGAGATAATGAACCCTATCAGATTGTTGGAAAGGGAAGAACTAAGATTAAGCTACATAATGGGAATCAATGGCTACTACAAGAGGTCATAATGTTCCTTCTACTTTAATTATTACATAAAATATTAATGTTTAGGAACAATTACTTCAGTTGAGAAGGTAGAACCTGAAATAGTAGCTATGAATTCTAAAATAGCACTATGGAACAAAAGACTTGGATACATGAGTGAAAATGGTATGAAATTACTTCATTCAAATAATTTTTTTACTGGGTATAAAATGTGTCAATATGGATTTTTGTGAAATTTGTGTGTATGGAAAACAAAAGAGAGTTAGTTTTATAAAGAGTTGGAAGGAAAAGAAAGATGAGAAATTAGAGCTTGTGCATAGAGATGTATGGGGACCAGCTCAGGTATCTTTCCTTGGTGGTTCTATGTATTATGTTACATTCATTAATGATACATCGAGAAAAGTATGAATTTATTATCTTAGGCAGAAATCTAATGTATTTGAAACTTTTTAACAATGGAAAAACTTGGTTGAGAATGAGATTGGTAAAAGACTAAAACTTCTTAGATCTGATAATGGTGGTGAGTATTGCAGCAAAGAGTTTGAAGATTATTGTTCCTCTAATGGTTTTCATAGGCAGAAAATGGTTCCAAGGACTCCACAATAAAATGGAGTGGTTGAATGCATGAATAGGACAATAATGGAGTGTGCAAGGAGTACGAGGTTTCATGTTGGGCTTCCTTTAAACATGTGGGAAGAGGTTGTAAACATTTTTTTAATTTAATCAATAGAGGTTCCTCTACTCCTTTGGGTTGTGATATTTCAGAGGAAGCATGGATAGGTAAGAAGTTGAGTTATTCTTTTCTCAAAATCTTTGGTTGTGAAGCATTTGAACATATAGATTATGAAAATAGAACCAAGTTAGAAGCTAAGTCAAAGAAATGTATATTTTTTGGATATGCAATTGATAAATTTGGCTATGTACTTTGGGATGTTAAAACTCATAAAATTGTAAGAAGCGGGGATGTCATATTCAATGAGAAAGTGTTGTAAAAAGATTAGTTGCAACAGCATGAGAAGAAAGAAAATGATTATGTAGTGTTGTATGATACTCAAAAATATTATGTTCTAGTGGTTCCTCATGCTTTGCAACAATAGAAACAACAACTACCACCAACTCCAATGAATGTTAGAAGTTTAAATACACTAAGTAGATCTCCTGAAAGGTTCTCTCCCTCTTTGTATTCTATTTTATTAACAGATGTTGGTGAACTAAAAGGATATGATGAAGCTATGTAGGTGGATAAAAAGGTTTGGTGGGAGATTTCCATGGAAGAATAAATTGACTCCTTGCTAAAAAATCAAACTTGGGAATTATGTAATGTTGGAGATTTGCCAACAGGCTAGTATTGACTGTATGTTTGTCAATGATGACAACATATGGAAAGTAGTATGCATGGAAGTCTTATGTAGTAAGCCTTCTATATATATTGCATGGACATGATATCAGCATGATATCATGGGCACAGAGGTTGAATGTGAGTACAGATAGTTATACAACAGCTTGTGTTAGCAATGTTCTTGATAGAGTTACAGGCAGTGTTATGTGTATGGTTGTTCGTACAGTTGTCTTATGGGCATGCACCCTAGGATATATGTTTTAGACATGTTAGTGATGTTAAGTTCATGGATGCATGGTCTGATGATGAACGCAAGTGAAGTTATGCAGTCGCTATTTGCAAGTAGCAGTTTCCTATGTTTGTTCAGAAGAGCCAACATATATTTTATTGTTTCTTGAGTTGCACCTATCTTGAGGATATGTGCCCTTGGAGTTAAGATTGGAGAAGTGTTATTGATGTTTGGTTTAGAGTGCATAAGTTAATTTAGCTTATAGAGAAAGTTATAGTTGTTTTGGTAGAACCGACAGTGTGTGGCGTGTGTCTACAATTATTTTATTAGACAGGTACCAGAATGAGTTGCGTGCATAATAGAGCTGACAGAATGTTTGTTAGAGTTTATTATGGTTTCTCTAATATGATTTCAAGGTGGTTCTAATAGGCCAACTTGATTATATCATTTCGAGGAAAGATATTTATAGGAAGTCATTTGTGATTTCTTGAGGATGGTTCATGGTTGATGAAGCAGAGTAGAGAAGAGTGTGCGAAGTGTTGAGCCATCAAAAGAAGGTCAACATGACCAAGTAGAATATATGTTCTATTCATTGAAACTGATCCAGATAGTAGGTCAAAGCGCAGTTCACCAAGATCCAGATATAGTGTGTATTTGTTATTCAGAAGGTTGTAGCCTTCGCCCCTTTGAGCAGTGAGCTCTCAGACAGTGCATCCTCTCCCCTAATAGGGAAAATTGTAAAAGACTCCTAACAAGGTCTGACCCTTAACCAGGTCTACTGTACTTCATATATTGTAAAGCTACTCCTAACAGGGTAAAGGATCTTCTAACAAGGATCATAATACACTAGTACAAAATATTAGTGGGTATCAAGTCCCACCGGGGTTTTTACCTATTTGGGTTTCCCCATAACCAAAATATTGGTGTTGTGTTCATGTGTTCTTTCATTGTGTTTATGCTTTATGTTTAAGTATACTTAATAGGATAAAGAATTGAAACTTGTAGATAACTAATTCACCCCCCCTCTCAGTTATCTCTTGGGACTATTCCTAACATGTAAGTTGTCTACAGGTAAAAAGGATTTACCAAATAAATGGGTTTATAGGCTGAAAGAGGAGGATGGAGGTAAGAAAATATTGAAATCCAATTTAGTTGTAAAAGTATTTGCATAGAAAAAAGGTATTGATTTTGATGAGATCTTTTCTCCAATTGTAAAAATAAATTCTATACAGATTGTTTTAAGTATTGTGGCCGCTAAAGATTTTCATTTGGGATAAATTGTTGTTCAAACCACTTTTATCCATGGTGATTTGGAAGAATAAATATATATGCAATAGCCACAAGGTTTTGAGGTCAAAGGTAAGGAGAACTTAGTGTGTAGATTGAAGAAAAGTTTATATGCCTAGAAGAAAGAACCTCGACAATGGTATATTAAATTTGATAGCTTTATGGTTGAGCATGGCTACAACTAGTGTAATTCAGACCATTGTGTTTATTTTAAGAGGTTGGATGATGATGGTTACATTATTTTATGTTTATATGTTTATGATATGCTTGTAGAAGGATCTAACATGGATCACATTAAGGATTTGAAACAACAGTTAGCACATTCTTTTTCTATGAAGGATTCGGGGGTAGAAAACCAAATCCTTGATATGAAAATTTGTAGAGATAGGAAGAACAATAAATTTAGTCTATCCCAGGTTGATTATTTTGAAAAAGTGTTGCAAAGATTCCATATAGAGAATGCAAAAGATGTCAAAACACCTTTTACTAGTCATATGAAATTGACTAAGGAGATGTGTCCAAAGGCACAAGAGCAGGAAAATAAAATGTCCAAGGTACCATATGCCTCAATTGTAGGTAGTTTGATGTATGCCATGGTATGCACTAGACCAAATATTACACATGTTGTAGGAGTTATTAGTAGGTATATGAGTTATCCTAGATTTGAGCATTGGAATGCAGTAAAATAAATTATTAGATATTTGAGAGGTACATCCAATAAATGTTTATGTTTCAAGGGCTCTAATACTAATTTAAAAGGCCATGTTGACTCAGATTTGGTAGGGGATTTAGATACCAAGAAGAGTACCAAAGGTTATGTATTTACTATTAGTAGGATAACAATGAGTTGTAATTATCAACTACAAAAGGTGGTTAATTTATCGATTACAAAGGTAGAGTATGTTGTTGCTATAAAGGTAGCTAAGGAGATTATATGGCTACAATTTCTCATGGTAGAGTTGGGAAAATTAAAAACTAACAATTATCTATTTATAGATAGTTAGAGTGTCATCCATCTTGCAAATAATTATTCCTTGTATTCAAATACCAAACACAGACAGTTGAGGTACCACTTCATTCAGTTAGTACTGGATAATGGATTGTTAAAGCTGGAAAAGATACATACAGATGAAAATCCAGTAGATATGTTTACAAAGGTAGTGACAAGGGAGATGTTGAACTCCTTTGTAGCTTTGGTTGGTCTTCAAGACTGAAAAATAGTTTAAAAAACAACAGATTTGAGGATGCTTCAATCTAGTGGGATCTTTAGGGGTAGCGGTATTGCTACTAGATCAATCTCCAAGTGGGAGGTTCTTTATTGTAGATCTTGATCAATCTCAAGTGGGAAATTGTTTGTTTGTGGTGACTAATTAGGCAAGTATTATACACTTTTCATTTATCGTGGGGTTTGGGGTTAACTCGTGAAGCATTTTTTGAGTTGACTTGTCAAGCTTTTCCCTAGGTTGAATCATCAAGTATTTTTTAGCATTAACTTGTTAACCAACATAAGTCTTCTTATAATGGCTTAGAGTTAGAGTTTTCTCGATATGATAATTTCATATCTTCTTGCTGTGGGATTTTGAGTTGCAAAGGATTTCAAATTATAATAGGTATAAATTATAGGATAATAAGATTGGATTCTCTTTTTGGTGGACATAGCCCAAGATTGGGTTAACAATGTTAAATCTTTGTGTCTTCTTGTTCTACTTATGTGTTCTTTATTTGTTTTCATTATTGATTATATTTGCATGTAGATGTTAAAATTTTGTCTACTAATCCTAACATACATAAGTTTGTAGAGGTTCGAGAAAAGATCCAAGGTAACTACCAATCATTACAAAGGACAATATGCTAACAAAATTTCCCTAAGAACAACATTCCTAATCTTGATGAAGTGTACTCCCCTTATTCAACCAAACACACACAATACAATAGGGAAATAAACAAAAAATTACAAGGACATAACAATGGAAAGAACAAAAATACTTGCTTTCTATTATCTTGAATGAAATTATATTACAATAATTAGAAAAGTAACATGCCACAACCACATGGGTGTTTTCATTACAATAATTTGCAAGGCAGAGCCACAAACTACACTTCTAGAACTGAACCCTAAAATTCCCCTTCAACCCTATATACGTAGCACAATTAATCATCTTAGAATATTTTCGAAAGTGTAAATTCCCCAATTTGTAGCCCAATGGTTCAATTTTTGCCCTAAGTGTTTTTTCTCTTTCTTTTGTATTGAAACTAGAGTCCTTAAGACACAACTTTCAAAAACCATAACTTGTGAACTATTGAATTGATTGTCTATTATAACCCCATTTTGAAAACCTCTCAAAGCTCTCTATAGCCCTGTATTTGAGAAGCACTAGTTGATCAAATTTTGACCCCCTTTTGGAGCCTCTAAAGCCTTCAAAAGTGAGTTCAAATTTTTTGTACCACCCTGCCAAAACAGAAAATTCAATATCTTTAAAACCAAACTTGATCTTTCCATGAAACTTTACTGACAGACTTATACATCAAAAATGAACCTCAAGAAAATAAATTGTAACAATCAATGGTCAAATGAACAACCTACTAAAAATAGTAAAATTTACAAAAATAGTAACCCTATGCAAAGATAGACCTTATTGAAAAACCAGACAGTATTTTTGGGTGATGCAAGATTTCTCTTACAACCTAGATGCTCCTACATCAAATATTTATTGTCATTACAATCCTACAACTATTAAATCAGTTGGTACATCTACTATCTAGGGGTGGTAAAAATGATATATAGCCCAAAAAACTCCACAACTTAATATAATGTCATAATTCATGTGATTGTCTAAATACAAAATAGTATATCTTTCAAGCAAGACAAAAGAAAGAAAAGTAGAACTGGAAGAGTTTCAAGGATTTACAGAGGTTGTTCCTATTTATCCTAAGGGAGTAGAATCTTTCATGCTATAATTTCCCTAAATTGGACTAGGATGATCCTCCACATCTTTCCCAATATCCCCATCTTCAAGTATGTCCATGCCAAATGTCTCACCCTCATAATCACTACCAAGCCATTCTTCTCACAAGTAGACTGTAATCTAGTCTCCCCTATCATTCATCTCCAAGGTCAATAGTTTTTTCAAGAATCTCATATTTTTATGAATCTTCGACCTCTTGGTCACCAAGACATCCATGAATACCCTATTTAGAATTGGAAACCTTCTAACCTCATGACCCCCACAATAGATTGTGAAGTATTCCTTTGTAAATGAAATGTGATGGTTCTTGTCAATGTAAGCTATCACCAAGCCAACTCACCCAAGAAGGAGCCCTTACATATCTTCTAGCGTAAATGCCATGTAATCACCTTAGAGAACCCCAATTGGAATAATGGTGGCCAATAATATTGTATAGTCCTAAAAAAATTGCACCCATAATTGGATGCTTTATGACCTATTAGGCCTCATTTTGGTGATTTTGAGGTCCAAATATCCATTATGCTTGATCCCAATGACATGTACTCCTTTCTTCTCCCGTACCTATTGACTATCCCCAATCTCACCATAATATTTGAGCCTATTTTACCTAGGACACATCACCAATGGAAATTTGTCCATAGGGTTTTGGGCCCAAATTTTTCCCGAAGCCCAATATTAGGGTCATCTTTTGAGGTTTTCAATTTTGGTCATTCTAGATCAAATTTGAATTCCAAAATGAGGGAGTAAATTATAAAATGACCTCATGTCCCCTTATTTGGCATGAATAAATCAAGTGCAAGCTATCTATCAACAAAGTGCAAGAAATACCAATTGAGGATTTGGATTCAAGATTTGAAGGCAAGCATCCAATTTAAGATCTCCAAGTCTCCATTTCTTCAAATCCATCAACTCAAAGGAAATATTTTCCAAATTTGATGCAAATCTCTCTCCCATAATGGAAAAGTAGAGGAATTCACAATCAAGAAAGAAGATCCATTCATTCATCCTTCTCTCACCCTCCTTCTTTGCATGTGGTTATCGAGCATATTTACATTCTAGATCTTAGAGTGTAAATCATAGATCTATGCATTTGTGAGGGCATTCTTGATCCTACATCACATTCCAAGGTCAAATATTTAGATTCCAAGTACATTCAAGTATCTTCATGAATTTGAGCAATTTCTACATCCATTCATGAGGATTTATGCAAAGTAAATCAATAATTTTCCTTTTTACATTCTTTCCTTTATGAAATTTATATCATATTTCAAGTTTGATTCCTAAACAATGGTTTGACCAAGGCAAACCCATTTTCCCAAAACTTTTTCCCATTTTTTTGTGTATAGGAATAGGTTACAGAGCTACAATTTTAGATATGGGTAGTACAGGAACAATGGTTTGACCAAGGAAAGTTTGATTCCTAAACAATGGTTTGACCAAGGCAAACCCATTTTCCCAAAACTTTTTCCCATTTTTTTGTGTATAGGAATAGGTTACAGAGCTACGATTTTAGATATGGGTAGTACAGGAACAATTGTAGATTCTGGGAAAGTTTCATCTGAAAGTGTCTGGAACATATTGAGTTTTTACATCTCCCAAGGTATAGATTTAGATTCACCATTTCCCTACCATTTTTGACTAAAATCTTTGGAGTAGGTCAGCTTCATCTTCTGATTTATGTGTTTGTTAGTTTCAGCTCAATATCATTTCATATCAATATATTTTGATAAGATTTTTAGTGACTTCTCTAATGATCAATTGAATTACATAATCATTACTATTTAATTTCAATTACATTATTTAGTGAAGAAAAAAAAATTCCCCATTTAGAGCTCAAGTCACCTCTTGAGCCTATTGGAGGCATTCTTCCTTCCTAATGTGCAATTCATGAAATGGGGAAGTAATTATCTGTCTACATATTCCATTGCTCTCTTTTTCATATTGTACATTTTGGTGAGACTGACGTATGAAATTTTCCCTTATGATTTTGGTGGTTAGATCTTCTTTAAATGATATTCTTTGTATGAATTATATATATCTCATAATTAGATCTTGATCTACTTGGGCATTCTTTACACTATATTTTTGAATTTAATAGTTAGAGGTGTCTTTCATAAAATATCTTCTTTGCTTGGATAGCATATTTCTTTCAAACATTACAATTGCATTAGATCTATATATTTTATGTCATTCCCTTCTACATGAGTGTTATCAGTTTGAGTCCTACTTTGAGTCATACTTATAGCATTCCAGTAAGGATAAGTCATAGACTTATGGGTTCCTTTGATCTTGAGCCTTCTATCTTTCCTAGGAATCTTGATGAGACTAACATGCATAATAGAAACATCAATCCTATCTGTTGGAAGTATTTTGAGCATGTCATAGTTTTGTGTTTGTGTGTGATGACATTTAATGTTTTTTCATTGATGTCAACATAAAAATTGTTTTTACAGATAGTGTGTTTAGTATGTTCAGTATAGAATATTTTGGTTGTCACATTGAAGATCTTGTTTTGTGATCGTAAGGTATGGTTCAAATATGTTTTTAGTTGGTCTACAAAGGTTCACAAAAGTTTGGTTGATAATATGATCGATTTTTTGGTTACTGGTGTTACAGTGTTCCTATGTGTAGTAGATGAGCATTGGGTTTTGTATATCTTAAATTTGATGTTTCAAAGGTTCTGAAGATGGTATTTACACTGTGCCTTATCATTGTGTATGTAGGTGGTGTTTTTCATGATTCAAAGTATGACAAGCCAATAGTACATTTGAGTCCTTTTTCTGATGGCATGCCATCGGAATTCTGACAATATCCCATCAATCAAGAGACACCACCTATCATTGCAGTTTTGCAGCCGAAAACACCAAGGACTAGGATAGGAGTCATAATTACGATGACTATGGCCGCCAAAATATGCATCCGAAGAGGGCCTGCCAACATGGTGAACATGTTTTCAGGTCTATTTTTTGTTGTCATGATTTCGAAGGACATGTGATGGAGATGTTGTACATGCGATGACTATCTGTCAGATATTTCTGACAGATAGCCGTCATTTGTAGTTTTTTGTCATCGGTTATTCTATGGTTACCATCACAATTGTGATGGTTCACTCTATTTTTAAAAAATATATATATATATTTGTCATACATGGAGTGAGACCTACAATTATTGAGTTTCTCTTTGTTTTGAGAATAGTTTAACATTCTCTACTTAATAGGGCCAACCATGTGAAGGTGGAAGCTCAACTAGCCCCTCCTAGGATCCTCTTATGACCCTTTACGACACTTTAAGACCTCTAAGATGTATTCTTAAGGATCGTAAAGGGTCATAAAGGGTCATAAGGGGTCCTGGGACACAACAACTAAGAAACATAATTGAATGATATACCTAGACAATACAACACAACCACTACCCCTCCAGTTTTAAGTTGATATTGTGGGATCCAAAAACCAGAGATAAGGAATATATTTAGAGAGTGAAGGAGGAGGTCCATAATGACTAAAATAATATAGGGACCCTATATTATTTTTGTCATTATGGCCCTCCTCCGCTCTCTAAATTTATTCCTTATCTATAGTTTTTGGATCCGACAATGTCAACTTAGAACCGTAGGAGTAGTGGTTGTGTTGCATCATATGGGTATAGCATTCAATTATGTTGTTTCTCCAAACAATTGTGACCATGATATCTACATTTATGTTTTTCAACTATTGTGATATCTACATTTATGTTTTTCAGCTATCATTTTTATTTGCATGTTCTTTATGTGTTTGGCTTCTCTCCCTCACATCAAAAATAAGATTTAACCACTCTAAATCAAGAATGCACATGCAATACAACTAGAATATGCATGGATAGCAGGTGGAGTTGAGAAGACTCGACACATTTACATTTTTTTAATAGGTCAAAACTACAATGTTTGCAATGGTCAATAACTTAAAATACACAATTAAAGACCTCTATCAAAAATGCAAACATGTTGCGTCTTTCATCTCCACCTAATATCCTATGCATATGAATTGCGATTTCATATTGAACTAGGCATCTCCTTCTGCATTGCCTGAAACCAAGATATTGTCATAGTTAACATCTAAAACCATTATTAAAAATTTTTATAATTAAAAACTACACTAGCACTTGCACCGAAAGAAGGTGCAAGGGATACGTCGATAGGTAACTGATTTGAAAGCATAATGAAACCTTAACATAAAAAAAGGAAGTGTATTCAAGTGTCCTAGAGGAATGCTTAATTGTAGAAGGAAGTTTGGTATATTACAAAATTCATTGTGGATGATTTGAATGTAAATTATTGTTGTATTGTACTCTTTGTAGGACGTCTACAAAAATAAACTGTAGTCTTGAAATGCAATGGAACAAATAAGGAAATGGTGTATGAGTATCAATGAATAGCATGTGTTTCATCCTTTTTGATTAGCTAGCGTTAAACTGTACAAGAGAAAAAGTTTAAATTATCAAGAAACAAATTTCTAGCTTAAATGAGGGAAAATAAGAATCTAAATTGAAGCATATAAAAAGAGGGTGGGTAAGTAACGTAACATACCCAAGCTTAGTTTGATATCAATAAAATTTGATCTACTTCTTTCTTTTTGTTTCCTCTTATTGATCAGCTACTGTGAAATTGTAGATAAGGAGAAAAAATGAAAATTGGTAGGAAGCATAGAGCTGACAGATTGAATTAAATATTGAACTGGCATAAACGAGGAGACTAACACATGTATAAATTGTAGAAGTGAGTTCAAATCTTTCACATAAAAAAAGGTTGCAAAAAGGAAATATTTATTTGGACAACCAATGATGTTTTGTTAAATGTGGTATATGGAGATTAGTAGCTAGCATTTAATGTATTTAAATGTCTTAGTGAGCCAATATGTTACAGCTATATTAACATATACTATGTGTATGGATCATTATGGGTTTGTAACTTTGTATTCTTATTTTTTGAATGCAACAACATGAATAAAGTGTGATTGCCTCTATCATACATATGTATACAATTGAACAAATATTACAAGAGAAATATGAGTATATAGAGCATGAAGCAAAGTAATTTGTCAAGGGTAGTAAAAGGAAACAAAAAAAATCACAAGGAATTTGACGAGTCCATAGTGGTCCAATGCCCTTCTACAAGTTGACATTCAAAAGAGAAAGTGAGTGGATTAGATTGGTGGTGGATTGTTTGTCAAAACTTGCATCATATGCAACACTTTTATTTATTTACTAACGTGCTACAAACTTCAAAATGAAGGGAATGAAAATAATGGAAATGCAATAACTTTATGAAAATATCTCTGCAAAAATTCAAACTTTGAACATATAAATAAGTGCAGATGTTGCAATGCCTCCACCTACTTGTTTATGTTATCATATAGTGATTTAATATACCTTGACGAGGTACTAGAAAGGTTTTGTAGCTTATCTTGAAACATAGCATGGAAGACTTTTTAAACCCAGTGTTCACTAGAAATTTTTTTTATAAATCAGATTCTATCCAACAAAGGTGTGTGGTGTAATATTGAGGAGATGGATTGGTAAGAAGAGTGGCCCAAGTTCAAATTAGCAAGCTGCAATATGTCAGGCCATAAATTAGAGAACGTATGTATGTGTAATAGCATAAGAGAACAAGGAAATGCAGAGACAAGTGTTTAAAAAGTAAATAGAAAGTATTGTTACTTATCAGATCAATTTGTATTGATCCAATCACATGATGAGTTGGTGTTTATCAAATTTCATGAGAAAAATTTAAATCCATGATATACTAAATGAAGCTAAGTCATTCTTAGCCATAATTACTGGGAACCATATTTCTAACTAAGACATACTCGAACCTAATTAATGTTAGTGTATAGATATATCATTTAACTAATCAAGAAATGTGTTCAATCAAGTATAGAATTTAAAACTAAGGACTCGTAGACACGATAATATTGATAAAAGACACATATGGCTCCACTTTGAAGTTTGGACACATAGAGGATTATCTCATATGGATGTATCTAATATCTTTAGATGTATCTTTAGATTGATAAAAGAAAGGTTTAGAATAGACCCAGATCTGGGTGATTCTAAGAACAAAATGGCAACATAGAAATGTTTACCTAAGGAAACACAAGGCTACAATCAATCCCTTCATACCAGAAATATTTCCATTACATTAATACATAGGGATCCACAACATAAAGAAGACTGGTCAAAGAAAAGTACATGTCCATATTGTAGGAATGGAAAAGAAACATCAAAAAAAGAAAGAAAAACAAATAAAAAAGAAAATATTGCAATTAAATAATCACCAACAACAATATGTTAATATGATTTAGAACAATAGAGAGGGGGGGTGAATTAGTTGTTCTCAGGTCCATATGTATCAATTAAAATTTTAAACACTTCAACAATCTTAGGTCTAATCACCAACACTACTCGGTCATTAAAGAATGTATGCTATAAACATATAACAATGCAGTCCACTATCCAACAGTATTTAACTTGCAAAACATAGAAATTTTCACACCAAAACATTCACACAAGTATGACACAAGTATTTATAGTGGAAATCCAATTTGGGAAAAACCACTTTGTAACATGTTACTGATATTTTCACTCTTCTAAAGTGAGCTCTGTGAAAAGCCAACCTTGTCAAAGGTTTACAAACATGCTGCTAGGTGTGACCTTGTTAAAGGATTTCAACCAGCTTGTTAGGAGTGAGCCTTGTTAGAGGACTTAAGTACATTGCATTAGAATTCAACCTTAATTAAAGGATTTAAACAATGACTATTAGGTTAACCTTGATTAAAGGATTTAGACCGATATAATGGTTAGAAAGTAGCAGTAGTATCTGATCTGAAAAACATACAACTCACTTTGCAAATAACAAATCCAATTCACACATATATGTTGGCTTACTGACTGAGTTCCATTTCCATCTCCATCATTTATCTGCTCAGAAATCCCTTCAAGAAATCACAACTCTGATCAACTCCTTCACCTTCAGCCTTTCTTCTTAAACTGATCAATCAATAACATCAACAACTCTAGTATCCTCGTTAACCTCATACTTAGGTTTTCCTTTATACCTCTTCAATAGGTAGATCCATATTTTTCTTCTTAATCTCCTCTGTAGATCTTAGGTTTAGGTCGGATTCATCGAATCCTTCCAACATTTATGTTCTTCATCCATCCTTCTAGAAACATCTTCAATCTCTTTATTGAAATCAAAATAAAATAGTTTACTATGCATTAAATGCTCCATACACTCAATTAATAAAGTCAACATGATTTACATAATCCAAGAATTCAATTAAGCTGGCTAGGAATATGAATTATTCCTCAAATGTAAATTACTGATGCTCGGTCAATACTGTGTTCAACTCCTCGGTCATCACTATGTAACTCAGTCATCTCTTCAAATTGTCTCCCTCATCTAATGTTGTCACTCGGCAATAAACTGATGTTCAGTCAACACTGAATTTACTTGGCATATATTGGCTCTTGGTCGACACTAACATCACTTAGCTCAAACTATATTTCTTCACTTTTTCTTTGTTAAGCCTACTTGTTCAGTCTTTCTTCTTACTTAGATAAACAATCATTATTTTATCATTGTGCCACATAATCAAGTACTCATTGAAGTAAAAAATAACTCAACCTTTCTCTAGGTTCTATTGTTATCACCCTTGCCCTAAGCCTTCTCATCAATCAATAGATATACTACTTTCTTAGATAGCAACTATCTTACCAGTTAAGGTTTGACATCAATGAAAATACAACAATTTCTTCAATTGTAGTTTCCAACAATCTCCCTCTTTGGCATTAATGGCAACACCATATGAATAACACATGATTCACCAACCAATCCAAAACTTTGTCATTTCATTAGAAACATGTGTAATATCCTTCGCTTCATTCTAATTTTGAATCACTTAGCCTAGCTTGCTTGACCGTCCACACAGTTACTCCCTCTGAATCTTTTATGTGTCTCTTTTCCTCTGATCCTCTAAATTACTTCCTCTTTTATGTGTTTTCATCTAAATCTCTCCTCTTTGACAATAATGCCAAAGCAGTATCTAGAACTTGTATCTTTCTAATGTAGATTTCATCTTGTCAATTCAATAACAATATTTCTCCCTCTGTCATCTTTCTTATGACTAATTATCAGCTTTTCTATACTTTTCACAACTCTAGGCTGCTCCTAAAGTGTGACCTTTTCTGCATCAATTTGTCAGATACTCTATGTAGCACATTTGATGCAGTGCTCCTAGCTTGACTAGGCAACCTTAGTTAGGGGAAGCACCCCTAATTTACCTCTAAGATATTCATGAGCATCCTTAGGTAAAGCTTTTGTGAATATGTCTACTAGTTGTTCCTTTGTATTCACATATTCCATTCTCACCTCTTTATCTTGTACCAATTCCCTCAAGTAATGATACTTGATAGCAATATGTTTGGTCTTTGTGTACATCACTAGATTCTTGGATATGTTTATAGCACTTGTGTTGTCACAGTATATGACAACTGGTTCAATGATATCCTCTTTCATGCCTTTCAAAAATTTCTTAATCCATACTAGATTTGAATAGTTCACTACAGTTGCTACATACTCGGCTTTAGTTGTAGATTGGGAAATGCAATTTTGTTTCTTTCTTGTCCAGGAAACTAATCTCTATCCAAGAAAGAAAGCTCCACCACTAGTAATTTTTCTGTCATCTATATTTCTTGCCCAATTTGCATCAGTGTAGACTCTCAATTCAAATTTATCATTCTTCTTGTAATACAATCCATAGTCTTCTATTCCTTTCAAATATCTCATTATTCTCTTCACAACCATCATATGACTTTCCTTGGGATTGGCAGAGAATCTTGCCACAATCCCAACTGCTAGAGCTATATCAATCTGTAGAGGTGCTCTAGGTACAGACATTTGTCTCTTGATTCCTCTATCATTACAGAATAGATTGAACTCATTTGATATAAACTCTCCACCTCGATCAGATCTCATACATTTTAGTTTTCTACCTGTTTCTTTTTCAACCTTAGCCAAATACCACTTAAACAACTGTAATGCATCAGATTTTTCTTTTAAAAACATTACACTCATCATCATAGTGTAATAATCAACAAACAAAATAAAGTATTTAGCACCACAATAGATTTGTACACCCATAGGTCCACAAAGGTTAGTATGAACCATATCTAAAGCATTTTCAGAAGTAAAAGTCTTGCTCTTGAAACTAGACTTTGTCATTTTACCAAACTAGCATTGTTTGCACATCACATTATCAGGTTTCTTCAATCTCAGAAAACCTCTAAATTTCTTCTTTTTACTAATATTTACTAGATTTTCAAATTTAACATGACATAGCCTCTTAAGCCATAACCATACATCATCAAATTGTGCAATCATGCATGTTTCTTCAGATAGGTCTAGATAGAACAAATTACCTCTAGTCTATTCTCCACTTCCAATCATTGCACCAGTGGCATCAAATATTTTAGCCATTCTGTAATGAAACTCCACTTGATAACTAGTGCTATTAAGTTGTGCAACACTTAGAAATTATAGTTAAGACCTTCAACCCAATAAGCATTTTCATAAGTGATCTTATCAGTTAGCTTAATTAATCCTTTACCCTTTATAGGACATGGTGCATCATTACCAAACTTAACACTTCTACCTTTGTAATGATCTAGGGTTTCAAATTTACTTTTGTCACTAGTCATGTGATGTGAGAAACCACTATCAATAATCCATTTACCACCTTTTCTCACATAAGAAACAAGTGCAGTTTTCTCATCTTCATCAGAATCATCTTTCATAGCAACATAAACTACTTCAATTTCAAAATTGATATAGAGGGAAGGGTGGTGGTCTTAAATGCACAAGAAGATCTAGAAATTTTAGTGGTTTAGGCACTCTAGCCTACCCAAACCCTTAAGTGACTTGAAGGTTTCACTTCTTAAACTTATCTCCTAGACTTCTATGTGATGTTTTGGACTCAATATATTCCAATCCACTTGGATTTCAAGACTTTTAGAGTTCTACGTCGATTCCAAACTCCCACTCTTCACAACCTTCTTTAATCTATCCTAGAGACCTGATTGACAACCTAGTAACCCTGCAGTAGGTTTGAAATTGGAATAACTTTTATTTTTTTCAAAACACTTGACAATCTAAGATCATGTACATACACCCTTTACATATTTCTATAACCTACCAAAATATTTTGTATGACTATTTTGGACCAACACCAACATATATAATAGATGCCCTATTTTAACTGCATAAAATTAACCAAATTAACAAAGGAAGTCCTAGCCAAACTTCACCTAAGGACTCCAACTCTTGGACAGTGCTGAGTTATGTCTTAAATCAGTCAAATACCAAAGGAATTAGTCCCCAACGCTCTGCAACATCAAAACCCCAAATTATGACTCCAAACCCTAGTTTACTAGGGCTTCCACAATCTCCTATTAAGACACCCCCTTGTATCAAATTGGTGAATGATTCACCATCACTTCAATATGTCAAAATGTTTTCAACCACAAAATCCACTCCTTGCTCGGTTAGAATGCTCACTGCTATACTTGAGCATACATCTTCAATACACTATCACACTATTCTTAACCATGACCATACCTATTCCACTCGATCCTACACATGCACGGTTAATAACATTTAATACATGTTAAATTAATTCATTCCATGAATATCAGGTCTCCATACTCATGGAATGATTCCCATTTCTTAAAACCCTACTACAATAATAGTAACAGTCAAAGAAATATTGCTAATACACAACTTGCGCAACAGTCAATCTACTGCAATGTTTGAAACTCATCAAATAACAAATGAAATGATTAATGAACCCTGTCAATGCATATGGAATTTGGTCCAGACAAATTGAAATTCTAGAAAGTGGAACAGTCTGTAGAAAATTGAGAAACTTTATTGCTTAATTGTTCACCAGTTATACACCAGGTTTCATATATCTATAACAGAGACTCCTGATCAATTATACAATTTCTAAATAACTATCTCAACCAATTTTTTGTTGAGTTGAATATTTTAAACCCAAAACAAACTATAACAGTTCCCTCTAAATGCTAAGTAGCCGTTATTATTCAAAAAATTGAATTTTTAAATAAGAAAAGGCTTTATTTGTATATTTGACTCTTAACTAAAAGTTCTTTAAGATCCTAGACCTATCCCATGCCTAATATAGACTTCTAAAACATAATTTGAGATTTGGACAATCTTAGTCCATTCCAACCAAGCTTTTAGTCCTTTGAAGGACATTACAAACATAAAATGGATTACAAGTATAACACAATATTGCACTATTTGAAGCCCATAATACGTGCTAGGATCCTCCAATTGATCTATTGACCTAGATCATGCATTCCATCCTCCTGATTTTCTTTGAGGTTCCTTGAGGTCTCCTTTATCTCTGACCCTGAATTGAATTTTTGAGGTGCTCCTACACCAAAAATCATCATTATTAGTGTCAGTTTCTTCTTCAGCAATATAATAGGATTTCTTACCTTTATCCTTGTAGTCCTTGTACCTTTGGTAACCTCTATTTTCTCTTATATCCTTGTACTTTCTATCTCTTTTCTCATCCTTATCATTTCTTTCAGGACATCTTACAGCTACATGGCCAACTTTGTTACATGAAAAAAATATGATAGGAATTTTACCTTTATATTTGCCTTTTCCTCTTTTCAATATTTTGGCCATAAGAGCTTCAAGATCCTCTAGTTCCTCATCAGAAGTGTCATTATCACTTTCACTATCACTTATACATTTGTATTTTTCCCTCTTAGACTTATGCAAAACCATTTGTGACGTGAATGTAGATTCAACATTAGCAATAGTGTAGATATCATAGTTAGAAAGCTCGAAAGCAATAAGCTTACCAACAAGACTTTCCAGTGTTAGAACATTACTAGGGTTACATCTAGATTCTTGAATTTCTGAAATTATGATGGCATATATAGGAAGTAAAGTTCTCAATACCTTTCCAATAACAGTTTCATCATCAATAGTTCCATTATCTCCTCTAATATCATTTACTACCTCCTTGATTCTACCACAATATTGAGCAATATTTTCACCTTCTTGCATTTTCATTTCATCAAACTTACCTCTTGCTTTCAGCTTTTTCTCTTAGTACATTTGCATCACCACCATAGATATTTGCAAGAGTGTCCCACATTTGCTTTGCATTTGTGAAATCTTTAATGTCTTCAAATTCAGGATAGCTTAAGGCAGATGCAATCTCCAACATTGCTTGGTTGTGTTCCTATTTAGCTCTCATCTCCTTAGCAGACAAAGGTACAACATGTGTAATATATTCATGTTCAACATAATATTTCACTGAGTCACCAATACCAACTAGATGTAGGGAGTTTCTCCTTATTCAACTTTGGTACCTCCTTTTTATACATCTTGATCATTTGCTTCAAGTACCTTTAAACTTATTTTGTGTAAGCACCAATTGCTCTAATACCAACTATTAATATGATTTAGAACAATAGAGAGGGGGGTGAATCAGTTGTTCTTAGGTCTAGATGTATCAATTAAACTTTTAAACACTTCAACAATCTCAGGTCTAATCACAAAAACTACTTGGTCATTAAATAATTGTATGCCAAAAACATATAACAATGCAGTCTACTATCCAACAGTATTTAACTTGCAAAACATAGACATGTTCACACCAAAACATTCACACAAGTATGACACCAGGATTTATAGTGCAAACCCAATTTGGGAAAAACCACTTTGTAACATGTTACTGATATTTTCACTCTTCTGAAGTGAGCTCTATGAAAAGCCAACCCTATCAAAGGTTTACAAACACACTTCTAGGTGTGACCCTGTTAAAGGATTTCAACCACTCTATTAGGAGTGAGCCTTGTTAGAGGACTTGAGTACATTCCATTAGAATGCAACCTTGATTAAAGGATTTAAACAATGAATGTTAGGTCAACCTTGATTAAAGGATTTAGACTGATATAATGGTTAGAAACTAGCAGTACTATCTGATCTAAAAAACATACAACTCACTTTGCAAATAATAGATCCAATTCACACATATATGCTAGCTTACTGACTGAGTTCCATTTCCATCTCCATCACTAATCTTCTCGAAAATCCCTTCAAGCAATCACAACTCTAATAAACTCCTTCACCTTCAGCCTTTCTACTTAGACTTATCAGTCAATAACATCAACAACTCTAGCATCCTCATTAACCTCATACTTAGGTTTTCCTTTATACCTCTTCAATAGGTAGATCCATCCTTTTTGTCTTAATCTCCTTCATAGATCTTAGGTTTAGGTTAGATTCATTGAATCCTTCCATCATTTATGTTCTTCATCCATCCTTCTATAAAAATCTTCAATCTCTTTATTGAAATCACAATAAAATGGTTTAATGTGCATTAAATGCTCTATACACTCAATTAATAAAGTCAACATGATTTACATAATCCAAGAATTAAACTAAGTCAGCTAGGAATCTGAATTCTTCCTCTAATGTAAATTACTGACGCTTGGTCAATACTATGTTCAACTCCTTGGTCATCACTGCGTAACTCGATCATCTCTTCAAATTGTCTCCCTTGGCTAATGCTTTCACTCAACAATAAATTGATGTTTGGTCAACACTAAATTTACTCAGCATTTACTAGCTCTCGGTCGACACTAACATCACTCAGCTTAAACTATATTTCTTCACTTTTTCTTAGTTAAGCCTACATGTTTAGTCTTGCTTCTTACTTAGATAAACAATACATTATCTTATCATTGTGCCACATAATCAAGTACTCATTGAAGTAACAAATAACTCAACCTTTCTCTAGGTTCTATTGGTATCACCCTTGCCCTAATCCTTCTCATCAATTAATAGATATAGTACTTTCTTAGATAGCAACTATCTTTCCAGTTAAGGTTTGACATCAATGACAATACAAAAATTTATTCAATTGAATTTTCCAACACAATACACATAATTCAAATAACAATACTCTATTTCAAAATAGGGGAAGCTCTATTTTGGAGGATAGGAAAAAAAATGATCTTTATTTCAGATCTATAAAAATGAAAATTATAACTTATAATATGCAAGCTAAGAACATGTTTAAAACAATGTTGTTTAGAAAACTAAGGTAGAAAACCCTATAGTTCACTTCTTGTAACAAAATTTTGAATAGTATATGAACTACTTTTTATAACATGTTGACTCATTGAAACCTACAATCAAAATGCATTGATTTATTTGCTACATAAAGAAGCCCTCTTAACATACTTCAAAAAAAGAACTATCTAATTACAAAAAACCAAATAATCCATTGCATGTTATGCCAAGGAGAGGTGAATGGCAATGAAATTGGAATTTTAAATCTAAACTAAAGTTGCATGATTCTTCTAAGTGCAACATCAATCTTCACATATCCACTATTACATAATTATTCTTAAGGCATAAATTAATTGTTCACTTCAAATTCTATATGCAAGAGAGAACTTCATTAACATAAAGGTTCATCTAAGAACATCTGAAGTTGTGTAAGTGCAGGTAAGAACAATGTCTGCAAAATCTTTAAAATCTGCAATCTAGGCGCCCTAAAATAAAAGAACAAGTAGAAAGTACTATAGAGAATGTGCTTTAAAAACCATCCTAAAATCATCCATCAATGCAAAGTAAATAAGCTTAAATCAAAACCTATATATTAGTTTGAATGGGATGCTAGACATATATAGATGTGAAGAATTCATGAAAGAATTAATCCAAGAGGCAACTATAGGCACAACTATTTTTATCTCTTCTAGTCACTATGACTTTTAGAAGTAAGAGGGCTACTACACATTATAGTCACAAGGTTTTTCCTAATTTCATGAGTGTCCCTTGAAACAAATATATACTATTTCTAGAAAGAGTGGTAAGAAAGCCATGTACACTTTCACAAGTTTTAACCTGACTTTAGGAATTTCACTTAAAACTCTTTAATTTAAGAGAAATTTCTCCAAAAAAATATGTATCATGTCTTGATATGCACATGAGAAAAGCTCACATCTACATGGTCAATATGCTTCAAAGCAAGCCAACCCAGAATTCCCAAAATTTCAATTTACAACCAAAGATGAAAAGAACCCATTGAACATTCTAATACTAATTTCTCCAAATCCACTAAAATTTAGTGAAAACCCCTCCAACATTACAACAATGTATAAAAGGAAACTCAGTGTTTCTAGTAGCGATAAATAGATTTTTTGAGAAGAGTAGAAGAAACAATAATAGAAACAATACGCTTGGAGGGAGAAAACCCCAGAGACTTATGATATACCTCTATAGGCAGCCCATTAACATTTCAAATGCAAGAATGAAAGAAAATATGGAACTAATCTCAAACACGTGTAAATACCTGCAAGAGGAGTAATTGTATGCAATTCATAGGCCCACAGAGGGACATTTATCATAGTCATAGAAACATGATTATTCACCAAGGAGTACCATTAGAAATATAAACCATCTACAATCATGAATAGTGAACAATCAAATAGCTTATTTTTTTATCAGCATATGTAGTCTATTTTTATATGAAAAATGAATGAAATATCAAGCTGAAATAAAACAATGAACAAAAATTCAAATTCAAGGCCTAATTTATGAAGAGCAACAAACATTAGGATGAAATAAAAATCATTAAGGCTATAGAAAAATCATTAGTGATGAACTACAACTGATTGAATGTCTGAATGAACTGAAGGAATGGTGATTAGAGATCACTGAGCTACTGAAATGATATGTAAGATGATTAAATTAGTCAAGATGTTGTCATTGATGTCAACTAGTTATGACAGTACTTATCATGTTAGTTACAAACATCTGAACATCTATTAAAGGCAGAAAATATGAAGAACTAAGATATCTACATGAGGAAAAGATGGATATGACAGATAAGGACAAGGTAAACATTGGGTAACTTATTGATGAGTCTATGGCTTTATATTGTTGATTTGATCATGTTACATTAATCTATTATAAAGAAGAGATTTGAAATTGAACATGTTAATGTGGTCGGTAATTGAATATTTCTATATACACTGAGCCAGTGCAGTGTATACCAAGTGACATTATTAACCGAGCTAGTTATCTAGTTATCAACGACGCATTTCTAGATTGACCGAGTACGGATGAAAACATTAAATGCTAAGAACAGCCGACTGAATTTGATGAGCTAGAAATTGTTATGATTTTGAGGTTAAGGATAAAGTTTATTATAAGATCCATGGCTGACAAAATTTGAAGATCTAAAGGATGAGATTGAAATGTGTTAATGACACATCTGTCGAGGAAGGTTTAAGCGGTAAAATGGACAAAGGAGATTAAGTGGAAATATCTAATGGCTGATATGAAAATAGTTTACTTATCTAGATAAGAGATATGAGTTTCATTATTGAAACATGTCAAAAAGAAGAAGACTACACAGATTTCGCATGAAGACTATATTCATGCATGCCTGATCAAACTAGTTATTTAAATAATCAAGCTACGGACATTACTGAGCATCAGAGAACTATTTACCAAGTGAAAGTTAGTTGAGAAATATTGACGAAGTGAAATTGATTAATGATCAAAGGATTTATATGGGCTTGGCATAGATCTAAATATTTTCAATTGAGTTATATTTCAATCAAATCAGTATTGTATCAGTTTAACCATTGATTCATAAAATCTCTTAATCGAGTGGACTTAACAGTCTTATATTCTACCCTATGATCATTGAATGTAAAGTATTATCTTGTTGACCCTATAGTGAATGCTAGTCAAAAGTAAACTGTTAATGATAAATCCTCTAACCAAGTCACACCTAACAGTGTGTATTGTAACCTTTAACAAGGTTGGCTCTTCATGCTGCTCTCTTTAGAAGAGTGAATTATTTTGGGTTACCAGTCCCAGGTGGTTTTTTCCCTTAGTAGGGTTTCCACATTAAATCATTGTGTTATGTGTTATTTGTGATGATTGTTTTGCTATCATACTTTACATAGTGCATAGTTGATTTAGTCGGTAATCATAGTTTGATAATTACTGGTAATCGGTAAACTGAACAGACAGATTGATATTTTATGTTACTGAGCTGCATAATTTGTTGGAATTGTTTTATAAGGTACATCTTTGTATTTGGGACTATAGGATAATTGATCTAAATGATTCACCCCCCCTCTCAGTTATTCTAAAAATTGGTATCAGAGTGTATTGGTTGCTTGGAAGAAAGTTTTGAGGACTTGAGTAGAAAGATTACAAGATGTATAAGAGGGAAGTGTCGAAGCTAAACAAAGATAACTTTAGTACATGGAAAAGTTAGATGAGACTTCACATATCTAGAATTGGAGAATCTACTATACCTTTACTTGACAATGGCTACTTACAATTGAATGTTGGACCTTTGACTCTTGATCAGTTGAGAGACTGACATGAACACAATATTACTATGATAGAGATTGTGGTGATGTGAATGTGATGAGAGCCAGAGCTGAAAGCTTAAGAGGCAGATTTGATGACATGATGATGAAGGAAGGACAAAATATTACACAGTACACAAACCAAATCAAAGAGGTAGTCAATGCTATCTAAGGAGTTCGAGGCATTATTTATGAAGATATAGTTGTAAGTAAGATACTGAGAACCTTGTTCCCTATCTATACAATCTGAATATCTGATATTCATAAAATGAGGTCTGCACCTAATAGCACTCTTACTCTTGATAGTTTGATTGGAAAGTTAACAACTTTTGAGCTGAATAATTTTCACAATAGTGTTGTACTGAGTGTCGAGTCTTCTTTTATGTCATCTCTTAAGATTGGTAAATCTAGTAGTAATCATAATATAAAGAATGAAAGTGATAGCAATACTAATGATCAGCTTGATGAGCTTGAAGCACTTATAGCCCAGAGACTATAGAAGGTAAAGGTAGATATAAGGGAAAGTTACCTTTAGCTTGTTTTAATTGTAAAGAGGTTGGCCATATTATTGCTAGATGTCCTAACATGAAAGAGGAAGATAAAGATAGAGACTAATCTGGTGATGGAAAATATGGTAGGAGGAATAACAGAGGAAACCAAAACTACAATAGAGATAACCAAGATCACAAAGATAAGTGCAAAAAGGCATGTTACCTTGTTGGAGAAGATGACACAGATACCAACACTGATGATGATATTGAGGTAGTATTTGTTGCAATGAAAGATGATTTAGAAGAGGAGGAAAGGTATGTAGAAACAACACTTATTTCTAAAGTTAGTAAGAATGATACTTGGATCATTGATAGTGGTTTTACACATCACATGATTGGTGATGAAGATAATTTTTATCATCTTGAGCATTATAATGGAGGATCAGTGAAAATGGGAAATGACACACCTTGCATGGTTAAAGGAAAAGGTTCTATTTTATTGAATGATAAAATTAGATGTGATAATGCATACTAGGTAAAAGGACTTAATTAAAATTTGTTGGGTGTAGCATAGCTGAATAACTCAGGTCACCGAGTTTCATTTGAAAGAAAGAAGGAGAAAATGTATGATGAAAATGGAAAGCTTGTCGGAACAGGAGGACAATCTAAAGGTAATTTATTTTATCTTGACAATGTTGAAACTTCTTGTTTACTGGTGAAAAATGAAGATGCATGGTTATGGAATAAGAGGTTATGTCATGTAAATTTTGATAACATGATTAAGATCAGTAGAAAGAGAAAAGTTAGAGGATTTCCTAGTCTAACCAAACCTGATCATGTTATGTGTCATTGATGTCAGAAAGGAAAGATGACCAAATCTAGTTTTAAAAGTAAGGACTATTCATCTAAAGGAATTTTACAGTTGGTTCACACCAACTTATGTGGTCCTATGAGAACTCAAAGCTACTATGGTGATAGATACTTTATTTTATTTGTTGATGACTATACTAGATTGATGACAGTTATGTTCTTGAAAGAAAAATTTGAGACATTCAAACTGCTTAAATGGTATAAGGCTAAAGTTGAAAAAGAAACCAGAAAAGAATTAAAATTCTTAAGGTCTGATAGTGGAGGTGATTTTATTTCTAATGAATTCACTAACTTATGTAATGATCATGGTATCAAAAGGAAATTTTTTGTACCTAGAACACCACAGCAGAATAGAATTGCTGAAAGGAGAAACTGATCTATTATTGATTGTGCTAGAACATTGATGATTGAGAAAAATGTTGTACATATGTACTAGAGAGAGGCAGTTAGCACAATAGTATATGTCTTGAACCAAGTTCAACTGAAGAAAGACAAAAACAAGACACCTTATGAGTTATGGTTTGGATACACACCGAGTGTAAGTTATTTCAAAATCTTTGGTAGTAAGTGTTATATTCAAAAAGATGATAGGAATGATAAATTTGACTATAAAGGTGATGAAGGAATATTCTTAGGATATTCTACTATGAGTAAAGCTTATAAATGTTTGAATAAGGTTACTAATAAGATGATAGAAAGTGATAATGTTAGAGTTGATGAGTTTGTTGATAAGAATGATGAAGAAAGCATGAAGGAACCAAAAGATTATGGTAGGTTTACTTATGTTGAAGATCCAGATTATCTACCAAAGCCACAGGTTGAGTCTACTGAGCATCAATAAAATGCTATCGAGAATCATAAAATACACACCGAGAATCAAGAAGAGTGATGTAGGAGCATCTCAGGTCCTTGGCAATCCTATGTCACCAAAAAGATTTTGAAGTTTGTCTGCATTTCTCAGTTCCTACTTTGAACAAGTTGGTCAGTAGTTGGTCAGTTTCCTTTGGTTACTGAGTATGGTCAGTTATCTCCTGGGTGTTCAGTTGTTTTACTAGCGCTCGACGTTGCTTGTCTGTCGCTTAGTTATCCTTTCTTACTGAGTAGTTTATTTTAAGTTCCTGTTGAGGCCAACTTGTGCATTGATTATATGTCACAAATTTATTGCTGGTATCAATCATTGGGAAGCATGTGGTCCTAGATCTGACTATTTCTTCCATTGATTATGGATCTAAAGGCTGACTCAGTTCGGTAGCCTCTTCTATAAATATAGTTATTTGGTTAGAGTTTAGGGGAGTCAATTTTGATGGAAGATAGAAGATATTAGGTTGGAGATTGTTGGTAGATCCTTACATGTTTGAGGACTTCTATAATTATTTGTAATATCAGGCCATAATTGGGAAGGCCTTACAACTTGGCATGTATGAATCTATTTGATGAAAATTAATGAAAGATATCACATTCTCTCTCTCACTGTGTTGTTATTTGAATCTATGTGTTGTTGAGTAGGTTGGATCATTAGGGTGTGCCATTATTTGGCCCCTCTTGACCTAGACCTTGTGTCAAGAGGTATCAGAGTGAGGTGAGACCTAGATCTAGGTCTACGTATCTAGGTTTGTAGGTTCCTTCTTGTGAAACTCTATTTGAATTATTATAGGGTAGCAAATTGTGATCTGACCTAAAATTGTAGAGAATTTCCAAGATGGTTCATGGGAGGCAAGATGCAGATCCAGGATTGGCATATATGTTAAGACAAATTGCTGCTAGATTGGAAGCTATTGAAAAATCTCAGAGAAGAGGCAAACATCTTGAAGATGTTAGTGATGATGAAATTGAGGAAGAACATGTGAATGCATAACCTGCACGTGTGATGGATCAGGGTGAAGAAAGATTCTTGAAGGATTTGATAAGTTTGAAATCTACACCACATTTCAATCCTCTTAAGTATGGTGGAAAATTAGATTCTGATGAATTGGTGGACTAGATCACTGAGATGGAGAAGTATTTTGAGTATCAAAACATTCTTGAAGACAAGAAGGTGAAGATTGCAAGCACAAAATTGAAAATTCATGCATCCTTATGATGGGAACATCTATAGCTGGGTAGGAAGAGGAAAGGAAAAGACAAAATACAGGTATGGAATAAAATGGTGAATAAATTGAAAGGAAAGTTCTTACCCTGTGATTATCAGATTAACCTAGTTTAGCGAATGCAAAGTCTAAGGCAAAAAGATAGCTCGACAAAGGAATATACTAAGGAATTCTATAGATTAGATATCAGATTTGGACATGATGAAGATGATGTGGAAAGAATTTCTAGATACCTAAATGGTTTGAGAGTTTCCATCCCAGAGGAAATCAGTTTGGTTAAATTAGAGAACATTGAAGAAGCTTATCAATTTGCATTGAAAGCTAAAGAGAAATTGAACAAGAGACATGAGAAAAGGCAAAGAGTAAGAGGTGGTAGATTCCCTAGAGGAAGAGGTAGATCCCATGGTGAAAATGGTAGATCTGAACCCGAAAAGACAAGTCTGGACAAAGGCAAGACCAAGTGGAAAGGTGAAAGTTCATCTAGAGGCAGAGGCAATAAATACCGAGGTGGTTATAGAAGAGGAAGTTTTTGAGGAACTTGTTATAATTGTGGAGAAGAAGGACATAGATGTTTCGAATGTACACATGCAAGTAAGAAGGTTGGTAATAGTAGAAATGCTTTGGTGCAAGAAGAGTCACCAAATGAACCTAAGAAGGAAAGTAATTTGATACAGGAGCATCTTGGGTGTAGGAGCAATCTTGCATCACCCAAAAATATTTATGTTTTTGTATTCAATAAGGGCTATCTTGTGCAGAGCTGCTATTTATGGAAACTTGCTATTTTTAGTAAGTTGGTGTTACGATCTCAAAATGTTCTAATTTTACATGTGGAGGTTCATCTCAGTCATATCAGCCTGCCAACAAAGTTTCATGGCTAGATCAGGTCTAGTTTTGAAGATATTGAAAATTTTCGGTATTGGTAGTTGTAATCATCTAAAAATGGTCATCTAGACTATTAGCCCCTTTTGCTAAATCATAAATTTCTTATTCTAGATCAAATCCTGGTTCTATCATTTATTTGATTATTTTCTATGGGCTAACCATTTTATCCTAAGTCTTTATTTATTAAAATGAATATTTCCTCCCCTTTTAATAAATAAAAAGCCCCCACTTTTCCTCTTATCCTAAGTTGCACAAATAAAACACTATTCTTATTTTATAAAAAAATAAAAAAATAAAAAAATAAAAAAATAAAAATCTTATTTAATTAAGAGAACATGCTCCCTTTTAATTAAAAATCTCTTTTAATTAAATAAAAAAATCTTTTTAATGGAAACCACTTTTCTAAAAATAATAAATAAATAATAAAATAAAAATAAAAATAAAAAGACTTTTTATCTTCACATGAATGCACACTTTTCAAGGTGAGTGGAATATCTTTTTGCCTCTTAATCTCTTCCACATATCTTTTTTCCTTTTAATCTCTTCCACATATCTTTTTTGCCTCTTAACCATGTCCATTGATTTTGCCTCTTGAGAATCTTGAGCACATGGATCAACCAAGATTTAATTTCCACCTTTGATAATTCTTTTTTTGCCTCTTAATCTTGACCGTCTGTTCATTTCTAAAATCCTTTAAAAGGAGGCTCTCTCCTCATTCTTAATCACTCATCTTTTCCATCTCTTGCAAATAATCCATCTTTTGCATCATCCTCTTGGAGTCTTGGCATCTTAGCATCTTGGAGTCTTGGAGCTTCTCAATCTTGGCATTTTGAAGCTATGGTATTCTTAGATCTCTCATAATGAAACATTGCATCATCATCTCATTTTTATTCTTGCATCATAGTTTAGTTTCATTATCATTGCATTCTTAATTTAGTTTCCTTTATGCTATAGATTAGCTCACATAGTTTAATTAGCAAGGATTTGTAATACTTCTATCTTTCATTTTTATAGCTTAGCTTGCATCTTCATTCTAGCATAATATTGCATCGCATTCTCATTTAGATTTCTTATGGATATTGGCATTCTTGCCCTTTTCTTCATTGAATCTCTCATTGCATGGTTTACTAGCAAGGTTATAGGCTTAATAGCTCTAGCTGAGAGAAAACTTAAAATACCCTTGCACTCCATACCTAGGGAGCTCTAGGTCGCTTTCTCAAGGTTTCCCTCTCATGGATTCCCTTGGATATAATGACTTAGAGAAGTGCACTATTTAGAGTACACATTTTTGGTGCCCACCATGGGGCAGAGTAGCTTAACTTTGTCCTTTCATTTTTTGCATTTCCATTAATTTTTTGGATTAATTTTGGCTTAGTTTTCCTAACCTCTTGTTGGTCTAACAAGTTGTTTTGAAGGTGCTCTTGCTTTCATGGAAAATGTTCAAAATTGCTTGAGGTACTTTGTTCCATCTCTACAACATTTGGATTTTGGGATTAAAATTGAACCTCTCATGTGTTTGGCTTGAGTGTTTACATACTTTCATAGAACACATTTCAATTGATGCTCTTAATGGGAAATGAAAGAACATAGATTTGTTTTTACAAGTTTGTGTAAGTGAATGCTTGTGTTTAAACCTTAAGTAATTCTTGGTTCCAATATCAAATATCTCATTGAGTGATGAAGGGCATGGATTCATTCCTTATTTACATAGGGAGTTAAATGCACCACTTTGTGGACCCACTCTATTTTTTCTTGGAAAGTTAAATATTCCATTGCTCAACCCTTTTTCATTTGTGAGTAGTATTGATAAGCAACTTTGGAGTACTTTTGATTGATTTTCTTAGAAAATTGGGTGTTGGACTCACTTATTTCTAATCACCCCTCATTACCGCCCTTTGGATGCAAGGTCAGCATTCATACATAGGGGAGGGATCTACTTGAAAAGAGTGTTAAGTGTTCCACAAATTTCTCCCTTTTATACTTTCTTGATCTCATTAGTTTTCTAAGGTGTGGAGTCACTTTGAGTTTGTGTGAGGAGTTAAATGTTCCACTTTTGGACTCACTTTGAGTTTGTGTGAGGAGTTAAATGTTCCACCTTTTGGACTCACTTCACATTCACTTGAAGAGTTAAATGTTCCACTTTTGGACTCACTTCACATTTACTTGAAGAGTTAAGTGTTCCACCTTTAGTGCTTTAAATACTTTTGATAGTGAATTGCTTACCTTTTATTTCTAGAAGGCCTGCTTGGGGACACACCACCTCAAGGGATGACCTTAACTCCTATGTTTCAGTGAAGTATAAATAGTGGGTGGTGAATTGAAAGACACCTCTCTTGGGAATTAAGTTTGATATCACTCTTGGCTAAGCCTCAAAGAACTTTATACCTTTGAGAAATGAAGGAGGAGATTTGGGTTACCGTCTCCCCCCGGCTGTGTGATTTTGGATTCTTCTCATCTACGGATTTGGGCCTCATGTACCTTGCATATATCAAGGACTCCTCTTAGAAATCCATGTATATCCATGTAGATAGCTTGATAGGATGTTGTTGTGTTCTAAGTACCTACTAAAACATTTTCAAGAACATACACAAGTAGAATCTTTAAGGAGTAGAAATACTAAGTCACTATTCTTGTTCATGTGCAAAGTTGCTTTGCCCCTTGCTCATTGTTTGAAGACAATTGCTTTCTTGAACTCCTTGATTGTTGTCTTATGTGCTTGATCAATGATAAAAATCTATTGATATACTTACTTGATCTTTTAAAATGCTTCAAAACTAAGATTTTTATGTTCACTGGTCATAGAGTCATATGACCCTGGAACAGTGTCACGTCCTGTTCTAAGAATTGTCATGCGAAAGTTCACCCCACTTGCCTAGAAAGTGTCACCGAGAACCTTTTTGCTGTCTTGTTGCTGTTGCAATCCGGAGCTACTAAACTTGCATTTTAACCTGCTATAGAGTGTCTTTTTCTTGTTCTTTTCAGAAGCTGGCTTGTTATCTGCATGCTCAGACTTGTTATAGACTGAAACAAATGAGCTAAAACTATTGGATTTGAGCTTAATGAATGCTACTCTTGATCACTTGTCGCATCACGGTTACCTCTCTAGCTACTTGCTTATTGAGCTTCTTGTTCACTGCTCAGCTTTAGTCAATTGATTGCTGTAAGTGCTTGAGCACTTTTGACAAGCCATCTCTCTATTGTTCTACTTTGAAAGTGATCTTTATTAGCTTTTCTTATCTCAAATTTGAGAAACTTTGTCTCATTCTATTAGTCAACCAACATCTCTTTTCATGTCGGTTACAACTCGGTCTCAATTTGAGCAGGAGAATCACTCTCCATTCACTTATACACAGTTACCTTCTCCAACTAGATGCTCGTGAGTGCCCATTAGCAACAACAATTCTAGTTCTAACCAATCTAAGGATTCTAAGGCTACCCCATGGTACAAAGGAGGTTTCCTCTTTTCCACATTCAAGACCCCCAAAAACATAGACAGTGTCTCACTCACTTTGACTGAACAAGAAAAATTTCAATGCTTGCAAGAACACTTTGAGCGTAAGGATAACCAAGTGCGCTTAGACAAAGAACACAATCAAAAAAGGATGGATGCTGCTAGGCGCATGACTTCTAGAGGAATGTCTTATGAGCAACCCGAGACTAGTAACTTTGAGCATCGACCTCTTTTTAATGACAACAATGGCAACAACACGCCACCAAGATCTCCACCAAGGCCAACTTTTGCTATGCCTTATTCACCTCCTAGGCCTCCTCCCTCTCAACATGAGGTAGAGGCTGATGATGAGATTTATAGTGAGGATCTTATGAGATTTGAACAAGATGTGGTCTCCCAACAAATGATGCATAAGCTTTTAGAGCGTAATGGGGATCAATATTTTCAATATATGACTTCTAGAGGATACAAGCTTCCTCCTGGCTATGATGTCAGACAAATTGTCCAACAAAGGGTACCAACTGAATTGGAAGTCATTCAAGAAGAACTACGTTAGACAAATCAACGCCTTACCCAAATGGCAATAGAAAGAGAGCCTCTAAAGGTCTCTTTTGTAGAATCAATTTGTGCTCTTCCTTTTGATAAAAGTCTATACATGGTCTCGTTTCCTATTGATATTGAGGTTCCCAAATATGACAAGTATGATGGAAATGGTGATCCCCAAGACCATGTGCGTCACTTTTATGCTCTTAGTATGGACTTTCTTCATGAAGACACATTTCTTCTATGATTATTCCCTCGAAGCTTAAGAGGCCAAGCTTTAGAATGGTTTGTGAAATTGACACCACCTCTTAAGACTTTTGATGAGTTGGCT
Source organism: Chamaecyparis obtusa (assembly GCA_027943335.1). Classification (NCBI taxonomy): domain Eukaryota; kingdom Viridiplantae; phylum Streptophyta; class Pinopsida; order Cupressales; family Cupressaceae; genus Chamaecyparis; species Chamaecyparis obtusa. The sequence goes on from BSBK01000882.1 coordinate 429,020, forward strand.
CAGCGATTTACCCAGCATTATTCTTACAACATCCAACAACCTGTCACCGTGATAGATCTTGGTAATCTAAGACAACATCAAGGTGAGCCATTTGCAACTTACTTACAACATTGGAGGTCATTGTATTCTAGATATCCTCATCTACTACCTGAAAGAGAAAAGATTGACATTTTCATCAACACACTTGTGCCTGAGCTATATTATGATTTAAGGAAACAACTATTCTCTTCTTTCAATGACATGGTTGAAAGTGCAGATCAAATTGAGGATGTAGCTATAAGAAAAGGGGATATTGTTATTAATAAAGATGCTAAGGGCAATGGAAAAGAAAAGAACAAACCTTGGAATAAAAAAAAGTATGTTGTTAATGATGGGGTTGTTGATGTTCCTAAAGCTAAAGAGCCTGCTTTCAATCTCTCCAATGCTATCTATGTAGCAAAACAACAAGAAGCTGCCAATGCTCACAGTGCTCCTAAACCTCAATATGCAGATAAACCTAAGAAGTCATTTCGAAAGTGAGTCTATACCAAGTTGGCAGAACCTTATGATGTGATCCTTAAGACTTTAGTTGATAATGGATATCTTACGCTTCCTGATAAACCTGGTAACTAGGATCTAATAAATAGGCCTGATTGGTGGCAAGAGGATTCTTATTGTCATTATCATAGAAATAAGGGACATTTGACAGAAAATTGTTTTAAGCTTAAGGATGATATTTAAGATCTTATTGAGAATGGCACAATCTCCACTGATGGCTTAATTAAAAATTTTGATCATACAGCTTTCAAAGATCCTCTACCTAAGCATGATAAGGGGGAAACCTCTCAAACACATAAGAAGAATCATGATGCAAAGATCAATTACACATATCCTTCTAATACACCTGTGATTAACATGGTAGAGCCCATTGAGAGTGTTCTAATGATGAGGTCTCAAGATGATAATAGAGCCAATCATGGTAAGCCAAAGTTGGTCTTGCAAACACATGGTAGTTCATCTTCCCAAAGTGAGACATTGAATGTTGTTACTAGGGGGAAAGCCAAGATTGTCCTTAAAACTGTGCAAGATCCCAAGCAAGCTTTTCCTTCCAAACAAGCGGCTCCTTCAGCCACCCTTAGCTATGATCTTGTCCAACATTTGCAAAAGACACTAGCACAGATATCTATCCTTGAGTTGCTTCAGTTATCCCCTTCGCATAGAGAGGTTCTTGATGAGGCTCTACATACAACATGTGTTCCCAATGACATTGATCCAGATCAATTTCAGGCTATGGTCAACCACATTTCATCTCCGCTATCTCTCTCCTTTTCTGTAGAAGATGACATATCTATGCTCACCTGCATAATCTATCTTTACACATTGAAGTTATAGTCTACAATACCCGAGTCTGCTGAGTCTTGATAGACAATGGTGCAGGGTTAAATATTATTTCTTTCAATGTAATACAACAGTTGGGTTTGTCAAAATTTTCTGTGGATTCTAAGAAGAAGATTACTATAAAAGCTTATGATGAAGTGGAAAGATCTTCCAAAGGTCTTGTCACGTTACCTGTTCGAGTGGGCCCTATCACAAAAGATATTAACTTCCAAGTATTGGACATTCCACTTGCATATAAAATTCTTTTGGGTCATCCTTGGATCCATGACATGCAGGCTGTTCCTTCCACTTATCATCAGTGCATCAAATTTCCGTACAATGGCACTGAAGTTGTGATTCCTAGAGACCATACTATTGCTATTAATGCTCTTGTTGTTGCTAAAAAATTTGTTCCTCACAATGAACCTACTGTTGATCCTAGTACGTCTCTAGTTGCTGCTGAGAAACCACTTAAGATGATGAGCCTTGGTATGGGTGAATATATGCTGGATTCCTTTGCTTCTATACCTATTTCTCCTAGGTCATATGGGAAACCTTCTGATAAAATGAAGCCTTCCACTTCTGCTATGGTGATCTTTGATACTTTTGTTTCGTTATCCATTCCTTTAGGAGTAGAAAGAGAAGAACAAGTTGTTCAAGAGTGGATCTATAGAGAAGATTCTAGAAATATTCCCATGCTTAGTAATTCAGACACAGATACAGATGAGTCACCACTACACACTATGACTCAAATTTGACATGATCTTCCTTCTACTTCACTTCTTTGGGGAGAAGCATGTATATCTACTAATGATATGGCTGAGGCCTCTATGTCTAGAACCTATGTGCCTAAAGAATCATTATACTATGATAGACAACGTCACAACATTGCACGACTACTACAAAGAGGTGATCTCTCACCTAATCACATGAGTATCTCTACTTCTCAGCATCTTAAGCCTTTTCCAGAAGATTCTTCCATGATAGATATGGATGTTGATGTAGTTCATACCTCTCATAACCCACCCGATGTAGTTGATGAGTCTCGTGTCAGGTCTGATGAGTTTGTTCCCCATATTGCCTTAGTCAACTACGTTGGTCCTTCTATGACAAATCTAGATCTAGCTACTTCTAGAGCCTACCTTGTAGACTCAACCTCTCTTGTTACCAAAGATGACTCGCATAAATGCTATTGAACCAATCACTTCATTTCATCTCGCATCAACACCTATTACTTCTTCCACCAGCGAACTAGCAACAAAAAAGATTGAATCAACAATCAAGTATCACAGTCATCAAGTCAAAAGAAAAGAGAAATGGTTGGATGGCGAAAACCACATTGTGGTAGTATTCGCACCTAAGAAAAGTAAAAATAAAAATCTTCTCAAAAATAATGATTCTCAAATAAAAGATGACAAGCTGATTCTCTACAAAAAAATGGTGCACTACTTCAAGCATGATCTCATATCTGGTATACTTCAGCACATTCCTAAAGTTGAGGAAAAAGTTTCTAATGCCTTGGTTACTTCAACATCCATCTTACGAATGAAAAGGCATAAATCTCACTTCAAGTTCCTGGTGGATGAATTACACTATCCCACTCACAAATCTTACAATCCTACCATCTTTTCATATCTTCCACCTCATATTCTTCCTGACAATCCACCACGCCATTCTTTCCACCATCCCTTACACTTTGCCTTTGTCTCTAGTGACTTGTATAGGAAGGGTCTAGATAGAACTCTCCTTAAGTGTCTAGAAATAGAATAGTCAGAAAAAGTGCTAGCTGAAATCCACGATGGCATATGTGGATCACATTCTAACAATCCTCCGCTAGCTCAGACATTGCTTAGGGCTGGTTATTATTGGTTGAACTGGTTGAGACCTCCTATCATCATAGTTGCAGCATTTGGGCTTGGGGCCTATCAGTTCTCTACATCAGAGGAAGTAGATTCTTGATGCCCATTTTTGTTTGGGGCATTCTTTGTACATATTTTTATTGATCCTAGAAAAATCCAAAAAAATTCATATATGATGCTAAAAAAATCCTAAAAAGCATAAAAAGTACTAAAAAAAAAGAGCATCCTAGTGAAAACCTAGAAATAGGCGCTTTGATGTCTCACCAAAAAAAAAAAAAATTTAAAAAAAAATTGAAAAAGTGCCTTGGTGAAAACCTGGAAATAGGAGCCTTGGTAGCAAAAATACAAAAAAAATTTTTAAAAAAAAGTCCTGAAAAAATCTATCAAGTGGTGAAAACCTAGAAACAGGCGCTGCTTGACACCCTTGCACCTATGTCCATCAGTCTTGCATGGTGCTCATTCGCTCCATGTTTCACTTTGCCTCTCCTAGCCTGGAATTGACTCTTGTCTTAATCTAGGGGGCATTTGTTGTTTTAAGCTTATCTTGGGTCTCTTTGTGCGTCAGGGTTTCTTGGGCAACTTGGTTCAAACTATGTTTTTCAACACTACCCTTGCATCAAGTGTTTCTCAACACTTATCAGATGTCCTACCCTACAGTCTAGTATGATATGATATTTCTCATTTGTAGATGCGATACTCAAAGTTTGACTCTATGACCTACACACACGCACTTGACTTGCTAAGATTTGTTTGACTTTATTTCTTTGCGTGCTATCTATGATGATTTCTTTGCTAAGTGTTCTCCCCCTATGATCATTTTCGATGATGCATAGCTAGAAGACTGAGGGAATGAGAACATGTTTTATTTCTTTTTCTCCTTGTGGGTATATTTTGTTGGTCCTAACTGTCATGAGCATTTATGCTGGTCTTACTTGACACTATGGACCTACAAGGTATTATCCTTGACTATTTCACAATTGCATGCTTATAGCTATCCTAACTTTTCATGTGTCTTGATGCTAGCATAATCTTTCCATATCAAACTTAGGTAATCTCACTACACTAGTCATCTTGACTTACATGTCTTTGGTGCCTAGGTGGGATTCCCACATTTCTATCTGATATAGATCATATTCATATCCACATAGTTATGCTAGTGTGCATTGTATGATCTTGCGATGCTACCAATAACACTCGATGATGATAATTAGATGTCTATTGGCTTCGTAACCTTGCAAGTAAACCACTTTTCATGTAGCTTGCATTCTTAAGTTCATGTTAGTTAGTCTTGCATCTTGCATATGGAGAGAGCTCTCCTTTATCTTTCATGGACTTGTTAATCAACTGCACTCGCCTTTCACTTCTTCTCGATCATATCTTTCGCTTCTGGTCTTTCATATCACATCATTTTCCTTTCATTTCAGGATCCAAACCAAAATCCTTGATCACCCAAATCACCTTTCTCCTTCTTCCACGCAGTTGGCTGACCTTTTGAGGCCTGATCCTTCGATCTTTGCTAGGGCATTCTTCACCTCTTCACCTCCATCTCTCTCACCCTTCTAGTCTTTCATTCACTTTCAAATCCCAAGTTCAAATCCCCCTCCATGGTGTTTTTGGGTTGAGGGACTGATATGTTCGTGCCTCGAGTCCCATGTGTGGGGCATCTCTTCACTGCTTGATTGTTATTCTGTTCTCTTTCTTCGATTATGATTTCTAGTGATTTGATCATGTTGTTCTTGCTTCTACATTCCCTCTACCCAATTTCTCTTTCGATCCTGAGGGGGCAGACACATCATATCTTATTGGTTATCTCTTTCCTAAATGTTTAGTACTATCGCTACCAGGCTGACCATGCAGGATTTGCTATTTTTCTGCACTTCATTCTTTGGAGTCAGAATGCTATTGCTTGTCTTATTGGCTATTGCTTGCCTTCTTGGCTATCTATTGCCTTCTTGGCTGATCTATTCTTTGACGTAATGTGTTCTCAGATCAATCACACATTAGTCAAAGAGGGGCAAATGTAATCATCTAAAAATGGTCATCTAGACTATTAGCCCCTTTTGCTAAATCATAAATTTCTTATTCTAGATCAAATCCTGGTTCTATCATTTATTCGATTATTTTCTATGGGCTAACCATTTTATCCTAAGTCTTTATTTATTAAAAGGAATATTTCCTCCCCTTTTAATAAATAAAAAGCCCCCACTTTTCCTCTTATCCTAAGTTGCACAAATAAAATACTATTCTTATTTTATAAAAAGAGAAAAAAATAAAAAAATAAAAATCTTATTTAACTAAGAGAACATGCTCCCTTTTAATTAAAAATCTCTTTTAATTAAATAAAAAAATATTTTTAATGGAAACCACTTTTCTAAAAATAATAAATAAATAATAAAATAAAAATAAAAATAAAAAGACTTTTTATCTTCACATGAATGCACACTTTTCAAGGTGAGTGGAATATCTTTTTGCCTCTTAATCTCTTCCACATATCTTTTTGCCTCTTAGTCTCTTCCACATATCTTTTTTGCCTCTTAACCATGTCCATTGATTTTGCCTCTTGAGAATCTTGAGCACATGGATCAACCAAGATTTAATTTCCACCTTTGATAATTCCTTTTTTGCCTCTTAATCTTGACTGTCTATTCATTTCTAAAATCTTTTAAAAGGAGGCTCTCTCCTCATTCTTAATCACTCATCTTTTCCATCTTTTGCATGATTCATCCTCTTGGAGTCTTGGCATCTTAGCATCTTGGAGTCTTGGAGCTTCTCAATCTTGGCATTTTGGAGCTATGGTATTCTTAGATCTCTCATATTGAAACATTGCATCATCATTTCATTTTTATTCTTGCATCATAGTTTAGTTTCATTATCATTGCATTCTTAATTTAGTTTCCTTTATGCTATAGATTAGCTCACATAGTTTAATTAGCAAGGATTTGTAATACTTCTATCTTTCATTTTTACAGCTTAGCTTGCATCTTCATTTTAGCATAATATTGCATTGCATTCTCATTTAGATTTCTTGTGGATATTGGCATTCTTTCCCTTTTCTTCATTGAATCTCCCATTTCATGGTTTACTAGCAAGGTTATAGGCTTAATAGCTCTAGCTGAGAGCAAATTTAAAATACCCTTACACTCCATACCTAGGGAGCTCTAGGTCACTTTCTCAAGGTTTCCCTCTCATGGATTCCCTTGGATATAATGACTTAGAGAAGTGCACTATTTAGAGTACACAGTAGTGGGGTACATAAACTTTGAACTCAGTTTTGAAGGCTTTAGAGGCCCCTGATGAGGTCAAAAATTTGGGTGACAGGCGCTTGCACCGATTAAGCTTGTAGAGTGCTTCGTGGCATTTCTGAAATGGGGTTATAATAGTCAATCGGGTCAACTGGTGATGACTTATCATCTTCGGAAGTCAGGCCACTTGAATGGCAAAAAATAATTCTCCTTCAAAATTTATGTTTAGGTTTCAAAAGTTATTTTGAGCCGACTTTGATGTAATTAATTGAAAAATAAAATAATTCTAAGTTTGGTCGGCCCTTAGGGTTAAATTTTTGGAACCTTCTCGGGCGGTGAAAAAATGCCTATATAAAGAAGGCCCATAGTGTTGTCTAGGGCAGTCCTGGGTAGTAGATCTGAGTAATAATTTGAGGCTTTGTCCTACATAATATTGTAAGGGAATGCCCATGTGGCTTTGCATATTGTAATTCTGAAAGTTTGTAATTCCACATTTATGGAGATAATAAGAAGCCAATTTTCTATTCTTGCATATTGTTGTTGTTTCTTTGTTTCTATTATGTGTTTGTGGTATTAAGGGGAGAACCCTTCATCATAATTTGATGGTAAGGAGAGCACTATGGAATGAAAGTAAAAAGGAAGATCCAGTAAGGAAAATTTTGTTCAAGACTAGATGTAGAGTTTTTGATAAAATTTGGAAGGTAATCATTGATAGTGGTAGCTCAGAGAATCTGGCATCTGATGAAATGGTCACAAAGTTGTAATTGAAAAGGTTGAAACATCCAAAGCCCTATCAGATTTCATGGATCAAAGATGAGCATACACTCTTGGTAAGTGAACAATGTTATGTGAATTTGAAGATTGGAAAGTACTATGATAAGGTGTTGTGTGATATCATGTCTATGGATTGTTGTCATATTTTTTCGAGTAGACCTTGGCAATATGATAGACATGCTATATATGATGGGAAATTGCATAAGTATACTATTGTGGTTGATGGAAAGAAACAAATCTTGTTACCTTTGATGGAAGAGCCTATTAGTAATGTTTATACATCTGTGAAAGTTTTCTTGGTGGAAGGAAGGATGTTTGTTAGGGATTTGAAGAAAAGTGATGTATGTTTTGTTGTGATTCCTAACAAACTGAGTAAGAAAATAGAGGATAGTGTTCCTAAGGAGATTGATAAGTTACTCATTGAGTATAGTGAAATCATTTCTGATAATGTACCTAATGGTTTTCCACTGAAGAGAAGCATTGATCATTGTATTGATCTAATCCCTGGAGCTAGTTTATCGAATAAGGCACATCATCGGTTAACACCTACTGAGAATCAGGAATTAAACCGATAGATTCAAGAGTTGTTGGAGAAAGGTTTGATTAGATAAAGTTTGAGTCCTTGTGTAGTACCTATTGTATTGGAACCTAAGAAGAATGGAGAATGTTTACTGATTTCAAAGCAATCAATAAGATACCAGTGAAGTATAGGTTTCCTATACCGAGAATGGATGATATAATGGATAGTTTGACTGGAGCAAAGTGTTTTACCAAAATTGATTTGAAAAGTGGATATCATCAAATCAGAATCAGAGAAGGTGATGAATGGAAGACTGCTTTCAAGACAAAATAAGGTTTGTATGAGTGGTTGGTTATGCATTTTGGTTTAACTAATGCACCAAGTACTTTTATGAGGCTGATGAATGAAGTTTTGAAGAAATTATTGGGTAAGTTTTTTATTGTAGATCTTGATGATATTCTGATATGTAGTAAGACCAGAGAAGAACATTTGTTGCATGTTAGACAAGTTTTGTAGAGATTGAAAGAAGAAAAGTTGCTAATAAATCTGAAAAAGTGTTCATTCATGAAAGAAGAGATTGTGTATTTGGGATTTGTGATCTTAGCTAATGGTTTGAAGATGGATCCTGAAAAGGTTGAAGCTATTTTAAATTGGCCTACACCTATGAATGCTAGTGAGGTAAGATCATTTCATGGTTTGGCAAGTTTTCACCAAAAGTTTATAAGGAATTTCAGTTCAATTTGTAATGCTATGACTAAGACAATGAGAGGAGATAAAAGAGAATTCAAGTGGCCACATGGAGCTAACAAAAGTTTTGAGACTTTGAAGTAGAAGGTTGTTGAATTGCCTATTTTGGCATTACTTGATTTTAGTAACGTATTTCAAGTGGATGTGATGCAAATGGAAGTGCAATTGGAGCTATGTTGTGTTGAATGATGCTAGAAGGAAATATTCTATGTATGATCAAGAATTCTATGCTATTGTTCAAGCACTAAAGAAATGGAGACATTATTTGATACCAAGTGAATTTGTGTTGTATACCGATCATAAGGCTTTATAGTATTTGGGTAGTCAAAATAAGTTGAATCAGAGACATCTGAAATGGGTTGAGTATTTGCAAAGTTATACATTTGTGATAAAGCATAAGAGTAGAGTCACTAACCGAGTTGCTGATGCATTAAGTAGAAGAAGATCTTTGATGACCGAGATGAAAATTGAAGTTCTTGGTTTTGATGAGATGGGAGATTCTTATGAGTTTGATCCTGATTTTTTTGAGCCATGGAGAAAGTGCACAACACCTATTCAGATCAACAAGATACTAAGTGGGATGAATATTTTATTCAGGAAGGTATGTTGTTTAAAAGTATTTAGTTGTGTATATCGAGAGGAGTAATGAGAACTAATCTAATAAAGGAGAAACATAGTAGTGGTTTGGCTGGACATTTTGGTATTGATAAGACATGGAATTTGCTTAAGGAGAAATACTTTTGGCCATAGTTGTATAAATGTTGGATATTGCTAATGCATGGGAGGTGATTAAGACATTTAATATGTTTAATCACTACATTACTGAATGGGCACTCATACTGTTGTCATTTGTGTTTTGTCATTGATGTCAACATATGCTTGTATGAAGAAACCAGACTGGTAATCACAATGTACAGAGGGTGTATGAATTTTTGAGATGCTGTGAAGTCAGGTGAGAGTTCAAATGGATGTTGTGATCTTATATCTAAGATCACATCATTAATGGATGCATATTAAGGAAGATACAACTATTTTGGTAAAGATTGGTCACTTGATTATGACGGTGAGAATTGACAGAGTTAGTCTCTGAGTTTTTTATATAGATATCAGAGGGATTGGATTCAAGGTATGTGATCTTGAAGGATGATAGAAGATGTACTGATAGATGTTTATTGGTCAGCGCAAGGTATAGAATGATTGGTGACATCATCTGTGATGTGTGCTTTATCAATGGCTTATTCTGAAGCCGACTCAAGAAGTGAAGCATGCGTTTGGTTTGACAAGCATAATTCAAGGATGTCAGTCCTAAATTTCTATAATATAATCATTGTAAACTTGTTTTAGATACCATGTGTATCTTAGCAAGGGCTCATGTAATTATTTGTAATTAGGAAAGCCTTATGGGCTGACCCGATCTTGGTAAAAAGTAATAAGGTATAAATGTAAGGTCTTTTGTTTGGAAAAGACATGGATGGATATATGTGATAGAAGAAGGTTGTGAACTAGTGTCTTCTATATGTAGAGCAAGGGATTGTTGGTAGACTTCATTGGAACTGATCAAGCAAAGACAATTGCTCACAAATAGTTCAAAAGATTGTGTATTTCTTCATATATACTTGTTGTGAACTAGTGAGTTCAGAAGGTGGACTTAACCTTCTTTGGGTAGTGACCCCCCCCCTTTTTGTTCTTGACTCCTAATAGGGTCTATCCTCTAACAAGGATTGTGTACTGTAATGTTGTAACAAGATCCTAATAAGGCTATATCTTCTAACAAGGATTACTATACTCTCAGTACATCATTAGTGGGTGCTAATTCCCATCGAGGTTTTTACCTTTAATAGGGTTTCCACTTAACCAAAATATTGTGTTGTTGTGTTGGTGTTCATTGGATCTGATATTGATAAGCTTCAAGTTTAAAGTTTAATATTCTTTCATACAACTAATTCACCCCCCCTCTCAATTGTATTGTGGACTGTTAATCCTAACAATTGGTATCAGAGCTTGTGGTCCTCAAAGAGAAAGCTTAATAGCTTGAGGTGATATTGGAAAATGGCATTCTATAGGAAGGATAGTCCTAAGTTCAATCCTGAAAACTTTGACGGTTGGAAAAGCAAGATGCAAACACATTTTCTATGCTTGGGCATAGACTACTGGATGATTGTGAAAAAGAAGGAAACTTTGAAGGCTGAGAATGACTTTGAGTTAGCTACCGATGATGAAAAGAAACTATTTTCATGCAATATGGCCACAAGAGAAGCATTGATTAGTGCACTATCTAAGGGTGAGTTTACTAAAATTAAAGATTTAGATTTGGCACATGATATTTGGAATAGTCTGGAGGCACTCTATGAAGGAGACAAATATACCAAACAAGCAAAGTTGCAAAATTGGAAGACAAAGATGGAGAAGCTGCAAATGAATGAAGATGAAAGCATTAGAGCCTATGTTCAAAGGGTTATAGAAGCTATAGTTGGAATCAAAAATTGTGGAGGTACTTATTATTGCCTGTCAAATAAAGTTTTACCTTATTTATATGCGGCAATTTGTGAAGCTATGTCAATGTTTAGGTTGCAAATTGAACCGTGAACTTTGAACTTGAACCGGTCGGTTCAAGGTTCAAAGTTCAAATTTTTTTTTCTCCAAAAGCGTCACATGTATGTTGTGTCTTGTAAAAGCCTTTTCTCACCACGTTCACATGTCAGTGTGTAAATATTGAATTTAATCTTGAACTTTGAACCTCAGTTTTTTAGTTCAAAGTTCACGTTAGAATATGCACTTCTACAATTTTACACTACAAATTCTCCCAAGTAATGGTTTTAAAATCATATTTTATAATTTTCCTGAGCTTATTCTAGAAGTTATTGGGGTCCACCACAGTTGTTTTATGTGCATAAAAATTAACACATCATGAATTGTGTACTTTGAACCCAAACTTTATGGTTCAAGGATCGATTCTCGAGGTGTAATAATACCTGGATATCAGCCGTGAGCCAAATCTTTATCGACTGACAACAAAATGATTGACATGATGGAAAGAGTGGCACCACCTTAGCTTAGGATATTTTCTTACTAAATGAAAGTGTGTGAAATAGGTTGTTATCATTTATTGCAGTGTGAAAGTGAATTGATGGCAGTTTTTCATGAAGTGATGGGAAGTGAAGTAAGTGTATTTATTTTTCCCTCTCTTTATGTTTCTTCATTATGTTCTGCTATCTTCTAGAGGCATTTTGGGAGTTGCGAGGTAACTTTCTTGAAAGGTAGGAACACGGTGAGTTTCACAACAACCTTGGCCCTGTAATTCATTTGAGCTTCTGCATTTTGAAGAGCTATCTTCATAAGAATTTTACAAGATTGTATTTTAGAATGTCTTCTTCCAAAGTAAAATTCATGAAGGAAAATGGATTTTCTCCGGTTAGTTGTTCTTTACCTGAAATGAGGGATATAGCCATAGTAGATGATGATATCAGAGAAATTATTTCAAGGCTGAGGAAAATGGTAGATGAAGCCATATCTTTTAGGATCATAGAAAGTGGTTTATTAGAAGCCATTGGTTTTCCTAAAGTGATTCCATGCTCAGAGTCAGTAATAGAATGCTTTAATAGGTATAGCAAGGTTGAGAGGTGCATTAAAATAGAAAGTGGTGAAGTTCTATTAAACATTGATAGAACAGTAATAATGGCCACTCTCAGGATTCCAGTAGTTGAAATCTATGGAGATTGGAGTATCCATAAAGCTATAGCAAACTCTGAGAAGAACAAGAAGGAATATAGAAACAACATAGCAAGGGATTGGCTATTAAACCCAAAAAAGGGTGTTTCCCATTTGCCTAGACCACTTAGAAAAGATCACCTGTTCAGAGAGGTTAAGGATATAACGGTAATATTGAACAGGGTTAAAGGTAATCCTATAGACACCAACTGGGAAGATTGGATGTACATTTTTGTACAGGCTATCCTAGATGTTGGTAATGCTGTTGACTGGGCCAAAATAATAGCTGAGCAATTACATGAAAGTTTATCTCAGCCAACTTTAATTTCCAATTTTTATATGTCTTCATACCTCTTTTATATTCTCCCCATCTGTAGAATCTGGGATGGTCTACCTCATCAAGAATGGAATAGCAGTATGCCCATCTATGAATATCACCCCCTATTAGAAAAAGGAAAACATCACAGGGGTTTTAAGAAGGTGCATGATACCTTTTCCTCCAAATTGGTCTTTGAATTAAGAGGAAAACCTAATTGGAGGATATTAGAGGAGGCTATGGAATTTGTGAAAATTTATGGAGGTTTTTATATTCAATTCCCTATTTTTACCTATTTAAGAGTAGGACATTTTAGTGATGCTCCATTAAAACTTTCTAGGTATTTCCCAGACAAGTGCATTCTTCTTGAAGTAGGTAGATAGTTATTAATGGTTGAGAAGAAGTACAAGGTCAACAGAGGTATTGGTGCCTTCTTCCCACTTGAACTAGGACATTACAAATTCTAGTTGATGCATGACTTTGCCTTTTTGATCAATGAATTGAAAGAAATGAATCTCCAGCCATATCAGGCAAGGAACTACTTTGATAGAAAAGGTTTTGTTGAGAGCCATTTCAGAGTGGATGTAATGTTCCTTCATCAACTAGCTTTGGAAGATTACTGGGATGATTGCATAGATGAGGTTGAGGTTACTAAAAGATTGTGTTCTAGGTTTTCCCTTAAACAAATCACTACTTTTAAGCTACCTTTCAACATCAAAAATATTGAGGAAGATGGCAATGCATCAGAGCCAGAAAATGTAGTATCAAGAGCTGAAATGGTAATCAAAAGAATTGACTGGCTGGTGGAAGAAGAAGAAAATGTGAAGTCTTTAACAAAGGAAGTCTTTTGGAAGACAGAATAGTGGCTCAAGGCTTAGAAGAAGAAGACCTCAGCTACCCCTGTGTTGGGAACCAAAAAGAGTCCAAGGGCTCATAAAATTGAATCCTCCCCTATTTTGACTAATAAGACTGAACCATTTCTTTCTGCAGGTGTTTCATATTCTCTAGAAGTTCTCAAAGATTCAGAGTTGATTTCTAATGATTTTGTGAAGTTTACAAGACAGAGGAGAAAAAGAAGTGAGAAGGTGCATCTTCCTTTTTGCATTGTCCTAGATTCTAACACCAAGGAGCCTAGCATAAAGAAATTCAAAAGGTTGAGAAGAGGTAAAACATCCAATATGGATTCAATATCAGCTAGAGGTGATGGGAGTTCAAGTCAACAAGAGCCTGTTACCCCGAGCAATCCTAGTACCACTATTTCCCTATAGAATGTGACTCTTAGTTCACCAAATTGGATGGATCTAACTGTGAATAAGAAGAGGAACATTGTGTCTACCTTAGTCCCTGTTGGTGATTTGGTCAGTAAATACCTTGGAAAGTCTCCCAAGACAAAGAATCCTAAAACAAAATCTATGGTGGATTTGGATCCAACCATAGGTCATTAGGTTGCAGAGATCTTCAAGCCCAATTCCAACAAGACCAGTGCTGAAGTCACCAAGAAAGATTTCACTATGGATAAGGTGGATTTAGGAGTATCTTCCAGAGCTGGTGATCTAAAGATTTTGAATTCAACAAACAAGAAAATCAATCACAGACTGTTGAAGGATGTTGAAGACAAAGCTAAGCTGAAGCAAGCTTTATGCAAAATGGAAAAGTACATCCATCAGTTGCAGAATCCTATTCCTCAACCTTTGACAATGGTACCCCTAAGTCTAGATGTCAAGTCTCCAGACAATCAAAAGTTCCTTGATCAAGTTCATAAAGAGAGATCTCTCTCTAAGGCGTTCTATAATTGGATGGGAGAAGTTGAAGAGATGGTTAATCACTTCACTCAAGCCTATGAGAATACAACTAATCGGTCTTCTAAACTGGTATTTTCCTTAGAGGCTAAATTAAAGCTTTGGGAAGGAAAGAGAGACAATCTAGAGATAGCAATAGCTAATATGGATGAAGCTTTCAACTATGGCATAGAAAATTTCCTGTTTGAGAAAATAATTCCCAGTGCTGATACTAATCTCCTATCTATGGCAAAGGTAAATGAGGAATGGTGATGTACCCTAATTGATCAAGGTATTAAAGAATCAAAGTAGATTCTAAAGACAATAGCCTATGTTGAGGAGGTTGTCAGCAATCATATAAATTGTGTCTACAATCTATCCATAGGAGAAGTGAAAATGGGAATAGGCGAGGCCAAGATGAAAGAATCCTTCACCAGAAAAGCACAATTTAAAGAATGCCAAAGAAATGGTAGCCCGAGACTACTCAGTCATCACTAGGGTACAATCCCTGATAATGCTCGATGAAGAACAGGTGAAATGTTGAATACTAAGCTGGAGCAGTTACAAAACTGTAATGATATCTAGGAACAAAGGTTGGATCTTGTTTCTTCACCAAATAAGGAGATGTTGGAGAGATTCATGATGGCTTTCAAGGAGTGGTCAAATGAGTGCAAAGCAACTGAGACCACCATTAATGTTGAGGCTGAGAAAAGCTAATCTATTTTGATTAGTCTTTGAAAAGGATGGTTCCAAGTAGTTATAGGGTGTTAGTTCTTTTCCAAGAATAGACTTTAGTTATGAAATTGATTATGCCCTATGTGGCTATGAGTTAGTTTTTGAAAGACCTTGCAAGGGTCGGTTCTCTGGTAGTAGAAAAACTTATAGTTTAATATTTACTACAAATACTTTCGTGAAATGGTTCATGTTTTGATTTGGAAACTCATAATATAGAATCAATGGATATATATAACAAATAGCAGTATCTTTTTTAGATCAGTGTGTCTAGTTAATACATGTGTGTTGATTTTAGTTGGAGTTGATTTCATGTTGCTGCAATCTGTGTATGTGTTTCAAGATCATACATTCCTTTTCAATTTTATTTTAGTATATGTTGAATTGATCTTTCTGGGAATTTTCTTTATAGTATCAGTCAGTTGGCTTAGATAAATGTGGATTCTCTCTCAAAGCATAAATCTCTCAATAATTATTTCATATGAGTTTTTAAAAAGCCTTTTTGTACTTTCAGGCCAAAAGTATACATTTCTTTTACAGTTTTCATTCTTTTCAAATAAATGAATTGTCAAGATTGATCTTTATATAAGGTAGCTACTCCTTAGATCATAGAGATTTTAGTCACAAGTGACTAACTCAACTTTTGTATGAAGTTTTCCTTCATCTTGGACCAGAGTATTTGTAATTTGTTATAGTTTTAGTAAGAAGGAAAATATGTATACCAACACTTATAATGAAGAATAAGTCATTGCAAAGATTCTCAGATCTCTAACTCCTACTTACAAGTTCAAGGCAATGTCTATTCAAGAAACTATACCCTTGACTCCAAACTTTAGCAGAGAGATATTGATCACAAAGTTAACCACTTTTGAAGCTGCAGAGTTGGGAGAAGCTGCTACTAAAGTTGAATTTGCTTTTAGGGCATCTTCACACAAGAAAGCATCTACACATCCAAGAACAAGAAAAGAAGATCTGAGAGAAGAGCTTGGTGAGTATGCTAAGGAATGGGAAAAGATAATGGAAGAAGAAAAGAAGATACGAGAACTTGTTGCACTAATTTCTAGAAGAGAGAAAAGAGGTAAGGGAAAATTTTAAGGAAAATTACCATTGAAATATTTTTCATGCAATAAGGTAGGTCATTTTGCATCTAGATGTCCTATAAGAATTCCTAAATATAAACCTGACTATGCAAAGATTAGAAGAGATAAAGAATGTTATTATGCCAGTGAAGGAATCTTTGATGATGATGATGATGATGATTTAGACAATGAAGAGACTGGATTTGTTTCTATTAAAGATGAACATGTTCATGAGGAAAAATCCTTAGTATCTCATGTTGACAAGAAAATTGAATGGATAATTGATAGTGGATGTTCTCATCACATGACTGGTGATAAGAATAAATTTGTTAAGTTAGTAAATTATGATGGAGGTGTTGTAAGGTTTGGGGATAATCTCCAAAAATCCATCATAGGAATAGGATCCATCACTCTGGATGGAAAGACCAATACAGATAATGTACTACTTGTTGAAGGACTAAAACACAACTTGTTGAGTGTTGGGCAGTTAATGGATAAAAACTTTCAATTAAGTTTTGTTGATGGTAAGTGCTCTATCAAAAGCAAGGAAGGAAAACTGGTTGCTACCGGATCAAGATCTAGAGGTAATGTATTTGAACTAAACACATTTGGAGCCTCTTGTTTTGTTGCAAAGGTAGATGATAGCTGGTTATGGCATAAAAGGTTTTGTCATGTTAACTTTAATAATATTGTGAAAGAAAGCATGGCCAATGCAATAAGAGATCTTCCAAAGATTGCTAAACCTTCTAACACTGTATGTAGAGAATGTGTTATGGGAAAGAAAACCAAAAATAGTCATGAAACCAAAACATTTACATCAAAAGGGAAGTTGTATCTGGTACATATAGATCTATGTGGGCCCACAAGAACAAAGTCATACTACAGCAAAAGGTATTTCATACTCTTTGTTGATGAATTTTCTAGAAAGATGTGGGTTACTTATTTGAGAGAGAAATCAGAAGCATTTGACAAATGCAAGTTTTTTAAAGCAAAAGTAGAGAATGAATTAGGACTGAAAATAAAGTGTTTAAGATCAAATAGAGGTGGAGAGTTTACATCAAATTTATTCAATTCATACTGTGAAGAGCATGGAATAAAAAGACAAACATCTGCTCCTAGGAATCCATAAAAAAATGGGATAGTAGAGCGAAGAAATAGAACTATACTTGATGTTGCCAGGACAATGTTGATTGAAGGAGATATATCTCATGTAAATTGGAGAGAGGCTATTGGAACAATAGTGTACACATTAAACCAAATTTAGATGGATGTTAAATCTGCATTTCTGAATGGAGATCTTGAAGAAGTATACATAGAACAACTAGATGGATTTCCTCTATGTGAAGACAAAGACATGGTGTGCAAGTTGAAGAAAGCCCTATATGGGTTGAAGCAAGCTCCTAGGGCTTGGTATGCAAGTTTGGACAAGTATCTACTTGGACTCGGATTCAAAAAAGGTAATGCAGACAATAATTTGTATTTGAGAACTAGTGAAGATGGAATTCTAATAGTAGAAGTATTTGTGGATGACATTATCTTTGGAGGTAATGATGATCTATGTAAGAAATTTGCAAAAGAAATGGAAAGGGAATTTGAAATGTCCATGATAGGTGAAATGAAATTCTTCCTTGGACTGCAAATAACTTAGAATGAGAATGGTATTTTCATTTCTCAGACCAAGTATCTCAAAGAATTACTTAAGAAATTCGGTATGGAAGATTGTAAACTGGTAGAACACCTATGGTGACTGGAAAAAAGCTAACAATTAATGATGAATCAAAATGTGTTTTTTAGACTCTGTATAGATCAATGGTGGGAGGGCTACAATATCTGACTCACACCAAACCAGATATTGCTAATGTTGTTGGAATTGTTGCTAGATATCAGGCAAAACCCAAAGAGACTCATCTAGCTAATGTGAAAGGATACTGAGGTATCTCAGAGGAACCATAGACTATGGTTTATGGTATAAAAAAAATGATAGCTTTGAACTTCATGCTTATATTGATGTTGATTGGGTCGGAAATATTGATGACAGAAAAAGTACAACTGGTGGTGCATTTTTCTTTGGGAAAAAGTTGGTCTCTTGGCTAAGTAAGAAACAAGATTGTATAGCACAATCTACTACTGAATCAGAATATGTTGCTGCTTCTATAAATTGCACTCAAATTGTTTGGATGAAACAAATTTTGATAGACATTGGAATAACATTTAATGAGCCTATGGTTATCCATTGTGATAACACTAGTATAGTAAACATGTCAAAGAATCTAGTAATGCACTCTAAAACTAAACACATTTCTATCAAGTATTACTTCTTAAGAGACAAGGTGGTAGAAAAAGAAATCAAGCTTGAATAAATCAGTACAAAAGAGTAGATTGCAAAAATTTTCACAAAGCCACTACCAAAAGACACCTTTGAATATCTTAGAGGTATGTTAGGGGTTCAAGCCCCTCCTAGTCAGAACTAAATGATGCAGAGATGCAATAGTCTAGAAGTGCTCAGATTCTCATCATTTTCTAGACTGGATGTAGGGATCTACTCCTTAGGCGGAGTGATCATGGAAGAAATTTTATCTATGAAGGTAGTTGGAACCCTTTGCCATTTTTGTCAAAGGGGGAGTAATGTTATGAGAAAATCCTCACTGTTTGGGGAGGTTATTCAGTTCAAGGACTTTTGGGTTGATACAACTTTGGGACAAGATTTTCCCATATGTTGACATCGATGCCAAAGGGGGAGATTGTTGAATATTGCTAATGCATGGGTGGTGATTAAGACATTTAATATGTTTAATCACTATGTTACTGAATGGGCACTCATATTGTTGTCATTTGTGTTTTGTCACTGATGTCAACATATGCTTGTATGAAGAAACCAGAGTGGTAATCACAGTGTACAGAGGGTGTACGGATGTTTCAGATGCTGTGAAGTTAGGTGAGAGTTTAAATGGATGTTCTGATCTTATATCTGAGATTGCATCATTAATGGATGCATATTAAGGAAGATACAGTTGTTTTGGTAAAGACTAGTCACTAGAATATGATAGTGAGAATTGACAAAGTTAGTCTCTGAGTTTTTGATATAGATATCAGAGGGATTGGATTCAAGGTATGCAATCTTGAAGGATGATAGAAGATGTACTAATAGATGTTAATTGGTCAACACAAGGTACAAATGATTGGTGATGTCATCTATGATGTGTGCTTTGTCAATGGCTTATTCTGAAGCTGACTCAAGAAGTGAAGCGTGTGTTTTGTTTGACAAGCATAATTCAAGGATGTCATTCCTAAATTGTTGTAATATAATTAGTGTAAACTTTTTTTAGATACTATGTGTATCTTAGCAAGGGCTCATGTAATTATTTTTAATTAGGAAAGCCTTATGGGCTGACCTGATCTTGGTAAGAAGTAATAACGTATAAATGTAAGGTCTCTTGTTTGGAAAAGACATGGATGGATATATGTGATAGAAGAAGGTTGTGAACTAGTGTCTATTGTATGTAGAGTAGAGGATTCTTTGTGGACTTCATTGGAACTGATCAAGTAAAGATAGTTGCTAGCAAACAGTTCAAAAGATTGTGTATTTCTTCATATACACTTATAGCAAAGTAGTGAGTTCAGAAGGTGGACTTAACCTTCTTTGGGCAGTGAGCCCCCCCCCCCCTTTTTGTTCTTGACTCCTAACAGGGTCTTTCCTCTAACAAGGACTGTGTACTATAATGTTGTAACAAGCTCCTAATAGGGCTATATCTTCTAACAAGGATTACTATACTCTCAGTACATCATTAGTGGGTGCTAATTCCCATCGGGGTTTTTACCTTTAACATGGTTTCCCCGTAACCAAAATATTGTGTTGTTGTGTTGGTGTTCATTGGATCTAATATTGATAAGCTTAAAGTTTAAAGTTTAATATTCTTTCATACAACTGATTCACCCCCCCCCTCTCAGTTGTATTATGGACTGTTAATCCTAACAATAAAGATGTTCATAAATTTATGAAAAGCTGTGTATTTTGTCAAGTTGCAAAAGGAGTAAGTCAGAATACTAGATTGTATACATTGATTTTTGTACCTGAGAAACCTTGGATTGACATTAGTATAGATTTTTTTCTTTGCTTACTGAAGACAGTAAGAGGTAATGATTCTATATTTGATGTTGTGGATATATTTTCTAAGATGGCACATTTTATACATTGTAGAAGGACATTAGATGTAGTACATGTAGTAGATCTTTTCTTTAAGGAAATTTTCAGATTGCATGGATTACCGAGGAGTATTATCTCTTACCAAGATAGTAAATTTTTTGGATACTTTTGGAAAACCCTTTGGAATAAATTTGGCACTGAGTTGAAATATAGTTCTACATTTCACCCACAAACTGATGGATAGACAGAAGTTGTGAATAGAATTTTGGGAAATCTTTTGAGATGTTTAGTTGGAGACACACCAAGTAATTGGGATTTTGTGTTGGCACAAGCAAAGTTTTCATACAATAATTTAGTGAATAGGAGTACTGGAAAAACACCATTTGATATTGTGAGTGGCATACAGCTAAGAGGTATATCTGATTTGAGGGACATTGCTGATGAAAGTAAGAGAAGTGTTGAAGGAGTAAAATTTGCTGAGTACATGAAGACATTGCATGAAGATGTGAAGCTAAAGCTGGAAGAGATTAATCAAAAATACAAAGACAGAGTTGATAGATCAAGGAGACATAAGACTTTTGATGTTTGTGATGAAGTGATGGTTCATTTGAAGAAAGGTCAATTTCCTGTTGGAACATATGGGAAACTAAAGATGAAGAAGCTTAGACCTTGCAAGATTTTGAGGAAATTTGACAGTGGAAATGCATATGAGATTGAATTACCTGATGATATGGATATATCACCTATTTTTAACATTACCAATTTGTATGAGTATCATGAACCTAATGAAGACATGGCAACACCAATGGAATATCCTCAGAAGAAGAAAGAGGAAATTTAATAGATTTTGGAACAAAGAATTGGCAAGAGTAAAAGAGGAAAAAAATATATGGAATATCTAGTAAAGTAGAAGAATAGACCGATTGAAGATAGTTCATGGATTTCACAGTTTGAGTTGGATGCATCTCAGATCATACCTACCAAATGATTCAGAGAATCATTTCAAAATAAACCTAGGTGTCTAATGCAGGAGCATCTCGAGTCCTTGGCAATCCTATCTCACCAAAAATATTTTGAAGTTTATTTGCATTGCTCAGTTCCTTCTTTGACCAAGTTGGTCGGTAGTTGGTCAGTTTCCTTTGGTTATCGAGTATGATCAGTTATCTCCTAGGTAGTCGGTTGTTTCACTGGCACTCAATGATTCTTGTCAGTTGCTCAGTTATCCTTGCTTACTGAGTAGTTTATTTTGAGTTCCTATTGAGGCTGACTTGTACATTGATTATGGGTCATGGATTTATTGTTGGTATCAATCATTGGGAAGTGTGTGGTCCTAGATCTGACCATTTCTTCTATTGACTATGGATCTGAAGGCTAACTCAGTTTGGTAGCCTCTTGTATAAATATAGTTGTTTGGTTAGAGTTTAGGGGAGTTAGTTTTGATGGAAGATAGAAGATATTAGGTTGGAGATTGTTGGCAGATCCTCGCATGTTTGAGGACTTCTGTAATTATTTTTAATATTAGGTTGTAACTAGGAAGGCCTTATAGCTTGACATGTATGAATCTGTTTGATGAAAATTAATGAAAGATCTGGCATTCTCTCTCTCACTGTGTTGTTATTTTCTTCCGCATGTTGTTGAGCAGGCTGGATCATTAGGGTGTGCCATTGTTTGGCCCCTCTTAACCTAGGCCTTGCATCAATAAGCTACTGATCAAGAAATTGAACCTGAACTAAATGATGAGCAAAGAAGAGATCAAGTGCTAGCAATATTTGTTATAAGACACCATCCATAGAATCAAATCCTTGGATATAAGAAAGCTGACATGCTGACCTGAAGTAAGTTAAGACAAAATACATGCTTAGTTTATGAGTTTGAACCTAAGAATGTAAGGGATGCACTTGAAAATGAGGAATGGATCAATGTTATGAATGACGAAATTGAACAAATTGAAAATAACAAGACATGGACATTAGTGGCTAGACCAATAGAAAAAAATGTTATTGGTACTAAGTTGATTTTTAGGAATAAATTGAATGAAAATGGAGAGGTCACTAAGAATAAGGCAATACTTGTTTGTAAAGGATATGCACAAGAAGAAGGTATTGATTATGGTGAAACCTTTTCACCTTTTCTAGACTAGCAAGAGTTCTCATATTACTTGCATATGATACACATAAGGGATTTAAAGTATATCAAATGGATATGAAATCAACTTTTCTAAATGGAATTCTTGAGGAGGAGGTCTACATAGAACAAATGAAAGGGTTTGTTGATTAGAATCAGAAAGACATGGTATGTAGACTTCACAAAGCTTTATATAGATTGAAGCAAGCACTGAGGACATGGTATGAAAGACTACATGCTTATCTTATAAGTATTGGTTTTGTAAGAACTAGTGAAAACAATAATTTGTACATGAAAGGAGGATCTGATGATAACATTTTGATTGCTAACATATTTTTTGATGATATAATCTTTGGAGGAAAAAATTTAATTTGCAAATCTTTTGTTGATGACATGAGAAAGGAATTTGAGATGTTTATGTTTGGAGAAATTAAATTATTTCTAGTTTTGCAGGATATACAATAGAAAGATGGGATTTTTATCACTCAATCAAAATACATTAAAGAATTATTAAAAACTTTTGGCATGGAAGATGCTAAACCAGTGGGAACACTGATGGTAACTGGATGTAAATTGATAAAGGGTGATGAATCTACAGAGGTAAATCAGATATTGTACCGATCTATGATTGGTAAACTAATGTATGTTGTACACAATAGGCCTGATATTGTACATGCAGTGGGGATTGCGGCTAGATTTTCTATCAATCCTAAAGATTCATATATGGTTGCAGTGAAAAGAATTTTGAGATACTTGAAGAAAATAGAAGACTATGGTTTATGGTACACTTTTGAAGGTAAATTTGAACTTAGATTTTACACCAATGTAGATTGGACTGGAAACATAGATGACCAAAAGAGCACAATCAGAAGAGCATTATTTTTAGGGGAAAGGCTTGTGACTTGGATTAGCAAGAAACAAGCATGCATTTCTCAGTCTACTACTAAAGAGAGAATGTTTCTACCACTGCAAATTGTTCAAATATTGCTTGGATTAGACAAGTGTTGGAAGGAATGAATGAGGTAATCACTAACCCGATGATTATATATTGTGACAACACTAGTGCTATAAATATTTCTAAGAATCTCATGATCCATTCAAAGACAAAGCATATATCTATTAAGTATCACTACTTGAGGGAACAAGTTCAAGAGAAGCAGGTGAAACTAGAATTTGTAACATCTAAGGAACAACTTTTTGATATCTTTACTAAACCCTTACTGAAGGACACATTTGAATATTTGAGGACTAGACTTGGGGTTTGTCCCCTATCTACCAGTCACTAAGGTGATCTAGAGGTTGCATCAACCTATACTTATCAGAATATCATTCATGTTGATGTAGATAGCTCACACTTTGTATTTTTGTCTAAGGTTGTGAAAGATTGTAGAACTGGAACACAAATTTGTTTATCTGTACACTGAAGGTACAAGATATGAACCAAACAATAGAGAAATACTTGGTTGTTGAAGAGTTGTTTGTATATTTTTATTTGGCATTGTTGTCAAAGGGAGAGAGAATGAATATGAAAAATTAGTTAGTGAGAACACAGAGAAAGGAAGAGACTTGAATATTTTTTGTTGAGAACAAAGAAAATCTGAGAACTGAAAAGATCAAATCCATAGGGAGAGTCTGCACATGTAAGTAGTGATTAAACATATTAAATGTCAAGCTAGGGAAAGCTTACCGAGCTAAAACATTTACTTACATAGTTGTAGAAAACATGTTTGGTATGTGTATGGCATATTTTCATATTGCTTGTGGTGCCATCAATGCCAAAGGGAGAGATTGATGAAGTACAACTGATTGAATATCTGAATGAACAGAAGGAACAATGCTTAGAGATCACCAAGCTACTAAAATGATATGTAAGATGATTAAATTAGTAAATATGTTTTCATTGATGTCAAATAGTTTTGATAGTACTTATCATGTTAGTTAAAAACATTTGAACATCTGTTGAAGGAAGAGAAGATGAAGAACTAAGATATCTACATGATGAAAAGATGGATATGACAGATAAGGATAAGGTAAATATTGGGTAACTTATTGATGAGTCTATGGCTTTATATTGTTGACTTGAGCATGTTACATTAATCTATTATGAAGAAGAGATTTGAAATTGAACATGTCAATGTGGTTGGTAATTGAAGATTTCTGTATACACCGAGCTAGTGCAGTGTATACCAAGTGACAGTATTAACCGAGCTAGTTATCTAGTTATCACCGATGCATTTCTATATTGACCGAGTATGGATGAAAACATTAAATGCTAAGAACAACCGACTAAATTTAATGAGCTAGAAATTGTTATGATTTTGAGGTTAAGGATAAAGTTTGTTATGAGATCCATGGCTGACAAAATTAAGAGGAGATCTAATGGATGAGATTGAAACGTGTTAATGACACATCTATCAAGGAAGGTTTAAGTAGCAAAATGAATGAAGGAGATTAAGTGGAAAAATCTAATGGTTGATATGAAAATGGTTTACTTGTCTATATAAGAGATATGAGTTTCATTATTAAAATATGCTAGAAAGAATAAGACTGCATGTATTTCATGTGAAGACTATATTCATGCATGCATGATCAAACTAGTTATTGAAAGAATTGAGCTGTAGACATTATTGATCATCAAAGAACTATTTATCGAGTGAAAGTAAGTTGAGAAATATTGAGGAAGTGAAATTGATTAATGATCAAAGGATTTATATGGGCTTAGCATAGATTTGAATATTTGTAATTGAGTTGTATTTGAATCAGATTAGTACTGTATCATTTTAACCATTAATTCAAAAAATCTCTTAACCGAGTGGACTTAACAGTGTTGTGTTCTACCCTATGATATTCATTGAATGTAAAGTGTTATCTTGTTGACCCCATAGTGAATGTTGGTCAAAAGTTAATTATTAGTGATAAATCCTCTAACCAGGTCACACCTAACAGTGTGTATTATAACCTTTAACAGGGTTGGCTCTTCATCAAGCTCACTTCAAAAGGGTGAATTATTTTGGGTTACCGGTCCTAGGTGGTTTTTTCCTTAGCAGGGTTTCCATGTTAAATCATTGGGTTATGTGTTATTTTTTATGATTTTTTTTCTATCATAATTTACATACTGCATAGTTGATTTAGTTGATAATCACAGTTGGATAATTACCAGTAATCGGTAAACTAAATAGGAAGATTGATATTTTATGTTATCGAGATGCATAATTTGTTAGAATTGTTTTATAAGGTACATCTTTTTATTTGGAATTGTAGGATAAGTAATTTAATTGATTCACCCCCCCTATCAGTTATTCTAACAATTAGGACTATAGAAACATCACTAAGACTAGAAAATCAAGTTCTAGAAATGGACGGTTCTAATGCTTTTCCATTACAACAATTGAGCATTCATCATTTGGTATATGAATAGGTGAAAAATATGCAGATTTGACCAAAAACCACTGGGAACAACCCAACAGTAAATGGACTTGTGATGATGTTCACAATAGTAAATGTGTTGTTGGGTTCACTCCTAGTACTACTTAGGCAAATCTGCATATTCATCACTTGTGCATATGAAGTGGCTCTAATGGAAAGAAATAAGAAAAATCATTACGACTATAGAAAAACCATTAAGACTAGAAAATCAAGTTCTAGAAATGGACGGTTATGATGCTTTTCCATTACAACAATTGAGAATTCATCATTTGGTACTTCTTGGTGTATTCCATTTAAGTATGTCAAGCACAAAGTACTCCATTTAGATATGGTGTATTCCATTGAGCATTCATCTTATTAATTATCATTCATTAACATGCATGCATTAGCATTCATAAGACTCATTAATTAGCATTCATTAACACATCATAACATTCATTAACACATATGATTAAAACATTGAGACATAAACATTAGTCAGTATCAAATAAGCTGCATAAATGAGAAACATTTCTTTTTTGACTTTTTCTTTTTTTTCTGCTTCCCTATATTGTTGCAAAGGCATATCCATGTTGACATCATCATTTCTTCTCAGTTGTGCATGTGATCTCCCTGTCCTTTGCAAAGGCGGGTCCTCTGCAATAACAAATAAAAGGCTTCAATTAAAAACTTATTATCATAATTGGGGTTAATTTAAAAACATATTATCATTATTGTTACAATCATTTTAGTACTTTAAAAAAGATAAATGCGATGCTCTTTACCTTGTCCAACCACATCATCTTTCCTGGAGGCTTGAACCTCAACACGCTCATTAAGAACAACCTCTACATCCCTTGCAACTACAATAAAAAATATTTTATTAATCCCAACACATTATAATAAAAAATTTATTACTACACCAAATTCAATTTAACATGTTTACTTGTATTAAATATTCAATAATCAAAATTTGAATAGAAAATGTATACCTTGAGTACTACAATTCACATTCTGATGCAGTCAAGCTCAGAAGATCCAATTAAGGACTGGCTGACCTTGTAGCCAAACCAATATGTAGTGGAAATACACAACAACAACAACAGATCTATAATACAATAGAATTCTTTATTCATGAAAACACCGATTACATGCAATGTGTCAGGTTGTAAGGCCTTCCTGGTTATGGCTAGATACAAAGCAAATAACAATCTACAAGATCTCATAAGATCCAAATCTTTTCCACAACATCAACATTCATCTAGCCCAGGTCTGTAACACATAGCACACTAGTAGGCACCTAGGAAAGATCTAAACTTGTACTCCAACTTCCAAGAAATCTTCCTGCTCCTAAGCTCGCAAGCTACTAACCTTCCTTCCCATAATCTAATGCCCCTAAACAACTACCCAAGCATCCTATAAATACTAATTCCTAGCCACTAGTCAGTTGATGACACAACAAATCTTTACAAACAAATATTAAATGCTAAAACATCAGTCGGCTCTCACATAGCCCTACAAAATAAATAAACTCTCAAAGATGGCCCCAAATGATCATTAGATCCACATAGAAGAATCCAACATGCCAGATCTAGGTCCCCACATGTCCAACAATCAATACATAAAATGAGGAGTACGACCCAAATTAAATGCACCAGTCGGCCAAAGCAATTTATCCAAACAATCTAGTCGATAAGTGAGAACACCGAGCAACAAACATAATCAAGCACCAGTCAACCAACCATGCTAGGCATGACCAAGGAACATAGTTATCACTGAGTTCTAGTGAACCAACACCTTTAGTCACTGAGCATTCTTTAGAGATCGAGCACCCCGGTAACCATAGAAACTCAGCAACCAATTCCCCAAACCAAGCAAGAACTCTAGCAAACCAAGATCACAACTAGAAATCTACCTTCAAAGATAAACATATTTTTGGTTGATACAGGATTGCCAAGAATCCTAGGATGCTCCTACATCAAACACCCCAAGTAAGAAATATTTTCTCATAAGGAAATCAGGAACGCCTCAAGGGAATTAGAATAGGTATGCCGAATCTGTTCTTCACCCATATATCTTCTTGTCCTTTATCCCAAGTAGTCTTCACTTCATTCACTGTCTCATGCATAAATTCCTTCTATCTTCCACTTTATTTACTCCTCCGGTTGGCAACTGATAGCAACTGATTCTGACCACTACCGATCACCTCAGTGCCTTAGTAAGGTTCATCCTCTCTAGACTCTTCAATCAACTCAATATCATCTGCATCTCTCTATGTCACAAATGTCACCATCTACTAAACCATCTCTGCTAGCAAAACTATCTATCTCTTAATCTCAACAAACTCTTTAGAGATATCATTCTCCTTCTCCTTCAAACTAGACTTAACAGGAATAGATTCATCAACCTTCTACTCCTAAGGTTTTTCATAAGGACAACACTTGATAACTCCACATCCCTTAACCCCTGTCTCCTGTAAAGGTATCAGCTTATGCTGAGCTCCTCTATGCCTAACCACATAGGTATTAGCATGACCATCAAACAAAACATTCATGTCAAACTACCAGGGTCTACCAAGAAACATATGACGAGCATCCATAGGCAATACATCATACAATATCTCATCATGGTAAGATCCAATCTAAAACTTAACCAAGCATTTCTCTTCAACTCTAACCTTAGAAACATCTTGTATCCAACTAATTTGATAAGGATTAGGATGTTTCCTTTCCAAATTCAATTTACTAACCATTTCATCTGAAACAAAGTTTTCAGAACTGCCACCATCAACTATGACATTACATACCTTATCCTTGCACTTACATCTGGTTCTAAACAAATTCCTTCTTTGCACTGGTTCATGAACACATGCAGCTAATCTCCTAGTGACAAGACATTCACCTTTCTCTGGAACATTCTCAATGGACACTGCCAACTTCTATGACTAGCTTCACCATAGTTATAATAATTATCGATGAACTCACTCTTCCACCTTCCTCTCTCTCCATTATTCTTAGTAACTTGACCACTTCTAGATCCCACATTAGACTTAGGATTCTCTGTCACATTACTCTCAACAACTATCTCACCAATTTTACCACCTCAGTTTCTACTATTCTATCTTCCTTCAAACTTCTTATTCAACTTCTATTCAATCTTTAATTCCATCTTATAAGCATCACCAATTGTTTTCATCCACACAATAAGTAACTCTTCCTGAATACTAGGTCACAAACCATAGACATACCTAGCAACCTTTTCTTTATCAGCTTCAAAATGACCAATCTTAATCAGGATTCTATAAAACTCTTTGGTATACTCTTGCACTGATTTGTTAGTCTGCTTCAAAGCTTGCATCTTCTTAAACATGTCCAATTCATAATCCACCAGAATGAATTGCTTCTTCAAGTTATCAACCATTCGATTCCACTTAGTGATCTTTTCTTTTCCTCTTCTACCTCTTTCTAACTGAACTTCTCTCCACCAGATATTTGCATGACCTTTCAACTTAGTCTTTGCAAATCTAACCCTATCAAGATCTTCTATTTATTCATACTCAAAGTATTCATCAATCTCATTGATCCAATCAATCAATTCTTCTAGCCTAAGGCTTCCAACAAATGCAGAAACTTCAATCTTAGGTCTTTTCCCAATCTTAGACATAGCTTTCAGAATTCAATTCTCCTCAAAATCTCTAGCTTCTTCGATAGCTTCTTCAAAATGATCTTCTTCAGATTCATCATCACTATCCTCTTTCAAGGTAGGCTTCTTCTTTCTCAATTCCTCTTGTAGGTCTTGCACTTGTTTCTGTAAAGCCCTAAAATCATCAAGACAAAAATCACCAGTAGCTTCTTCTTCTTTAGAGATCTCATGATTTCTCCTTGGAGGCATCTTCAAATCAAGATCTAAATACACAAGATCCACTCGGCTCCAATAGGAATAGACTTTGCTCAAATAGGAACAAACTTCACTCTGATACCACCTGATGTAGTCAAGCTCGGTGGATCCAATTAAGGACTGACCGACCTTGTAGGAAAACCAATATGCAGTGGAAATACACAACAACAATAATAGATATGTAATACAATAGAAGTCTTTATTCATGAAAACACAAATTACATGCAATGTGCCAAGCTGTAAGGCCTTCCCGGTTATGTCCAAATACAAAGCAAATAATAGTCTACAAGATCTCGCAGGATCCAAATATTTTCCACAACATCAACATTCAACTAGCCCAAGTCTGTAACACACAGCACACTGGTAGGTACCCAGGAAATATCTAAACTTGTACTCCAACTTCCAAGCAATCTTCTTGCTCCTAAGCTTGTAGGCTACTAACCTTCCTTCCCACAATCTGATACCCCTAAACAACTACCCAAGCATCCTATAAATACTGATTCCTAGCCACAAGTCGGCTAATGAAACAATAAATCTTAACAAACAAATATTAAATAAAACATCAGTCAGCTCTCACATAGCCTTACAAAATAAATAAACTCTCAAAGATGGCCCCAAATAGTCATCAGATCTGCATAGAAGAATGCAACACACCAAATCTAGGTCCCTACACATCCAACGGTCAATCCATAACACAAGGATTGCAACCCAAATTAAATGCAACAGTCGGCCAAGCCAATTTATCCAAACAATCTAGTTGGTAAGCAAGAACACCGAGCAACAAAAGAAATAACTGAGCACCAGTTGACCGACCATGCCAGGCATGACCGAGGAACACAGTTATCACTAAGCACCAGTGAACCAACACCTTCAATCACCGAGTGCTCTTCAGAGATCGAGCACCCTGGTAACCATATAAACCAAGCAACTAGTTCCCCAAACCAAGATCACAACTATCAATCTACCTTCAAAGACAAACATATTTTTGGTTGATACAGGATTTCCAAGAATCCTAGGATGCTCCTGCATCACATTCGAATCATCCCCTCTGTCATGCTCAGATGGTGTAGTATTAGGATTGGTAGACTGCAATCCAATGTAAATAATTAGTTTATTTATAGACAATATATACATATAAATACAAGACAAATATCGAGAAATGTTAATCATTCAGTTTAATACATATAAATATATTCACTTTAAAGTTTTAAAAAAATATATAGTCATTATTTCCTTACTTAAAACAAATATATTCACTTTATGTTGGAACTTAACATCAAATACAGTAATTGGTAAAGTATTCAACTTAAAATTAAAATCAATTAGCTTATTTACCTGATTGATAAATTTAGTAGAAGAACCTTGTGCACTCATTGCTCGGAATTGTTCAGCCACAACTGTATAGCCTTGTTTGTAGCCTATTTTCTTGTCCTCTTCTGTAATTAGTTTTTTGAACTCCAAGGCCTACATTTTTTCTCAGTATCATGAATTTTATTGTAGTGAATTTCATCAAAACTAAATTGATTACAATTTATAAATATTTTCATATGACTTTTTATTTACTAATACTTACAACTCGTGTAGCAATTTTTGAATATCCACCTGAGCCATGTTTCTTGTGCTTTTTTTTCTTTCTTCTGGCTCCTTTAATGTGTCATGCAGCCTATGTGATGTTTGAAATATGTTAGATCACATAAGTACAAAGAGTAAATAGTACATAATTTCATTATTAATATAATCACGTGTACAAGGAAATGTACCTTCATAGAATTAGTATTGAACAATAAATGAAATAGAAACTAAATAAACCACAATATAGCATCTATTTAGAAAATGAATGAACAATTAAGCATCCTATGGCTCTCTAACTAAGAGTGTTAATGTGAAGCTCTCAGCAAGCTACCATTAATGGCAGTCCTAGAATGAGAAAATATGATAAGATAAGCTAATTAACTCAATTCCAAATAGAAATGCTCAAATTAACTATAAATTGTCTTTCTAGCTATAATTCTCAAGAGGTTAGATGTAGTTCTCATATTTTTGGTTATGAATTATGATTGATTTTAGCCTTCCTTTTATAGATTTAGGCAAGGGTAGGGGGTGTAGTTGTGTTGATCATGATTAATCTTGAGTTGAGTCTTTGGTTCCACCCTTTGAAGACAATTTAAATATTGTGTCCTTAAAGCCTGGGAAAAGTAGACAAAATGAGTGGACAAGATGCTCTTTTACTATGAGTGATTGAAATTGAATTTGGCTTGATCCATGTGAAAGCATTTCCTTAAATCATATTGGTTGATTGATTTTCCTCCCCTTTTGGTTGTTGAGAGAAATTAGGATTTATTAATTGATTTTAATGCATTTATTTAGCCATGTACCCCTTGAATGGGTTGAATTTGATTTAATTCAAAACTATACAATTAATTGAATTAATTGCACATTGATTTGATTTAACTTGATTAAAATGCTCTTCATTTTGATTTATCTCAAATTAAAGCTTGATTTTAATTTTGATTGGCTAAATACTTGTTTGGATTCAATTGCCTTGATTTGACCTTGATTTACCTTGATTTATCACTCAAATGATACTGTCCACTTTTTGGTAATTACAAATGCCCCTCTTTGATTTGACGTGTGAAGCGTGTTAATTCAAACAATATCTTGATTTTTCTTGATGAAAGTCCTAATTTAACTGATAAAGGTCCTGATTCTATCGATGGTCAATCTTGACTCTTTCGATGGTTGATCATGATGTTCGATGTAAGATGTAGATATTGATGGTGTTTGATATAATTCTGATTGATTTGATATTCTTGATGATTGATCTGATGTTAGATTACTAATGTGATACCTGTTTTGATTTGATTCGATGCTTGATGCCCCTCTCAATTGATAAGTAAAAAATTTCTTGATAAAAGATTACACTTTTATTTGATGGTCCATCTCCTGATTTGATGATGTTGTTGCTAATGCTAATTATCTGATGGTATGCCCCCTCTGAAATGAAATGAAATTTGATAGATGTTCACAAATTTTGATGATTTAGGTCAATTTACATTGATTGCGTCAATTTATAATGAATTTTGATTTTATTTCTGATAATGTTTTTTCATCTGTTTGATTACAAATGCCCCTGATTTAGCTGATTTGGTGAAAAAATTACATCCACGGGCCCACTCTGGTTAAAGATTCCCTTTTTAGGTCAAAAGGTTTATATAAAGGGGTAAAAAGTCTTTTTACTATTCATTTTTACTCTTACTTTTGACTTTTTAAGCTCTGACCTCCTTTGACTTCCTAACAATGTTTGTCCCTATTTGCGAGCATAGATTTGAGTGTGGGTGAAGATATTAGTGACCACCTGCTTATAGACCTCCGGTGAGTGCCTGAACTTCTTAATTTTTTCCATTTTATGCATTTAATTTCCAAAAATTTGAATTTTTCATGCTAATACTCTAGTTTTTTCCGATTTAATTTCCAAATAGCACTTTTACAAATTTAAATAGTGCTTTTACCTTTGAAATAGCACTTTCGTGACTTTAAGTTGCGCTTCCACATTCTGAAACTGCGTGTTTACACCCTAGTTTTTGGCCCTAAATCACTTTTTCATTGTCAAATAGCGTGTTTAATCTTGATTTTGCTTTTGCCAATTAGAATAGCACTTCCAAATTTTAAAGCAGCACTTTCAAATTATTTTAGTGTGTTTGCCTCAAATAGCATGTTTGATCTATTAAATAGCACATTTTCAAATTTAAATAGCGTGTTTGCATTTTAGTGCTTTTAAAGCCTGGAATAGCGCTTTCACTCTTTTAGGAAAGTTTTTAAATTGACTTAGTCAACTTTCAGCCTATTCAATGTCGTCGATCAAATAATTGGTTAAGGTAACGAACCTGATATTATAGAGAGTCTTAAGATGTCAGTATGAGTTAGTCATAATTTGAATGTTTGATCATCAATCTAGATTTAGATGATCGGTGATGATGAATTTTCCATTCTATCTAAGTAGAAGCATGAAAATTGATTATGGTTTGATATTTGTAAATGTTTGATTGACTTAGGATAATCTAAGTGATAACTGATTTCAAAACTGATGTGATTGAACTTGCTTTTTGCGGGTAGTGCTTAAGTCACTGGGTGTTTGTGTTTCTTATCCTTTACCATTTAGTATGATCTCGGACCTTAGTTTGGTTGATCGAAGACACATTAGTCTATGTGGTTTATCTTTCCTTTTGTATCTACCACAATTCTAGGTGAATCAGGCTTTAGTTACTATTATGGCTGAGCCATGGCACTCAGACCATAATACTTTCCACCTTCCTAAAGGGGAAATGACTATTACTCCTAAGGATGTGTATCGCATCCTGTGCTTACCTACTTGTGGTGAGTTGGTTTATTACGAATCTGTATATGATGGATCTGCATGTTGACAGGTCTTTCTAGATCCTACCATTGGTGACAATCACATCCAGTGGGCTCAATTCCTTTCCTTTCCAGTGCTTCCAGCAATTATAGGTACTCTGATTGGTGGGTTTCTTCTACCAGATAGACGTGGTCATAGTTTTGCCTATGGATGGGGTCATATCCTTAAGGACTTGATAGCGTATCCTCATAGATTTGATTGGTGTTCATGCGTATTAGCTCAGTTGTATCATGAGCTACATATAGTGGTTTATAGACAATCCACTACACTTACTTCAAGGGAAATCTTGTTATAGCTTTGGACTTGGGAGTACATCCCTATGATATGTCCTATCATAGCGTGACAGTGAGATCCAGGTTGGATGTTCACCTAGATGTATGAGGGTATTGTGATGTAGACCCACATGGATAAGCTTGATTATTGGCATCGTGTCATTAATGACATGGATATTATGGTATGGAGGCCATGTGTTGGTTATGAGGCTTGGACCAAGGGTGATTTTGAGTTTCCTTACATGTTTTTCCCTCGATGGATGATTGGGTGTTCCACCTATATTATTGAGAGATTCTACTTCTGGAGAGTACTATTTCAGTATGGGCATAGATAGGGTATGTCAAAGGGAGTAGTGATGTATGCTCGAGTGCAGGCAAAGAGATCATTATGGGGTCCTTGTATAGATTATGGGATAGTAGTCAGAGAGATTTGAGACCTTGGATATCTACCTTGGTCTATGTGAGAGTATACCATGGATGCTAGGATCACAAATGATTATGTTGAGTGGTTGCATCGGTACCCCTTTCCTAGATTCACTGATCCTGCTAAGAGGGTTCTTGGGATTGATGAGCTCTCAGATGGTGATGACAGTGCTATAGGGGATGGCAGAGATGATGATGGACATGATGATGGTTGTGATGGTGGTGGTAGGATTAGGGTATGACATGGATGACATGGTCTTCAAGTAGCCAGAGCAAGTAGGCTTCATAATCCAATGATTGTTGTTGCTCCTATTCCTCCTACGGGTGGTGGTCAGGGTAGAGGTGGTGTGGATAGAGCACTGCATTAGGTTTATAGGGATCCTACCCTAAGAAATGGTTGACATAGGGTCAGACATCACGTAGAGGTTGAGGCATAGGTGGCTCAAGTTTTACTAGATCCAGCACAGGGTCCTCCTTCTTAGCAAGGTATACCATTTGTTATTCCATAGGCTCCACCTTCTCAGGGACCTGTTTCTACTTCTACTTTTGCTTTTGCTTCGATGTCATCTTCTTCATCATGTCCTTCTTCTTCAGGTTTTGTTCCATCATTGTTAGTTCCATCTTTGTCGATGCCTTCTTCATCCATACCTCCACCACGGACTTCTGTAGCACAGGGTCCTGCCCCAACTTTAGCACCAGATGTTATATCTCTTTAGACTCAGATTTTAGCAATGTAGTAGCAGGTTTCTTAGTTGAGTTTGATGATGTAGACCTTCTTGTCAGTGATGAGTTAGTAGGGATTACAAGCAAGCTTGAGTCATCCTCTAGATAGTGCTCCTAGTCCTGATGGTACCGATGGTGCTGGTGGTTTAGCCAATTTAGATATTTTAATTATCTGATGATATATGTTATCTCATTTCTTTGTTATGATCGAGACATTGGACTC
The DNA here is from genome assembly GCA_027943335.1 of Chamaecyparis obtusa. Lineage (NCBI taxonomy): Eukaryota > Viridiplantae > Streptophyta > Pinopsida > Cupressales > Cupressaceae > Chamaecyparis > Chamaecyparis obtusa. The sequence continues at coordinate 464,756 of BSBK01000882.1, forward strand.
TTATTGTATCATTTTATTTAGCCGATGTTGTTTATGTTGATACTTTGATAGTTTGATAGACATTGATTTTCAGATATTGCTTTTATGATCACTTTGATGGACTTTGATATTTTTTGACTTCATGATGATGTTATAGAATTTGATACTCATTCTGATAGCTTTCACTATATATGATGTCATGATGTGTTGGATCTCCTTTTCAGGTGTTTTAACATGATATGCAGATCTAGATGGTTGTATCTCCTATATGCTTTGTTTTATGTTTTTCAGAATGCAATTTTCAAAATTTATGCATATGTTATATTGATTCTTAAATGGTTGTCTTATGTATGACATAGAATAGATGGATATATGTAATGATGTGTGTTCTAATGTTTAATTCTTTGATGATTTTATAAATGCTATGTGATGCAATGAAATGATGAAATGTGATATGGATATGTAATGCTTGATGATTAATGATGTTATATGATATAGATGGTGATGCCATCTTTTGATAGATTTATGTTCAATGATGCAATCTTTCTAAGATGACTAAAATGATATGCATCTAATGATGATGATTATGATATAGTTGAAATGCAATGTTTTAATGGCTGTAATGATGTATGTAATGACAACTGTATCTAATGAATGTGATATGAATGCAACTTAATGCAATGATTAAATGATTTTAAATGATGTATGCAACCTAATGCAATAATTAAAATGATTTTAATGCACCTTATGCAATCAATCCAATGATGTATGCAACCTAATATAATGATTCTAATGATGTGTTGAACCTAATGCAATCATTAAATGTAATGGATTTAATGATTTAAATGATGAAAATGCTTAAATGAATGCAAGATAAAGTGAATCTAATGAAGGTGATTTCAATGATTTAATGAAACTTAATGCAATGGTGATAAATGAACCTAACAAATGCAAGTGAGCTAATGAAATGCACTTTTTTTTTTTTTTTTCTAATTTCCAACATACTTGATCACATATAGTGTTTGATGATTCTTTTGATTTTTGATTTGACTACACCCCCTTTCTTTTCGTCCATTTTCCCTCTTACAAATTAAATTAAGCTAAGAAAGGAAATATACATTAAATGCATTTAATCTAAAATGTATGCAACTAACTATCATTATTCAAAAATTTGGAGCTTATAATCATCATTGAGCAATTTTGGAATTCCATTTTAGTACAACCATCACTAGTTCAACCATGGTGATATGAATACTTTTTGCACCTCTTTCTCTTTGCTTTCCCATCTCTTTTTTTGGTACAACTATCACTGATTGAAACCAATCATGAGAGTGAAAATATCAATTTTGTCAGATTCTGTGTTGCAAGTGGATTTTGGTATTATGATATTGAAGATCAAAATAGCCTAGGTATCTTTTTGTGTAAACAAATAGAGATCTCAGTTTTATCCTATGTACAAGTCCTCAATGATTCTTTGATGATAACATCTTGAGAAAAATAATACATGATTTAAAACTTTGACCTTAAGAAAGTCATTCAGCAATCAACTAAAATATCACACTTTCATCATAGCTTGTCTAGTTAAAAACATTCATTGATTAGCTAAAAAGACATGATTTCATCAATCAAGTCAACACTTAGAAAAATTTTGCAATGTTTTTCAAATCCATATTTCAAGTGTGGTTCCATCCATTTCATAATTTTAATCCTGAAAAAGATACGGTCATGTGATATCTCAGATCAAATTTTGCGTTTGGTTCAAATTGGATTGGGATTGAAGATTTTGATGAAGTGTTTCACTTGGGTTTTAGATGAATTCATTCCATTATTGATTGAAGTTTGATTTTGATGAATCCTTCCTCCTTTTGAGTAGATTGCCCCTAGTTTGATATGATTTTGATTGTGGGACTTAGGACAATTTGCATATTTGGTGACCAAAATCTTTAGGTACTTGAAAATGTAACTGTGGGGTTTTATTATGTAATATATACAAATGCTAGCGAATGCAATATTTACAAGGTGGCCTTCTAGGTATGGGACTGATTTGAACTTTCAATGGCACCTATTTACTAGGTTTTCACCGATTGAATGGATCTTTATTTATTTTTTTGTTCTTAAAGCTTTTTCCTTTTTTTGCTACCAAGGTACCTATTTGCTAGGTTTTCACCAAGGCACTTTTTCTCTTTTTCAATTTTTGTTGTATTTTCTTTTTTTTCATATCATATCATCAAGGTGCCTATTTTCTAGGTTTTCACCAAGACAACATCTTTTTGAGGATCATATATCAATATTTTTGGCTTTCTTCATACTCAATTTTCCATTGTTTTTGATCTTTTCTACTTTTCCAATTTGTTTGTTCTTTTCTTCTTTTCAAATGTTATTGGTATTTTCAAGATCTCTTTTGACTATACACAATAAATAGGATGCTTTCCATCTGATTTGTCTGATACTCTTTATACTCTTTCCTCTACTTAATGTATAGAACCTCTTTAGATAAATTCTATTGATAGGTTATTGTAGCTCTTCTCCATCACAATCTGCTAATTTGTAGGTACCGGTCCCAAAAGAAGAAGTGATCACAAAAGGTCCTAACTAGTTTGCCTCCCATTTTCCTTTATTTTCCCTTTCTGCTTGATTCTTGGGATTTTCTCGTAAAACTAGGTCACCTATTTGAAATGTTCTTGACTTGATATGCTTGTTATAAGTCCTTGACATTCTATTTTGATATACCTTCAACTGATCAAATGCTTGTTGATGTTTCTCATCTAGCAATTCTAGTTCCTGCAACCTAGCAACTCTATAGTCTTCCTCACTTATCAAACCATGATGAGATACCCTTAAGGATGGAAGTTCTACCTCCAAAGGTAAAACTACTTCTATTCCAAAGACTAAGGAGAAAGGTGTATCCCATGTTGGCATTCTTATGCTTGTTCTATAAGCCCATAAGGTCGGGTATATTTTTATGTACCAATCTCTACCTGAATTGTCCACTGTTCTCTTCAATATCTTCAAGATATTTTTATTCATTGCTTCAGCTTGTCCATTACCTTGGGGGTAATAGATTGAAGATGAGTGATGGATCATGTGAAATTTCATGCATAACTCCTTTAGGTTCTTGTTTTTGACATGCTTTGTGTTATCCATTATGATGGCATGAGGTACATCATATCTACAAATGATGTGGTTTAGGATAAACAAAGATATCTTCTTTCTCATTGTAGTTGATAAGGGTACAGCTCCCACCCATTTGGTAAAGTACTATGTTACTGTGATGATGAATTTATGACCATTTGAGGATGGTGGATAAATCATTCCTATTAAATCTATCCCCCATTGATAAAATGGCCATGGTGTTGTCATCAGATGAAGCTCTTGTACAGGCACATGTATCAAGTTTCTATGAAATTGACACTTTCTACAAGTTTTGGAAAAGTGACAAGCATCTTTCTCCATCGTAGGCCAAAAATATCCTATCCTAAGAAGTTTCTTAGCTAGGGTTAATCCATTCAAATGTGACCCATAGATTCCCTCATGGATTTATTGCAAGGCTATGTTTGATTATTCTTCCTCTAGACATCTAAGGAGCATTCCGTCTAGACTCTTATGATAGAATGTTTCAAAAATTAAGGTATATTGAGAGGCTTGACGGATGAAGCTTTTCTTTTGATTCCTGGTTTGGTCTATCAGTAGGGTTTGATCTTTTAAGTAGGTTTAAATATGTCCATACTAAGGTAATTCATGTTTAGTTAATAGGAAAATGGTATAAGGATGGGTAGGGTCACATGCAGGTTGTTCCACTTCTTCTACCAGGAATTCATATCTAGCACTTTGATCTAGCATTTGTAGAAGTAATGCCAAACTTTCTATTGCATCTACTGCTCTATTTTTCTCTCGTGGTACTTGCTCAAATGTAATAATAGTGAAGTACTTCTTAATATTTTCCACCATGTTTTTGTGAGGCACCAACTTATCATCTTTGGTCTGATATTCATCATTAATCTGATTAATGACTAATTGTGAGTCTCCATAAACCTTTAGTTCTATCACCTTCCACTCTAATGCCAACTTGATTCCAATAGACAAGGCTTCATATTCTACTATGTTATTGGTGCATGGAAATAAAAATTTATAGGACTTTGGAATTGTAGATCCTTGAGGGACAATCAAGAGTATTCCTGCTCCTAATGCATGTTGGGTGTATGAGCCATCAAAATATAGTTTCCATGTCTTTGCCTCAACATTCACAATCTCAGAATTTGGGAATTCTAATTGAATTGGATAATCATCTTGGAGTGGTGATTTTGCTAATTGGTTAGAAATTACTTTCCCTTTGATGGATTTGTGGTCTACATACTCAATGTCAAATTCACTCAACACCATCACTCATTTGGCTAGCCTTCCATTTAATGTTTTTTTACTAAGTAGATACTTCAAAGGATCGATCTTGGCAATGAGTCTTATGTTATGAGCTAACATATAGTGGTGTAGTTTTTGGGAAGCAAAAACCATAGCCAAACATGCCCTTTCAATGAATGTATAATTCAACTCGTATTTGACCAAACTTCTACTTATGTAGTATATTGCTTTTTCTTTGCCTGATTCATCTTCTTGTGCCTAAAGTGCCCCCAATGAATGCTTTGTTGCCAAAATATATAGGATTAAAGGCTTGCCTCTAATAGGTGGCATCAAGATTGGAGGGTTCATGAGGTATTTCTTCAATAAATTGAAGGCTTCTTCACACTTTTCATCTCATTTGAAAACTGTATCTTTATGCAAGATTTGGGTGAAGTTATGACATTTTTTTTCTAGTTGGGATATAAATCTCCTGATGGATTGAATTCTTCCTTGTAGTGACCTCATTTGGATAATTTTTTTAGGTTCTTCCATTTCCATAATGGCCTTGACTTAGTAGGATCTACCTCTATTCCTTTTGCTGATACAATGTAGCCTAGTAGTTTTCCTAATTGGACCCCAAATGCACACTTTTTAGGATTGAGCCTTACTTTGAATTTCTCTAATCTATTAAAAAATTCTCTAGAATTGGTAGATGCTCCTCTCTTGAATGAGATTTATCTAATATGTCATCTACATAATCTTCCATGAACTTATGCATCATATCATGAAATATTGTGGTCATGGCCCTTTGATATGTTGCCCTAGCATTCTTTAGACCAAAGGGCATAACATTCCAACAAAATGCTCCCCATGTGCATGTAAATATTGTTTTATCTTGGTCCTTAGGTGCTATCTTGATTTGGTTATAGACACTAAATCCATCCATAAGTGAAAACATGGAATTTCCCACTGTTAAATCTACAATGGCATCAATGCTTCGAAGAGGAAAGTCATCTTTAGGACACGCCAAGTTTAAGTCTCTAAAATCCATCCAAATCCTGATGGACTTATCTACTTTTGAAACTGGTACAATATTTGAAATCCATTGTGCATAATCAATGGCTCTAATAAATCCCACCTTTAGCAATTTCTCCAATTCTATTTTTACTAGCAAGGCTATATGTGGATGCATCTTTCTTAACTTTTGTTTGACTGGTTTGGCTCCTTCTTTGATATTTAAGTGATGCATGATCAATTTTGGATCCAATCCTGGCATATCATCATATGACCAAGCAAAATTGACTTTCTTTTCCTTGAAAAATTTTATGAATTCTTTTCTTTCTTCACTAAATAAGGATGTCATTAAGTGTATGATCTTTGGCTCAGTTTCTAACCCAATGTTTATCTTTTCTATAGGCTCGATCAAAATTGGAGATTTCTCTTCATAATGTTCAGGTAAAGCATCCAAACTTCCTTCCTTAGGTACCTCAATTGGGTTTTCACCTTTGGAAACATCCTTTATTTCTTTTTCTTTTAGATCTAATGTTGCCACAATGTGGTTTTCAACACTTGATTCGTTTCCTTTTTTACTATTTTATTTTTTTTTTCATTTTTACATGGATTAAAAGTTTGGATACTCCCCTTTATCATTTCTTCCTGATATTCCATATTAGAAGAAGGCTTAACCATATTGAGATATTGAGACACCACACTGTCATTCAAAAAGGTTGGGAGGGTAGTTGGTTCAATGGAATTCCATTCGATTAATTCTGGGTATATGAGAGTTAAGGGATCAACGCTTTGGCTTGGTTTGGTGGGATTTAGGGATAAGACCTCATTTGATGGTTTGTACATTGTATCATTAAATTTTATGACATGCACCTCTTCTAAATGTTCTAAAGAAGTAGGATCAAAGTCTTCCTCACTAGACTCCTCTAAGGTTTTTGTTGGATAAAAGTCTCTTGGATTAAACCTAACATTTGATTCCTCCATAGTAGGTCTCCATGAAGGTACATAGGGTTCACCTACCCATTTATTTATCACAATATTTTGAATTTGAAGGTTCTCTAAAACCACTTGATTCGAACTAGATGCTTGATTTGAACTTGATTCTACTATTTGTCCTTTATCTTTGCTAGAAGTGTATGTATGAATCACATCTATCTCCTTATCATGGCATGACTCACTTGTTAGGAATGAATACTAAATATATCCTATGGGGGAGTATTAGCATCCATTCTATAGCATTTTTTGTTGCATTCATGACTATGATTGTCATTGATATCAACATAGCGATCTACTGAAGATTAGCAGAGAAGCAGATAGTGTTGAGTTAGCGCACTTGGGCTATTGAAGACAAAGCTATGTGTAGTTGAGGACTTATTCTATGATGTGTTATTAGATCATGGTTAAGAGTGCAAATAGTAATTCATTTATTCATTGAAGTTATGAAGAAATCAGTGGAAGCAGTATTCAGGCAGTATTCTTGAGTAGTATTTTGTGGAAATTGGATGATATTGTATGCACCCTAAAATGGATGCCTAGAATTTGGGCCCCCATTCATCAATCTATCAATTTCCTAAATCAATGCTTTGCAATATTTTCAATTCAAATCAATTTCCTTGATCAAATCGTAATTAATTTAATTATTTTAATATTTCCTAAGGTTTGATCATTTTATCCTAAGCCTCATTTAATTAAAAGAAAACTTTCCTTTTAATTAAATAAATCATTTTATTAAAATAAAATTCCTCTTTTAATAAAATCCCCACTTAAAATATCTCTTTCTGTTGAAAAAAGAAATAAAATAAATAAAAATCCATTTTTCTCTCCACTTTGAATGCACATACTTTTAAGTGGTGGGCCTTGTTCATCTTTTGCCTCTTAAAGAATCTTGAGCACATGGATCAACCAAGATTTAATCTCCACCGTTGCTCATTTCTTTTTGCCTCTTAATCTTGACCATCCACTTTCCTTTATAAGGAGCCCTCTCCTTCTCTTTTTGGAGATAGAAGATTTTTGTATTGTTATGTTGCATGTTTGGAGAACAATTTTGGATAAGATTCTTGAGCACTTGAGCTTGGATATTGCAACTTCTCTTTTCTTGTCTTCTTCTCTCATGTCTCATGGAAATCTATTTATATTAATCTTGCATTTTCATATTAGATTAGATTCATATTTCTTTTATAGAATAATCTTGCATAAGCATTTCCTTTCATAGATTAGTTTTCTTTCATGCATTGTTATCATATAGAATAGCTTCCATTTTCATTTGCATGCATACTTGATGATCATGGAGACTAGCATTCTTTCTTTTCCTCTTTGAATCTCTCATTTTATGGTGTACTTTCATCGACACAAACTAGGTCTAATCTAAGGGTGTTCATTACAAACCCTTGCACTCCATGAATAGAGAGCTATGAGTCATCATTTGAGACCTCATTCTTGAGCAATCTTTGATTTAATGACTCATAGAAGTGTGTCAACACTTTAGCACATAGATATCTCCTAATCAAAATGGAATCTAGTCAAGTGCAATTAGAGAGTATTTGGAGACATGTTGATAGTGATTTGGTTGACAGTGCAAGATCTGAGGTCGCACGAGTGAAGAATTATATTGATTGGAAGTTGACAGTTTTGTGTAACGTGTGGAAAGTTTTATTTTGTAATTTTTATGCCAAATCATTTGTAATTACTTGAGTGTGGTATAAAGGAAGGAATGTATTCCTTGTTTTAATATGGAATGTGATGAATATAAAGAATTTTGAAAGAGAAATTTTTAAAAGAGGATATGTGAAGTACTGAGATCTGGTATTGAGATCTAAAGAAGGAGTTGGAGCAATTTGGCATAGTCAGAGAAGGAGTATTGATTTTTTGAGGTTAGTAATCTTTTGGTATTATTTTTTTGAGTAATACAAAGATCAGTTAGACAGTGAGTTTAGTGATCTTACCCTAAAGTTGTTTGGGTAGTGGGTCCTTCTATCTTCCATAACTCCTAATAGAGTTAGAATCTTTTAACAGGGATTCAAAATCTCCTAACAGGGATTCATATGTACTGAATGTATTTCATAAGACTCCTAATAGATTCCATCCTTTCACAAGGAATATTCATATTAGTGCATCTTTTATGGGCATCATTCCCATCGAGGTTTACTCTTTGATCAAGAGGTTCCCTATTCAACATATCTTGTGTCATTGTGTTATTGTGCATGTATATATTTCTATGGTTTCTAGTTGCATTGCTTACATGGTTAAAATATATTGAAGTTGAAAAAAGTTATATTTATTTGATAACTGATTCAACCTTCCCCCCATCTTAGTTATCTTGGTGGACTTTACTTTCTAACAATTGGTATCAGAGCGGCAGGTGCTTGAAAGAAAAGTTTAACAACTTAAGGAGATCCATGGTAGATTTCAAGAAAGAAAGCCCTAAGTTTGATGGAGTAAATTTTGATAGTTGGAAAGAAAAGATGAAGACACATCTACTATGTTTAGGACTAGGTTATTGGTTGATTACAAATAATGAGAAGACTATCATTGATGAGGATAACATTGAATGAAAGAGATCTATTCATGTGTAACATACTTGCTAGAGAAGAACTCTTGTCAGCCCTTCCAGAGAATGAGTACAGTCAGGTAAGATATTTGAAAATATCTCATAAAATTTGGTTAGCTTTATAGTCTACTTTTGAAGGTAATGAACATGCAAAGAAAGTCAGATTAAATAATTGGATATGTGCATTTGAAGAAATAAGAATGATGGAAGATGAATCTGTTAGAAGCTATATTGGTAGAATGTCAGAGATTGTTGTAGGTATAAAATCTTGTGGTGGAACAAAGATAGAGAATGAAGTGATATGGAAAATTCTAAGGACATTGACTCTTGCATTTAAGAAAAAAACATAGATGATTGAACAAGTCATACGTTGTACTATGAACTTTACAAGAGAGACTCTTCTTGTAATATTGGAAGTAGCAGAAATGAACCTAAGGTTATTAGGAGACCTACCTAGAATGCAGATAGCATTCAGTGCTCTTAGTGTTCACCCTAATTTTTCAAGAAGCATTAGTGTGAGCAGAGATTATGCTAGTAGCAGAAGATCTAGAAATGAAGAAGATAAAAAGATTGAAGAAGGTATTTCCTTTCTTGTGAAGAGAGAACCAGATGGTAAGAAGTTTTTTAAATGTTGGACTTGTCAAGAATATGGTCATTTTTCATCTAAATGTCCTAAGAAAGTTAAGAAGTAGAGGAAGAACTTTAATCCTAGAAGATCTAAAGAATGTTACTATGCAAATGATGAAGAACTTGAAACTAGTTTGGAGAAATCTTTAAGTGAAAGTGATAATGAGAATAATGATGATATAGGATTTGTAGCAATTAAAGAAGAAAATCCTGAAACTAAAATTAAGGAAGAAAAGGCTTTAGTTTCTCAAGTAGAAAAGAAAGCTGATTGGATTATAGACAGTGGTTGTTCACATCATATGACTGGAGACATGAAAAAGTTCATAAATTTTAACAATTGTGATGGAGGAGTTGTTAGAATTGGAAACAATGCACCTTGTTTGATTAAAGGTATAGGATCTATTACTCTTGATGGAAAGACTAATACTGATGATGTTTACTTTGTGGATAGTTTGAAACATAATCTTTTGAGTGTTGGACAGTTAGTTGATAAGGGATATCAAGTTTGGTTTACTGAGAAAATTTGTGTGACTAAAGACAAAGATGGAAATTTGATTGGTACTGGATATAGAACCAAAGTTAATGTATTTCAGTTGAATCCTACTGATATTGCATGCTTGATTACTAAGATTGATGATAGTTGGTTATGGCACAGAAGATTTTCTCATATAAATTTTGATAACATTGTGAAAGTGAGTACTACACTTGCAGTAAGAGATTTGCCTAAAATTATGAAGCCTATTAACATGATTTGGAAGGAATGTGTGATGGCTAAACAAAAGAGAAGCTCATTTCATAGCAAGAAGCTTGCAATAGTAGAGAAGTTGGAGATTGTTCATATAGACTTGAACGGTCCTAAAAGGACTAGAGGATTCTATGGAGAAAGGTATTTTATGATTCTTGCTGATGACTTTACAAGAATGATGTTGATTGCATTTCTTAAAGAAAAATATGAAGCATTTGATAGGTTTAAGATCAATAAGAATAAAGTTGAGAATGAATCTGGAATGAAGATTAAATGTTTGAGATCAGATAGAGGTGGAGAATTTACTTCTAAAGAATTTAACATCTATTGTGAAGTGAATGGTATTAAGAGACAATTTTCAACCCCTAGGACACTGAAACAAAATGGTATTGCAAAAAGAAGAAACAAATTAGTGATTGAAGTAGCAAGAGCTATGTTATTTGAGAATGACTTAGAAAAGATATTCTGGAGAGAAGCAGTGAATAGAGTAGTGTATACAATGAATAGAGTACAAATCAGAGTAGACACAGACAAGACACCCTATGAACTATGGTTTGGACATGCACCATCAGTTGAGTATTTTAGAATATTTGGAAGCAAATGTTATATTAAGAGAGATGATGACATTGGAAAGTTTGATCCTAGAAGTGATGAAGGTATATTTCTTGGATATTCATTGAAGAACAAAGCTTATAGATATTAAAATAAGAGAACTAAGACTATTTTTGAGAGTGCGAATGTAAAAGTTGATGAAAATTTCAAAATTTGAGAAAGAATGCTTGATTATGAATCAAATGAAGGAACTCACCCTAGACCTAACCCTAAAACTACTGAATTATTTTATGAAACTCATAGTGATTTTTTGAATGAAAGCCATAGTGAGGTCACTAAAGAACCGACACCTGAAGTAAGATCTATGACAATGACACCTAATAGGAATCTATCAAGGAATCATCCTTATGAGAAGATTATTGGAAGCATAGACAAAGGAGTTCTAACTCAAAATAAGGTACAAGAATAGTTATGTTTGATTTCTCAAATTGAACCTAAATCTACTAGTGAAGCCTGTGAAGATGAAAATTGGATTAAAGTTGTGAAAGAAGAACTAGATCAGATTGAAAAGAACAAGACATGGGAATTGGTCCCTAGACCTAAAGATAAGAATGTTATAGGAACAAAATGGGTATTCAAAAGCAAGATGAATGAACAACGAGAAGTGGTAAGGAACAAAGAAAGATTGGTATGTAAAGGATACTCACAACAAGAAGGAATTGACTATGAATAAACTTTTGCACCAGTAAAAAGAATTGAAGTAATAAGAATGTTTTTGGCCTATGCAGCTTTTAAGAAATTCAAAGTGTATCAGATGGATGTGAAGTTAGCATTTCTGAATGGAGAATTGGAAGAAGAATTTTACATTGAGAAGCCTGAAGGTTTTCATGTAACTCAAGAAGGAGACATGGTATGTAAACTAAAGAAATCTTTATATGGATTGAAGCAAGCACCTAGAACTTGGTATGTGAGATTGGATAATTATTTGTTGAAATTAGGATTTACAAAAGGCATAGCTGATAGCAACCTGTATACAAAAGAAATTGAAAATGGTTTGTTGGTTGTAGTAATTTTGTTGATGATATTATCTTTGGAGGAGAAGATGAAGCCAATGATAAATTTGCAGATGAAATGAAGACTGAATTTGAAATGAGTATGATTGGTGAAATGAAATACTTTTTAGGATTGCAGATAACATAGAACAATGATAGTATCTTTGTAAGTCAAACAAAGTAATTGAATGATTTATTGAAGAGATTTGGAATGGAGAACTATAAGCCAGTTGGAACACCTATGGTAACTGGACATAAGTTATCTAGCACAGATGAGACTCTTGCAGTGGAACAGAAGAAGTATAGATCTATGATTGGAGGATTGCAGTATTTGACTCATACAAGACCTGATATAGCACATTCAATTGGAATTGTAGAAATATTTCAAGCTGGACCCAAAGAATCACATTATGTAGCAATAAAGAGGATACTAAGGTACTTAAGAGGCACAGTTGAGTATGGATTATGGTATGAAAACTCTGATGATTTTACCCTATGTGCAGATACAGATGTTGATTGGGGAGGTAGTGTTGATGATAAAAAGAGAACCAGTGGTGGAGCATTTTTCCTTGGAGGAAGATCGGTTTCTTGGCTAAGCAAGAAGAAGATTTGTATTTTCACAGAGCAAAGAAGAAGTAGAGTATGTAGCAACAACAAAAAATTGTAACCATATAATTTGGATGAAACAAATGCTGAAGGATATTGGAGTAAAATTTGTTGAACCTATTGTTATACATTGTGATAACACCAGCATAGTTAGTATGTCTAAGAACCCTGTGTTACATTCTAAAACAAAGCATATAGAGATAAAGTATCATGTAGTGAGAGAGAAAGTAGCAGAGAAAGAAGTTAGACTTGAGTACATAAGCACAAAAGAGTAGATTGAAAACATATTTACAAAACCTTTACCTAAGGATACATTTGAGTATCTAAGAGGTATGCTTGGGGTTATGCCCCATCCTACTTTTGAAAAGTGATGTAGATTATTGCATCCATCCAGTGGTATATGAGCCCTATTTTTCTTCTGGACTGGATTTTGGAACTTCCTCTATGGGGGATTATGTGTATCTGAGCTGAGTCATGAGGACTCTAGTGAATGTATTTTCTGAACAGTGTCTTTTGACATTTGAAGTTGTTGTTGACATAATGATGAAACATCTATCATTAATGTCAATGGGGGAGAAGTGTACATGAAAAACCATTTGTACCATCTATTGGAGAGAATTGAATAGGAAAATGAAGCAAGATTTGATTGATGAAGAAGACTTGGAGGCATTTTCAGAGCAGTAGTGTTGCAATATTGAATTTATGGAACTTGGATGTTTTTTCATCTATGTTGCCATCAATGCCAATGGGGGAGATTGTTAGGAATGAATGCTAAATATATCCTATGGGGGAGTATTAGCAGCCATTCTGTAGTATTTTTTGTTACATTCATGACTATGATTTTTATCGATGTCAACATAGTGATCTACTGAAGATTAGCAGAGAAGCAGACAGTGTTTGAGTTAGTGCACTTGGAATATTGAAGATAAAGCTATGCACAGTTGAGGACTTACTCTATTATGTGTTATTAGATCATGATTAAGAGCACAGACATTAATTCATTTATTCATGGAAGTTATGAGGAAATCAGTGGAAGCAGTATTCAGGCAGTGTTCTTGAGTAGCAGTTTGTGGAAATCGGATGATATATCCTAATCGGGATGGAATCTGTGTTAATATGATTTAGAACAATAGAGAGGGGGGGGTGAATCAGTTGTTCTTAGGTCTAGATGTATAAAATAAACTTCAAAAACTTCTCTTTAAATCAGATCTAACAACCAAAACCAACTCAGTCATCACTGATTCTATAATAGAAACATATAACATTGCAGTCCACTACCCAGCTGTACCTAACTTGTAAAACATAGAAATGTTTAGACCAAAATATTCACACAAGCATTGACACTAGGATTTATAGTGGAAACCCAATCTGGGAAAAATCACTTTGTAACATGCTACTATTATTTTCACTCTTCTGAAGTGAGCTCAGTTAAAAGCCAACCCATCAAAGGTTACAATACACACTATTAGGTGTGACCCAGTTAAAGGATATCAATCACTCTGTTAGAAGTGAGCCTTGTTATAGGACTTACATACATTCCATTAGAATGCAACCTTGTTCAAAGGATTTAAATATATGACTGTTAGGTCAACCTCTGTTAAAAGGATTTTGATTGTTACAATGGTTAGAAAGTAGTAGTAGTATTGATCTGAAAAACATACAACTCACTTTGCAAATATTAGATCCAATTCCATACACAAATGCTAGTTTACTAACTTTGAAACTTTGTCATCTCCATCTCTGATCTTCTCGAAACTTTTCTTCAAGCAATCACCACACTTCTCCTTTAGCCTTTTCTGCTTATATAGTCAATAACATCTACTGATCTTCTAGCATCCTCTTTTTACCCATGCACACACATACCTAATGCTTAGGTTCCCTTAATACTTCCTCAATTAGGTTAACTCATCTTTTGCCACTCAATCTCCTTTGTAGATCTTAGGGTTAGGTCAGATTCATTGAATCTACCCGCTTTATGTTCTTTGGCCCCTTTTCTAGAAACATCTCAAATCTCTTAAAGATTTACAATAAAATGTTTTGCAGTGCATTCAATGCTTTCAAACAATCAAAAAATAAGTCAACACATTTTACATAATCCAAGAATTCAACAATGTCGGCTGCAAATCTAAATTCTCTTCAAATATAAAAATATTGATGCTCGGTTAATACTATGATCAACTACTCGGTCTTCATGTAGAAAGCTTGGTCATTACTAAAAATGTTTCCTCATCTTATACTGTCTTTCTCGGTAATTAACTAATGTTTGGTCGACACTAGAATTTTTCTCGACATATACTGACTTGGTCAACACTAACATTACTCGGCTTGAACATGATTTCTCCATTTTTACTTGGTCAAGCCTACCAGTTTAGTCTTCAATCTTACTAAGATAAAAAATACATTGTCTCATCATTTTACAACATAGTCAAGTAAATTTTTTAGTATCAAGATAACTCAACCTTTCCTTAGGTGCTATTGTTACCATCCTTTCTTTCCCTTCTTCACAACAATACAATAGATATAGTACTTTCCTAAGTAGCAACAGTCTTACCAATTAAGGTTTGACATCAATGAAAACACAACAATTGCTTTAGTTGCAATTTCCAACAATCTCCCTCTTTGGCATTGATGGCAACACCATATGATATCACCTGAATAACACATGGATTACCAACCAATCCAAAAAATTATCTATCCATCAGAAAAAAAAAAAAATTGTAATATCCTTAGCTTCATTCTGATTTAGAATCTATTAGCCTCACTTCTGTGATCATCAGAAATATCTAGATCTCCCTCTATCCTGATCCTTCATTTCAGTTCATCATCTCTTTACTTTTCTTTTCAGAGTGATGTGTTATTATATCATCTTAGTTCATCTCCCTCTTTGACAAAAATGCCAAAATAGAAACTAAAACATACATCCATTAGATGTAGACATTATCTATGCAGCTCAGTGTTTCTCCCTCTGTCATCTTGCTTATGATTGATTCCTTGTCTTTGCTCTTCTTCACAACTCTAGGCCAGTCCTAAAGTGTGACAATCTTCTGCATCAATTTGTCAAATATTCTACTATAGCATATTTGATGCAGTGCTCCTAGCTTAACTAGGTAGCCTCAATTAGGGGAAGGACCCCTAGTTGACTTCTCAAATACTCATGTGCTTCTTTAGGTAAAGCTTTAGTGAATATGTCTGCTAATTGTTCCTTTGTATTCACATATTCCATTTGGACTTCTTTATATTGTACCAATTCTCTCAAGTAGTGATACTTGATTGCTATGTGCTTGGTCTTAGTATGGATCACTAGATTCTTAGAGATGTTGATAGCACTTGTGTTGTCACAAAAAATAATAATAGGTTCAATGATTTCTTCTTTCATGCCTAACAACAATTTTTTTATCCATACCAAATTTGAACAGTTTACTGTAGTAGCAACATACTCAGCTTTAGCAGTAGATTGGGAAATGCAATTTTGTTTCTTGCTCGTCCAGGAGACTAATCTTTGTCCAAGAAAGAAAGCTCCACCACTAGTACTCTTTCTATCATCTACATTTCCTACCCAATCAGCATTTGTATATACTCTTAGTTCAAATCTTTCATCATTCTTGTAATATAGCCCATAGTCAGTAGTCCCTTTCAAGTATCTCATAATTCTTTTCACAGCCATCATGTGTGTTTCCTTAGAATTGGCAGATAATATTGCCATAATCCCAATAGCTAGTGCAATATCTGGTCTACTATGTACAGCATACTACAATTTTCCAATCATGGATTTGTTCAAATTCGGGTTCACTTCTACAGCATCATCATTCTTAGATAACTTTTGTCCAGTAACCATAGGAGTACTCACTAGTCTAGAATCTTCCATCCCAAAAGTTTTTAGTATTTCATTAACATACTTAGATTGTGTAATGAAAATTGCTTTCTTCATATGATATACTTGTAAACAAACAAAGAATTTGATATCACCAAACATGCTCATTTAAAATTCAGTTTGCATTTCAGTTGAAAATCTTTTACACAAAGCATCTTGTCCACCAAAAATAATATCATCCACAA
Source organism: Chamaecyparis obtusa (assembly GCA_027943335.1). Taxonomy (NCBI): domain Eukaryota; kingdom Viridiplantae; phylum Streptophyta; class Pinopsida; order Cupressales; family Cupressaceae; genus Chamaecyparis; species Chamaecyparis obtusa. The sequence continues at coordinate 481,263 of BSBK01000882.1, forward strand.
AAAATTTTGCCAATAGGATACCTTTACCTTCTTCATCTTTCATGTATAGATTGCTTGTGTCATTTTTTCTTGAAAATCCAATCCATATCAAGTAGTTATGCAATCTCTCATACCATGCTTTGGGAGATTGTTTTAATCCATATAGTGTTTTGTTCAGTTTGCATACCATGTGTCTTCTATTTGGATCAATAAAACCTTATGTTTGTTCTATGTAAACTTCTTCTTCTAGTATACCATTTAAGAATGCAAACTTGACATCCATTTGATATACCTTGAAATCTTTATAAGCAACATATGCAAGAAGAGTTCTTACTCCTTCCAATCTAGCTACAAGGGAAAATGTCTCCCCATAATCTATTCCTTCTTCTTGTGCGTAGCCTTTGCATACTAGCCTAGCTTTTTTCCTAGTTATTTCACCTTTTTCATTCAACTTATTCTGAAACACCCACTTTGTTCCTATAATATTTTTGTTTTTAGGTCTTGGCACCAGATTTGAAGTATCATTCTTCTCAATCTAGTCTATTTCTTCATTCATTGCTTGTATCCAGTCTTCATTTTCTAATGCCTCTCTAGTTGACTTAGGTTCAAATTCACACAGCAAACATGTTGGATCCTTATTTTACTTCTGGTCATAATTCCAGTATGTTTGTCTCCAATTATCTGTCCAAGCTTGTGATGTCTTCTTATATATTTTGCCAAAATAGGTTCAACTCTTCTCTCTTCTATTTCATCAGATTCCTCAACAAGATTGTCATATTTAGCTTCTGAATGCTTGGCAACCTCTTCCTGATACTCGATAGCATTATCTTGTCACTCAGCATGTTCTTGTTCTCTTTTGGCACTATTTTCCTAATGCTCAGTAGCATCTTCCCATCGCTTAGCATTGCTTACCTGAGACTCGGCATCACGTGCAAGTCTGTTACTTGCCTCTTCTTCTTCAATATACACAAAAGATCTATAATCTTCTGGTTCTCTTTTGCTATCAACTTCATTTCTTTCTGCATACTCATCAACTTTGACATTTACACTTTCCACAATTTTGTTAGTGTTAGAGTTCAAACACTTATAAGCTTTACTTTTTGTGGAATACCCTAGGAATATGCCTTCATCACTTTTAGCATCAAAATTTCCATTCCTATTGTCTTTTAATATGTAGCACTTGCTTCCAAATATTCTATAGTATTTAACACTCAGTGCATGCCCATACCATAATTCATAGGGTGTCAGATTTGTACCTTTCTTAATCTGTGTCTGGTTAAGAGTGTAGACAGCTATACTTATAGATTCTTTCTAGTATTTTTGTGCCACATTCTTTTCAATCAACAATGTCCTTGCACAATCCAAGATAGATCTATTTCTTCTCTCTGCTATACCATTTTGTGGAGGTGTTCTAGGTGCAGACATCTGTCTTTTGATCCCTCTTTCATTGCAAAATAGATTGAATTCATTTGATGTAAATTCTCCACCTTAGTCAGATCTAAGACATTCTAGGTTCCTACCTGTCTCCTTCTCAACCTTAGCCAAATACCACTTAAAGAATTGAAAAGCGTCAAATTTTTCTTTAATAAACATTACATGCATCATCCTAGTATGATCATCAACAAACAATATAAAATATCTACCACCATAGTAACTTTGTACACCCATAGGTCCACAAAGGTCAATATGAACCAAATCTAAAAATTTTTCAGAAGTAAAGGATTTGCTCTTAAAACTTGACTTTGTCATTTTTCCTAACTGGCATTCCTTGCACATCACATTCTCAGGTTTCTTCAATCTAGGTAGACCTCTTACTTTCTTCTTCTTACTTATTTCTACCATATTATCAAATTTAACATGACATAGCCTCTTATGCCATAACCAAATGTCATCAAGTTGTGCAATCATACATGCTTCTTCAGATAGGTCAAGATAATACAAATTACCTCTAGTCTATTCTCCACTTCTGATCAATTCACTAGTAGCATCAAATATTTTAGCTTTCTTGTGATGAATTCCACTTGGTAACTAGTGATGTTGAGCTATGCAACACTTAGCAGATTATAATTTAGAACTTCAACCCAATATGCATTTTCACAAGATATCTTATTAGTCATTTTAATCAAACCTTTTCCTCTAATAGGACATGGTGCATCATTACCAAATTTTACACTTTTACCTGTATAATGATGTAAGGTCTCAAACTTAATCTTGTCACCAGTCATGTGATGTGAACAACCACTGTCAATAATCCATTTGTCATTCTTGTTCACATAGGAGATCAATGCAGTTTTCTCATCCTCATTAGATTCATCTTTCATTGCAACATAGACTACCTCAATTTCAAAATCATCTCTATCAGTGTCAGTTTCTTCTTCAACAATGTAACAAGATTTCTTACCTTTTCCTTTGTAGTCTTTGTGCCTTTGGTAGCTTTTGTCATCTCTTATGTCTTTGTGTTTTCTTTTTCTTTCTTAATCTTTATCATTTCTGTCAGGACATCTAGCAACTATATGACCAACTTTATTACATACAAAACATATAATAGGGAGTTTACCTTTATATTTTCCTTTTCCCCTTCTTAGTCTTCTAGCCATAAGAGCTTCTAGATCTTCAAGTTCTTCATCAGAAGTGTCACTGTCACTTTCACTTCCACTTTCACTTTCACTTTCACTTTCACTGATGTATCTTTATTTTTCTTTCTTTGGCTTGTTCAGAACTAATTGTGACTTAAAAGAAGATTCAACATTACCAATACTACCAACAGTGAAGTTATCATAGTTAGAGAGTTCAAAAGCAGTCATGTTGCCAACCAAACTTTCTAAAGTAAGCACATTTGTAAAGTTACATCTAGATTCTTAAATAGCTAAGATCTTAATAGCATATATAGGACGCAGAGTTCTTAGTACTTTTCCAATTATAGTTTCATCATCAATAGTCTCACTTGCTCCTCTAATAGCATTCACAACTTCTTTTATTCTACCACAATATTGTGCAATGTTATCACCTTCTTGCATTCTCATTTCATCAAACTTACCTCTGAGACTCTCGGCCTTAGATTTCAGTACATTTATGTCACCACCATAGATCTTTACAAGAGTGTCCCACATATCCTTAGCACTTTGAAATCCTTAATGTCCTCAAATTTTGGATAGCTTAGGGAAGATGCAATTTCTAGCATTGCCTGGTTATGTTCTTGCTTAGCTCTCATTTCTTTAGTAATCAAAGGTGCGATAGGTGAGACATATTCATTCACAATGTAGTACTTTGTAGAATCATCAATACTAGCTAGATGTAGCTTCATCAAGCTTTGCCATGTAGGGAATTTTTCCTTATTCAGATTTAGTACCTCCTTCTTATACATCCTGATCATTTGCTTCAAGTCCCTTTAAACTTGATTTCTGTAAGCACCAATAATAAGCAACACGTCTCTGATACCAATTGTTAATATGATTTAGAAAAACAGAGAGGGGGGTGAATCAGTTGTTCTCAGGTCCAGATGTATAAAATAAAATTCAAAAAAATTTCTTTAAATCAGATCTAACAACCAAAACCAACTTGGTCATCACTGATTCTATAATAGAAACGTATAACATTGCAGTGCACTACCTAGCTATACCTAACTTGTAAAACATAGAAATGTTTAGACCAAAACATTCACACAAGCATAGTCCACTACCCAGCTATACCTAACTTGTAAAACACAGAAATGTTTAGACCAAAACATTCACACAAGCATTGACACTAGGATTTATAGTGGAAACCCAATCTGGGAAAAACCACTTTGTAACATGCTACTATTATTTTCACTCTTCTGAAGTGAGCTCAGTTAAAAGCCAACCCTGTCAAAGGCTACAATACACACTATTAGGTGTGACCTGGTTAAAGGATTTCAGTCACTCTGTTAGAAGTGAGCCTTGTTATAGGACTTACATACATTCCATCAGAATGAAACCTTTCTCCAAGCAACCATTCTCATCTTTGATCTGCTCAGAACTTTTCTTCAAGCAATCACCACACTTCTCCTTCGGCCTTTTTTGCTTATATAGTCAATAACATCTACTGATCTTCCATCATCCTCTTTTCACCCATGCACACACATACCTAATGCTTAGGTTCCCTTAATACTTCCTCAATTAGGTTAACTCATCTTTTTCTGCTCAATCTCCTTCATAGATCTTAGGGTTAGGTCAGATTCATTAAATCTACCCACTTTATGTTCTTCGACTCCTTTTCTAGAAACATCTCAAATATCTTAAAGATTTACAATTAAATATTTTTCATTTCATTCAATGCTTTCAAACAATCAATAAATAAAGTCAACATGTTTTACATAATCCAAGAATTCAACAATGTCGACTCCAAATCTGAATTCTCTTCAAATATAAAAATACTGATTCTTGGTCAATACTGTGATCAACTACTCGGTCTTCATGTAGAAAGCTTGGTCATTACTAAAAATGTTTCCTCGGCTTCTACTATCTTTCTCAGCAATTAAATGATGTTCGTTCGACACTAAAATTTTGCTCGGCATATACTGACTCAGTCGACACTAACATTACTCAGCTTGAACATCATTTCTCCATTTTTTCTCGATCAAGCCTACCAATTTAGTCTTCAATCTTACTAAGATAAACAATACATTGTCTCATCATTGTACAACATAGTCAAGTACACTTTGTAGTATCAAGATAAATTAACCTTTCCTTAGGTACTATTGTTACCATCCTTTCTTTCCCTTCTTCACAACAATACAATAGATATAGTACTTTCCTCAGTAGCAACAGTCTTAATAGTTAAGGTTTGACATCAATGACAACACAATAATTGCTTCAATTGAAATTTCCAACAATCTAGTTATGCACAGTTAGAGAGAAGTTGGAGACATGTTGATAGTGACATGGTTGACAGTGCAAGATTAGAGGTCACACGAGTGAAGAATTATATTGATTGGAAGTTGATAGTTTTGTGTAATTTGTGTAACATGTGGAAAGTTTTATTTTTTAATTTGTATGCCGACTCATTTGTAATTACTTGAGTGTGGTATAAAGGAAGGAATGTAATCCTTGTTGTAATATGGAATGTGATGAATGTAAGGAATTGTGAAAGCAAAATTTTTAAAAGAGGATATGCAAAGTACTAAGATCTGGTATTGAGATCTGAAGGAGTTGGTGTGGTTTGGCACAGTTAGAGAAGGAGTATTGATTTTTTGAGGTCAGTAATCTTCTGGTATTATTTTTTTGAGTAATACAAAGATCAGTTGGACAGTGAGTTCAGTGATCTTACCCTGAAGCTATTTGGGCAGTGGGTCCTTCTATCTTCCATAACTCCTAACACAATTAGAATCTTTTAACATGGATTCAAAATATCCTAATAGGGATTCATATGTACTGAATATATTTCATAAGACTCCTAACAGAGTCCATCCTTTCACAAGGAATATTCATATTAGTGCATCTTTTGTGGGCATCATTCCCACTAGGGTTTACTCTTTGATCAAGAGGTTCCCTAGTAAACATATCTTGTGTCATTGTGTTATTTTGCATGTATATCTTTCTATGGTTTCTGGTTACATTGCTTACATGGTTAAAATCTATTGATGTTGATAGAAGTTATATTTATCTGATAACTGATTCACCCCTCCCCCTCTTAGTTATCTTGGTGGACTTTACTTTCTAACTTCACTTGACAATGAGTCCCATTCCCATTGATTAGAATCTTCATCACTATGGGATTCTAATTGCAATATCTGATCATATAGTTTAGGATAGTGTTTTTGAGTGTACCCTTGTTCAAGATACCCTAACTTGTTTTCTCCTTGCTATCTCGCCGTGTCATTTCTATAGGCTCAATGAGTCCATTCTTCATGCCCAAAGGTCCTTGGCCTTTTTATCCCATCTTTTGCATGATTTGAAATCCTTTCCCATATTGATGTGTGGGAATGCTTATATTCTGGATGTGTTTGACATGTGCACTTGTTTCTTCATCCTTGTAAAGCCAATTTAGGATCTCATTATCATCCTCATCCATGGATGATGAAGTGCTAGCCCTTACAAAATTATCATTGTATTTATGGGGTATATTAGGTGGTCTTCCATAGGACTTAGGTGATAAGGGAAATTCCATCATGGATAGGGAGTATTCACCTACTACTTTTTGCTTGATTTCGCATTGTTCATCAAAATTCTTCATCATTTGGTCCATTTTCTGATAGTGGGCCTCCTTGGTGTATGCTTGGATAGCTTTGGTTTGGTCTTCTTTCAATTTTTCAATATTTTTATCCTCACTAACCTTTTATTTTCCTTTAGTTGATGTAGCTAGGTTACTAAGTTTTGGTATTTCTTCAATAACAACTTCCTTTTCTATCTTTTCTTTTCCCTTCAATAAGGGGATATCTTTAGAATTTTTCCCTTGCTCTATTTGATTAGGTATAGACCTTTCTACATTGTGTGGGACTAAAGAATCATTGATAGGCTTGATGTTGTTACAATATTGGAAGGGGTTTGAGTCCCCACTTACCATTATTTCCTACCCTAGATAAGGAAACTTTAAACATTGGTGGTAAGTAGAAGGAATGGCCTACATTGCATGGATCTGTGGCCGTCCTAACAAGATATTGTAGGTCAAATTTAAATCTAACACTTGGAAAATTGTTTCCTTTTGCATAGGACCAACTCTTATGGGAAGTATTATGACTCCTTTTGATGCTCACTCTTCATCATTGTAAGCCTTGATCATTATTTTTTTCTTTGAATCAATAGCTTCCTCAAAAAATCCTAAGGCTTTGACCAAGTTTAGGGTACATATGTTTAAATCGGCTCCTCCATTAATAAGCACTCTTTTGACTCGATGTTTGTGAATAAGAACCTCTATGTGAAAAGGTAAATTTTGTGGATGATTCAATGACATATCATCTTTCTCTAAAAATGATAATCAATGAGGAGCAATGAGATGTCCCACCATATTTTTGAACTTGTCTGCATCTAGGTTTAGTGGCACATTGGTTTCCACTAAAGATTTTTCTAAAATTTCCTTGTGTGTAGGTGATAATTTGAGAAACTCTAAGATTGAAATTTGAGCGGGAGTCCTTTGTAATTTATCCACCAAGTTATATTGTTTTGATGATGATGATGTGCTTTGACTAGGCAAAACAATTCTTGGAACATTTCTAGGTAGAGTGATTTTGGACACTTGCTCCCTAGTGACAACATTAGATGATGCTTCTTTTAATTTATCCTTTATCATGATAAGATTTATGGAATTATCTTCTTCACTTAGAGTATTGATTATGTTATCATAAGTGTGAGCAAATTTCACCTTCTCATTACCTTTTTTTATTTTGGTTGTTATTAGATGATTCACCCTTTTCATGATTTAGAAATGGGTTCTTGAAGGCTGTATGATCATCATTATTTTGAGGCCCTTAAATTTTGATAGTTCCATCATCTATTAGGTCTTGAACTAAGTGTTTCAAAATCATGCATTCATTGGTTTTATGACCTCTATTTTGATGATACTCATAATGGTGAGAATCATTCCACCAATTAGGTTTGATTTGAGGTTCATAATCTCTTAAATTGGTTAATGTGATGATCTTGTTAGCAACCAAGGTCCTTAATGCATTCTCCAAGGGTTCACCTAAAAACGTGATTTTTTTCTTGTTATAAGTGGAGAAAAAGGGTTTGGGCTTATTCCCATTAGCATTATTATAAAGATTATTAGCATTGTTGTTCAGATTGTTGGAATTAAATGGATGCTTGTTGGATTGATTAACATTATATGAAGAATTGGCTCCACTTGATAAGTTAAAACGGGTGGCCTTCAAATTGTTGGCTTGTATGACTCCATCATTCACAAGATTTTTATTGTTATTTTTCAACCATAACTTAGGCTTATCATTGTGATTATTGGTTCCCCTATTATTAGCATGGTTAGATAAATAATGATTATTGTTGGTACTGGTATTAGACTTATTATCCTTGGATAATTTTATCTCTCCTCTTTCACCAATACATCTTCAATTTTGATCCCATTTTCAATAAGTTTTTCAAATGTTGGGGGACATTGAAGTTGTAATCAATAATTCATCTCCATGGTCAAATTGTTTGTAAAAATTTCCATCTTCTCCTTCTCGGGGATACTTCATGGATACCTTGAGAAAATGGTCCTCCACCTTTGTAGGAATCCTAAGAAGGATTCACCATCTTTCTATTTAGTATCACACAATTTGAGCATCATGATTTCATGTTTGATATTATAGGAGTAGTGGGTCACAAACTTAGAGGCTAATTCCTCAAAAGTCTTTATTCCTAATGGGAGCTTAGAGAACCATTCCATGGCAAGACCTCCTAAGCTCCTACGAAAAAGTCTCATTAGGTATGTAGTGTTGTGCATGAACTCAATGCTTAGGGCACAAAACTCCCTTAAATGATCTTGTGGGTTTGTTTTACCCATATACTTATCATATTTAGTAAAAATAGTATTGAAGGGAAAAGGTGCCATGACCAAGCTTTTGTCGAATGGGAAAGGACACAAAGCTTCAATAGAAAAAGGCTTAGGTTCGGTGGCCTTTTTCATTAAGTCTATTTTCTCTTGGAATGTTTTTAATTGTTTGGTCATAGCATTCATGGGGTTATCTTCTTCTTGATTCTTTTTTTGTTTTTCTATATCATAGTCATGTGGGAGCTTTACCCCCGCTTGGGCTAAGTTTAGGAAAAATCTCTCCCTATCCCTATCTATCAATTTCTCCATGACTTCTAGGAACTCATCATCTCGGGCTGCTCTCTCAACTCTTTCTTCAAGTGTTTCTTTAGGAGCTTCATTGGCATTATTAGTGTTATCAATATTTCCTTCATGTTGATGACCATAAAATGCATAATTTTGATCCATATTGTTAAGTCTTTCTTCAAAAAGGTTTGGGAAAATATCCCCTTTATTGTGATCTTTGAAAAGACTTTGGTATTCAAATTCAGGAACTTCTCTAGCTACGCAAGTTCTATCTCTTTGTAAAGACACTCTAAACTTATGGGATCATGTGGAAACTGGCATCCAACAAGGTTTGGTTTGAATTGACCCTTTGATTTGATAATTGTTGATTTATAATTGAAGAGATTAAAAATATAAGATTGATCTTTTGAATGGATATCTCTCACTTGTTTTATGTATTTCCAATCACAACAATCACGCATACACTTGTTTCTTTTTACCCACTACACAATAAGTGTTTGATTTTGAAAGTACGTTATCATGGGTTTTGCACAAAAATATACTTCAAGCAATCTACCTAGCTCAAGATTGGTTCATAAACATGACTCTATAAGGTAGTATTTGATAATTTAACAATGTTTTAGTCAATATTCCGTTCAAAATGGATATTAAACTTTCATCCTCAGAGTATATTAAGAGGCTTCCCACCACCAGTATGTCAGAGTTTTGCGCAATCCGTGAGGCTACTTGAGGAAATTCAAAAATTTAGTATCCTTTTGCCACACACCCCATTAAGGATGCATGTGTTTTTTTTATAGTGGGTTGGATTCTCACAGAAAAAGTAAGTGTATCCCACTTTGGGTTGTCCCTCTCATCGGCCCTTTTAAGGAAAATCTTGGGAGGTGAGCCCAACTAATGATCTAGCATATTTATGGAAAGAAAGGAAATGGAGTTAAGAACTAGTTTTTGGGAATTTGATTCACCAAAAAGGTGAAGAGCATATCCCTAACTCTCTCTTAATTTCCAAAACACAATAAACAATGTTCAATTTCTAACTCACTAACTAGAGAGATTTGAGTATTGCTACTCGCTTCTACAAACAAGGGGTTTTTGATTTTATGTGCTTGATTTCCTCAACCTTTCTTATTAATTAAAAAGTTTAACACTTTTGGCATTTTGATTCACTAAAAGAAGTAAAGAGCATAGGCCTAATGCTAAACTTTTTAAACAAAGATAGGCTATTTGTAATTACTAGATTTTTGAAAGCACCAAAGCCACAATTTAAGTACGAAATTGACAAAGTTTTAAGGCTTACCTTTTCCTTGTAGCTAGCAAAGCCTAGGGGCCTTTTTTAGTTATTTTCATTTTTAATTCTTACCTTAGCAATAGTTCCTTTCCAATGTGCTTTTCCTCCAAGTTAGTCAACAAAACTAGTCAAAGTGAAGGAAACAAAAATAAACTTGGAGAAACAAAGACAAAACTGAATTTTAAACCTTATTTGCAAATTTTAAGAAAAATTTGATTTAAGGTGAAAATATCCAATTTAATGAAATGAATTTAGTCTTGTATGCTTCTACAACTTTGATGTAATGCTCATGTACCTGATTTTCTTGTTGTGAATCCTCAAGGGCCAGCTTGACATATATGAGCAATGTTCTCCTTTTTAATTTTCTTTGCCAAAGCCTTGCCTTCTTGATTGAATCTACTCTCTGGCTTTTTTGCTTTTATGTGATCATTCAGCTTGCAGAGTCATGAAATTCATTTTCTGACAGTTAGAATATAAAAATTTGCAGTTTACATAAAAGCGCTATAGAAATGATTAAAAGTGGTACTTAACTATTTAAAAGTGTTGCAGATCAACTCAGAAGCACTATTTAAACTTTCAAAAGTGCATAAAAAGATAGTAAAAAGTGCTAAATAAACAAGCAAAAGCTTCTGAAAATGAGTAAAAGCACTGGAGAAGTAAGCAGAAGCACTCGGTAGTCAAAGAATAAGTGTTGTTAGAATTTGAGATAGAAATAAGAAGGATTTAAAAGTGTTGTTTGACTATGCAAAGGCACACAAATTTGTCGTGGAAGCACTGAAATAGAGCTCAAAAGCGTTGTTTAACTGCTCAAAAGTGCTAAGAAGATTTTGTATTGACAGATGCGGGTCGCAAACACCCAACCCATTTGGATACCTGCGAGCCACGAAGTAGGAATAAGTATCAATTCACTGCAAAACCGAGAGTTAAACATGTAAAAAAACTCTCAAAAATGAAGATTACGAGATTTTTGGAAAGTGAAGCCTACTGCCCCACGATGGGTGCCATTTTGTGTACAAGGAAATGTACCTTCATAGAATTAGTATTGAACAATAAATGAAATAGAAACTAAATAAACCACAATATAGAATCTATTTATCAAATGAATGAACAATTAAGCATCATATGGCTCTCTAACTAAGAGTGTTTATGTGAAGCTCTCAGGGTATGTGCAAGATCATGTTATGCCAAACTAGGCCCTTAAGTGGCAATGAAAATTCAGAAAATTAGGTTTAGGCAAGTTGACATAAAAATTTGAACAGTTTATAAATATTATATCAAAAATATATAAGAAGAGAACCTGTAGAAAAATGAATTTAATTCCTAAGATACTAGGCCTTTTTTGAAAAACAATTATTCTATATGTTAAAAATTTCAAATTTCAATGTAGTAGTACAAAAATTTCAGGAAAAAAATAAGTAGGTGTATGTCTGACCACCTTAAACACAATCAAATGATAAAAAATTTTTACAAGATTCTATATATAAGTAGTAGACTCATGTCTAGATGTGACACATATTTTTTGTAATTTTTTTCGAAGTAAATAATTAATTATGATTTTTTGTCTACAAATTTTTAAGAATACAAAAACTCTTGTGTCTGACCACGTCAACTTAATCTAAACTTTATCAAATTGAAATTTTTTTTTATTTTTCTTGTATTAGGAAAATCATAGAATATGAAACATGTTTTGGATTTAAAAAATGTTATATAGTTTGAAAGTTATAGTTATTTTTCAATAAGTCTATCAATCAGGACTAGAAATATAACAAGTAGGTGTATGTCTGACCACATTAAACAAAATCAAATGATAATATTTTTTTATAAGATTATAGATTAAAGTAGTAGACTCATGTATAGATGTGATGTATATTATTTTGTATTTTTTTCCAAGTAAATAATTAATTATGATTTTTCTGCTACAAATTTTCCTTAATATAAAAACTCTCACGTCTGACCACCTTAACTTACTCTAAACTTCATCAAATTGAAAGAATTTTTTATTATTATTGTATTAGGTGAACCATAGAAGGTGATGTATATTTCATATTTCATAAATTTTATATTGTTTGAAAGTTATAATTGTTTCTCAAAGAGTTTATCAATCAGGACTTCTTTTTCACATTGCCACTTTTTGGCATACCATGATCCTGCACATACCCCTCAGCAAGCTACCATTAATGGTAGTCCTAGAATGAGAAAATATGATAAGATAAGCTAATTAACTCAATTCCAAATAGAAATGCTCAAATTAACTCTAATTTTCCTTTCTAGCTATAATTCTCAAGAGGTTAGATGCAATTCTCAGATTTGTGGTTATGAATTATGATTGATTTTAGCCTTCCTTTTATAGATTTAGGCAAGGGTAGGGGGTGTAGTTGTGTTGATCATGATTAATCTTGAGTTGAGTCTTTGGTTCCACCCTTTGAAGACAATTTAAATATTGTGTCCTCAAAGCTTGGGACAAGTAGACAAAATGAGTGGACAAGATGCTCTTTCACTTTGAGTGATTGAGATTGAATTTGGCTTGATCCATGTGAATACATTTTCTTAAATCCTATTGGTTGATTGATTTTCCTCCCCTTTTGGTTGTTGAGAGAAATTAGGATTTATTAATTGATTTTAATTCATTTATTTAGCCATGTACCCCTTGAATGGGTTGAATTTGATTTAATTCAAAACTATACAATTAATTGAATTAATTGTGTATTGATTTGATTTAACTTGATTAAAATGCTCTTTATTTTGATTTATCTCGAATTAAAGCTTGATTTTAATTTTGATTGGCTAAATACTTGTTTGGATTCAATTTCCTTGATTTGGCCTTGATTTACCTTGATTTATCACTCGAATGATCCTATCCACTTTTTGGTGATTACATCACGTACCTTCTTTCCTCAGGTGATAGTATTTGTCCACTATGTCTTGCGCTTCTCTAAAGTGCATCCTTTTTAAGATTCTCCCACTCATTAATAGGAATATAGGGAGGCCGCTCAAAATAAGGGTTGTGTTCTATTTGGGACCTATAGTTTTCCCTAATATATTTCAAAACTTGGCACGCTTTGTCAAGGAGTTTAAGTCTTGGAAAGATCTTGGGTCCAAAAAGTATTTTCATAGAGTCAATGAGTTTATCCTTTAACCCTTTATCTTTTAATTGCCACCTTTTAAGAAAACAAAACTGTTAGATTCATAAATGAAGTGAAGCTACCTTTTAATATACTTGAAGAAAGGGATGAAACAAAATTTGATCTTGCAATGAAATTTGAAGCTCACTCCATTGCAGGGAACAAAGAGAATCCCTTGTGATTTAACATCATTGATGTGCAAGGAAATAGAAAATTATTATAAGAAAATCTGATAAGATAATATTTAGATTAAATGCATTGATATAAAAAAAAATACCCCAAAAAATGATAAAGAAAGATAATTTTCTTAATCACTTCACTAATTTGTGCATGTCTAAATATTGGTGTCTTTCAAGTGATTTGATTCTTGTCATGTCCACTAGAAATGAGAATAGTCTTAACTAGTGAGGTTGTTTAAGCATATAGAGATTAAATACAGTCTTTTAGAATGAAATTTCTCTTAAAAAAATATCAAAGATATAAGTAGGACATATAAAACAAGGTGAATAAGAGTAGTTATATATTCACGTTAAAACCAAAAATGTCATTAATATGAAACCCTAAGCATATTAGTGGAAAAAGTACATATTTCAACCCAAAATAATCATTAATTAGAACATGCCAAACATCTGGCATAATTGTATATTTCATTCATGTCATTGATATTCTTCTTCATCCATCTCATCATTAAGATCATCATCATCGACAACATCATCACCACCACTATTGTTTTCATAGTCATCATCATCATCAACATCATCATCGTCATCATCATCATCCTCCTCCTCATCATCATCATCATCAATATCAGCATCATTGTCATCTTCTTCTTCATATTCTTCTTCGATTAGCTCTCGATCATGATCATCATCTACATCATCTTCCACTTCTTCCTCTTCCTCAATATCTTCTTCTTCCATCGTATTATACTTTATCAAGCTTCCTCTTGGATCATGTCTAACAACAAATGACCAACCTGGTTTATGTGGAACCTCTGAGTAAAATACCTGCTCACATTGGCTTGAAAGAATATTGGGCTCTTCTCCAACTGGCTCAAACAACCTTGTATTAATCATTGGAAATCTATTGTCATGTTCAATAATAGTTCTATCAGGATCATTTTTATTGAGTCGTAGTCTGTACCATTTCACAATGAAGAGAACTAATTTCAAGGAATTAAAGTCATAGATAACTATATCAACCAAAATACCATAGTATCAATTTTGCAACTCTCAAGGATGTAAGTCATTTCTAGATGAAATACTAGTCACCTAGAACAATGCACTTATCCCATAATTACAAGTTCTCTTCATGTCATCCAACTTTTTGATGCAAAATTTATAACCATTTCATAACATAGTCATGTGGTGTTTCACCTACAATAATGTCAAACCTATATAAATTATTGCATCATGAGTTGAAAAACATATGGTTGATTAATTAACAAATTTATAAGTACCTGGTGATCTCTTAAACCATATGCTAAATCTATTTCCTTTTATGTAACATTGAGATCTCCATTATGATGAGTTTGTATAACCAATGAAGACATGGATTCCCATGTTAATATATTACCATAATTTTGACATCGTTCAATCCATACCATCATCCAATCTTGATTGTTTGCAATAAACAAATGTATTGTATCCCACTCTTTAGAAACTATAGAAAAGTAAATAGATGACTTACAATAGATTTATTTTGAAGATTAAGAATTAATTAACTATAATAACATCTCATAATTTATTACCTTTCAGTTTCTTAAATCTACCATTGTCCACCAAGTACTCCCCTTAAAAAATTTTAATGGAGTCGAGATCCCAAATGCAATCTATATGGGTCTTTGCTGCAAGATTAGGAAGATATTGAGTAACGGACACCATCATCTGGTAGACCATATATCCCTCAACCATATAACTCTTGGGATGTGCTCTTTTTCGTACCAAACCCTTCAAAAATTTCAAATGTCTCTCAACCATCCACATTGACATAGCATGTATAGGTCCACACAATTCAATCTCCTCAACTTGGTGTATGAGGTAGTGTTCTTATGCACTGAAAAAAGTTGAAGGTAAACATTTTTGCATTTCACACATTAGTTGACAAATTTTTTTATTCCAATATTTTATATCTTCTTTATGGATTTCTTTAGATGAAACCCACCTACAAGAGATTCAAGACGCATAAACATATAAATATGAGACTTTACAATATATTACTTGTTTGATATATTAAACAAATATCACTGCTTACCTCATGTATTTTCCAAGATCATATATCACTTGTTTGATATTATTGTCAAAGTTATATGAGAAATAGGGGTAAACAATACTACAATAATTGTCAACTAATCATTTCATACAATAAAAATTGAATGCAATTACACAAATATATTGTAAATACAAAAGAATGTGACTTACCTTGATGAAGGTATGTCAATCATGTGTTTTCATCCCTGACCTAAAATCATTTTTCTCTGATATGAGATTGCTTATATTTGCAACAAATCCTGTAGGAAATTGAATTTTTTGTATGACTTCTTTTATGGCATTACTTTTTTGCTCTGTTAATAACTAAGGAAGAGGACTTGCATTAATCTGATCTTCATTGCTATTTGATTCAATGATATTTTTCATTGCATGATTGGAATCATGAATGTCACTACAAATTTTGCCAAGTTTTTCTTTGTCATGCCTTCCATCCAATATTTTTCACAGTGTCTATGTTACATTTTTTCTAATATGCATAGTATCAAAAAAATGTATAATTTGTAGCTTCTCATAGTAGGGAAGCCTACTAAATTCTCTGGGATAACATTTTAGTCCCTTTGGAAGCTGGTCGGTGATGCCTTCACAACCTTCAAGATCATCAACTACATAATTAGCCAACAAAACACAATCAAAATATATAATTTTCAAACATCAACCATTAGGTGGAATGATATTACCTCAAATTCTATTATATTCCAACTACCATAGGTGAGGTGCCATTCTTCGGGGCTTTGATGTAGTCTCTTCTTTCCCATTGAAAAGATGTTTTTCTGCACTTTGATACTTATGATTTCTGGGTAGGAAGTGCCTATACTCATCAAACACCTACTTTCTTAAACTTTTGGAATGATGAGATTTCATCTTTAGACCACACATTGGACATGCAAATTTTCCCTTTGTTTGAAGACCTACAAGATAACGATACAATTGTATTAAATATGTAGATTTTTAGAATTAGAATTATCACGTACAACTAGAATTCACCATAACATACCACAGAAATGTGTCAACCCTAGAGCATCATGAATTGTCCACATAAGTATTGCATGTAATTGAAATTGTCCTTGTCCAATTGGTCTAGAGATGTCATACATAGTGAAACCATTTCATAACACCAACAACTCATCGATAAGAGGTGCAATATATACATTCATATCTTTCACTTGGTACTTACCTAGTTGAATTAAAAATAACATCAGATAATTATTATGTCCATTTCACTCCAAGGCTTATAATTACATGTAGATAACTATAAAATAATAAAATACCAGGAACAATCATTGCCAACATAATGTTCTCCTTCTTTATTGACATCCATGGAGGAAGGTTATTATTGATAATAAAAATAGGCCACACCGAGTAAATAGATCTCATCTCTCCATATAGATTGACACTGTTTGTTTCCACATAAAGCTTGATATTTTGAGGTTCTTCTTTAAAGTGTGACCACTTTTCCTCTATTTCCATAAATGATGAACCATTCGCAGGAATTTGAATAATGTCGTCTTGACTTCTGCTACGTGCATGGTAATCCAAAAATTGTGCCAAGCTATTGCACCTGAGTAATCATTTTACACGTGGAATAATGGGGATGTAACAAGGAATATTTTTTGTCATTTGATCATATTGATATCTACTCGTATGACATTCAATACATTCTATTGCATTTTTGTGTTATTAATGATAAATAATATGATTCAAGACAATCATCTATTGTTTGATACTCCATTCCAATATGTTTCATAGTGGCACATAATTCTTGGTACGAGCGAGGAAGAACATTTGATGGTGGTAACAGAAACTTGCATATCAATCTAAAGAAAAAAAATATAAGTCATTACTATAAACAATCTTAATGGTACATGTTTCACCTTTTATAGACTATAATGATGTATATGACAAACCTTAGCATACATGACATTGCTATGTTGGATAAACCATTCATAATCTTCAAATTCACCAACAACAATACAATAGAGAGAAGAGTAGATTGGGAGCCTTCATAAAGGGTCATGTTCTTCTTCTCAAGTAGAGGTATATCATGGACAATGTCAATGTCATCCTCATCATAATCATCATCATCAGCAATAGTAGCATTAGTACCAAATGTGTCAATGATCAATGCATTCATACCATCATCTTCAAATGTGTTTTCTGGCACATGATCGTCATCTTCCATGGGATCATGATCTTCAACTTCAATACCCACACCTCCATGTTCCTCTATATTCACACTGGGGAGATCGACCTATATAAAATGATGATAATCAAACCCCCCTTCAATGTGATAATCAAACCTCCTTCCATGGTTCATATGTATATTAATTGTGAAAACAATATAACAAACAACTTACTAGTGGATGATAATCAAACCCCCTTTCAATGTGACCATTCTCCCTACAATGTCTCTTTGTTTTTTTTATTTTGATTCTTCTTGTCTTTAAGTCATTACAACTCTTGCATGGACAATAACATTTGTCATCACCTTCTCTTTGAAAGTTAGACAACAATCTAGCGATTGTCTCCCTATTTTGATTGAGTTCCCTTGTATTATCTAACATGATCCTTAATCTGTATATATGCAAAAAAAAATTGGACATGTTGTACTTAATGTTTATATTTGCACATATGGTTTTGATAGCAAATGGTCACTCTATTTGCTTGTGGTGAGAACTCTTTAGTTGTGACAAAACATGACATGTTACAGTAGGTTTAATAAATGATATGTTACTTTATAAATTTAACTTTGGGTATAGCTTCTCATAGCTTCCTATGTGTTTCATCCTTCATGTATACACTTACTTCAACCAAACTTTTAATTTTCTAACATATTTTTCCAAACGCTTTGTAGGAAACCAAGTAAGGGGTATTCTTGAGTTCAAACACATTGAGTTACTAAAACTAAATTATAAATCATGAATTCACTATAAAATTAATGTATTTCTCTAGATTTCATGTTTTTGTTTTCAAATGGTTGGCATGTATGTTTATTCAAATAGAGTTATATCATTTGGAATGGATATATGACAAGTTGATATTGAATTATATGTCAAGGTTTACAACATTAAATTGATCATAGTTAGAAGACTCAGACACAAGAAGAATATGAGTATAGCCAATTTTCAGAAAAATATAAATGAATTCAAACATACATAAGTAGATAAACATAAATAATTAAGGTACCAAACATTGTCTGAAGTAATGAACTGTTGACCCAGGGTTGAATCCAGTATGCTCCTATATGATCCAGAACCTGCAAGGAAGGAAAATATTGGGTTAGATCCAAAGGATCTAAGCAATGCATGTCACCCTATTAGTGATCCTCATCTACAATTATGCATGTGAATAGTCAAGCCATACAGTTCTAAAAGGAACTATGTTATAGAACATGTGCACTTAGGAACATGTGCAGTGTATAGGTGCTGGAATCCAAATGAATCCCTACATTGAACCCATGAGGGTTATCAAAAATGAAAAGATAGAAAGCATGGAAAGGAGATCAAAATTGAAAGAAGTGGTTGTATTTATGTCTCTATGAACACCTGGTGAATCACTATTGTGACTACATCATCCAAATAGTGCAGCAACAACACTAGATGTTTTTGTTCCATCTGGTGTTGTTATGGCATCATTTCCAAATGATGCATCTACATCAGTAACCCACCATGCCCATCAAAATCTTTGCATTTGGAATTCTTGATGATCCGCAAGCTTTGAGAACTAGGGCATCATTGCATTTATGTCTCTATGAACACCTAGTGAGTCACTATTGTGACTACATCATTCAAATAGTGCAACAACAACACTAGATGTTGTTGTTTCATCTGGTGTTTTTGTGACATCATTTCAAAATGATGCACCCACAATAATCACACACCATGCCCATCATCACAAGGCAATCATCAGCAATCATGAGTAGGCAATGAGTAAATAATGGAAAGGGCATACATCACCATCAAATCAAAGGAGAAAAGCATCAAAACAAAGAGGTACACAACATGTGAGTAAACACATCCAACATGATGCCCTAGTCTATAACTCATGGGTTGTACATAGAGAAGGAAAAATAGTGACCAAATTTACATCATGTATGCCTATATCAAAACTCACAGGCCCCAAGAAGTGAGAAAACAAGTAATAAATAGATGTCCTAGCTTCAAAGCTCATGGGTCATAAAAAATATATGGCATAAAACCAGTGAAATACAATGTCATTCAAATCTACAACAAATACACATAAACATCAAAGAATGCAGAGAAGATGAGGAGTGAAACTTGAATGCCTACCTTGAATCAGTATAGAGTTAGGGCCCAGTTCACACATGCAAAAGTCTGATGCCCTCTTCACGCACACAGCTCGATCACAAAAATTAGAAATGAGCCTTTGTTTTTGTTTTTTTTGTTTATAATCACTTATGTTCAATCCTTACTAAAGGTTCTTGTTACCATATTTTTCATGTATATATATGTCAAATAACTTGTATATACTATACAAGGAAAGGAACTAAAAGATAAAATCATCTAGGCTCACATAGGCCATGAGCATAGCCAACTTTTAGAAGAATATGCAAGAGTACAGGCATACGTAAGAGGATGAACATAAATAATAAAGGTGCCAGACATTGCCTGAAGTGATGAATTTTTGACCCGGGTATGAATCCAATGTGCTCTTGTGTGATCCAGAACCTGCAAAGAAAAGAGAGATGGGGGTTAGATCAAAAAGATCTAAGCAATGAGATCAATAATGCAGACACTTAAGTAGTAGTGATATTTTCATGAGAAAAGGCAGTCAAGTACCAATCAATTTTTATCTAATATCTTGTGTATGAATGTAAGTTTGGCTTAACAAATTTATCTAGAGGAATAATAAGATACAAATACACTGGAGCAACGAAATCTGTACCATCGTTAGAAAAACATGAAATTATAGATTGCACATCTTTATATGATTACTCTACAAACTTATGCAGGAGCATCCTGGGTGTAAGAGCAATCTTGTATCACCCAAAAAAATATTTCTATTTTTATATTCAATAAGGGTTATTTTGTGCAGAGCTGCTATTTATGGAAAATTACTATTTTTGGTAATTTTTGTATGTGCTTGGAATGATCTGATTTCTTTCTTGGAGGTTTATTTTGGTCATATAAGTCTACCAGTAAAGTTTCATTGCCAGATCAAGTGTATATTGGAAGATATTGAAGATTTTTGGTATTGGCAGCAGGGTACAGAAACTTTGAGCTCGGTTTTGAAGGCTTTAGAGGCCCTGGATGAGGTCAAAAATTTGGGTGATGGGCGCTTGCACGGGTCAAGCTTGTAGAGCGCTTTGTGGCATTTCTGAAATGGGGTTATAATAGCTGATCGAGTCAAGTGGTGATGACTTATGGTCTTCGGAAGTTGGGCCACCTGAATTGGCGGAAAATAATTTTCTTCAAAATTTATGTTCAGGTTTCAAAGGTTATCTTGAGCCGACTATGATGTAATAAAATGTAAAATAAAATAATTCTAAGTTTGGTTGGCCTTATTGGCTAAAATTCTGGAACCTTCCCAGGCGGTGGAAAATTGCCTATATAAGGAAGGCTATATTATTGTCTTAGGCAGTTCAGAATAGTTTTGGGTAGTAGATCTGGGCAATAATTTGAGGCTTTGTCCTACAGAATATTGTAAGGGAATGCCCATGTGGCTTTGCATATTGTAATTCTGAAAGTTTGTAATTCCACATTTGTGGAGATAATAAGAAGCCAATTTTCTATTCTTGCATATTGTTGTGGTTTCTTTGTTTCTGTTATATGTTTGTGGTATTAAGGGGAGCACCCTTCATCAAGTGGTATCAGAGCAGGTTTTCTTGAGTGTGTAAATAGATCACCGACTGTGAGGCAGTTTGCACCAGGACCGTGGTTAGGGTTTCAGCGCGCATCACAAAAATGCCTCCATGAAGAGAACGTGGTAGAAGAGTTGGTGCTGTGACACCTGAGGTTAGAGAGCTGCAAAGACAAGTGTGAGCATTGCAAGAAGAGATTCGTAGAGGAATGAATCTTAATATCAGAGATGAAAGCAAGGATGAAGCCAAAGAAGAATATCAAGCAGGAGAAGTTGAAATTGTGAACCAGGAGGAAGAAAGCCTTTTTCAGGTGATTTCCAAGATTGGGAAAAGACCTAAGATTGAGGTTCCTACATTTTCTGAAAATCTTAACCCAGAGGAATTGATCGACTGGATCAATGAATGTGAGGAATATTTTGAGTATGAAGATGTTGAGGATCTTGATAGGGTCAAATTTACGAAGGCCAGACTGAAAGGTCATGCGAAGATATGGTGGCAAGAGATTCAGTTGGAGCGAAATAGAAGGGGAAAGGAGAAAATCACGAGATGGGATCGGATGGTGGATAAATTGAAGTGACAGTTCATTCCTGTTGATTATGAGCTTGACCTACTGAAGAAAATGTAGAGTTTGAAGCAAGCAGGAAGATCTGTTCAGGAGTATACAGAGGAGTTCTATCGACTTCTCATCAGAACAGGCCATGCAGAAGCTGATAAGGAGAAAGTTGCCCGATACCTTAATGGGTTAAGGCCAAGCATTCAGGAGGAGCTAAATCTGATTCGAATGAACAGTATTGAAGAGGCATACTAGTTTGCCCTAAAAGTAGAGGAAAAGCTGAACAAAAAGTTTGAGAGCAGACAAAACGGAAGAGGCCGCGATGGACAATCTGGAGGATGGTCATATGGTGGCCGAAATGAAGATCCAAAAAAGAAGGATGAGGCTAGTAGCAGTCAGAATCAATGAAGAAATAGTTCCAATCGCTTCCAGGATCAGAATAATAGAGATCAAAGAAGAAGAGGAAGAGGACAAGGATCTGGAAGAGGTGGCTTCCGTGGAACATGTTTTCACTATGGAGAAGAAGGTCATAGGGCATTTGAATGTTCTCAGTGCCAAGGCAGAACAGACAGGAGAAATGAAGGCCGGGCCAGAGTTGCCCATGTAGATGAAGATGCCAGATCATCAAATTTTGAAGATGCTGAAAGAGGAGAAATGTTGATTAACAGAAGAGTCCTATTGAGTGGTGAGAATGAACCTGAGCAAAGGAGGAGCCTGTTTCGCACCAGGTGCAAGTGTGAAGGTCAATGTTGTGATGTGATTATTGATAGTGGGAGCACTGACAATTTGGTGTCAGAAGAGATGGTGACAAAGTTGAAGCTCAAGATACAGAAACACCCACATCCATATCAGATTGCCTGGGTATAGGATGACCACAAGGTCATGGTCAATGAACAATGCCTGGTGAAGTTCAAGGTTGGCGGATACCAAGATGAGGTATTGTGTGATATCATATCTATGGATGCATGTCACATGTTGTTGGGAAGACCATGGCAGTTTGACAGATGTGCTGTACATGATGGTCGTGCGAATACCTATTCCCTGACAAAGGATGGAGTGCGACATAAGCTAAAACCATTGAAGGAGACTGAAGAAAAGGTATGTGGTAATGCAAGGATAACTTTTTTTGATGGAAGAAATTTTCTAGACGGTATGAGGCATGAGAATGTATGTTTTACTTTAATTCCAAAAGCTGGTAAAGAGGAAGTAGAAGATGTCCCTGTAGAAGTTGTAGATTTGTTGAATGAGTTTCAAGATATTGTATCTGATAACGTGCCTGATGGATTACCACCAGTCAGGAAGATCAATCATCAGATGGACTTGATCCCAGGAGGGAGTTTTTCGAATAAGGCAGCACACAGAATGACACCTGCAGAAAGTGAGGAGTTGAACAGACAAGTACATGAACTGTTACATAAAGGATTGATCCGTGAGAGTCTAAGTCCCTGTGCTGTACCAGCGGTATTAGCACCAAAGAAGAATGGAGAATGGAGGATGTGTACAGATTCTAGGGCAATAAACAAGATCACAATCAAGTACAGGTTTCCATTGCCACGAATGGATGATATTATGGACTGTTTGAGTGGAGCTGTGTATTTTTCAAAGATAGATCTGAAAAGTGGATATCATCATATTCGGATCAGAGAAGGAGATGAATGGAAGACTGCCTTCAAGACAAAGGAAGGACTATATGAGTGGTTAGTCATGCCTTTTGGGCTAACCAATGCACCGAGCACTTTCATGCGGCTCATGAACGAGGTTCTGAAAGAATTTCTAGGTAAGTTTGTCATTGTTTACCTAGATGATATTTTGATCTTTAGTAAGACATTGGAGGAGCATATGATGCATATTCGTATGGTATTTGAGAAGTTGAGAGAAGAGAAATTGTTGATTAATTTGAAGAAGTGCAGTTTTGTGAAGAAAGAGTTAGTGTATTTAGGATTTGTAGTTTCAGCAGAAGGTCTAAAAATGGACCCAGAGAAGGTACAGACTATCCTTGAATGACCTACTTCAAGGAATGCTACTGAGGTAAGATCTTTTCATGGTCTAGCTAGCTTTTACAGAAAGTTTATCAGAAATTTTAGCAGTATTTGTGGACCCTTGACTGAAACAATGAGAGGGGATAGAAAAGAGTTTAAGTGGACTAATGGGGCATAAAAGAGCTTTCAATTGTTGAAACAAAAAGTTACAGAACAACCTGTTTTAGCACTTCCAGATTTTAATAAGGTGTTTCAAGTAGATTGTGATGCCAGTGGTACTGCAATAGGAGCTGTTATGAGCCAAGAAGGTAAACCTGTTGCTTATTTCAGTGAGAAGTTAAATGATGCCAAGAGAAAATATTCTATTTATGATCAGGAATTTTATGCTATAGTTCAAGCATTGAAGAAGTGGAGACACTATCTACTTCCTAAGGAGTTTGTTTTGTATACTGATCATCAAGCTTTGCAATATTTCAATAGTCAAGGAAAGTTGAATCAGAGGCATTTGAAATGGGTAGATTTTTTGCAGAGTTATACATTTGTTTTGAAACACAGGAGTGGAAAGTCTAATAGGGTTGCAGATGCTCTTAGCAGAAGGCAACTATTGATGACAGAAATGCAGATTGAAGTGGTTGGGTTCAAGGAACTCAAGAATTTGTATCCAGAGGATCCTGATTTTGGTGAAGTTTGGAAAGCTTGTATAGAACCTATTACTCTAGACAAGACGAAATGGTTGGATTTCATCATCCAGGATGATATGCTATTTAGAGGGAGTCAGTTGTGCATTCCATGAAGTTCTATGAGGGAGAATCTCATCAAGGAGAAGCATAGTGGAGGATTGGCTGGACATTTTGGTCGTGATAAAACCCTTTCTTTGGTTAGTGAGAATTATTATTGGCCACAGTTGCAGCAAGATGTGAAGAAGTTTGTACAGAGTTGCAGAGTATGTTAGATGGTGAAAGGAGTGAAGTAGAATACAGGATTGTATCAGCCATTACCTGTACCAGAGAAGCCTTGGGAGGATATCAGCATGGACTTTGTTCTTGGTTTACCAAGAACTCAGCGGGGACATGATTCAATTTTTGTAGTGGTTGACAGATTTTCAAAGATGGCACATTTCATTCCTTGCAAGAAGACTAATGATGTTGTTCATGTAGTAGAATTGTTTTTCAGAGAAGTAGTGAGACTTCATGGTTTTTCAAAGACCATAGTTTCAGATCGGGACACTAAGTTTGTTGGATATTTCTGGCGTACGTTGTGGAAGAAGTTGAAGATAGATTTGAAGTTCAGTTCATCACATCATCCACAGACTGATGGACAGACAGAGGTGGTGAATAGGAGTTTGGGAAATTTGCTGAGATGTTTGGTTGGAGATAAGCCAACAGGATGGGATTTAATTTTACCACAAGCGGAATTTGCATACAATAATTTTTTCAACAGGAGCACTGGTAAATCACCATTCCAGATTGTATATGGAAGTAGTCCGAGAAATGCATCTGAATTGAGGAAGATAGATAAAGGAGAAATAAGTAGTGCTGAAGCTGAGGATTTTTTAGAACACTTGAAGAACATCCATGGGGAGGTGAGGAAGCATATTACCAAGATGAACGCACAGTATAAGGCTAAGGAAGATGAGAAAAGGAGGTATAAGGAATTTCAGGTTGGTGATGAAGTCGTGGTTCATTTGCGAAAGGAGCGGTTTCCAGTTGGTACATATAACAAGCTGAAAATGAAGAAGTTTGGACCATGTAAGATACTGAAGAAACATGATTCAGGAAATGCATATGAGGTAGAATTGCCTACTGAGCTAAATATTTCACCAGTGTTTAACATTTCAGATCTGACAGAGTATCATGAAGGAGGTGTTGAAGATGCGATCACAGCAGCACAGTGGAGTATTCCAGCAACTAGTTCAAACACTAAGGAGATCGAAGATATACTGGACAGTCGTGTTGGAAGAAGCACAAGGAACAGGACATATGAAGAATATCTGGTCAAGTGGAAAGGACAACCTATTGAAGATTCATCATGGCTAACAAAGGAGGAGGTTAGCCGTCTTGGTTTTCCTCTGCACACCTGAGTCATGACAGGGTCACTTCTCAAATTACCCTGGGTGTCTGATGCAGGAGCATCCTGGGTGTAAGAGCAATCTTGCATCACCCAAAAAAATATTTCTATTTTTATATTCAATAAGGGCTATTTTGTGCAGAGCTGCTATTTATGAAAAGTTACTATTTTTGGTAATTTTTGTATGTGCTCAGAATGATCTGATTTCTTTCTTGAAGGTTCATTTTGGTCATATAAGTCTGCCAGTAAAATTTCATTGCCAGATCAAGTGTATATTGGAAGATATTGAAGATTTTCGGTATTGGCAACAGGGTACAGAAACTTTGAGCTCAATTTTGAAGGCTTTAGAGGCCCCGGATGAGGTCAAAAATTTGGGTGACGGGCACTTGCGTGGGTCAAGCTTGTAGAGTGCTTCGTGGCATTTCCTAAATGGGGTTATAATAGCTGATCGGGTCAACTGGTGATGACTTATGGTCTTCAGAAGTTGGGCCACCTGAATTGGCGGAAAATAATTTTCTTCAAAATTTATGTTCAGGTTTCAAAGGTTATCTTGAGCTGACTATGATGTAATAAAATGTAAAATAAAATAATTCTAAGTTTGGTCGGCCTTATTGGCTAAAATTCTGGAACCTTCCCAGGCGGTGGAAAATTGCCTATATAAGGAAGGCTGTATTATTGTCTTAGGCAGTTCAGAATAGTTTTGGGTAGTAGATCTGGGCAATAATTCGAGGCTTTGTCCTATAGAATATTGTAAGGGAATGTCCATGTGGCTTTGCATATTGTAATTCTGAAAGTTTGTAATTCCACATTTGTGGAGATAATAAGAAGCCAATTTTCTGTTCTTGCATATTGTTGTGGTTTCTCTGTTTCTGTTATGTGTTTGTGGTATTAAGGGGAGCACCCTTCATCACAAAAAATAATAGATGGGGAATTGTAAGGAAGTGGTTGATATAATAAATTCATTGATGAACTAAAACTAAATTAGAACACTGAATGAAGAATCTATGATTGAAGATCACTGAGGAGTTGTTGATTAGATATGTAAGATGATTAAATTAGTATTATATTATCATTGATGTCAACTAGCTTGACAGTACTCATCTTGTAAGTTACTATACCGACACATCTGAAGAAAGGTGAGAGATGAAGAACAGAAATATCTACATGAGGAAGATGTATATGTCAGATGAGGATAAGGAATACACTAAGTAACTTGTTGATGAGTCTATGACTTGATGGAATTGACTTTATTATGTTGCATTCATCTATGATGAAGAATAGAGTTGAAAGACACAAAGTAGTTTTGTCAGTAAATGAAGCATTCTAGTATACACCGATGGAGTGTAGCATATACTGAGCGTAGTGTTAACCAAGCTTTTGTTCACCAATGCATTTCTTTGTTAACCGATCAGAATAGAAAGGAATTAAATGATCAGTTTAGCCAATAAAGTGATGAGTTGTAAAGTGTATGAAATCAAGGTAACAGATAAGGTTTGTTATGAAGATCGATGACTAACATAATTCAAGGAGGATCTAATGGAGCAGATTGAAACATGTTACTAACACATCAGCTGAAGAAGGTTAAAGAGGCAAAATCAATGAATAAGATTAAGCGGCAAAATCTGATGGAGGAAAAGAAAATGATTTACTCGTCTATATAAGAGACATTGGTTTCATTATTGAAGGATGTTGGAAGAAGAAGATACTATAGAATTATTGCATGAACAAGCTTCATGCATTCTGATCATACTGGTTAATAAGAACCAAGCTGCAGAACAATTACTGAGCTATAGAGAGTAATTACCGACGCATAGTAAGTTGATATAGTATTGAATCTGAAGTGATATATTGATCAAAAAGATTTGAATGAGTTGAACATTGATCTATAAACTACAATTGAAGTTGTTTCAAGGTAGATCATCTACTATTACATATTTAACCATTTTACACAATCAAATCTCTTAACCGAGTGGACTAAAAAAGTCTTTTGATGTTTCATTCATAGAGTGAACATTGTTATCCTGTCAACCTCAGAGTGACTGCTGGTTGGATGATAACTTCTGGTCTAAAATCCTCTAACAAGGTCACACCTAATAGTGTGTTTGTGACCTTTAATAGGGTTGGGTCTTCACCGACCTCACTTCAGAAGAGTGAATATTTTTGGGTTGCCGGTCCTAGGTGGTTTTTCCCTTCACAGGGTTTCCATGTTAAATCTCTTGTGTTATGTGTTGATTGTGATATTTTATTGTTATCATACTTTTCATATTACATGTTATATTTGATCAGTAACTACTATAAGTTTTAGACTAACAATCAGTAAAAACACAGACAGTGAAAGTATTTTATGTTTACCGAGTAGCTGAAGTTGAAAAATTTATTTTGGATTATACATTTTTTTTGGGACACTGGATAACTGATTCCCCCCCCCCCCCCCCCCCCTCTTAGTTATTCTAACATTCATCACCATCCTATTTATATATTAGTAATAATTTAATTAGAATATAAAATTTGAACTATTAATGCTCAAGTTTTTCAAACTTAATGTGTTTTATAAGCTTGGGAACAATGGGTATTTGATCATCATTTCAATATGTCTTTATCCTTATTCATTATATTAGCATGTTTCCAATATTGATGGATTGCCTCAATATTCTTTTTATGAAGAGAGTTTTTACCTCTGCAAAAATCTTATGAGTTCTTTGAAATGGGTTTTTTGTCTATTCACTGTATTGTCATATTTACCAATATTGATAGATTCCTCAGTTTTCTTTTTTATGAAGAGAGTTTGTGCCTCTGCAAAAATGTCATGAGTTCTTTGAAATGAGTTTTCTGTTAGAGCTAAGCTTTAAAATTTTAATGTGTAGGCCTACATGTCTGCACAATTGAAACAAGAATTTTTGAATTTATGATCATTGTTTAGATATATATTGCTGCCACATTAAAAGCCAATTAAAGTGTTGCTACTCCACACTCATTTTGTATCTAGTTTGATAATCTCTTTGATCTCACAAAGAGTGTAATTACTAATTATACTATCCAAAAAAATTTACCAAAGCAGAACCAACAATAGTTTTCTTATTGCTAAATTGTGATTTTGTGGTGGGAAACACGATCATCTTCCGTCTTTCAGCTAATAATTGTACTAAGAACTGCTCCTTACTTTTAATTGTTACTTGCTCATTATAGTAAAATTTTTCTTAATGTTTTATCTACAATGATATAGAAAATTTTATGTTTTCTTTTTTCATCCACAGCCACTACATGTATTATTTGTTGCACCACTTATCTTGCGATCCTAGATCCTATGAATGCCTCATAGCAATGGCACGCATATTTAGTCCCATAATTTCATATGGAGACTCTAATGGGATTATATACACATGTTGATATTTCCATCTTTATATTGGGATTCATAATGGTTTTCATGGTCTTTGGAATGACTTGTGGAGGAAGAAGGGTAGAGTTTAGTATAAGAAATAGAATAGTAAGTCTAATGACATGTAAGATGAGTAATCAACTAGTTTCTACATGTGAATGTTACAGATCTCTCTTTTCCAAGTAGGCATGTTCATTACTTTTAACATTTTTGACTACCCATATTATTTGAATTGCTCCCTTGTCCAAAGAATTATTTGGCAACTAATTCTTTTTTAGAAATTTTAGAATTATTGGCAACTTTAAGAAGGCTTTTATTTAGAACATTTAGAACTCCATTTATTTTATATGGCCATACGATATGTATGCTATTTATGGGGGCTTCATTTGTATTCCCAATGCACTGAATTACAATTTGTATTGGCAATTTTTTAATTTAGCAAAAGCAAGATTTGATTATGTTATATTTCTTGGCAGGTATGCACTTGGCGATCTTGGAAGTGGCCTTATGGTGTGGGTCTACTTGTTGCTAGATTAGATGAAATGGGACCTCATCTTTACCAAAACTTCCCTTCTAGAAATTATTTTGAATATCAAGCATATGTCATTGGTGCTTGCTCCCAAGTAGGAAAAACTTACTTGGGAAGAAAATTTGAGACATTCCCAGATTTCTCACATGATGAACTTGTTCAACATGGTATAATGTCAGTGAAGGAATTCTTGCAGGAAGGAAAATCAATGGTGCTAACTATAATGTTTCTATTGTGGGAATTGGAGAGCATTCACTATTCTTGATCATAAAACTATCTAGGACATCATTGATTCGCTAGAGGATAAGAAAGATGAAACTCCAACTAATGCAGCTCCAATTAAAGGTGAACAAGGTGCTACACAAGATTATACTAATCAAGGTGTAACTCCTATGGAGACCTAATCTTAGGAAGAATATTTTGGTTGATATTCTTCTTTTAAAAATGTGAGGCAGGTATCTCCAAAATCACCAAAGTGTAATTTCTCTTAAGATTCAGCTTTTGACACATGATTTTATTATCATTTTCTATTGTAGTTTCTATAATTGTCTTGTTACATCTAATAATGTTTTTCCTTCTACATCATGGTGTTAATCCTTCACTTGATTCCTCAGAATTCTTCTTTTTAATTGCATATTCTGAAGAATTGACTTTACTAAAAGAGATTTTTATTTATTTATGCTATTAGTGGAGGGAAAGAAACGCTTTTTGATAAATTTGTGATGAAGTTTATCAATGTTGCAATTGGTTATAGTTGTTATATTTTGCTAGCCTTTTTTGTGCTTCATAGCCTTAAATGCATTGGATCATGACAGAGCAACAGAGTCAATGCACTAAACAACTCAGTCTTAGGCACAGAGCTGCAGTGCAAGCTTTTCATTGATTGATTGTATATAACTTTCATTTTAATTAGTAAAACCACATAATATAAAATTCAATGTCAAGAAGAGTGTCACATACTGATATATTAATCAGAATAACTTGGAACACAAAATATACTATTTGTAACCATGCAAAAAGCCAGAAGAAACCAAGATGCTTCATTTTTTTTCTGTTTGATGTTTATGACATTCTAGTTTGTAGTTACTCTGACATTATAAATTAATGTTGACTTTTTTTTTTGTCTGTTAGATTGTTTGGCATTCAACCATATAATGACTGCATTGAGAAGCATTTTCTATTCACTATTGATTTTATTGGGATCTCAACAAGGGGCAATGCCAATCTCCTTTTTAAAGATTTGCATTTTTGTTGACACCAAGGGTGTTGTTAAATATATTAAACTGCAATGCAGGTGATTCTTTAATAACTATATAGACTACTAATGTGGAGTTCATTGAAGTAATAAATGGATGTATGTTTAATGTAGAGTTATCTTATATTTTGCATGATAATTTTTTGATGAGAATTTAAAACTTCACCACAATAAAAACAAATTTATACATTTTTTATGTACAATCAAGTAATATTTGTTTTTCCTTCAATCTACAATAAAACTAGTATAGACATAGATTAAGAGATTAGTCCCCAGATATATCATGTATTTGAAATATTTAATTCAATTTACTAACACATAATTTTATTTGATTTGCTTGATACATATAATGATATACAATTCTATTTTATTTTCTTAAAATCATTTCCCACAAGCATTCTTATATTGATATGATGATTCTATGATCCCAAGTAAATACATGGAATGTTTCAACATCTATCAATAGCCTCAATTTGATGTCATTGAACTCATTATGAATTTTACTCATTATGTAAACTTTTGGATCCTAAATATTGGTGCTCCAACTAAAAATTGAATTCCAAATTATGCTTTCTTGTGTTCCACTATATAGATGCTTCATTGTTCGGATTTCAAAAATATAACTTTCATATCCAAGTTATACGTTTTCCTTGGGAGATCTTGTGAAGTGTTTTATGTATTCAACCTCCTTGATTGGATAGTATTTAGTATCACCATTGTTAAGACCTATCCCTTGACTCCAAACTTGTTTGTACAGTTTTTTGATAGGAGTTGCACCAGGGTCCCAAGTCTTTTGTTCATCTCTAACTTTGTATGTGTCAAAAATATTCTCATCCTTCCATACAAAAGGTGGGTTGTTACAAGATGTATCCATTTTATTTTGAAACAATGGATTATAAAAAAGGTTAAGATTAGATTTTCTTCTAAATTTAAGCTTATTTATGTCATTTTTTACCTCTTCTAGTTCTTTCCATATTTCTTCTTTTATCTTCCGATCACATTTTTGTCTATATTAATTGTCCTTGTCCACTATTTTTTGTATTTTATCTCCCCATGCTTTTGTTGTTATAGTTTTTTCATCAAGATTATTAGACTGTATATAAGTGGTGACTTCATATTTTCATGCACTAGATACATTAGTCCTCTCAAATATGGATGATAAGTCTTTTTTGGAAGATGGAAGAGATTTTTGGTTAATAATCAATGCCACAAAACTTGAATTATGGCTCCAAGATTTAACCTCTATGTTGTTATTTCCTATGCACAATCCTTGTCAGGATGCGAGGTCATCCTCCTCATACTCATAGATCCATGTGATTTCCTTATTGATGAAACATGAGGAGTCAATAACTTCTTTTTCTTATCCATGTATTTGTGGCTTCTTCAAACATCCTTGTGATTCTTGATGATAATTTCTTGCATTATCCTTCCTTTTGGTTTCAATTTTACTTTCTCCCTTTGGTGTAACCACTTTGATTCCATCCAATGATTTGTGGATGTGATAGACTTGTTGTGAAATTTTTGTGTTGTAATCACTTGTCTCATGTTCCTTAGAGTGCTCATCCATTCCTCTTTCCCTTCTTAAGTCCAAGTGATAACTACTTTGCTTCTTAGGTAGGTACTTTATTCAATCATATCACCATTGATCTTGTAGATAGGCTAAAGTAAGTTTATTTATCTCTTCTCATTCTTTCTTTGGAAGAAAATTAGGAAATATTTTTCTATATTTAGGGGTATGATGTCTTGAGCATTCATCATTTCTTCTTTTTTACTCCTATTTATTATGATCATAATTGGTTAGCAATCCCACTAATTGAGCCATTTTTTATTGAATATTTATTTGTCCTTTGATGAATTGATTAAGTGATTGTTAAGTCTTTCCTTTTCTCCCATTTATAACCCTCTTTGTTATACTATTTTCTCTGTCTTTTCCTTACTGGCCTAAATAAATACATGATGCCCTACTCTATAACTCACGAGTTGTACATGGAGAAGAAAAATAGTGACCAAATTTACTCATGTATGCCCATATCAAAACTCATGGGCCCCAAGCAGTGAGAAAACAAGTAATAAATGGATGCCATTTGAATCTACAACAAATACACATAAAAAAAGACATGGTATAAAACTAGTAAAATACAATGCCATTTGAATCTATAAAAAATACACATAAACATCAAAGAATGAAGAGAAGATGGGGAGAGAAACTTGAATGCCTACCTTAAAACTTGAATGCCCAGTTTGTGCATGCAAAATTCTAGTTCCCTCTTGGCACACGATGTCGGCCTCTTCCCACATGCAAAAGACTAGTGCCCTCTTCATGCACACAAAAGACCAGTTCCCCAATCTTCCCGTATAATGCCTCTTCATGAACACCAAAGTCCAATTCCCTCTTCGTGCCACGCAAAAGTCTAGTGACACTTTCTTTTTCTTTTTTTGTCACTGTCGCTATTATGACACCATTGGGGGAACTTGCAAAAACAAACACAAATGGTAGTTTCGTCACAATTGGCATCAAAATTTGACCCCAAATGTTGTAGTGAGCTATCTTTTGTTATGACAAAGCTCAATATTTCAGTATTCCTATTGATCAATGTTGAAGATGAGTTTAGATTTTGAGTTAAAATTAATGTGAAGGTTATAAGGGTATTCAAGTTACTTTTTGGTATTCTTGGATCTTTTAATGATCATGTTGTTGGTTCACATTGATTAAGGAGATCATGTTTGTTGTTTTGGTGTCGTGTTGGTATTTCTTCATTTTAGGTCCTAGCCGAATGGGTGAAGTGACATATTAGGATTCTTGGAGGTGATTTGGAGAAGTTGTAGCATGTTTGAGGATAATGTTTTGGATCCTATTTAAGTCTTGGTTGACTTGATTTGGATTTCTTTTTTATTTGAGCATAATGTTTATGTCTTTTATTAGAATAGGTCTTAGCTAACCTAGTTGATGTTTTTGTAATGGGTATAATGAAAGATATTTTAGT
Source organism: Chamaecyparis obtusa (assembly GCA_027943335.1). NCBI lineage: Eukaryota > Viridiplantae > Streptophyta > Pinopsida > Cupressales > Cupressaceae > Chamaecyparis > Chamaecyparis obtusa. The sequence goes on from BSBK01000882.1 coordinate 515,207, forward strand.
AGTCGAGGAGAGTGAGGGAGATATATGTGTGCATGTGATATACTGGTATTTTTTTCTGCATTAGAGGAATAAATCATAATTCATTAGAACTATATTGGTATTGAGGATTTTATCAATCAACTCTCTTATAATGGATTGTATGTCCACCCTATTGTAATCAAAAGCTAGATTGGTGGACCCGACTAAAGGCCAGATTTGTGATTGTATTATGAGAAGTGAGCTCTAGGAAATGGGTCTGTGAATGCATGTTCATTCCCTTTTTTTCTTTTCATTTGATCTTAACCAGGAAACACTTTTAACATAATACATCTATCTAGTGGGCATTATCCCCACCAGTTTTTTCCCTTAATAGGGTTTCCTCAAGAACAAAAATCTGGTGTTTTGTGTTATGTGTTTTGGATCTTGGTTCATTATTTATCTTTTAGATCATTAATTTGTTTAAGTGACTTTAATTTTACTAGTTGGGTACATAACTGATTCCCCCCCCCGCTCTTAGTTGTGTTTGCCTCCTTTTGGGCCTAACAATTGGTATCAGAGCTAAGTCCTTTTAAAGAATATTAATCGCTTGAAGGTGATCTGAAATAGAAAGCATAAGGAAAGAAAGCCCTAAGTTTGATGGAAGAAGTTACCTAATATGGAAAGATCAAATAAATACTTATTTGATATGCATGGGAGATGAATATTGAGATATCACAGAGAAACCTTACACCATTCCTAATGACTTATCTAAGGCTACTGCTAATAAAAAGAAGAAATTCAAGAACATGTTAGCAAGGAAAGATTTGCTAAGCTCCTTATCAAACATAGAATATTCACACATCTATGGACTGAGGAGAGTGCATGAGGTATGGACTAAAATAGAAACTATTTATGAAGGTGACAAGTATGTTAAGCAAGCTAAGTTTTAGGGTTTTAAATGAATATTTGAAGATATGAAGATGAGTGAAAGAGAATCTATCTCAACCTATTTGCAAAGAGTAAATGATCTAGTTTGTGACATCGGATGTTTTGGTGGTACCTTGACTGATAATGAAGTTGTAAGAAAAAATATGAGATATTTACCTGCATGTTATAGTAAGAAGGTTTAGCTATTGAGGAATTAAGAACTATTAGAGACATTTCAAGAGTAGCTTTGGCTAGAAGACTCTGTGCCTATGAGATGACTACTCTTAGAAAGAAACTTATGAAGGTTGAAATTGCATTTAAAGCCAATGTGACTAAGTATGAAAAGGGAGAGAGATCATCTAAAGATAGCTTCAACCACTATGCTAATCAACATGAAGAGATCATGAAAGAGGAAAGGAAGATTGATGAACTTGAGGCCTTGATTGCAAGAAGACTAACTAAGGGCTCCAGTAAGTATGAAGGAAATTTCCATTGAAATTATTTAACTATAATAAGATTGGTCATATTGTATCTTGTTTTCCTAATAAAATTTTATAGGAGACCAAGTTCAGATCCAAGAAATTTCATCCTAAGAGTCATAAAAGTTTGTATGCTAAATAAAGTGTGATTGATGATGAATCTAATGATGAAGAAGAAATTATGTTTATTACTATTAAAGAATATAATCCTAAAGAAGAGAAATATTTGGTCTTGCATGTTAAAAAAAGAAATAAATGGGTCATTTATAGTGGATGCTCACATCATATGACTGGTGATAAAATAAATTTTTGAAGCTTGAAGATTACAACATGGTGATGTTGTTAGGTTTGACAATAACAATCCTTATTTTATTAGACTAGTCATATCAAATGCAGCTGGAATTATTGCAATATTTTAAGTAGAACTAAAGAAATCACATATGGTTGTTGTCAAGAGAATTTTTAGATACTTGAAGGGTACAGTTGATTATGAATTGTGGTATGGAAAAAATGATGATTTTATCTTGAAGGCATATACTAATGCTAATTGGGTAGGTAATGTGGATGATAGGAAGAGTACAAGTGGAGGTGTTGATGAACTTCAACTAATTGAATATCTAAATGAACTGAAGGAATGGTGATTAGAGATCACAGAGCTACTAAAATGATATGTAAGATGATTAAATCAGTCAATATGTTGTCATTGATGTCAACTAGTTTTGACAGTACTTATCATGTTAGTTACAAACATCTGAACATATGTTGAAGGAAGAAAAGATGAAGAACTGAGATATCTACATGAGGAAAAGATGGATATGACAAATAAGGATAAGGTAAACATTGGGTAACTTATTGATGAGTCTATGGCTTTATATTGTTGACTTGAATATGTTACATTAATCTGTTATGAAGAAGAGATTTGAAATTAAATATGTCAATGTGGTCGGTAATTGAAGATTTTTGTATACACTGAACCAATGCAGTGTATACCAAGTAACAGTATTAACCGAGCTAGTTATCTAATTATCACTGACGCATTTCTATATTGACCAAGTATGGATGAAAATATTAAATGCTAAGAACAGCCGACTGAATTTATTGAGCTAGAAATTGTTATGATTTTGAGGTTAAGGATAAAGTTTGTTATGAGATCCATAGTTGACAAAATTTGGAGGAGATCTAAAGGATGATATTGAAATATGTTAATGACACATTTGTCAAGGAAGGTTTAAGAGGAAAAATGGATGAAGGAGATTAAGTGGAAAAATCTAATGGCTAATATGAAAATGGTTTACTTGTCTATGTAAGAGATATGAGTTTCATTATTGAAACATGCCAGATAGAAGAAGATTGCATAGATTTCATGTGACGACTATATTCATGCATGCCTAATCAAATTGGTTATTGAAAGAATGGAGCTGCAGACATTATCAAGCATAAGAGAACTATTTACCGAGTGAAAGTAAGTTGAGAAATATTGAGGAAGTGAAATTGATTAATGATCAAAGGATTTATATGGGCATAGCATAGATCTAAATATTTGTAATTGAGTTGTATTTGAATCAAATTAGTACAGTATCTATTTAACCATTGATTCACAAAATCTCTTAACTGAGTAGACTTAACAGTCTTATGTTCTACCCTATGACATTCGTTGAATGTAAAGTGTTATCTTATTGACCCCGTAGTGAATGCTGGTCAAAAGTTAACTGTTAGTGATAAATCCTCTAACCAAGTCACACCTAACAGTGTGTATTGTAACCTTTAACAGGGTTGGCTCTATACCGAGCTCACTTCAGAAGAGTGAATTATTTTGGGTTACCAGTCCCAGGTGGTTTTTCCCTTAGCAGGTTTTCCACATTAAATCATTATGTTATGTGTTATTTGTGATGATTTTTTTCTATCATACTTTACATACTGCATAGTTTATTTATTCAGTAATCATAGTTGGATAATTACTGGTAATTGGTAAACTAAATAGACAGATTGATATTTTATGTTACAAAGCTGCATAATTTGTTGGAATTGTTTTATAAGGTATATCTTTGTATTTGGGACTGTAGGATAACTGATCTAACTGATTCACCCCCCCTCTCAGTTATTCTAACAGGTGCATTATTTTTGGGTAAGAAGTTAATCTCTTGGACTAGTAAGAAACAAGATTGTATTTATCAATCCATTGTTGAAGCTGAGTAGCTTATTGCTACTATAAATTGTAATCAGATTTTTTGGATGAAGAAAATGCTAAAGGATTTGTGGATAAAAATTGATGAACCAATTTTTATTTACTATGACAACTCTAGCACTATAAAAATTTCAAAGAACCTTGTGCAACATTCAAAGAAAAAGTATGTTTCTATTAAGTAACATTTTTCGAGGGATAAGTTCATTGAAAAGGAAGTAAAATTGGAGTATGTGTCTACTAAGGAACAAATTTTTGATATCTTTACAAAACCTTTTTTTAAGGATACATTTGAGTATCTTAGATAGAAGATTTGGGTCTGGGCCCCTCTAGATCAGAGCTAATGATGCTAGAGATTGCATCAATCCATAAATCCATTAGAATATCATTCACTAGATTGATGAGTTTAGGGACAATTCCTTAGGGGGAGAAGTCTTATGGTTCTTATGGATTGTTCTTTTTGATGTATTTAGCCCTTTTCCACTGATTTCAAAGTGGGAGAGATTATGTAAAAAATATAGATAACTTAGATTGTGATTGTGCTGAGAACTTTGAAGCTACATATTCATAATGATCAGGTGGATATATTTCAGAGTGATAAGAGGAATATATTGATGACTTTGTGCATTGATCAATTTTAACTTCATATGTTTCCATCAATGCCAAATAGGGAGATTGTTGGAAGTATTTTGAGCATTTCATAGTTTAGTGTTTATGTGTGAAGATATTTAATGTTTTATCATAGATGTCAACATTCAAATTATTATGGTAGATAGTATGTTTAGTATATTAAGTGAAGAAGGTTTCAGTTGCAACATTGAAGATCTTAGGTTGTGATCATAAGGTATGGTTTAGATTTTTTTTTATAGTTGGTTTACAGAGGTTCATAGAATTTTGGGTGACAATATGATCGATTTGTTGGTTATTGGTGTTAAAGTGTTCCTGTGTGTAGTAGATGATTATTTGGTTCAGTATTCCTTGAATTTTATGTTTCAGAGGTTTTGAAGATGGTATTTACATTTTTCCTTATCATTGTGTCCATAACTAGTGTTTTTCATGATTCAGAGTACAACAAGCTATCTTTTTTTATGAGAAACTTTATTATTTTAGTATTCATGTTGATCAGTATTGAAGATGAGTTTAGATTTTGAGTTAGAATTGATGTGAAGGTTTTGAGGTTATTCATGTTTCTTGTTGGTGTTCTTGGATCTTTTGATGATCATGTTATTGGTCTATATTGATTGAGGAGATCAGATTTTTTATTTTGGTGTCATGTCGGTGTTTCTTCATTTAGGTCTTAGCCGACTGGGTGAAGTAACATATTGTGATTCTTGGAGGTTATTTGGTGAAGTTGTAGAATATTGAAAGATAATCTTTTGGATCCTATATAAGTCTTGGCTTACTTTATTTGGATCAATTTGGGATTTCAGCATAATATTTATATCTTTTATTATAATAGTTGTTAGCCGACCTAGTTAATATTTTTGTAATTGGTATAAAGGAGAGATATTTTAGTAGTTGAGGAGAGTGAGGGAGACATATGTGTAAAGTGATATACTAGTATTTTTATTCTACATTAGAGGCATAAATTATACTTCATTAGGACTCTATTAGTATTGAGGATGCTATGAGTTAGTTCACTTGTAATGGACTATATGTCCACCCTATTGTAATTAAAAGCTAGATCGGTGGACCTGACTGAGGAAGAGATCTATGATTTTATTATGAGAAGTGAGCTCTAAGAAGTGGATTTGTGAATGAATATGCATTCCCTTTTTGTTCTCTTTATTTTCTCTTAACTAGGTAGCACTTTTAATAGATTACATCTATCTAGTGGGTACTATCGCCACTGAGGTTTTTCCCTATCTAGTGAGTTTCCTCAAGAACAAAAATTTGGTGTTCTATGTTATGTGTTTTGGATCTTGGTTCATTATTTATCTTTCAAATAATTAATTTTTTTAAGTGATTTTAAGTTTACTAGTTGGGTAAACAAATAATTCACCCCCCTCTTAGTTGTTCTTGCCTTGTTTTGGGCCTAACACTATCATGGAGAAAAACTCTTCCCATTATTCTCATGATGAAGATGATTCTCTAAGGGTTCCTTTGCAAGACCAAAAAATTTCCAATGAAGTGATAAATTTGAACAATGGTTAGGACAAGAAAAATCTAATCTCGAAGTCATTTCTATTGTAGAGGGATTAAGGAAATGTAACACCCCATCTATACTTAAAGATAAAAGATGATACTAAAGAAGATACAACCATAATCAAAACCACATAGAACCATAGTAAAAAAAAATTTAAAATTACAAAATGAACATATAAATATAACAACTGCTTCTAAGAGCTTTATAGTTTTCAACTGAATTACATCAGAGTAATAAGAATACTATTTATTCAAAGACTTAGTCCCAAAAAAAAATTTCCTTCTTAACCAATCCTTTACATTCTACGAATAGTTCTGATAACTAAAAACCAAGAAATGATCTATTTCCCATAAATCTTAACAACTGCTATCCACTATCCCATACACATTGATTTATCCATCTAAAAACCTGAAATCAAAAGTAAACACAAGCAAAAATGCAAACAGGGCTCAGTCACAATGAAAAAGAAAATGAATCATCTCCAAATATCTGCAACCATAAAAGTCAGTATAATATAACATTTTTGCAGATTTAAATACAGATGTAATTGAAAACTAAATAACATAATTCCATTCTTTTACACCAAAATCATCAAACACTATATCTCTTTCTAACAGAAATAAACTCGCAAAGAAAATGACAAAGTAATGATCCAATAGTTCATGGGTGTCCACATAAGGACCTATGCTATGTATCCATAAGGAAACCCCGTAGAAATCCATTATGTCTGATGAAACCATAATGTTTTATCTTTGTTAATTGAAACCCATAACCCTTGAATTTATAATTATCACTTAATTAAACAAATGATAGAAATTCTTTCCCATAAGGATATAGACTAGTGTCAGTCACAACTGATAGAAATTCTATCATCACAAGGTACTAGACTAGTGTCAGCCCCCAATCTAAGGATCATACTTGCATTATCTCAAAACACTTGATCTAGCAATTAATGAAAGCAGTGAAATGAACTACATTACACAATTTCACTAACACTCCATTTCTATTGCATCAATTTACAAAATTGAAATAGCAATCAGAGATCCATTATAAAACCATGTTTCCATATTCCTTAACATACATTCATGAACATGATGTTTCTCAAAAGATGAAAAGATCACAATTCTTTCTCCATCACAAATCCAATCAAAATAATCTCCACATTAACTTAACATTAAATCTGAAACTGTACAATAAAATGTCCATATCAAATTCATGATTCCATTGAATAGGAAAGAACTAACATAATCATACATCGACTGAATCAACACAACACCCATCACTTTTAACAAACATACAAGTTTTCCATAACCGTTTAATTAAACTAATTGGCCATACATCCTGCTCTATTAATTACAAGTTTATACCTTTATATACATGTTGGCATATGTACATGTATACACCATGGCTTGTGTATACATATACATATCCCAGTAGGTATATATATGTATATATAATTATATAAGCTTGTAATTAATAGTTTAGAATGATAATCATAGCATCTATTATATACATGTTTGCATATGTACATGTATACACCACGGCTTGTGTATACATATACATATCCCAGCAGGTATATATATATATATATATATATATATATATATATATATATATATATATATATATATATATATATATATATATATATATATATATATATATATATATATATATATATATATATATATATATATATATATATATATATATATATATATATATATATATATATATATATATATATATATATATATATATATATATATCTAATTGCATAAACTTGTAATTAATAGTTCAAGTCCATAAATATACAATAGAAAAACCATACTAATCATCTCAGATTTGTCACAGAATACATCTACCTTAATATACTACTAAATCTATCGAATACATAAAATAATGATAGAATAATAATAATAACCGACTTCTACCTCTAAATAAAATACCAAAGTGGTTTTCTTTACTATCTGAACAAGATAGTAATTGACTTTCCTATAAATTCCTAACATTTTCTAATGTCGTTACAAACTATATTTCACACTGGTGACAATTTCTGAAGATACATAAAGCTCACAATCAAGTTTTGGTTTAACCAAAGATATCCACATTATCACTATTGACTGAAACAGACAGTGACAACACCCATTTGACAAAACATCGACACCAGATAACTAAAGATGTATACCCAAAAAAAAAATACTTTAATCCACACCTATGTTGCAAGTGTAAATACAAAATACGACAGGTAACAGATAACACTTTGAATTACCTCTAATCCCTATTTCCACAATACAGCTCAAAAGAAAACATCGATACCAACTTCAGTTTATAACAGTGGTAGAAAAACCCGATATCACCTTATAACCAAGACTTTTACAAACTGAATACATTATGATGCTACAGTGTTCCTAGCAATAGGTACAGTGTGAGAACACCGTTAAAGAATATTTTAAACAAACACTCATCCTGTATTCCAATCTGGTTCTCATTCCTGATTAACTCCCTTTATTCTGACCAAAGATAAAGTATACATCGACACCAAAACACACTAGGAAATAACCATATAACATCTGCAATAACTATATTCCCATAGTTCGACACAGACATAAAGAAAAACACTACCAACTTCATACCCCAACTCAATGAAAACCCATCAACACATTACGCTCGAAAATAGCATATTAAAAAAAAAACATGTATTTCGAGTTCTTCTACTAAACATAACCACCATAAACTAAATAAGCTACAAAATCTAACCAAGAAGAAACACCAGTTCATGACCGAAACTTACAGAGTTTTCAATCACAAACCTCACATTTATCGACTAACAAACAGTAGTAATTATCATCCTAATAATTCATTTGCAGAACATAAAATGGAAACAGAGGATAAGGTGAGAGAATGCCCCTGCCTGGTATTTGCATGGGGAGATATCCAAAACCAAAATGCCAAAGCTAGCCCCTGCCTGGTGAGCTTCACAGACTGCCAAATTGTCATGCAAGAGAGCCCAAAATGCAGAGATAACAGCATGAAACACCGAACTTCCTAAATGACCATGAACAAAAGGGTTTAACTTGCCGTGAAAACCCCTTTCCATTCCAAGCCACTTATCATGTAAGATACAACAGGAAAACAAGTCCATAACTAACTGTTTACCCAAACTCTCACAGAATAACATGGTGAAAAATGGAGTCATAATCCAACTGCAACTCCTTAACCAGAGCTAATGGTGGACTTCAAACACAACAATGAATTTTCATCGATAAGTTCATTCAATGCGAGCTTATCTCTTGCAATAAACACAACACATTCCCTGCCAAATGTCCATCAAAGTACAAACCCAAAACCCGAAAATAGCTTAAACCCCACTAACACCACAATGCAATGATAGTGCATTAAAAACCTACCGATAAGTCATGTCTCCGAGCCGAATCATAATAAGAAGACTTAGGGATCGATTAATAAACATCTATGTTTATTAACATTTGTCAATCTTAGGTTAAGAAAACTATCTTAAGCATCAAAGGTAACAGCGCATTAACAATGCAAAATTACTAACACTTCATCAAACTAACCTCCTACTAATACAAAATAGGATATACTAACTTATATAATTCTATAGTTTTAGTAAAAGATAAACAACATAATTACTAAAACAATTGCTCATAATTATATGTATAAAATACATATATACAAGTTTATTTATTTTGAATTTCAAAATTTGATTAACATTAAGCAACAATAATCTCTATAAACTGTCTATTATCATCAAGATACAATTAACCATAATAATAATAATGAACCAATAATCTGACAATTTGACTAACCATTTAAATTGTACTATTTTCACAATTAAACCAATATTCAAAAGTTAGTCTAAATCAATTCTGACAACAGAATAACTCATTAAGCTACAGAAATAGACATAATTCTCTGAGTGTCTGGCAGAATTACAGAGATAAACATATTTAATCCAAATAACAAAGTTCAAATGAACGCAGTCAGAGTTCAAACTCATAGAAATCTAACATAACATAACATAACATATAAAAGTAAAGCCTGAGACTGTCAGGGGCATGACAGGAAATTAATTCATAATGATGAACATGGTATTAACATCTTGTGTGGTTTCTCTCATCTCATTGATAATAATGTTAATCCTATTAGAGATTGTGTTCAAGAGCTAGGTTTCATTCCACCTACCACTAGTATTGACACCTTTATGCCTATTTCTACCTTAATTCCTAGTGTGTCCAATTATGCTCCACCTATCATAACAACTTCCATTAAAAATTTCAATCCTATACATGTTAGCATTCCTAATCGTATTTCTCCTTTGATTCCTTCAAGCATTCTATGTGTTTCATCGATGCCCACTTACTATAGTGTTCTCTTTTCATATTCAACCATACCTTCAATTTTTAACATTTTTCCTAATATTTCCAACATATCTCCTCCTAATGTCCTTTCTACTGATTCCACCATTAATAGCTTGGCTCAAACTATGTCTTCCTTGAAACAATAAATTTATTCAATGACTTAATCTCAGTACAAAATTCCTACTTTTGATATTGATAGAAATTTGTCTTTGGATACCACACCATCTCATTCTACCAATACCATTAGTTCTACTGAACATTTACCTTATCCTTCCACTAATGTTGTCGACTGTGATGATAAATCTTTTTATAATATTTTCAACCTTATTGATCAATACCCACTTGAACCAAAATCTAAACTTTAACATGAGATTTATATTACCTTTGATCTGAATGATACAGTTAAAGAACATGATGGTCCTCTTTACATTATTGTAAAGGTTAATGGTCTTCATTCTTGTGGTCTTCTTGTTGAGCCTACTTTAATGGTTATGTGATTACTGAAGAGCATCTTTTTAGAAGACAATTCCAATGTGATTTTTATGATAAACATGATGTCCTAATTCAAACTTGCAATGGTTTCCTTTATCCTACCCATAGTTCTATTTCATTTCTCATTCAGGTTAGTGGTAAAACTCTAGACGTTACCTTCACTTTCACTCCAACTTCTTATCAATTTAAAGTCAAACTTGGTCTTCCATGGATTATCTCTAGGAAATATGTGTCCTCTTCTATTCATAAATGTTTAAAATTTCCTCATAATGGATAAATCATGACTATTAACCATAGTCTCTATCAACCTTTAGTGCCTCAAGAGCCCATTGGCCTTGATTTATTTTGGCCTTCTATACCTCAACCAACTCAACCCCGTAGTGATAATCTATTTCGAGCATATAAAAACTACAAAATCCAAAATATTTTTGATCTTAGAAAATCTAAGGATGCTCTGTATCCTTTCCCTAGACCTAGACTTCTTCATAAACCTCCTATATATACTTCAGTTCCACCTCCTATATCTTATAAATATTTTTCCTATGTTATCTCTCAACCTAGTGTGGTTCCTTCTCTTCTTCCATCTAAAGAAGAAAAGGATATGATGTTGATTGATCCTGAACCAAACCCAATTTATAGCTAAACCAAATGTAATTAATTGAATCATATTGATTTAATTATTAAGTCACTTATTACCTCTTTTGACTTAAGCTAAACTTTAGGCATATAACAATTAATAGCTTTATTAATTATTATTGTGCAACCTAGGTTTTACCTTTTCAAGTTTTCTGATCTCCTTTTATAAGGATTGATCTCATAACACTTTGAAACCTTTTCTGACATTTCATTATTGATACCAGCATCTCTCAATTTTGTCAATTCAGCCTGCATCTTTGTGGATAGTAGGGGATTGATAGGTCTTTGTTTTTGTCTAAAAGGCTTAGTATCTTCCTTGAATGGAATTTCATGTTGAAAGAGTTCTACTTTATAAGCCTTAAGATCATCATATGACCAAGCAAAAACATGCTTATATTTTTTTAACAATCTTATCAAATTTCCTCTAACCTCCCTACTCAACCTTTTCCCAATGTAAATCATTTGAGGGGATGTTTCTAAACCTAAATTTATTTCCTCTAAGTCCTCCATTTTAGTGTTAGACTTTTGAGACAAGTACCCATCATTTATTTTAAACATTCCTTCTAACTCCACTAACCCTTTTGGTATATGGTTTGAAGGTAGTTGCACTATCTCATTTCCCATAATACATTCCTTTCCTTCAACATAATGTTGGGCTTCACTAAAATCTATTTGTTGCCCATCATATTGATCTAGACCTTGAAGAAACCTTAAGATATCAAAATCATCCTCAAATACTTGCCAATTATACACATTGTCAGGCACTGCAGGCCTACTTTTGACTTCCAACATGGATACACCAGCAAGGGTAATATCATCATTTTTGAGAGAAACATTAGCAAGAAAATTTTCCATGATATTATTAGACCTTTCTACCCAAAGAAGATTGAAAGAATCAAAAAACTCTAGTCTATCCCAGATAGCATGTTTGTACAATTTCAATCTCTCATCCTTGGCAGCATATTTAGATCTTACTTGAGCTATAACTAATTGGGAATCACCATGGACCTTTAGAAATTTGATACCATGCTTTATAGCAATGTCTAATCCCAATATCAATGCCCCATACTCAGCAGTATTATTAGTGCATTCAAAAGTCAACAGGAAAGAGTACTTGAAAGTAATACCTGATAGGGAAATAAAAACAACACCAGCTCCTGATCCTTCCTTGGAGCACCCACCATCAAAAAACATTTGCCAAAGTCCATTTTTTTGCAAAACTAACTCATCAACTATTGGGTCTGTCTTTTTCATCTGAGGTACTATCTCTTCAATCATGAAATTATTCATGTCAATATCTACAAAGCAATTCAAATCTTTTGGTGTAACTTTTTCAACCATGACTGAGGAATGGGGTTCCCTATAAAATTTTACCTCAGTCCCATTGACTGGGTTAGTAGCATATGACAAATCCAACTACAATTTTCCACCTACTGTTGCAGCCCATTGCCTTGACAGTAGCATGCCATAATGGGGTTTTGTATCAACAACAATGACATCCATCTTGTATGTGGCCTATGAGAATACAGCAATCTTTACTTCAATTCCAATTAGGGTTCCTACAATAGGTACTACCCTATTATCCATAGCATAAAACCTTCCATTAGATGTGTCAACTTGTAATCCTAATTCTTTCATCACATGATAGGGCATTACAGTTGTAGCAGCACCAGAGTCAATCATACAATTCTTTAGCAAAAAATTATTTACAATTAGTGTCACATAGAAAGGGTCAATAGAGGAAGGCTCTTGTGTCACAATAGTTCCAAAACACACATCAGAGATGTTATCAATTGAAATAGGCCCTTCTACTAAATTCCCCTTCTCTTGCATAGAAGGAACTATCCCTTGTTCACTTATGAGAGCCAAGGCCGATGTCTTATGCTCCTCAATTTTCAACATTTCCAACAAAGGGATGGAAACCTTCATTTGGGATAGGGCATGTCTCATATCAAAGGTAGGGGGATTAGAAAAAATATCAGGATAATCCTTTTCCCTACCAACTTTCCTTTTAACCCTGTCAACAAGAACATCCTCACTCCTTTTCTCAGTTACAAGCCCTTTATTCTTGTTATTTACAACATTGGGCTTTGGGGAATCATTATTCTGAAGGTTGTCCTTAACAAATACTGACCTAGGGACTCCTTGATTAGTATCCACTTTTCTATTTCTCAAGTTGTAAGAAGATTTGGCTTGATTTATAGCAGCCACAGTTAGATTTCTAATTTCCTCATCACTGGGTTTTCTCCATTATTTCTCATCTAACCCTGATTCTACCATATGAGCTTTACAATTGTCATTATCAGACTCATCATGATTTGAGTGAGTAAATATTTGTTGGTCATAATCTAAGAGAAACCTCCTTTTATGATCAATATCAGGACAAATCTCTTCATCCTCTAAAGACAAAAAATCCCCCACTACTTCAATAGTAAACATGTTAATAGCAGGCTTTTCAGATTCTCCATAATCTCCTGCATATGAATTATTGGCCTCTTCTTCCAAGGCCTGAGCCACAACACACTGGAATGGTGAATGGGGCATGTTACAAGCCACACACTAAGGGGTATTCTCCACATTATGTGCTATATTTTTCTTCAAAGGATCTGGTGTATCTCTTCCCTTTTGGGGTTCATTATTTTCAGGAACAGGCCTCCCATCTTTCCAATTAGTCTTGTAAGGCATATCTCATAAGTTAGGGGCTTTGTCCTACCTCTGATAAGGTGGTCTTGTGTCTTGAAAGTTCCTACCACCCTTATCAAACTTTGTTGGGAAGTCTTTGGTAACACCAAATCCTTTATCCACTTTATCATCCTCTTTGGATGGCCTTGCAGGTTGTGACCTAGTTTCCTTCCATAGCCTACCCTCATCCCTCTTATACATTTGATCAGATGCCTTTTGGTTGCTTTCAATATTGATGGCCAATTTAAATGCATCCCTAAGGGTATGGGGGTTCTTATCTCTCAGGAGATAAGACATTTTACCATCCATAGAATTGAAATAAGTGGTTAGGCAGACTGCATCATCCAACCTTAATACTTGGAAAAATTTGTACATAGCCTTTTGGAATCTGCTATTAAACTCTGGCATGCTCTCATTGTAATGCTTTTTGATATTGTTGAACTCATTGAGCATGTAACTTGAATTCACATGTTTTGCATATTGCTCCTTGAAGCATCTAACAAACTCATCCCACGATGCAATACTATTCTCAAGAAAACCTCGGTACCAATCTCTAGCATCTTCAACCAATGATTGAACAAAAAGCTTCATTATTACATCTTTGTGCTCAATCTCATAATCATTAACTTTATTTGTAAAAAATTCTAGGTGCTTTTCACAAGTAACCACATTATTTCCAATAAATAATGGGATTTTCTTTCTAATCTCATTAGGGATAGCATTGGGTTGACCAGGAATACCGTCAAAAAATAAAGGTCTATATCTATCCAAATGAACTAGTCTCCTTTGGATATTTGGTTGGATCATAGGGGTTGGTGTAACATTTTGACAAGGTACAGTCCCCATTGTACCACTAACTATAGGGGGAACTTGACTAGTATTCAAATTTGGTCCAAGTATACTTTATCTAGGATGAAAGGCTTGAGGATTTGGAAAAAAATTGCTAAGTTGATTGAGTGGGATCATTCTTGATATAAATGGGAAAAAGCTACTAGTAGATGTGTTTATATTAGCATGCAAGAAAGCAATCTTTCTCTTCATCTCATCTGCAGCAACCTCCAATTCTAGTTTCTCTAACTGAAGAGCCAAATCCTCTTTAGCTTTTCTAGCCCTTTCCAAATCTTGGCTTGCTTGGGAAGGTATACCAGGAATAACAACTTTCTTGGGCTCACTAATATTTACACCAACCATTTTTTGCTTTCCCTTATCAGGGATCTCTTTTGTGGCATTTCTAATGTCCTCATTCCTTAGGATTTCAGATGGGTGCAATTGTCAAAGAACATGTCTCGTTCCCTCAAACTCATCATGTTTAAGCTTAGCACTTTCAGCCTGATTTCTTAAAACCTCCATATCACCAAACAAATTCTTATCTAAATCCTGAACATCTTGGTTTAGATCCTTAGCCTGGATCTCATTGTTCCTAGTTTTTCTCATCAAATATTGCCTTTCCATGAGCAATTCGTATATCTGTTGTTCCCTTACCTTCCTTCTATTAGAAATTTCTAGTAGTTGTTCATGCTCCTTTTTCCTTAAAGCAATCACTTCTTCCTTCAATTTTTCAGAATCATATGAGGTAGTTTCAGTAGAAGAAGTTTCTCCTGATTGCTCTAGGGTTTCTCTTGCAAAGAAATCACCTACTTCTGTGATTTCTTCTTCATGAGAGGGAAAGTGTACACTAGGCATGACTTTCTTAACATGTTCAGGGTCATTAGAAGAGGAGGAGGCTTCATGGGGAAGTGGTGTAGGGACTCTATCTCTCGAAGGTCCTGGGGAATTAGTTGTAATCTGATTTCTCCTAGACCATTATTTTCTACCAGGTGTACGAAGCTCATCACCCATATTATTCTCAGGGTGGTCCTTGAAATAAGATCTCGTAAACCTTGGCCAACTCATGGCGTGTTGCAACAAGATATATAAAAAATTTACAAATACCAACGACTGGTAAACATAGATTATCAGAGTTGCCACCCACTAACAAGCGGGAATCAAATTGTCATGCTGGCCTGCAAACATACAATGGACAGTATTGCACACATCTATTGTACGTTATTATTTTAAGTCCCCAACAGAGTTGCCAATTTTGTTAGTGCTCAAATTTGTAGATGATTTATGATCTGACAAAACCATAACTCTAATTATCCCAATAGATTCATCTAACAAAATGCAAGCACTAAGGTATTAAGGTTGTAGAACCTTCTTCACTTTGAGTATAAACTCAAGCGGGTTTACCTTCTTATAAGCTTCTTCAAAGCATCAAAATGGACATTTATGCACTTGTCATAAATGTGTCAACTCAAAGACAAGAAATAAAAGTAAATTGAAATAGTTTATCAATGTTTTCTAGTGGCAACAAATGCAAATATATCTTAAGCCAATGCCTTATCTATTTGGGCATCAGAGTCAAACCCTACTTCCACACAATTCTATCAAGACAAATATACTAAACCCAAATAAAATGCCTAGCATCTCATTCTTTTAATTCCTACATCTGCTATCAAATTCATGCATGGACAATTAATTCATAGAGACCTCCCTTAAGATTTTACTCTTTCCTTGAAAGAACTTAAGTTTAACCCCTACATTCACTTTGTGAACAATGCATTAAAAAGCCTTACAATTTAATGCATAAGAAAACTAAAGTGTCCATACACAAAGACAAAAAATAGTAACAATAGAGTTCCAATATCTTTGTATTAACATTCAAAATCTGTCAGTACAGTATCACCATGACTACAGAGAAATAAGGTTCTATATCTTAGAACTTTTACAAAATGTATTAACCACCTCTTGAAAAGAGTAAAAACCTGCTATATATACCCACAGCCATCTTGGAATCCTCAAAAGGATGCAACAAGCTTTGGATTGTTGTGTAAAAAACTTACACAAAAGAAAAATAGTACAAATCAAAAGATTGTGATTATAACAACAGAAAGCAGTTCTCAACTACTTAACAATTTTACAAGTGGCACCTTTGTCTAAAGATATTTCAAAGTAGTTACATAATTTTTTGCATGAATGATGACCACCATATGGCCAACCTACATCATCCCTTGTTTGAAACATGCTCTCCCTTGAATTTTGGATTGGGTGCCATTTGTACTCTATTCTTCTTCCTCTTCTATCATTTGGGCAATTGGCTTATTCCTTTTCTTCTTTGTCAGTTTATCCCATGCTGCCACATCATCATTAGATGGCCAATTTTAAGCCTAGAATTCCTATAGTGACTTGATCTGCTGATCCCACATGGAATCAATTACAATTTTAGCCTCTGCTACAAACCATATGCAATCAATTTCAATTTTAAATAAGCTGTCAATTATACTATTGCATCTTTCTAAATCCAAAACACTATCACTATTAAGGAAAGCATCTTGCTTAATTATCATTTGATCCATTGATGCTTTCCATTCATCTATACTGACAATACCCCCACCATTATCATATATTGGAGGCAAGAACTTACTGTAATTCCCATCAAACATAGCCAGCTTGGTTGCTATCTGGTTAGACTTACCTTTAAAGAACTTTGACATAGCACTTACTAAACCAATCTTTCCAAAAACCTCAGTCACAACCTTAGGAATATCAGACCTATATTCCTTCAAATCATCAAACTTATCAAACAGTGAGCTCCTCCCTGACCATGCACTAAAGAGTGGCTCCAAAGTAGTCAAAAACTCATTCACTTTTCCACTAGCCTGGTGTAATAGACTGACTAATTGATGGAATGATTCCATCCTGTTCTTTATTTTGTCCTGCCTATATTGCACAATCCTTGCTACAGTATCCAAGGATGCATCCAGTCTTATTTTTTCTAAGTCTTCAGCAGGTTTATCAAGAACTTTTGTATCTATCTGAACAGGGACCTCAATCTGCAAAGGAGGGGGAAGAACTACCTTTGAGGCTTCTTCAAGCCTAACCTTCAATTCAACCAACTCATCTTCCAATTGCTTGATCTTCATCATTTTCAAATCCCTATCTTTGGCCAATACACTTGCATTCTCAAATAGTTTTGCATACCTTTCAGACAACTGAGCTATCTTTGCTTCATTCAAGTTAGCAAAATGGGTCACTACCTTGGAAATCTCAAGATCATTTGTATTCTGTACAGTCCATATGATTTTATTCCCTTCCATCTGATCCTCTATACTTAGTAGAGATGGCTTTTGAGTCTTTGAGGTAATAGACTACATTGCAACAGCCTGGGATCTAGGGTCATAGCCACTTCCTCTTATCATTTCACCAATATGAACCTCATAGGATAGATTGCCCTGTGGTTTCTTTCTTATCTGATCAATGATAAAAGTAGAGGTCAAATCCCATCCTAGAGTTAGTAGCATTCCACTTGATCTAACCATTTCTTTGGCTTCATCTACAATTATAGCATCAAGGCTAGGATCATAAGAGGCTAATGCTCTCATGGTTTCTTCACTTGGCTCTACTCCCTCAGGCATAGCCTTAGCCACATCTTGTTTCTTTTTCCAGATAAGAAAACTCTTAAATTCATCACTCTTGATGAATTGGTCATCACTTAAGAACTCCTCCTGATATACTTCTCTAATATCTTGTCCTAACCACAAGGACTATTCTTCATCTCCTTCATTAGTGGCCACCATCTTGCTAGCCCTTATTGTTTTTCTCAACTGGTGATGGTAAACCCTATCACCTGGTACAAGAGCAGATGCTCTATCAATCCCCCCTTTCTTTTTGTTCTACTTAGAAGGCTCTCCCTCTTCAAACCTCTACTTCTTCAATGGTGGCTCTGGAAGGTCCTCTACCTCTGATTGGTCTTTAATAAGATCAATAACTAGTAAGTCTCCAACTTGTGGTGGGCTATCTCCTTCTTGGGATCCATCAGAGAATTCCTCATAATCAGAAGATGAGTAATCCTTCTTTTTATTTGTTTTCTTCTGATCAATCAGCTTTTCCAATTGATTTGAGAGAGTGTCATGCATCTCTATCATCTTGTTAATTCTTTCTAAGTAGGGAAGGTCAAGGAAGAAACCGTCAAAAGGAATTTGGGTTGCTTTCAACCAAGTCTACAAATCCTTTAGGTCAAAAAACCTATTCCATCTTGTAGTGACCTCATCCTTCTCCACAATATTCCTAATCACATCCTCCTCATCAAGGCCCTCATGTTCTCTGTTGACACCAATACAAGGTATCAGTGTCAACCTTGTAGTCTTAATGAGGCCCTCAGGGTCCACATGTCTGAAAAAACTAGATACCATCTTGAATTGATTTAGCCAGGTGGTAATTTGTGGGAAAGCCCTCTTACCAATCAAGAAATCACTAATTCTGAATTACCTAGGTGTGAAAGTTCCTTTCTTATGAGGGGCCAAAAGTTATCTATCTACCCACATCAACTGCCAAACAAATTCTAAAGAAGCAACTCTTGGTGGCACAAATTTTGGTAACAAATGTGGGGGTTGGGGGCAACCGTAAACTCTTATAATTGTAGAATTTTCCCCTAAGTATAAATCACCCCAATTATGGTTTCCCTCCCATTTGTCCTCCCATTGCATGGGTCTTAGCAACCTTAGAACCTTAGGTGGTAACCTTGTAACATTGATGCCCAGCCATCTCAGAATAAGAAAAACAATGAAGTTCTCGAAAACACAAAAGTCACACTTATTTGAAGTACTATTCCATACCCTTACCCATAGTTGTACTAGATTATGTTGATCTTGGAAGGTGAATTTATGTTTCAACATATTCAGATCAAAACTATTGATATTGAAAAACAAAATTAAGTGCATCAACATAGAGTAATGCAAGAATTTGATGGGCTTTTTACTTTCCTTGACAGACATTAACCCTTCATGCATCCTATCGATTACATACTAGATTTAATCATAAGCTATGTTTACTATAGAATTATGGATATCTAAAATCATCATCAAAAGATCAGCTCGCAAGAATTCTTCATCCCCATCTATTCCCAATACTCTACACAACCCATAACAAGTCTGTTGCATATAGTGATGAAGGGATTTAAATTGGTAAGGGGCATTCATGTTATTAGGGAGGGGATCTATATATGTGCCTTGCTTTGGGATATGCTTCACCATCTGGTCTTTTACTGACCCTATATTTTTTGTATACCTCTCTCTCTCTCTTGGCTCAGATTAATTTCAGTAGAGGAAGACGTGAAAAAACTAAAAGCTTTCATGAAAGAACCCCTGTCAAGAGTAACCAAAGGTGACTGGTCTGCCTTCCTAATTGTTTTGGAGATAGGATCATACAACCTATCCATTGCAACAATTAATTCCACATCTAAGAACACATCAGGGACAATCAATTTCCCTAAACCTAAAGCCCAAACATTAAAAATAGGAACATGCCCACTCCTATTTCAATAAAAATAACTGAAGATACTATAACCTGAGCAAGACGGTGTGACTAGATCTCTGCAATGACCTAGAATATCTTCAAAGACATCATGAGGAGCTCTCTTGTTTTGATTGGAACCAGGCAATAATTTGAGAAACTCGTCTAAGTAATTTGGCTTGTTTCTATCTTCCCCACCTTTCATTTTGGCTTCACCACTGGAAGAAGCCACGCTCAGCTCTGGTTGACTCATTTTTTCTACACAATTTCTCTCAATTCTACAAACTTGATTTTCTTGGCACTCAAAGGTTGCTCCAGAAAACACAATTCTCTTCAAATGACTTCGAACACAAAAAACAATGAGTTTAGCCTATTTATTGATGCAAATTGAAATGTGTACAATTGCCAAAATCATTGCAAATCTACCTCCAATTACTTCTGCATTCAATTCACATATCCCTAGTTTTCAAATCAGTGCTAGCCGATGTCAAGATGTTGACAGATAGATTTAAAAATTTGAAAACAAGGCAAAAAGGCAATGATTATAGTTTGGTACTCTATCACCCTGCTTACGTGATAAACTGCTCCTTTAAAACTAATTAGATGGCCAACTACTTTTTCTCCAGCTCGATAGTGTACTTTATCCACATGGAAATGACCTTTAACCTTTCTTTATTATTTTCTTCAAATGAGCCCATTTCAGAGAACTAGCGACTGAAGGTTCTCACAATCGCTAAATTAAAAGATAACCCTAGCTCACATTCAGAGAATTAGTGACCAAAGGCTTTGCTGATTCTTGAAATCAATTTCTTAACTCTTCCTCCATTCAGCGAACTAGTGAACAAAGAAAACCTTTCCCGAGCAACTAACCATGGTCACAATTTGGAGAATTAGCGACAACGCTATCTCTGAATCTCTTAATGTTTCAGTTGATAGCTAATTTATTCTGAGACTTGGTGACTGAAGGCTTCACTTATTCACTAAATGGGAACCTTAACCGCATGTTTAATAGGAGAACTAGTGAACAAGCTTACTCTCTGAGTCACTGAATTCTTTCCCAACTACCTATTTCAAACTGAGACTTCGATTCAACTATTGATCGTGACCTTAATCGATGGTCATCACTAATTCCCTAAGACTATAAGACAATCATCTTTTGATTATGAGACTTAGCAAACAAAGGGTTAAAACTTACTTGACTGCTTGATTCACCCATTCACTGAATAACTTTCATCATAACCAACCTTTTAAGAGAATGCGTGACTACCTCATTTGCTAGATCACCAAATAATTTAGAACCTCACCAACATATTACGAGATCACATGAATAATAGGGAAAACCACATTTATCCAATTCGTTAAGCCAAATAGTCAGAGCCACCAAACTTAGAGCACATAGAACTTATAACATAGTCACCGAATCGCCAAATCAATTTATGTAGGACCCAAATACTTTGAAATTAAATCATAACCGTCAATCATATGGGTAATCAATGGTCCTCACAAGATCACTAGATAATACAAGTCTTAACCACCCAATGCTAAGAATGAGAGAACACCACCATGCCAGGTTGCTAGAAGTTAACAGGAAACTGCCAAGAAATAAGTGAATAGGAGACTACATACTCGCTAGTTCGCACAAAGGTTGAGGTAACCGCTGAACAACTTGGAGACTTAGCGACTAAAGAAAACATACAACATAGGTTTACTCATTCACCAATTCACTAAATAACTCAGAGACATAAAACAATACTACGTGATTCAGTGAACACTTGATGGAAATAATCACGCGCATAATCAAAACACTTAAGTGGCCAAAAAGTAATAATGAAATATAAGAATTAGGGCAACTTATGGGTTTACATGAAGAAACAAGATTTCTCAAAAGGGAAAAACCTACCGCAAGGGTTTCCAAGCTTGATTGTAACAAATTTGATGGATTTTTGAAAACCTAAACCCCAGAAATTAAACTTGCAGAAGGCTTAGACCACGACTTGGAACTGAAAACCTCAAAAAACCTAAAAAATGCCCAACACTCCTACCATCTTCCTGAGAGATTCAGTCATGTTCATCAGATCTACATTTTCAGAGAGGGTTTCTTGTCAGATCTAGGGGGCCTATTTCTCTAGTCATCTTAACTTCAAACAGACCTCATGGTTGTGTTCACAGTATCCAAGAACCCCAAAATCCATATAAAATTTGTCCAATTTGGACAAAGTTGGAATCTGTGGAAAAAATATTTTGCAACTAGCTTTGGCATAGATCCCAAGGTGATCACTATTTTGGGGGGCACTTCTGGCCCAAACAGACCTCACGAATGCATCCGAAGCATCCGAGATAGTCAAAATTCATATAAAACTTGTCAATTTTTGACAAGTTGGCCTTGGAGGCAAATTTTTTTGGCATACCAGGTCATACGGCCTAGCACACTTTCCAATGCACTATGAAATATGAAAAAAAAAAATTAAAAAACTTTTCTAGTAGCACTGCCAGGCAGCCACCTGAGTGCCACCCAGGCACCACCACGGGCGACTCCGTCAGTAGGAACTGCTGTGCTAACCACTAACGGCTCCACCAGTGGGAACCGCTATGCTGATTGCTAGCGGTCACTATCAGTGGTTACCCCATCATGACTATAAGGTTTGACCACTAGTGTTCATGGTCAACTGGTAGTTAAGGTCATGGTTAACTGGCTCTTGCATTTTTTTGATAGCTTCTTTCTGGTAGGCAATCAAAGTTTTACGCATAACTCGTGCATCCAGGATCGTAATTGAACAAATGAGATATCGCCGAAAAGGTAATTCCAAGATAGACAATAATTTTTTAGTGTGGTTTCCTGATTTTGTTATTTTTTCTATATTTATTGCAGTCAAAGATAGAGGTTTCTTTTTTAGCTTGCATCTCAGCCCTCATGCATTGTGAGATCCGTTTCTCTTGCATCCGGGCTCCGTTTTCAGCAAACAAGATATTGCCAGAAAGATTTTTCTAAGATTTTATAGATTTGATTGTTTCATGTGTCATTTTGTCTTTTTTCTAATGTCATCCATCCTTAGATCCTTCTAGACACCTTCTTTGGGCCCTCTAGTGCAACTATTGGTTTTTTGCTCATATCTTGAGTATACGGTGTCAAAATTTTACAAACAAGATATCATCAGAAAGATGACTCTGAACTCTTTCTAGATCTATAGATTTGATTTTCTTTTTTTGCATTTTTTATGGTGTTTTTCACTGTCAAAGCTAGATGTTCATTTCTGCACTCTAGGAGCTCTATCTTGCGCATCTGGACTCTATTTTTAGAAAATGATATATCATTGGAAAGTTTGTTCAGAGAACTTTTCAATGTTGAGTCATTTTTCTAGATTCTACTCCAAGTTCATTTTATTTAGATTCTTGCATTTTTGCAGTCTAGTGGATATCTTGGATGTTTCAGGTTTAGGGAGCTCTTTCCTTTGAGGGATGGCTCATCTTAGGCTATTCTTTTGTTTTAGCATCCTTCGCTCTTCTTTGAGCAATGTATACTTCACTTTTGTAGCATTCTTTGATGTACATGCACTGAGATAAAGTTTCATTCTATTGTATGTATGGGACCTTGCACATGTTCATGTTCTTTGTACTTGCACTCCATTATAAAGTGCCAGGGGGTTTGATGTTTTCCTTTTTTTGTCATCTTCTTTTATCATGTGAGTGTTCCTCCACTGACATTAGCTTCAGGTATCTTTGTATGTGTTTGTGCTCTCTCTACACATTTGATGTTTCAAATTCTTCTACATCATGCAGTTCATATTGGATGATCTTTTTAGTGTACCTATCATTACTCCCTTGTCAACAGTATGGGGGGGTTTCTACTATTGGTTCTACTACTTCCTTGGTTCAATAGTGTGAGCTATGTATTCAGTATTTGATTCTATGTACTAGGAAATTGTAGTGGCTAGGTACCTATGCATTTCGATGAGATGGATCATTTACCATATGGACACTCTTTTCCTTCCTTCTTTTGGATGCACTCTTCTAGCTTTGATTGATTAGCTCTTCAGACTTTTGGTTTTTATGCCATCTATATCTTCAAGTTCAAGTGTTTGCCTTTATTTTCCTCCTTATTAAAGTAGTGTCATTTGAGGGCACTCATGCAGATTAAATTCTTCTCTACATAGTCATATTTTAGTGGAGGATCTTCAGATCATTAGTTACTTCTTGACAGAGTTTACAATTTCATGCTTCAATGATGTTGTACATGTTCATCCTTGTTCCTATTTTCTAGAACATTCCTAGTTTTGGAGGCTTCTTTAGTCCTTTAGACTAGTCTTGGTCTCTTTTTGGAGTAGATTTTTTCCCATGTGGTTTTCTCTATTTCTCCACTTTATAGAGACTCTCTTTTGTACTTGGGTACCTGTTAGGCCTTTTATTATCGGGATCCATTTTCTTTCAGTTGTTCTTTCTAGGTTTTTAGCTTCTCCCAAAGTTTATCTTAAGGGGGGTGTTAGAGTAATAAAGTATTTTCTTATTAATTGAATCATATTGATTTAATTATTAAGTCACTTATTACCTCTTTCAACTTAAGCTAAACTTTAGGCATATAATAATTAATAGCTTTATTAATTATTATTGTGCAACCTAAGTTTTACCTTTTTAGGTTTTCTGATCTCCTTTTATAAAGATTGATCTCATAACACTTTGAAACCTTTTCTCACATTTCATTATTGATTGCAACTTTTTTTTGCACATCAAGGATTTCTCCTCTCTCATGGATCCATATGTTCAGGTCTTCATAGTTGTTTGCTTCTCTCTCTTTCTATGACAGGTGTTTATGTGCATGTGTTCTTGGGAGCTATGGATTGTTTTTCATCAACTCCAATAATTTTTACAACAATTATCTATCACTCCTAGTGACAAACAAGGTGACCCATCTTCAAAACATGGTCCTTGTTTTGAACTAGCTATTGTTCCATTTGTCATGTTTGATGTTGCTCCTTTTATAAATTTCTTACCTTCCCTAAACACTACACACTGAGATGGGGGTAGGAAATATGCTTGATTATCTCCTCTTGTGTGATGATTATAAATGTGTTTTCTTGTTTTAATGTGCCTCCCCCATGATGTATTTCATGTTATATGTTTTTTTTAGATTTCTTTAAATGACCCTTGTTGCTCCTTTAGTGCTAGGTAATAAAGGAATAAAAATGTTGTAAGAATTCCTCTATGTGTATCTCACTTATTCTACATGTTGTTATATGTTATGTCATGCATTCACCACTATTTTCAAATGTGCCTTTGTATTTTCTGATTTGGGATGATACAAAATGGTAGCTACCTATTATTTTTGGTCTCTATGATTCTAACCCAAAAAGACTCTTCTTTGTAACTCTTACATGACATTATTCCATTGTGTTTGTAATTATACGACCTTTGGTGGATGATGATAATTCATTTTGATATAATATCTCATGTATTATCATATGAACAAACTGGTTCCATATTTACTAGATCCCTTTCATATTTTCTTTTTTCATGTGCTTATTTCCCTTGATTTGTCCTTTTTTGGGGATATCTAATAGTAGAAATGTTTCTTGTGGGTGCATATATGCTCCATTAAATCTATTTCTCCTATTAAGATGTTTTCAATCTCTTTAACATGGGGCATACACTCCACTCCATGTTTCACATTTCGCACACACATACATAATGATTCAATGCAATCTTTCTTGTAGATGAGTAAGGAGACAATTTTTTCCTTGTATTTATACTTTTTCATTGGATCCCTTAATGGAGACAAGGTTTTTCTTAAGGAATGATCTATGTTCTCTTGTTCCCTAAGGAGACCATGCTTTCCTTAGGACCGATTACTTCTCTTGATCCCTATAGAAATAATTATCTCCTTAGGCCTGATCATTCCCATGTTAGATCCCTTAATGAAGAAAATACTTTTCTTAAGACCTTTCATCTCTTCCTTTGCAGCTTTCTAGACCTTTCAATGCCATATTTTCCATCTCTTCCTTTATGTGATCCATAGTAATAAAATCACTTACTAGGCTAGTGATTGCACTTCTTTCTCATTTTTCTTTCTTCTCTCTTTTGAGTGATGTCTCTCTTATCTTGGTTTTAAATTTGATGAAGATTCAAGTCCCTTAGGGTCTTGAGGTTTCTTTGTCTCCTTGAACTTGATAAGATTATCCTTATGCATTGGTATACTCTACTATGAGCATGATCATGTCTCATACTCCTACTAAAGTGGGGGCTAAATGTATAGTCCTAACAATTTAACACCCATAATTGGATGTTTTAGGACCTATTAGGCCCCACTTTGGTGATTTTGAAGTTCAAATATCTATTATGCTTGATCCTAGTAACCTATCCTTTCTTCTCCTACACCTATTCACTATCCCTAATCTCCCTATGAAATTTGAGCATGTTTTACCTGGGACACATCACCAATGGTGATGTGTCTTGGGTTTTTGGGCCTAAATGTTTCCTAGAGCCCAATATCAGGGTCTTCTTCTGATGTTTTCAATTGTGGTTGGCTTGGATCAAATTTGAATCCCAAAATGAGGGAGTAAAGTATAAAAGGACATACTCTCCCCTTATTTGGTATGAATCAATCAAGTGCAAGCTATCTATCAAAAGGGTAAAAGCAAGAGAGATTGAGGATTTGGATTCAAGATTTGAAGGCAAGCATCCAATTAAATATCTCCAACTCTCCATTTATTCAAGATACATCAAATCAAAGGAAATATTTTCCAATTGATGCAAGTCTCTCCTATAATGTCCAAGTAGAGTAATTGTCAATCAAGCAAGAAGATCCATTATTTCATCTCTCTCTCTCTCTCTCTCTCTCTCTCTCTCTCTCTCTCTCTCTCCTTATTTGCATGTGGTTTTCAAGAATAAAAAATTCTAGATCTTGGAGTTGCAATCATAGATATATGTATTTTTTAGGGTATCCTTGATCCTACATCACACTCTAAGGTCAACACTTTGGATTCCATGTACATTCAAGAATCTTCATGAATTTGAGTGATTTCTACATTCATTCATGAGGTTTATGTAAGGTGAATCATCAATTTTCCTTTTTATATTATTTCCTTTATGCAATTTCTATCATATTTCATGGTTAATTCCTAAACAGGGGTTTGACCATGGCAAACCCCTTTTCCCAACCTTTTCCCCATTTTTTGTGCACAAGAATAGGTTACGAAGATACAATTTGAGATCTAGGTAGTACAAGAACAGTTGTAGATTTCATGAAAGCTTCATCAATGTTAGGAATAGATCAATTTTTGACCTATCCCCAGGTATAGATCAATTTTTTCCCTGTCCCTACCTTTTTTGACTAAAATTTCTAGAGCCAGCCACTTTTGTCTTCTAATTTCCATTTCCATAAGTTTCAACTCAATATCAGTTCATATTAGTCTTTTTTGATAAGTGTTTAAGTGACTTCTCTAATAGATCAATTACATTACATAATCATTCCCATTTCATTTCAATTTCAATATTTAGTGAAGGAAAAACCTTGTCCCCATTTAGAGATTGAGTCACCTATTGATCCTATTGGTGGAATTATTCCCGCCTAATGTGTAATGCATGAAATGGGGAAGAAATTACTATTGGCAAGTTGACTATACTGAAGTATATGACTAGATATAGTGTTTTAATTATGGAAACAAATTCATATAGCAGCTTGGAGTCAGTGCACTAGATGTAAAGATCACAATTTGATTAAGTCTTGAAGACTGGATAGTATATGGAGTTCTGGCAGCTCAGAGCATCAGCGCACATGTGTACGGAAGAATTATGGTATGTGCCCCAGAAGTTAAGCTGGTTAGACTATATTATTTCTTAGTCTATGAGTGCATAAGCAAATGTGCAAGGATGTGAAAGTTACATTTAGTTGAAGTTGCACAGCCAGTGTGTGCCAAAAGAGAACAGAGCTTGGAGCTGACAGTTAGCATTTTGATTTGGGATTGTAATGTAATATTGTAAAGGCCATGTGCCCATTGTATTTAGATTTCTAACATGTTTATATGTATAATTGTAAGCACGCTTAAGCCAATTCATTTTGAAGCATTGTTTGTAATTAGTTATAGGGCTGACCTATTTATGTATTTTGTATGAGTGCATAAATATAAGGTGTGCCCATTGTATTCGATATGAAATTCAAGATAGAGTTTGTTAGAAATAGGGAACACTGAGAGGGGGGGTTGAATCAGTATTCTACAAACTTTATCTTTTTCCCAATTATGGATAACAGATTATCTTTCTACATGCATAACATAAGAAGCTAAAAAACATGCATAGCAATAAAACTAAAGAACTCATAACACATTATTTGTCCTCAAGGAAACCCTAGCCAAGGGAAAACCTCGGTGGGGATGGTACCCACAAAGATCCACTAATAAAAATTATCTTGTTAAGGATGTTGACCCATCTAGGAGTCTATTACAAACATATAGTGTATTAGTCCTAATTAAGGGATTACAGACCTTGTTAGAAGCCTCAACCCTATTAGGAGTTGGCAGTACAAAATGTGATTACCAAATGAGCCCACTACCCAAAAAATTAATGTACAATATACACTAATTACAAAAGAAGGTTAAGATACATAACCTTATACTGCTTGCATCAATATATCTTCACTGCTCTTTCACTATCGATATTACATATGCATCATATATTTCGCATCATGTCACTACTTCATTACATCTCATTCCTTTTACTCTTTACAACTTACACTTACATTTATACAAATAACTTTATCCAAGATTTAACATCTAGGATGTCATCCCTTTATATTGTTAAGTCATTATTTTGATAAACAAAATAATCCCTTAACTCTTTACTAATTTTGTCTTCATATTCTGTCATGTCGGCTTGACACTGTCTTCAATAAAACTATCATAACTTCTTCCATACATGTCGTACTAACTTGCGCTTTGAGATGGGTCTTCAATAGTCATCATAGAGTCTATTTTCAAGTGCGCAAGCACTGAACTTACTCCAATCAACATCACAAACAAAAATTATGTCCAAGTTCACTAGTAAAAATATTATCTCATACTTAGACAATTTTGCAATGTGCTCTATCATACTAGCTCTCTAACCTATGTGATCTTCATGTGGATCATATGTTTCCATAGTGACAACATCTATGTAATCAAATTAGCCAAATTTCCAACAATCTCCCCCTTTTTCATTGGTGGAAACATATGAGAAAATTGGCTGTGTACAACTTCAAAATCTCAAAATTGTGGCCATAGTATAAAATATATATACTATCCTTATAACTCCTCAAAAATCTTATCTCTAATATAGTACACTGTTAGAAATTAAAGACCACCAAGATAATTGAGAGGGGGGGTGAATCATTTATCTAATAATTAAACCATTTATCAACATCAACTTCAATAGCTTTAAACCATATAATCAATGCAGTAACCAACCATAGAAAGATAATCATACACAATGACACAATAACACAAGATATGTTAACTAGGGAACCTCTTGATCAAAGAGTAAACCCCGGTGGGAATGATGCCCACAAAATGATGCACTAATATGAAAGTTCCTTGTTAGAGGATGGACCCTGTTAGGAGTCTTATGAAATACATTCAGTACATATGAATCTCTGTTAGGAGATTTTGAATCCCTATTAAAAGATTCTAACCCTGTTAGGAGTTATGGAAGATAGAAGGACCCACTGCCCAAATAGCTTCAAGGCAAGATCTCTGAACTCACTGTCCAATAGATCTTAGGATTATTCAATAGAATAATATGAAATATGTTACCTCCTTCACACTATGCCAAAACCACACTCTCTGCTACATAAGATCACAAATCCAGATCTTTGTACTTCGCAAGTCTTCCTTCATCACTGAATTAGCTCTTTTCTTCACTTCATGCATACATTCGCATCACAAATTTCATAATTTCATATCACAACTATTACAATCCTCTTCATTGAAAAAAAAAAATTCCTTCCATTATACCACACTCAAATAATTACAAATGAGTCAGCATGCAAATACAAAATAATAATTTCAACACGCTATATCAAAATTACATAAAAATTATCGGCTTCTAGATACAATAACTTTCCAATCATGTGACCTCAAAGTTTTCACTATGAACCACATCACCACCAATGAGTCTTAAACTTCCCTTTAACTACATAGAATCAAATTCCATCCCGGTTAGGAGATATCCTCCGATTACCAAAAACCGCTACTCAGGAACACTGCTAGAATATTGCTTCCACCAAAATGCTTATAACTTTCATGAATAAATGAATTTCCTTTTGTGCTCTTAACCATAGGCTAATAACACACCAAATAACATACCATCAACTATGCATAACTCAATCTATAGTATAACATGTGCGCAAAACAAAATTGTGCCTGCTTCTCTGCTAAACTCTAGAATATCACTGTGTTGACATAAATGACAATCATAGTCATGAATGCAACAACCACTACTATAGAATGACTTCCAAAGGCTTTAGCATTCATCCCTAACATACTCCCCCTAAGAGTATCAATACTTATCATATACTATCAATTTTCTACTATATATCTCTCCCCCTTTGACAACAATGACAAAATAAAGGTAAGGAGGGTTGCAAAACTTTATCACAAAAAGATTATACCTTAATTCATTATTGAAAAGATAGTAGGCTTGCAAAAAAATCTACAAAATCAATCTTTATAGCTTTGAACTCCTTCTCCCATGATTTCTTAATGGAATCTACCACATTGAGTAGTGCGCTCAGTCCATAAGATGCTATTTCACATCCTCGGAGGTTCTCAAAGTTAAACTTTTGAAAAGATGTCTTAGCTTAAAGACATTCTTCCAACTACTCTTCAATAATCCTTAGCTTCATAGAGGTGTGCTCTCTTAAAAGAGTGAATCTTTTCATTTTTCTATCTCTCTCATCTTGCAAAACTCTGATTTCATCATATAACTTATGAATTTTCTTCTCAACATCAAATACCTTCACATTGGGGCTTAAAAGAAGGTTAGTTTCATTCTGAATTTTTGCTTCCTTTAACTTCATCTTCTTATCTTCTTATACTATCAAGGTCTTTGTTTTTGTACACTGGATGTACAAATATTTTCTTGTTTCCAAATTCTTCCTCAAGTCCTTTATATAGATATCAAGATTGTTGATATCATTCTTGATATCTAACTATTGTTCAAAACCATTTTGGCCTCATAGGTTGCTTGTGCTTTCACTTTTGCAATATCAGATAGATTTTTGAATTCATTGTCAAAAGTGCTCATTACCTTCTTTGCTTTCTCCAAAGGGTCATCTTCTACAATTTGTGTAGTTACAATGCTTTGTAACTTCTCAATAAGTTCCTTCAGGCATCCTTCAAGACTTTTCACTTTCTTTTTCTTGCCAATGATTTTGTTCAAGGATGTGATCAATTCCAACTAATCATCATCATCATCTACTTCCTTTCCCAACTGTTAAATCATAGATCTAATCTGATTCTTCTTTCCAGTCTGAGGAGTAAGACTGATATCTTCTTTAGTGGGAATGGGTACTTTTTTTTCTATCACTGAGGGTTCTACAATAGTGGTTTCTACTTTCTCTTCTCCTTTTGTAGTTTCTTGCTCTTCAAAAGCCGAATTGTCAACAATGTTCTCCAGATTCTTGAAAACATTATCATCAATATCCAAGGTGATCTTTGTTCCTTCTACATTCATGGTTTCATCTTCAATGTTAATGGCTGGGGGAGAAGGCATGTCCTCTTGTTCTATTACACTTGCTTGCTCTGCTGCAACTGATGGTTCTACAACATTTTCTGACATAACCTTGATTATTGCTTGCTCTATCTCTAAGTCAACTTCTTCATATTTGCCTCCCATAATCTGAATGGTTCTCTTCTTGGTTCTCAGATGGGTGCTTAAGGCTTTCATGATCTGACTAAAATGAGTTTCATCTTTTACTACACAAAGCTTCCTTACAAGCTTTTCTCTAATAGTTGTGTCTTCTTTTGATGCTCTCTTCTTCCTATTCACAAGTTTATTATACAAATCATCAGGTATCTGACCCTAAATTGTATCAAACTTCTTATCAGACAAAATCATATGCTTTACTACTGCATTATCTAGATTAAGTCTCTCTACATAATAATAAAGATCATAGTACTTATTCATTCTTGTAAAGTCTCCATCCTCAATGATCTACTCATTAAGCTGCTCAACTTTAGGTTTCCAAGCTTTCTTCTTAATAGAAGTTCCATCATCTTTGAATTCTGCAATTTTTCTTGGAACTGGTTGTACTAAAGTTTTATGTCTCTTTCCTGGTCCAATAGAACTTTCCTTTACTCTTTTGCGAGGTGTGGAGGAATTGGATCTAGTGGATATCTTTGCTTCTTGATCCTTCTCAATTTCTTCCACTTTCACCTTAACTTGTGATTCTTCCTATTGTGTTGCAATTGATGATAAAGGTGGAATAGATAAAACTTCTTTTTGTCCACTCTCTCTAATTGTTGCTGCTATTTTCTTTGCTACTAAAAATTCATGCTCTATCATCCTTGTATCTTTTAGGATTTTCTTTATAGTACTCTCAACTCTTTTCTTAGACTGAGTGTCCAACTTACACTTAAGTAACCTGCTAACATACTCTTTTGTCTCTACCTCAGATATCTCATAGTCAAGATGGTCTATGAATTTTGTTCTAGGTTCTACTACTTCAATGTAGGTAAAGTTAGTATCAACCATAAAACATATGTCATCTTTATACTTCTCCATAAGAGACTTTGGGATCCTTGATCTACTAGATACTATATCTTGAAATCTCTTGATTACCAGTACTGCAATCTCATTCAATTTGTCAATAACATGCCTTCTATACACTAGGTTAATCCTTTCCATTGTAGTTTGGCCATCATTCCAGTCATTTCCAATGGTGTAAGGAAATCTTCTCAATAGATGAAAAACCATATAGGTGATTAAGGATGAGAACCTAAACTGTGTATACTTAGTTTTCTTAATCTTTTCCAAGTTCTCAAATAGTTGAATTCTTAGAATTTCACACATATCAACTTGTACCTTGTCAACACACATCAGATAAGTTTCATGTATCATTCTAGCTACCATGTCATCCTCTCTTGAATTTGCAAAAAAGAAGTCTACATTGAGCAACCTGAAGGTTTTATTGATCCAGACAAAAGGGATATGGTCTGCAAATTACACAAAGCATTGTATGGTCTGAAACAAGCTCCTAGAGCATGGTATGAAAGATTACATAACTATCTTACTCAGATTAATTTCAAAAGGGCTAATGACAATAGCAATTTATACATCAAAGAAGCATCAGATAACAAAATTGTTTTGGCAGAAATATTTGTGGATGATACTGTGTTTATAGGAAATGATGATTAGTGCAAAGAATTTTTAGAGCTTATGAACAAAGAATTTGAAATGTCTATGTTTGGTCAGATAAAATTCTTTGTTGGACTTCAGATTCAGCAGAACAAAAATGGTATCTACATTACTCAGTCTAAATATATCATGGAAATACTTAAGAAATTTGGTATGGAAGATTCAAAACCAGTTGGTACACCCATGTGTACTGGACTGAAGCTTACCAAAGATGATGATTCAAAAGAAGTAGATCAGACCTTATACAGATCAATGATTGGAAAATTATAGTATGTAGTACACACAAGGCTTGATATTGCCTTAGCAGTTGGAATAGTGGCAAGATTCTCGGCTAAACCCAGAGAAAATCACATGATGGCAATCAAAAGAATCTTGAGGTATTTAAGGGGAACTGAAGATTATGGCTTGTGGTATAAATTTGGAGGCAATCTGGATTTAAAAGTGTTTACTGATGCTGATTGGGCAGGAAACATTGATGACAGAAAGAGTACAAGTGGTGGTGCATTCTTTCTTGGCAAGAGGTTAGTATCTTGGACTAGTAAAAAGAAAAACTGCACATCCCAATCCACAGCAGAAGCAGAATATGTTGTTGCAGCAGTAAACTGCTCTAATATTATATGGTTTAAATAGTTTTTGGAAGGCATGAAGGTTGAGATCAAAGAACCAGTTGTTATGTTTTGTGATAATACAAGTGCAATAAATATTTCAAAGAATCCAGTAATGCATTCAAAAAACTAAGCATATTGCAATTAAATATCACTTTGTCAGAGAATTGGTGTAGGACAAGGAAATCAGATTGGAATATATTCATACAAAAGAACAAATTGAAGATATCTTCACCAAACCACTACCTAAGGATGCATTCTTGTATCTAAGAGGCAAGTTAGGGGTCACTCCCCTGTCTGAGGTTCACTAAATAAAGTTTTAGTGATGCATCAACCAGAACATGTTGAAGATCAATCAGTTGATGCAGCATAGTCAGGAAATCATTGCATATGAATCAGTACACAAGGTACATTGATATTTACCAAAACTGTGTAAGTTGTCTTTGGCATGTGTTGTCAAAGAGGGAGAGTTTGTTGTCATTTCATTTCAAGAAATTTCTAAGAAGAATAATTTGAGAAGTTAAGAGGGAGAGTCCTCAGTCAGAGAAAGAAGGTTGAAGATGATGGGAATCATTATGAAGCTAAGGATATGTTTCTTACTCTTGGTTTCTCTGTGAAATTTCATTGTGCTATGACATGTTGTGTTGCCATCAATGCCAAAGAGGGAGATTATTGGATACAATTGTCTAAAGGACATTGTTGGATTAGCTATGTGTTGTCTTTGATGTCACACAAATGTCATATCAATTATCGCTCCCAGTATGTACTGAGTTCAGTCAGCCAGCTAAGCGGTTCTCAGTATCTACTGAGTTCAGTCAGTCAGCTAAGTGGTTCTCAGTATCTACCGAGCTCAGTCAGTCAGCTAGGCAGTTTTTAGTGTCTACCAAGTTCTCTTGGGTGTCTAAAGGAAACATGACAAGATAACAGTGTTAATTGAGCCTCCTCAGTTATCGAAGGGAAATTAGTGGTTACCAAGCTCTCTTGGTCTCTAAAGGATGTTGCAAAATTCACTGTGGTTACTGAGTTCTCTCGGTCACCGAAGGAAATCTTTTCAGGATTAATGTTTACTGAGCAAGGTCGGCCCTTTCAAAGAATTTTGTTATTATAGTTTGTTTATCCCAGCCAACTATTATAATAATTATTAGTGCCGACTTGACAATCTAAATGATTATGAAATGGCATATATATATAGAAGGTCAAATGGTGAATAAGAGATATACAGCTTGCAGAAATCATTTTGAAGAAAGGTGTGTGTGAATTTTGAAGGATGGTTAGATATCCTTGAGGAGCAACAAAGATTTAATTGATCAGTAAGGATCTAGTGAAACAGAATAGAGATCTATATTCGGTAATTCAGTTGCAGGTTATTTCATTGTTACTCTCTAGCAATTGTAGCAGTGATATCAAAATCTCTTAACCGAGTTAGTTCAACAACCATTTTGTAAATCCTCTAACAAGGTAACAGTTCTATTGAATTATTTCAAGACCTCTTACAAGGCCACTCCTATCAGGGTGATTAAATCCTCTAACAAGGTCACACCTAACAGTGTGTTTTGTAACCTTTTACCGGGTTGGCTTCTAACCGGGCATAACTTCAGAAGAGTGAAAAATAGTAACTAGTTACATTGGTGGTTTTTCCCATATTGGGTTTCCATGGTAAATCTACTGTCTCTTGTGTTCATGTTATTTTCTTTATTCATGTAAGTTAATCAGTGATGAATGCTTAAGAACAGTTTAATTATTACACACTTCAAGGATCAAGTTTTCAGCATTTCTCTGTATATTTACCGAGTGGCATAGTAAATGATTTGTTAAGATATTTAAGGGATCAGTGGTAATATTTTTTTGGTTAACTGATTCACCCCCCCTCTCAGTTACTGCATCTATATTTCCAACATAAGTATCTAACATCATCTTTTTTGATCTTACTAATCACAATTCGTCTACCATTATAGGCTGAATTTGTGTTATCAATGACTATTTTCCTCATGTTTTTCTCATTTAAAGGAATGGCTCCAGTTTTATATAATCCAATGACTTCATGAATCAAATCAGCTTTGATATCTATCACTCTATCTTCTAACCAAAACCTCCCATTATGAATTCTGCTTAAGATAATCTTAGTACATTCTTCATTATCAAATTCATACTGTAATGCATACTTAATGATTTTATTTTCTTTCAAATTTTCAAATCCTTCTTTCAGTGTCATATCCTGATTGTAGATCTTTTGATATTCATTTGCGGAATCACTATCACTGACAGTCTCTAGTTTGCATCCGAGATAACTTCTGACATTCTCTAGTTGTAAAACTCTGTCTGGTATGGATGATAAAGCTAACCTAGGATCATCTTCCAAGGGTTCTACTAGTTCCCTTTTCAACTTAGGTCTATTATTATCTCTAACATTATGTATTAAAGAAACATCCATGATTTCTTCTAATTCCTTCACTGATTTAAAGATCTGTCAAGTAAATTATCTTGATTTCACGATTTTAGGGCTTGCATAGATTCGGCACAAAATTCTTCTCCAAATCCTTGCAAAATGCTTCCAATCACTACTCTTTGATCTCCTTAACACTTGAATTCACTTTGATGATCAAATAATACCGATCATGACCTTTTATTAATTCAATCTCACTTAGATCTGACATCGCATTCAATTCTTTTGCCGCTTCTTTCCAAAAATTTGTTTCTGCTAACCTGCAAAACTTAAAACTTCTTGCGATCTCGCAAAACATAATATTTTTCTTTGCACTCTTAACCATAGCATTAGAACATCATAAACTACCTTGCATTAACTACACAAGACTCAGTTCATCATATATCTACTTCTATACTAATCTAAGTTCCTATTCTACTGCAATTTTCATAAATTAAGTACTTTGAGATGGGTCAGGTAAAGATTCATTATTACCTTTCAATACTTCACCTTCCTGATTATCTTCAATTTTGAATATGTCTCCCTGGTCTGTTCTTACTATTACTTGCATCTTCATTTCTTCTTGCATGATTTATGGGATTAGGATTAGGATAAAAAACTCTATTGTTCATTTTACAAAACCTTGTTGTATGTCCAATCTTGTTGCATATCTGACAAACAATTCCATTGTTTCCATATCTTGGTCCAGGCTAATTGATTTGGGATCTATAGTTTCTAGCAATGTGTCCAACCTTGTTGCATCTATAACATATTACTCCATTTCTTCTATTCATATCTTCAGTAGGTTTCTTATCTACATTGTTAGTATTCCTAAACATTCTACTACCATCATTATTCTCAATAAATTTAGGTTTCCTACATTCAATAGCTCTATGTCCAAAACCATGACAATTATAACAATAACCATTAAGAGGTTTAAATTTCTTACCTGTGCAATCTTTCTTCATATGACCAATAGTATTACAAGCAAAACATCTACCTTTGAATTCTCTTTGCATACCTTTGGGTGATTCCTCTTGCTTAGGTGATTCTTCTTCTTTAGGTGTATCTTCAGACTTGTTAATCTCATCAGACTTCTTGTCATCTATGCTTTTAGATATTTTCAGATCCGGTTCCTTGCTTTCATCATTTTCTTTAAAAGTGTTGAATCCAAGACCAGCCTTATCATAGAATGGTTTTTGATAAGATATTTTTTCATCAATCTTCTCACTAGTTGAATATAGCCTTTCAAGTTGTTGTTTGGATTGAGTCAGTTCACCTTTCACAATCTTATTGTATTTCTCAAGTTCAGCATACTACAAATTGACTTTCTCAAGTTCAGATGTTACTTTACTAAGTTTAGATTTTAGTCCTTCATTTTCAGTCTTCAGACTTTCATTCTTAGATTTTAGATTTGCTTCATTCTTGCCATTTCCATCTTTCAAGCTAAGCTTCAGATTTTCTATCTTCAGTTCATGCTTAAGGATCTCATTTTCTTTTTCTAAATTTTCATCACAATCTTCAATAAAAACTTTGGATTCCTTTTCAGATCTTAGATCTTCCAACTTGTTTTTCAATTTCTCAATGAGGTTCTTTGCATCATCATATTTTCTTTTCAAAGTATCTTTTTCAATAGTAAGAAAGTCAATCTGTTCAAGAGCTTCTTCAAGATTCTTTTGTAGTTGATCCATATCCATAGAGATCTTACTCAAGCTACTAGGCTTTCATTGAATGATTCTTTTCTGAGTAACTAAGCTTTGATACCAATTATTAGAAATAGGGAATACTAAGAGAGGGGGGTGAATCAGTATTCTACAAACTTTATCTTTTTCCCAATTATGGATATAATAGATTATCTTTCTACATGCATAACATAAGAAGCTAAACAACATGCATAGCAATAAAACTAAAGAACTCATAACACATTATTTGTTCTCGAGGAAACCCTGGCCAAGGGAAAACCTCAGTCGGGATGGTACCCACAAAGATCCACTAATCAAAAGTATCTTGTTAAGGATTTTGACCCTGTTAGGAGTCTATTACAAACATATAGTGTATCAGTCCTGATTAAGGGACTATAGGCCTTGTTATAAGCCTCAACCCTGTTAGGAGTTGGCAGTACAAAATGTGATTACCAGATGAGCCCACTACCCAAACAAGTAATGTACAATATACACTAATTACAAAATAAGGTTAAGTTACATAACCTTATACTACTTGCATCAATATCTCTTCGTTGCTCTTTCAGTATCGCTATTACATATGCATAAAATATTTCGCATCATGTCACTACTTCATTACATCTCATTCCTTTTACTCTTTACAACTTACAATTACATTTATACAAATAAATTTATCCAAGATTCAACATCTAGGATGTCATCCCTTTATATTGTTAAGTCATTATTTTGATAAACAAAATAATCCCTTAACTCTTTACTAATTCTATCTTCATATTCTGGCATGTCGGCTTGACACTATCTTTGGTAAAACTATCCTAACTTCTTCCGTACATGTCATACTAACTTGCACTCTGAGATGGGTCTTCAATAGTCATCATAGAGTCTATGTTCAAGTGCACAAGTACTAAACTTACTCCAATCAACATCACAAACAAAAACTATGTCCAGGTTCACTGGTAAAATATTCTCTCATACTTAGACAATTTTGCAATGCACTATGTCATACTAGCTCTCTGACCTTTGTGATCTTCATGTGGATCATATGTTTCCATAATGACAACATCTATGTAATCAACTCAGCCAAATTGCCAACAGAGTTGTGATAAGCAGAGTAGAAGTGTGCGAAGACATGAGAAGATGTATTAGACCTTTGCAAGAGGTCAAAGCATCAGTGCTTTAAAGGAACTGATCTAACAAGTAGTGTCACAGTAATAGTTCATCCTAGTAGATATAGTGTGTATCTAAGATCAAAAGGTTGTAGTCTTCACCACTTGAGTAGTGAGCTCTTGGATAGTGCATCCTCTCCCCTAAAAAGGATGATTATAAAAGACTCCTAACAGGGTCCGACCCTTAACAAGGTCTACTATACTTAAAGCATTGTAAAGCTACTCCTAACAGGGTATCAATTCCCACCAGAGTTTTACCTATTTGGGTTTCCCCATATTTATATTGGTGTCTTGTGTTGATTTCATGTTTCATGTTATGTGAATGTTTATTTCAATACTTAAGCATTTAATTTTAGCATAAAGATTAAAGTGAAAAGTTAAAATACAATGAACAATGATTCATCCCCACCCCCCCCCCCTATCAGTGTTCCCATTCCTAACAATTGGTATCAGAGCTCTGGTCCTCAGCATAGAAGTTTAACCACTTGAGGAGATCATGGACAAAGCTGAAATGAAACATCTGAAAAGAAATCTTGAAGCTGCTCTTGAAGATTTGGACAAGTCAGAAAGAGAATCTGAAGAACTAAAGGATAAACTCAGTGATGCTTAGTTAGTCATCAAGAAGCTAAGGAAAGATTTTAAAGAATGCTCTACCAGTGATCTAGGGACAATGATCAAGAAGCTCAATGAAGAAAACAAATCCTTAAAAGAAAAACTTGAAGAGGTTGATGATAAGCTAATTAATAATCAGGCAGTCTATGATGAACACATCAAAGAGAACCTTCAGCTAAATGAAGAACTAAGGAAAGCAAACATGGAAATCTTGGAACTAATAAATAGAAAAGAAAATTTGGAGTCTAAATTGAAAGAAGCAAAGAATCATATTGACAAACTACACACTAGTTTTGATTTGATAGAATCTCAGTTGTGTGCAAGAAGAGACAAATGAGACACTAGATGTATTGGATACAATGAAGCACAAAATCAAATTGATAATATGTGAGCAAGAAAGGATTCACAAAAGGACTCTACTAATGCTAAAAATATTGAAGATCAAACCAAAGATAATAGTGGACCACCTAAGAATGAGCGCAAGCAAGTAGAACGCACTTGTTTTGCTTGTAACAAGCATGGACACATTGTAAGGAACTATACAAAGGGAAGACCTTTTAATGGTTACTATTATTCATGCAACAAGTTTGGTCATGGAGCTATGAATTTCAAGACTAGCAAGAAGAATAGAATTCAGCAAGATCAGAGAAATCAAAATCAGATAAATGTAAGAAGTTCTCAGAATGTTACATGTCAGATATGTAACTATAATGGTCACTCAGCTAGAACATGTAAAATGGTGACTCATGTCAATGCACCAAGGAATATAAGACCTCCATTAATTTTTCACTCTTGTAACAAGGTTGGACATATCTCAAGATTCTGTAGATCAAGGACGCAAGGTTAGGGAAGCCCTAAAAAGGCCGGAGAACCAATTTTGGATCCCATAGGAGAAGTTAATTTTTTCAAAGCCTCAGATGATGCAAGCATGATTTGGTCAGAGAAGAAGAAGGAAACAACTTATGAGAGTGTATTGGATGCATCCCTAGTGGATGCACCCTATACATCTACATGAATGGCCATTAGGGTCATAGGGGGAGCTAATTTAGCTCTAGACCCCTACGTGGCTAGTATACTCATCCTCAAAGTATCCACCTTTGGACTTAATTTTTTGGAGTGTAGAGGTACCTATGTGCAAGAGCGCACATGCTAAATGTTAGCAAAACTCGAGTTGAAAATTTTGAAGTGGCAACCTGGTTTATGCAACTTGCATTAATGGTAGATTTTTCACTTTGAAAGTACACAAAAGTCATTTGATTGCTCATTGCAATCAAAATTAGAGTGATAGGAGAGTAGAAAGAGCCTTGGAAGTTTTTGTAAAGTCTTGGAGATTGATTTGTTGCAATTATCAGTGCATTTGATCCGTTGCAGAAACCCTAGCTCATTGCACTGATTCGGAAGCTGTCAGATTATCTCTAAGTTTAGTTGGAAAGTGATTAACAAGTAAGTCATGGCCACTCCCATTGTTTATGATGTCGCTAAGAAGAAAAGATATGTTTTCAAGAGGTTCCCTTTTAAATCATCCCTAGATGATTTATAGGGAGCTTTCTCCTACATGCCTATGGGCATCATGCATGTGGAAGACATAAGGGATTACATCTACTGTAAGAAAGAACCTATTGGACTAGATAGGTTAAGGGTGCACATGGATACCATGTTGAAAAAGGATAAAACATTCATGGATGAATACACCAAATGGAATGATCACCCTATTGTTGAGTATGCTACGGCATATGAATTCTATG
Organism: Chamaecyparis obtusa; assembly: GCA_027943335.1. Lineage (NCBI taxonomy): Eukaryota > Viridiplantae > Streptophyta > Pinopsida > Cupressales > Cupressaceae > Chamaecyparis > Chamaecyparis obtusa. Next base: position 557,030 of record BSBK01000882.1, read on the forward strand.
AGACAGAATGGATAAAGATCTTATTGAGAAGAATCCATGATGATCTATTTTGGATTGGAGATGTTCTAGTAAGACTCACAAGTGATCTAATACATGAGATGACAGGCCTTTCTAGGACAGGCACCATCCTTCTAGTGCGCAAGGATGTCAGGAAAATAGTAGAGAAAGTATGTAAGTCAAGGAGCAATAGGTGCGGCATGACTATTGAGCCTATTGAGCAAGAAGACATCAAATTGATGTCAATGATACTGGGTTACAAATTTCATCACACCAATAGGGTGAATAGTGTGTCTACGGGCACTATTCTAGCTGCCATCAGACTAGTAAGGGAAGATGGAGAGTTCAACTTGTGTGAGATCTTGCACACATAGTTGATAAATAACATCAAAGCTATCAAACATGACAAAACAAATATATTCAAGTTTGGGTCCCTAATCATCTATATATACCTTCATATAGTTGGAAAAGTTTCAGATTTGTATTTGGACAAGTCCATTCCAACAATGCCTCAGATATCCAACAAAGCATCCACAGAAAGCACACTAAGAGACTATGTCACATTGGAATTGAAGACCTTTAGAGCTAAGATGTAGATGAGCTATAGGATTCTAGAAATCATTGTAGAGAAATATAAGGATATAATATGCTTTATGGTGGAGACTGATACTACATGTATGGAATTTGTTGAGCCTAGAACTAAGTGGATTCATCCACTTGGGTATGAGGTAGAGGAACAAGTTCTTGAAGCCTATGCATAGGTACTTATGTCAACCCCCAAAGATCCTAATGAACCTAGGTGGGGAAGCTATGAGGAAAAGACCAAAGAAGATGATGCAAAACTAAACAGTGTTGCAACTAAAAGAAAAGTTGCTAAGGTCACATATGAGATCTTGAGAATACATGGTGTGTCTCAAGTAGACCTTGATAAAGCAAGGGATGAAAAGATTTCCTTAGAATTGTAAGGCATAGTACCAGAAGAAGAACAAGAAGATCCTAAGTTGAAGAAGATGAAAACTTAATCAGATGATAGTCAAAAGGGTAAAGAAGTTAATACTCCTTCTATGCCCAAAGATACTATTGACCTTACCACTCCTCTAGAGTATAAGCCAATAGTCAAGAGGAAGAAAGAAGCTAGCACTAGTCATCCATCCTCACGAGCTACAAGGAGCAGGAAAAACATTCAAGCACCTCCTAAGGTAGGATTCAAACCAAGCCTTAAAGTTTTGAGCACGAGAATTATTGATGAGGGTAGAATTGATCAAGTAGGGAAGTATTATGATACATACAGTGAGATAGACAATCAAAAATACATAGTATGATTGTCAAACATATGATCAAGTTCAAGAAGATAGCCCTTGAGTTGAAAACCTCTATTCTAGATAAAGTATGGGATATTTTAGAATACCAAAAGAGACAAGTAAATGAAGAGGATCTAAGGATCAGAGAAAAATTATTAGAAGATACTCTGCTAGTATGTTCTAAAGAAGAAGAGGCACTGATATTAAATTTGGTGAAGCCACACTTAATGACAAAGATGAGAACTCTACACATTATGAACAAAGACTACGAGCTGATAACGAAGGAAATAGAGAAGGCCTTTGAAAAGGTGTTATTAGAAAAACACATAAAACCACCTATTGCACCCATCACTCATGCACCTAGTAAGCAAGACAAAGAATCAGAGACCTTCAATGTACTAGTGACAAGTCCTTGGGACTCAGCACCCATAGCAAAAACTCAAACAAAAGCAAACAAGTCTGCGCCCATCTCAGAATCACATGAAGGTAGCATTATTATCATAGATAATGTGGAGATAGCCATGGTAGCTACTGATAAGGATTTGGACAATTTTGAGGAAGCATTTGTTAGTACTGAAAAAGCTGAAATCTTATGCAGTAATACACCTCCCACTTAGCAAAAAGAAGTACTCATAGAAGATGTATCTGATGAGAAAGAAGAAGAGAAGAGAAGAAGAGAAGAGGAAAAAGAAAGTAAAGATGAAAATTCTGTTGAACTGGTCACAGTGAAACAAGAAGTGATGGACAACACTCTCATCAATCCCTCCTCAGTATTGTTGTCAAGTTTGACACTTGACACAAGTAGTTTGGACTCTTGGAAAGAAGAAGACTTGATTAAGTTTAGTGTCCTAGCTATGGAAAAGGCAAAGGAGAAGCAAGTCATGAGAAATCCTCTCCTTGTGGAATTAGTGAATATTTTGAGTAGTTTTCTTCCAAAGGATAAGAAAGTGCTAAAAGTACATTCGGTTTATGATGTGAGTTTAGTCCTCTCACAGTTCAAAATCAATTTTTCTAGCCTAGAAGAATCTGTGTCCATAGTAGCAGAAGAGAAGTACTTAAAGAAGAGACTCAATGAACTAATGAAAAACTTTGCACTAGACTTGAATTCTCTTAAGTCTGGTCAAGCATCCTTGAAGGAATTTTCTGATGAAGGAAGAAGGATCATTGCAGCATGCATGGATCAAGACAAGCTCACCGATGCTCACTTCAAAAAGATAAAAGAGGTAGAAGAAATGATTGAGCGGGTAAATAATTTAGTGTCAGACACATCCACTAATGTGAACATGTGCAACAATTTCTACCAAGGACAGATAGACAAGATTGAGAAGGAAGAAAAAGAGATAACAAGGATAAGGTCCAGAGAGACTTAGTTGAGGAAGGGTCTTGCACCCTCTTTAGACATCCTCAATTAGAATATAAAAGAGATTAATGCCACCATGGTAACTTGTGATCATGGTCCCATTAGTGGCTTGAAGAAGATGGATAAGCTTCAATATGCATTATGCGCCCATCTCCAAATAGTTAACTCTTTGATAACCTTTTGGAAGAAGGAGATTCAGAACTTCAAGATTGCATATCCAGATGTTTTCCCCCAATGAGTATGTGTATATATAGTTTTTTGATGCACCTTTGTCATTAATGTCAAAGGGGGAGTTGTGTATAGAATATGGAGTATATATATGTATAGGGAGATATAAGATTATGTATAAAAATGTATAGAAGAAAAAAGCTTTTGTGTAAAGGAACAGTTAGCAACTTGGCCATATTCCTTTGTTTCCATAAATGACAAAGGGGGAGATTGTTGGCAAGTTGACTATACTAAATTATATGACTAGATATAGTGTTTTCATTATGGAAACAAATTCATATAGTAGTTTGGAGTCAGCTCACTAGATGTAAAGATCAAAATTCAATTAAGTGTTGAAGACTGGATAGTATACGGAGTTCTGGCAGCTTAGAGCATCAGTGCACATGTATACAGAAGAATTATGGTATGCACCCTAAAAGTTAAGTTGGTTAGACTATATTCTTTCTTATTCTATGAGCACATAAGAAAATGTGCAAGGATGTGAAAGTTACAGTCAGTTGCAGTTGCACAGCCAATGTGTGCCACCAGAGAACAAAGCTTGGAGCCAACAGTTAGCATTTTGGTTGCGATTGTAATGTAATATTGTAAAGGCCATGTGCCCATTGTATTTAGGTTACCGACATGTTTATATGTATAATTGTAAGCATGCTTAAGCCAATTCATTTGGAAGCATTATTTGTAATTAGTTATAGGGATGACCTATTTATGTATTTTGTATGAGCGCATAAATATAAGGTGTGCCCATTGTATTTGGTATGAAAATCAAGATAGAGTTTTGATAAGTAGAGAAGAAGTATGCAAAGACACAAGAAGATGTATTAGAGCTTTGCAAGAGGTCAAAGCATTAGCGCTTCAAAGGAACTGATCTAACAAGTAGTGTCACAGTAATAGTTCATCCTGGTAGATATAGTGTGTATCTGAGATCAGAAGGTTGTAGCCTTCACCACTTGAGCAGTGAGCTCTTGGATAGTGCATCCTCTCCCCTAACAGGGATGATTGTAAAAGACTCCTAACAGGGTCCGACCCTAACCAAGGTCGACTATACTTAAATAATTGTAAAGCTACTCCTAACAGGGTAAAGGATCTTCTAGCATGGATCACAAAACACTAGTGCAAAATATTAGTGGGTATCAATTCCCACCGGGGTTTTACCTATTTGGGTTTCCCCATAATCATTTTGGTTTCATGTGTTGATTTCATGTTTCATGTTATGTGAATGTTTATTTCAGTACTTAAGCATTTAAGTTCAGAATAAAGATTAAAGTGAAAAGTTAAAATACAGTGAACACTAATTCACCCCCCCCTCTTAGTATTCCCATTCCTAACAATTACATGTCCACATATTCCATTTCTCCCTTTTTGTATTGTACAAATACAATGATTAAATTCATATTCACTCTACACGTATGGTCTTCCAAAATGAAATCTTCACCCAATATTTTCTTCACCACGTGGATAATAAGAGGATGAGAATAGTTCATAACTACTTTAAGCCATTTTTATTGAATTCGGCCCCCCCAAAATAAATAAATAAATAAAAATTTATATATATATATATATATATATATATATATATATATATATATATATATATATATATATATATATATATATATATATATATATATATATATATATATATATATATATATATATAAAATTTTGTTAGAGACTAAATTAAGTTGGGGAATCCATAAACACAATATAGATATCCAGAGGGGAAATTTTGGTAGGGAGGATGCAAGGCTCAAGAGGGCAATTCTGAAATGATTCTCACATTGGAATTTATAGAAATTTTGTTTAACCCTTCTTTCCAAGTTAAGCTCAGATATCATTATTTCCAAATAAATGTAGAGAAAATTGGAGTAATACACAACACCATTAAATCATCAAGAATTATTATAATAAATGCAACATTATGAGGGTAAATGTTGGTGTCCTTGAAAGTCATTTTGAGCATGGTCTATGTTAGTGCTTAAACTTGTAGATGATTAAATAGGATTCGAAAACATCTAAAATTAAAACTCTAGCACTCCCAACAGATGCATCTAACAAAATTTAAACACTAAGGTACTAAGGTTGAGAAACCTTCTTCTCTTCGAGCTTAAAACTCAAGTGGGTTTACCTTTCAGAATTGCTTCTATAAAGCATTACAACAGTTATCCATGTGCTTGACATAGATTGTACAATTTTAAGATATACAACAAAATGAAATTGAATAGATTATTTGATTTGTTGATGGTGAACACATGCAAATTAAGCTATAACCAGTGCTATATCCTAGGGCATCAAAGGCAAAAATCTACATCAACAGAAAATGTATCAAAAAAAATATCCCAAAACTCAAATGAGGTTCCTTACACTCCATTTCCTAGTTGCTAATCATGCTTTCAATTTCATACATGGATTATAAATTCCTAGACATCTCCCTTAAGGTTTATTATTCCCTTGAAAGAAACTTAAACTTAACCCCTATATCTACCTTGTAAACAATGTATTAAAATTCCTTACAATTTAATACATAAAAGAATTCAAACATCCAAATGTGAAGACAACCAAAATAATAAAAGGAGCTCCAATATATTGTATTGATATTTTAACTATATCAGTACATTCTTGACAGAGAATTTTAAGACAAAAATACTATTATGAGAACTCTCTTTACAAAGTAATACCCACCACCCCCTTTAAAAGAAGAAAACTTACTATATATACCACTGGCTATCTTGGAATCCTCAAAGAAAGGATGCAACAAGCTTCAGATAGCTAGGATGGTGACTTGCACTACAAAAAAAAGTACAAAAATGATGACTAAAGACTAGAAAAATAGAAAGTGGTTTTCCAACAAATGGAATCTTCATAGCTAGCACCTTTGTCTGAGGATATTTCTAAGCAATTACTTGAGGTTTTTGCATGAATTATGAACACCATTACAGGATAACCTACATCATTCTAGGTATGATACTCACTCTCCCTATATTTTTAGATCAGGTGCCAAGTGGGGCTCACTCTTCTTCTTCTGCTTCTAGCTCAATGACAGCTGGCTTTTTCTTCTTTTGCCTTGTATTTTTGTCCCATCCTACCACATCATCTTTTGATGGCCAATTGTACCCCTAAAAATCCTACAACAACTTGATTTTCCTATCCCACATGGAATCAGTGATGGCCTTAATATATGCAACAAACTTGATGCAACCATTCTCAACCTTGATCAAGTTATCAATTATATTATTGCAATAATCCATGTCCAAAGAACCATCATTGTCGAGGAAGGCCTCCTACTTAATCATTTTTTGGCTCATGCATAAATTCCACTCATCCAAACTTATTATATTTCCATCATCCTTGTAAATTGAAGGAAAATATCTTCTATAACCTTGACCAAACATGGTCATTTTAGCCTTTACTTGATTTGAATTCCCTTTGAAAAAGCTTGAGGTGGCACTAATCAATTCTATCTTCTCATAAACCTCAATAACCACCTTAGGGATATCCTGTCGATGAGGCTGCAATACATCAAGTTTCTCAAACAAAGAGCTCCTCCCAGACCAAACATTAAAAAGTGGCTCCAGAGCAGCCACTACCTCTTTCACATTTTTATTTACCTTATGAAACATGCCCATTGATTGATGGACTAAGTCCATTTTCTCTTTTATCCTCTCACATTTGTGTTGCACAATGTCTGAGATATCCTTTAAGGTTGCATCAAGCTTTACCCTCTCCAAATCCTTTGATGGCTTGTTAGAAGTCACTGCCACTAGCTAGACTACAACTTCAATCTATAAAGTTGGAGGGCGAACTAATTTTGATGCCTCTTCAAGTTTAGCCTTTAGATCATCTAATTCATCCTCTAGAGCCTTGATTATCATCAGCCTTAAGTCTCTATCTTTGGCCATTTTTACTGAATTATCAAATAGTGGAGCATATATGTTTACTAATTGGATTTTTTTGCTTCATTTAGGTGGATAAAATATGTCACGGCCTTTGACACCTTAAGATCACTAGTATTCTGGATAGTCCAAATGATCTTGTCCCCCTCCATCTTATCTTCTATGCTCACCAGAGAAGGCTTTTGGTTCCTTGGGGCTAAAGACCACATTACAACAACTTGGGGCTTAGGATCATATCCACTTCCCCTTATCATATCTCCAATTTGTACTTCATAAGATAAAATACCCTCTAGTTGCTTCCTTATTTGATCTATGATGAAGGTTGAGTTCAAATCCCATCCAGGAGTCAAGAGAATCCCACTAGACTTTACTATTTCTCTAGCTTATTCAATAATGATATTCTCTAGGCTAGGGTCATAGGAAGTTAGAGCCCTCAAGGTCTCATCACTTGGTTCCATATCCTCTGGCAGAGCCTTAGTGTTAGGAATAGTCCCAAGAGATAACTGAGAGGGGGGGGTGAATCAATTATCTACAAGATTCAATTCTTTATCCAATTAAGTATACTTAAACATAAAGCATAAACACAATGAAAGAACACATGAACACAACACCAATATTTTGGTTATGGGGAAACCCAAATAGGTAAAAACCACAGTGAGACTTGATACCCACTAGTATTATGTACTATTGTATAATGATCCTTGCTAGAAGATCCTTTACCCTGTTAGGAGTAGCTTTACAATATATTAAGTATAGTAGACCTGGTTAAGGGTCAAGCCCTGTTAGGAGTCTTTTAAAATTTTCCCTGTTAGGGGATAGGACGTACTGTCCGAGAGCTCACTACTCAAATGGGCGAAGGCTACAACCTTCTGAATAAAAAATATACACTATATCTAGATCTTGGTGAATTGTGCTTTGACCTATTTTCTAGATCAGTTCCAATGAATAGCACAAGTACTTTACTTGGTCACATAGACCTTCTTATGATGGTTCCACAACTTGCACACTCTGCTCTTCTCTACTTTATCAACCATGAACCACACTTCAGCAATCACAAATGACTGCCTATAAATATCTTTCCTCCAAATGATATAATCAATTTGGCCTATTAGAACCACCTTGAAATCATATTAGAGAAACCATAATAAACTCCAACAAACATTCTATTGGCTCTACTATGCACGTAACTCATTCTGGGACCTATCTAATAAAATAAATGTAGATGCACGCTACATACTGTCGGCTCTACCAAAACAAATGAAACTTTCTCTGTAAGCTGAATTAACTTATGTGATCTTAACCAAACATAAATAATAATTCTCCAAGCTTAACTCCAAGGGTGCATACCCTCAAGATAGGTGCAGTTCAAGAACCAATAAAATCTCTATCGGCTCTTCTAAACAAACATAGGAAACTACTGCTAGCGAATAGCGACTACATAACTTCACTTGCATTCATCATCAGACTATGCATCCATAGACTTAAAATCACTAACATGTCTTTAACATATATCCAAGGGTGCATGCCCATAGGACAACTATATAGACAACCATACACAGGACACTATCTGTTACTCTGTCAGGAACACTGCTGACACCAACTGCAATATAAATGTCTATGCTAACAATTAACCTCTGCACCCATGATATCATGATGATATCATGTCCATGCTACATATACAGAAAGCTTACTATATAAGACCTCCATGCATGCTACTTTCCATATGTTTTCATCAATGACAAACATACAGTCAGTATTGGCCTGCTGGAAAATCTCCAACAATCTCCCCCTTTGGCATTGATGGAAACATGTGGAATGAAAAACCATCAATAACTCAAATGAACATTTCTTTTATAACATTCTCCATTTCCTCAACTATACTACCATCGTATATGAATTTTTCTCCCCCTTAGTACATTGCTCCTCTTTTTACTTTTATTTTTCATGACTCTATATATACCCCCCCTTTGACATCAATGGCAAAGGGCACCATTCATTGTAAGCACTAGTACTACTCCTAAGGTAGAGTAGTCAACTTTCCACTAGTCCCAAAGGACTGATGCCTTTCTTGCTTCCTTCTAAGAAGAATTAGGGAAGGGAATTACTCCCAACTTCCTCCTGAGATACTCAAAAGTATCCTTAGGCAAGGGCTTTGTGAATATATCTACCAACTATTCTTTAGCACTCACATAGTCCAACTTGACTTCTTTCTCTACCAATTTCTCTCTTACGAAGTGATACTTGATCTCAATGTAATTTGTCTTTTCATGCATCATAGGGTTCTTTGACATATTGATAGTGCTAGTGTTATCACAATGAATAACAATAGGATAATTAATCTGAATTCCAAAATTCTTTATCATTTGCTTGATCCAAACAATTTTAGAACAATTCAAGGCTGCTGCAACATACTCTTCTTCTACTGTTGACTAAGAAATGCAATTTTGTTTCTTTCTTGTCTAGGTGACAAGTCTATCACCAAGAAACACTACCCCACTTGAAGTACTATTTCTGTCATTAACACATCCTACCCAATCTGCATCAATGTACACATGAAGCTCAACATTTTTTGAATTAGGATACCATAGACCATAATCTATAGTGCCCTGCAAGTATATGAATATTCTTTTTACTACCATGAGGTGACTTTGTTTAGGCTTTACTGCAAATCTTCCAACTATGCCAACTGCATTGGAAATATCAGGTCTAGTCTGAGTAAGATATAAGAGTTTACCAATCATAGACTTATACAATGTTATATCTACTACTGGTGAGTCATCTTCTTTTGTAAGCTTGCATCCAGTGATAATAGGAGTTCCTACTAGCTTGCAATCATCCATCTTGAATTTCTTCAGTATCTCTTTCACATACTTTGATTGATTAATAAAAATCCCTTTTTCTGTCTGTTGCACATTTAGTCCCAAAAAGTACTTGATAGGACCAATCATACTCATCTCAAATTCATTCTGCATTTCTTTGGAAAATTTAGCACTGAGTTTGTCATTACCTCCAAAGATAATGTCATCAACAAATATAGCTACAAGAATTAAACCTTTAGATGTCTCTCTAATGAATAGATTACAATATGTTGCTCCCTTTTTGAAATCAATCTTTGTTAAGTATCCATCTAGTCTCTCATACCATGCTCTAGGAGCTTGCTTAAGTCCATAGAGGGATTTCTTCAATCTACATACCATATCAGGTCTATCTGATAGGGTGAATCCTTCTGGCTGCTTAATGTATACTTCTTCTTTTAAGTCTCCATTCAAGAATGCTGACTTGACATCGATCTAATAAACTTTGATGTTTTTAATTGTAGCATAAGCTAAAAACAACTTAATAGCTTCTAATCTACTCACAGGTGCAAATGTGTCTGAATAATCAATGCCTTCTCTTTGTGCATAACCTTTACATACTGATCTTGCTTTTTTTCTTACTATTGTACCATCTTCATTCATCTTATTTCTGAATATCCACTTTGTTCCAATTACATTTTTATCACTAGGTCTAGGGACCAATTCCCAAGTGTCATTTTTAACAATCTGATCAAGTTCTTCTTTCATAGCATCATGCCAATCTAAACTATTACATGCATCTTCAACACTTGAAGGTTCAATCTGAGATAGTAAACATACCGCTTCATTGCTAACTAAGTTCTTTGCTTGTGATCTTGTTAACACTTTTCCGCTCTGATCTCCAATGATTTCTGCCTTGGAATGATTTCTTGATGTAAACTTTGAAACTTTAGGTGATGCTGATTCATCAACCTTAGGAGTATTTTCTTCACTTCTCTCAGGGTCATTAAATAACACATATATACTATCAAACATTTCTTCAATAGCTATCTCACTAGTAGAGGGTCTAGGTTCTTCATCAATCATGGGTGAGTAATCATGATATCTTTCTTAAATCATAAAATTTTCATCAATCTTTACATGAGCACTTTCAATGATCTTTTTCAATCTTAAATTGAAACATCTATAAGCTTTACTTTTAGTAGAGTAACCAAGAAAAATATCTTCATCACTTCTTGCATCAAACTTGCCTACTGCTTCATCCCTCTTGATGTAGCACTTGCTTCCAAAGATTCTAAAGCATTTTACTATGGGAACATTACCAAACCATAACTCATAAGGTTTGTTTTCTATGCTAGGCCTCAATTGAATTCTATTGATGGTATAGACTATTGTATTGACCGCGTCTCTCCAATAGGTGTGTGAAAATTTTCCTTCTATCATAATGGTGTGTGTTGTATCAAGGATGATCCTATTCCTTCTCTCTACAATTCCATTCTATCGAGGGATTCTAGGTGCACTTAACTGTCTCTTTATGCCATGTTTTTTGTAGTACTCATAAAATCTGTCAGAGGTCAATTCTCCTCCTCTATCTGATCTCAAGCATTTTATCTTTAGTCCAGATTCATTCTCAACCTTAGCTTTGAATATTTTGAACTTATCAAAAGCTTTTGACTTATCTTTTAAGAATGCAACCCACATCATCCTAGTATAATCATCAACAAACAAAATGAAATACCTTTCACCATAGTATGATCTTGTTTGAGTTGGACCACATAGGTCTGTATGAATCAGATCCAACTTGTTCTCTACTAAATTCTACTTGCTCCTGAATGAATTTCTCACATGCTTCCCCATCACACATTCCTTGCATATAGTATCAACTGGTTTTTCTATGCTAGGTAGATCTCTTACTGCCTTAACATTGGTTATATTTACTATGTTATCAAAATTGATATGACATAGTCTTCTATGCCACAACCAACTGTCATCAACTTTAGAAACAAAACAACTTGCTTCTGAATTGAGCTGGAAAACATTGCCTCTTGTCTTTGTGCTTGATGCAATCATAACACCATCTTTTTTGTTAATGATGCATTTTTCATCTTTGAACTCCAACTGTTAGCCTTTCCCAAGTAACTATCCAACACTAAGAAGATTATGTTTCAAACCATCAACATAAAGAACATCTTCAGTACTGTTCTTTCCATCCAAAGTGATGGCTCCTCTACCAACTATAGGTTTAGGAGTGTTGTCTCCAAATCTGACCATACCTCCATTGTATTTTCCAAACAAACAAACCTGCCTTTATCACCTATCATGTGATGTGAACAACAATTGTCTATAATCAAGTCTGTCCTTATGTTAGCTTATGAAATCAATGCTATCTCTTGATTTACTTTCTCATCTTTAGGAACTGACTTACTATTCATCTTGTCTACAATAGCAATGAATCCAATTTCTTCTTCATCTGATTCTTCATCTAAAACTCCATCTCTAGCATAGTAGCATTCCTTAGAATACTTAGGCTTGTAATCCTTTTTGAACTTTTTAGCTCTGGTGGGACACTTAGATGCAAAGTGACCAATCTTATTACATGAAAAGCACTTAAATGGTAATTGACCTTCATATTTTCCTTTTCCTTTCTTTTCTCTTTTGGTGACCATAGCAATAAAATCATCTAGTGTTTTATCTTCATCATCATCATCAAAATTACCAGAAGTGTTTCCAAATTTCTTACCATGAACTGTTGCTTTGAAGGTTGTTTCACTCTTTGGTTCTGTCTTCAATCTTGAAATTTCAAAAGCTTAGATCTTGTTGATCAAGGTTTCTCTCTTGAAATTTGATGTAATCTGCATGGTCTCATCAAGGATGTTGATCTTGCTTTCATATTCAAGAGAAAGAGTAGTCATTACTTTATCCATAATATCTTCTTCTGATATCTCTCCACCATTGTTCCTAATTTTGGCAACTGCTTCATTGATCCTCTAATTGTAAGCTCTGATTTCTTCTTCTGATATCTCTCCACCATTGTTCCTAATTTCTTCTATGTCTTTCTGCGTGCATCCTTAGCTTTGTCTACTTCAAATGTGTCTTCTAGGTGCTTCCATATTTTATGGGCTTTATCTACCTTCTTTATTTTTGAAAATTCACCATCAGATAGGGTGTTGATAAGGGCTTCTTTAGCAATAGCATTATAATGAAACAATTCCTTTTGTGCATTGGTAGCATCATCTTTTCCAAGGTCTTCTAAGGTAGGAATCTTGGCTGCTTTGATGGTTACATTAAAAACTTCAAAAGCAATGCACTACAAATGGGTCACCATCTTGTCCTTCCAATCAAGATAATTCTTTCCATCGAACTTAGGACTTTCTTTCCTGAAGTATGCCATATGATCAACCTCAAGTAGCTAGACTTTCTCTTTGAGGCACTTGGCTCTGATACCAATTGTTAGGAATAGTCCCAAGAGATAACTGGGAGGGGGGGGTGAATCAATTATCTACAAGATTCAATTCTTTATCCAATTAAGTATACTTAAACATAAAGCATAAACACAATGAAAGAACACATGAACACAACACCAATATTTTGGTTATGGGGAAACCCAAATACATAAAAACCCTGGTAGGACTTAATACCCACTAATATCTTGTACTAGTGTATAATGATCCTTGCTAGAAGATCCTTTACCCTGTTAGGAGTAGCTTTACAATATATTAAGTGTAGTAGGCTTGGTTAAGGGTCAGACCCTATTAGGAGTCTTTTACAATTGTCCCTATTAGGGGAGAGGACGCACTGTCTGAGAGCTCACTACTCAAATGGGCGAAGGCTACAACCTTCTGAATAACAAATATACACTATATCTGGATCTTGGTGAGCTGCACTTTGACCTACTATCTAGATTAGTTCCAATGAATAGCACAAGTACTTTACTTGGTCACATAGACCTTCTTTTGATGGTTCCACAACTTGCACACTCTACTCTTCTCTGCTTGATCAACCATGAACCACACTTCAGCAATCACAAATGACTGCCTATAAATATCTTTCCTCCAAATGATATAATCAAGTCATCCTATTGGAACCACCTTGAAATCATATTAGAGAAACCATAATAAACTTCAACAAACATTTTTTCATCTCTATTATGCACGACACTCATTCTGGGACCTATCTAATAAAATAAATGTAGACACATGCTACATACTATCGGCTCTACTAAAACAACTGGAACTTTCTCTATAATCTAAATTAACTTATGCACTCTTAATCAAACATCAATAATACTTCTCCAAGCTTAAATCCAAGGGCACATACCCTCAAGGTAGGTGCAACTCAAGAACTATTAAAATCTCTATCAGCTCTTCTGAACAAACACAGGAAACTGCTACTGGCGAATAGTGACTGCATAACTTCACTTGCATTCATCATCAGACTATGTGTCCATAGACTTAACATCACTAACATGTATTTAACATATATCCAAGGGCACATGCCCATAGGACAACTGTATGGACAACCATACATAGGACACTGTCTGTTACTCTGTCAGGAACACTACTAACACCAATTGCAATATAACTGTCTATTCTTACAATTAACCTTTGCACCCATGATATCATGTTGATATCATGTCCATGCTACATATATAGAAAGCTTACTATATAAGACCTCCATGCATGCTACATTCCATATGTTGTCATCAATGACAAACATACAGTCAATACTGGCCTGCTGGAAAATCTCCAACACTTAGCAACTTCTTGTTGTTTCCTCCAACTAAGGAAGTTCTGAATTCATCACTCTTAATGAATTGATCATCACTGAGGAATTCATCCTAATACAAATCCCTCTCATCCTTTCCAACTAGTAGGGGAAATTCCTCCTCTTCCTTTGACACCACCTTCCTACCCTCTCTAATAGTCTTCCTCAGATTGTGATGGTCAACATGATCACCACGAACTAGAACAGAGGCTCTCTCAATAATCTTATTTGTTTTCTTCTCCTTGGAAGGCCCACCTGCCTCAAGTTTTTTACTTTTCTATTATGGTTCAGGGGTATCCTCTGCCTCTTGAGTAATGTCAATGATAGGAGGTTCATTGGTTTGAGGTGGACTATCACCATCCTGTGAGTCATCTGTATATTCCTCATAGTCAAAAGTGGAATATTCCTTATCCACATCTAACTTCTCCTCAAGCATTCCTTCCAATTGACTTGACAGGGTACCATGCATCTCAATCATTATGTCAATTCTTTGCAAATGGGGGAAATCAGGGAAGAAACCCCTAAAATCAATCTTGGCCTTTATGACCTGAGCTTCCAACTTCATAAGATCATAGAATTTGGTGAGCCTCCTACCAATCTCATCCTCATCCAAGATTTTTCTTATCACATCTTCATCATCACAGCCCTCATGTTCCCTTATTGTACCAATGTTGGGAATCAGTGTCATTCTTCCAGTTCTGATGAAATTTTTAGAGTCTACATATCTGTAGTTTTCGGGATTCATCTTGAAATGGTTGAGCCATGAACTGATTTGGGGTAATGCCCTCTTACCAACCAGGAAATTCCCTATTCTAAATTGTCTTGGTGTAAATGTGCCCTTCCTATGAGGTTCTAGATGCTCCTTATCAGTCCAAATCAACTACCATATAAATTCTAATTGGGTAACCCTTGGTGGCACAAATTTTGGAAGTATATGTGGGGGTTGTAGGCATCCATAGACTCTCATTATGGTGCAATTCTCTCCTAAGTATAAATCACCCCAATTATGATTTCCTTTCCATTTGTCCTCATATTGCATAGGCCTCAAAAGCTTCAAAACCCTGACATGCAATGTCACTATATTTGTCCCCATCAATTTGAGAATTGGGTGTACTATCCAATTCTGAAAAACATAGAAATCACACTCATTGGAAGTGTAATTCTAGACCCTCAGCTAATACTGCACTGGATTACGCTAGCCCTCAAACATAAACCTAGGCTTAAGCACCATTGCATCCAAACTATTAATATTGAAATATAGGATCAAATGCATCAGAAGGGAGTAATGCATGAACCTAATGGGCCTCCGATTTTGTTTGATGGACATTAAACCTTCATGTATTCTATTGATTACATATTGGATGTAATTGTAGTTAGTGTTGGTATGGGATTTTTGTATTTCAAAAAAAATCATTAACAAGTCAATAGGAAACTTTTCTGCATCTCTATCTATTCCAAGAACTCTACACAACCCATGACACAAAAACTTCATATAGAAGTTGAGGGATTTGAACTCATAAGGGGCATTCATGTGTGTAGGGAGAGGGGCTATGTACTTTCTAGTCTTTGGAATGTGCCTAACCATCTGGCTCTTTACTGATCCTATGTGACTTGCATATTTCTACTTTTCTTTCTTCAAATCTATCTCAGTAGAGGAGGAGGAATAGAAATCAAAGGCCTTCATGAATGACCCTCTATCCAAAGTCACTAAAGCAGACTAGTCACCCTTTCTAATTTTTTTGAAAATTAGGTCATATAGCCTAGCTAACTCTATGATTAAGTCCACATCTAAGAAAACATCAAGCACGATCAATTTTTCCATTCCCAAAGTCCAAGCATTGCAAATTGGAATAGCCTTATTTCTATTATTATAAAAATAAGTGAACATAGTGTAAACTGAGCCAGAAGGGGTGGTAGGATCTCTAACATTTTCCATTATGTCCTCAAAAGCCTCATTAGTAGCCTTCTTATTCTAGTTTGAACTAGGGAGCAACTTGATAAATTCATCTTTCCCTTTTCTTCACCACCCTTTTCCTTAGCCTCTCCACTAGATGACGATATGCTTAACTCTGGTTGACTCATCTTTAAAATCAAGTATTTCTCAGTTCTACAAATTATTTATCACTTCAAAACTCAATGCTACTACTTTGAAAATCTCCATTATCTTCAAAAAACTTTGAACATTGTAAGCAATGAAGTCCTGCCTATATATCATCAACAATTGAATATGTACAGTTGTCAAAATCATTACAAATTTATCCCCAATCACTTCTTCATTCAATAACACACATTCATATATTTCAAATCAAGGCTAGCCAATACTTGGATGTTGACAGGTTGATTAAAAAACTCAGAAATAAAGTAGAAAAGAAATGATCACAGTTTTGGCTTTAAAACCCTCAACTACTAATAAAAAACCCTTGATTAAATCTGATTGAATAGCTTTTTACTTTATTCCAGCTTGGCACATTACTTTTCCACGTAGCAATGACACTTAGCCCTTTTCCATTAATGAGGATTTAACCAAACTTGATTCAGAGATCCAACAAACAAAGGCTCTCGTGATCTCTGAATGATTTGTTAATCCCAGGTTAAACTTGGAGATGAAGTGACAAATCCATTCTCGTGATCTCTAAATGATTTTCTATCCCATGACCTTTCTTGGATATTCGGCGACTACCGTTGATCTTGGAGATAATCAATGGTCCTTAGATTACCCTTTGAATCTCATCATAACCTAGTTGCTATTCAAAGAATGAGTGAATGAAGGCATTCTCCAATTCTCATGATACTTGGATTAATCATGGTTTAATTTGGAGAATAAGTGACAAAAAACTTTGTTGATTCTTGCAATCCTTAACTTAACCCAATAATCTTTTGGAAATCCAACGAACAAGGCTTCTTTTAAACCCGAGCTCTTTGAACCTTGACCACAGTCCCTATCTCGAGATTTAGCGACCACTTTTATCTCTTAATCTCCAAACGCCTTGCTTAACTCTTGATCTATCATGAGCTTCAGTGAACAAAAGTACCTCATAATCTCTTAATGATCATCTTAACCATGGTTTTATTACAAGATTGGGTGAACAACCTTTATTTGCCAAATCATTGAATACTTTTCTTGACTTGGGTTTCATTCTAAGATTAAGCGCTAACCGTAGATCTTGAAAACAATATAGGGTTGTTGCTGAGTCGCTTAATATTTTAAATCATTACCACTTATTCATGAGATTCAATGAATGCCTTATTCATTGAATCACAAAAAGACTTAGATATTAATCATTTTATTCTAAGATCTAGCAACTAAGGAAAATATGTCTTTATCACACTTTGTCGCTGAATCGCCAAATCTTTTTAGTGAAACCGCCAAACTCTAGCAAATAGGAGATCACTACTTAGTCACTTAATTGCTAAATACTTTGTCATCGGCCCAATCCATCATAAGATTAAAAGATTGTCATTGATCTTGGAGATAATAAATGACTATCATTGAATCACCGAATGACTTATGACTTGACTGTCCAATCCAGTGATTAAGAGATAACCGTTGAGCCAAATCACTGAATGCTATGAGAAAACTACCAAAGATTACAAGATTGGGAGACTACATAGTCATTGAATCACTAAAGGAAAGGCTAACCACGATTTATACCTAGAGATTCAGTGACCAAAGGGAAACATAACATAGACTTAGACATAGTTGCCAGTTCACTGAAAAGAAAAGTGACTTGAAATATTAATCTGAGATTCAGTGAATGCCTAAGGGAAAAAAATATCATGTGCACATTTGAAAATCTTAAGTGGCCAAAAGGTAATGCAAAAACATAAGAAACTAGGGTAAACTTAAGACATTTCGAAAGATGAACCCTACCAAGGGAAAAAAGACCTAGGGAAAGGATTTACAAGTAGAGGCACTACAGTTAAAAAAATTCAAACCCTGAACTAGATAAAAACACTTGCAGAGACATGAAAGAAAATTAAACAAAGTTCTGAAGCAACAATCTCAAAAAACTAGAAAATTACCCAACAATGGCTCTATCTGAGGATGCTTGAATGAAAGTTCATAGCAAGAAACCAAGAATATCTAGGTGGCAAACCTCAAATCCCTAGCCTACAGCAAGAAACAACCACACAATAGAAACAAAAACACCTATACATATTTATAAAGGCTATTGTGCATGGAAAAGATTGAGAATCAATTGAAGAAATACTTCATAAATTGTCCATGCACTGGCAATTCCTATTCTTCACCATCCAGATTTCTTAAAAAATATAAATCCTTTCCATGAATTTGATGGATGATAAAAGGGCCTAGCCACAAGGATTCAATTTTTTTTTTCTTACCTTTGTCTTCATCCCTGGCATTCCACTGAAGAATCATATCACCAGGCTAGAAATTTCTAATACTAGCTCTCTTGTCAAAAAGATATTTCATCTTTTGTTGCAACTTCACATTTTATTTTTGACCTTCCCTTCTGATCTCATCCAATTCAACTAATTGGATCATCCTTTCTTGTAATGGATCACTGATTTCCATCTCTTCCTCTTGTATGAATTGGTAGATAGATAAAAAATTGTTCATAGGAAGTCTAGATTTCACACCATATACCAACTCAAATGGGGACTTCCCTGTTGCCTTTTTCTCAACAATTCGATTTTCCCACAATGCCAATTTTAACCTTACATGCCAACTCCTTTTGTTCTTTTCCAGAATCTTTTTTAAAATCTACAAAATACTCTTGTTACTGGATTCTACTTGTCCATTATCTTGTGGATGGTATGGGGATGAGTATGATAGAACTATTCCCATTTCTGAGAAAAATCATTGAATTCTTGTGACCTAAAGCACATGGAATTATCCATTACCAGTTTGATGGGGACACCAAATCTAGTAACTATGGTATTCATTAAGAACTTAGTCACTACTACACCAGTGGCCTTTTTAGTTGGGATTGCTTCAATCCATTTGGTGAAATAATTAGTGGCCACCAAACTCCAACTATGCCCTCCACTGGACTTCTCAACAAATTCTCCAATAAAATCCATTCCCCACATAGAAAAAGGAGCTTCTGCAACCATAGGGTTCAATAACAGGGCACTTGAGAATTTTAAATTTTTTGAGAACCTTTGGCATGGCTCACATTTATAGATAAATAAATGGGTGTCCTTAAACAATACAGTCCAATAATATACAACCCTTATAATCTTATGAGTTGTGGCCCTGGCTGAATGATGCCCTCCGCATAATCCAAAGTGCATATCTCACAAAATATTTTCAGATTGCCCCTTGTCTAAACATAAGAGCAATATTCCATCATTGTCTTTCCAATACAAATCACCTTGTATTAGCACATACCTCTGAGCCTACAATCTTAAGCTTCTCCTCTGATTATCATTCAACCCCTATGGGCAACTAGCATTTTTAAGAAAATGAACAATGTTTGTGTACCATGGTTGCATCTCAATACTAGTCATTATTCCTCCACCAATGGCAACACTATTTACTTGTACAAGGTCCATATTATCTTCTATCATTATCTTTTCTAGTCTCTTACAAGCTTGGTAATATGGAGGCTCCAAATCAAATTCTTGGATCCTATTAATCCATTTGCATCTTTTTCTTGTGACTTCACTTTGAACTAAAATGTCCTTTACTGCAGCATGAGGAACATATGCATTAACTTTTGTACAAACAAGATAAGGTCTAAAAGATTTTACTGCCTTAACTAGTGCATAAGCCTACTTTTCCATCAATTCATAATTCTACTCAGCAAATTGCAGTGATTTACTAAAGAAAGCAATTGGATGTTCAAATCCTTCCTCATCCTTCTATAATAGAATGGCTACAATAGTGTGAAAAGATGCAAAGGAGAATAAAGAAAAAGGCTTAGAATAATCAGGACATATTAGGACTGGAGCTTCTTGGATTATTTGTTTGATTTTTTCAAAAGCTTCCTAAGCTTCACAGTTCCAATCAAACTTTACAACTTTATTTAGGAGCTTAACTATGGGTTTGACTAATTCTACAAAATTAGCAATAAATCTCCTGAACAAATTGATCTGTCCCAAAAAGGACTGCACATCTTTAATATTTTTGGGAGGAGGGACCTTTTTTATTACCTCAACTCTTTCAGGGTCAATTATAACTCCCTCTTTTGACACTATATGTCCAAGCAATTTTTCTTCAGTTACAACAAATTGACACTTCTTGGGATTCAATGAGATACCAAACTCTAAATCCTTGACTAGGACCTTTTCTAAATGGTTACAATGATCCTCGACCTTCTTAGAGTATGCAGTCAAATAATCTTGATACACAACCATTAGGATATTAATCAAATACTTGAAAGCAACATCCATTTCCCTCTAAAAGTTTTCTCGAGCATTTTTCAAACCAAAAGGCATATGGACATAAACATAGGTTTCCCATGGAGTAATGAATGTTGTCTTAAATTGTTCAGACTCTTTGACTAAAACCTAGTTGTAACCTAAAAACCCATCCATCATGGACAATAGCTCACAACCAGTCACTCTATGCAACATAGCCTCCATATTTGGTAATCCATAATTATCTTTTAGTGAAGCAACATTTAAGTTTCTGAAGTCTACACAGAGTCTTATATCACCATTCTTTTTCCTAACTGGCACAAGATTTGAAACCCAATAGGAATGCCTAATAGGCTCAATGATACTAGCATCTCTTAATTTTGTTAACTCTGCTTGTATCTTTGTGGCTAATAGGGGATTGATGGGCCTCTATTTCTACCTAAAAGGTTTGGTGTCCTCCTTTAGAGGGATCGCATGTTGAAATAAATCTACTCTATAGGCTTTGAGGTCATCATAAGACCAATAAAACACATGCTTGTACCTTTTTAATAATCTTATCAAATTTCCCCTAACCTCCCTTCTCAACTTCTTTCCAATGTATACCATTTGAGGGGATGTTTCTGAACCTAAGTTTATTTCCTCTTGATCCTCCATTTTGGTATTAGACTTTTGTGACATATACCCATCATTTATCTTAAACATCCCTTCTAATTCCATTAACCCCTTAGGTATATGATTTGAGGCTAATTGTACAATCTCATTTCCCATAATACATTCCTTTCCATCAATAATCTGATGTAAAGCATTGAAATCTATTTTCTACCCATCATACTGATCTAAAATTTGAAGAAATTTAAGGATATCATAGTTACCCTCAAAGACTTTCCAATTATACACATTGTCAGGCACTAGAGGCCTACTTTTGATTTCTAACATTGATACACCAGTCAGAGTGATATCATTATTTTTTAGGGCAACATTGGCAAGGAAATCATCCATGATGTTATTTAACCTTTCTACCCAAAGGATATTGAAAGCTTCAAATAATTCTAATCTATCCCAGACAACATGCTTATACAATTTTAGTCTATCATCTTTAGCAGCATATTTAGAACTAATTTTGGCTATAATCAATTGGGAATCACCATGGACTTTTAAGCATTTTATACCATGTTTTATAGCAACATCTAAACCCAATATCAAAGCCTAATACTCAGCACTATTATTAGTATATTGGAAAGTTAATAGAAATGAGTATTTGAAGGTAGTACTTGATGGGGATATAAGCAAAACACCCGCTCCTAATCCTCCCTTAGAACATCCTCCATCAAAATACATTTTCCATAGTCCACCTTGTTGTAGTATCAACTCTTCCACTATTGGATCAGTATTTCTCATTTGGGGTACTATCTCTTCCACGATGAAATTCTCCATGTCAATATCAATGCAACAATTCAAGTCCTCGGGTGCAACAGCCTCAACCATTACTGAGGAATAGGGTTCCCTGTACAACTTTACTTATGTTCCATTGATAGGAATAGTAGAGTATGATAAATCCAATTGCAATTTCCCTCTAACTGTTGCAGCCCACTGTCTTGACAAAAGCATGCCATAATGGGGTTAAGTATCAACTACAACCATATCCATCTTATATGTAGCCTCCAACAATGCAACAATCTTCACTTCTATCCCTACTAGGATTCCCACAATAGGAACTACCCTGTTATCCATGGAATAGCACCTACCATTGGACGTATCAACTTGTAACCCTAATTCTTTTAGTACATGATATGGCATTACAGTGGTAGCAGCACCAGAGTCAATCATACAATTTTTAGGAAAAAAATTATTCACAATCAGTGTAACATAAAAAGGATCATTGGAAGACGGTTCTTGTGTCACAATGTTTCCAACACAAAAGTTAGAAATATCTTTAGTTGTTTCAGGTCTATCCATTGCATTTCCCTTTTCTAACATAACATGATCTACACCTTGTTCATTTATCAGAGCTATATTTGTTGTCTTATGCTCTTTAATCTTCAACATTTCTAACAAAGGAATAGAGACCTTCATTTGAGACAAGGAATGTCTCATGTCAAAAGTAGGGGGATCAGTAGAAAGATCAAAATTATCTTTTATTCTACCAACCTTCTTCTTGACCTTGTCTGTAACAACTTCCTCATTCTTTTTACTTTCAATAATATGTTCCTCTCTCCTATTATTTCCACCCCTACCCTTGATAACATTCAGTTTAGAGGGATCTTTATTCTGAGGATCATCTTTAACAAATATTGACCTTGGTACCCCTTGATTAGCATCCACTCTTCTATTCCTCAAATTGTATGAGGACCTAGCTTGTGAAATAGTAGCCATAGTCAAAGTTCTAATTTCTTCTTCACTAGGCTTTCTCCACTGAATCCCATCTAACTTTGATCTGACCATATTAGTTTTGCACATATCATAATCAAACTCATCATGATTAGATTGGGTAAATATCTATTAATCATAGCTAGGGAGGATCCTCCTCTTATGATCAACATCAACACAAATCTCTTCATCATCTGAAGACAAAATTTCTTCCACCTTTTTAGTGGTAAACATGTTAACTGCAGGCTTTTTAGATTCTTCATAATCTCCTGCATATGGATTGTCAACTTCTTCTTCCAAAGCTTGAGCTATAGCACACTGGAAAGCTGAATGAGGCATACTACAAGCCACACCAAGGAATGCTCTCCACATTATGTGTTGTATTTTTCTTCAAAGGATCTAGGGTATCCCTTCCCTTTTGAGTTTCATGATTGTCAAAGATAGGTTTCCCATCTTTTCAATTTGTCTTGTAAGGCATATCTTGTAGCCTAGGGAACCTTTCTTTCCTTTGATAAGGTGGTCTAGTGTCTTGATAATTTCTCCCACCCTTTTTAATTATGGTTGAGAGATCCTTTACCACACTTGCTAGTTTTTCAACCTTGTCATCATCTTTAGTCGGTCTTGTAGTATGTGGCTTAGTTTCCTTCCACAATTTTCCCTCATCCCTCTTATACATCTAACCAGATGCCTTCCTATTACTTTCAATATTTATAGCTAGTTTAAAAGAATCTCTCAGAGTATGAGGACTCTTATCTCTCAAAAGATATGACATCTTACCATCCAAGGCATTAAAATAGGTGGTTAAGCAAACTGCATCATCTAACCTCAAAACTTGAAACTATTTGTACATTGTCTTTTGTAATCTACCATTAAACTTTGGCATGCACTCATTTTGAATCTTTTTTATATTATTAAATTCATTGAGCATGTAACTTGAATTAACATGTTCTACATATTGTTCCTTAAAGCTTCTAACAAATTCATCCCATGATGCAATGTTGTTCTCTAGTAGACCTCTATACCAATCCCTGGCATCTTCAATTAGTGACTAAAAAAAAAAAGCTTTATTACAACATCTTCATGTTCAATCTCATAATCATTAATTTTATCTATAAAAAACTTCAGATGCTCTTCACATGTAACAACATCATTTCCATTAAACTTAGGGATTTTTTCTCTTACCTCATTTGGGATAACATTAGGTTGACCAGGGATACCATCAAAGAACAAAGGCCTATATCTATCCAAGTGAACTAGTCTTCTTTGGAAATTTGGTGGGATTTGGGGTCCTCGTCCAATGTTTTCACAGGGCATATTCCCAATTGGACCACTAGTCAATGGGGCTACTGGGTTGGTATTCAAAACTAGTCCAAGTGCACTTTGTTTGGGATTGGAGACTTGAGGATTGGGAACTATACCACAAGGTTGATTTAGTGGCATCATCCCTAAAGTAACAAAGACTGAGCTACTAGTAGACATATTCATATTAGCATGTAGGAAAGTTATCTTTCTTTTCATTTCATCTGTAGCAGCCTCCAATTCCAACTTCTCAAGCTGGAGAGCTAAATCCTCCTTAGCCTTTCTATCCTTTTCCAATTCTAGGATTTCTTGGGATATAGTGTTAGGAGAAATAAAATTCTTTATAGGTTCATTGATACTTATGCCAACCACCTTTTATTTTCCTTTATCAGAAACATCCCTTGTGGCATTTCTGAGATCCTCATTTCTTTTGATTTCTGATGGATGTAATTGTCTAAGAACAGGACCTTGTCCTTCAAATTCATCTTTCTATGCATTAGGTTTACTACCATCAACTTATTTTCTTAAAGCTCCCATATCACCAAACAATTCACTATCTAAACCTTGGACATCTTTGATGTAGGAGCATCCTAGGATTCTTGGCAATCCTGTATCAACCAAAAATATGTTTATCTTTCAAGGTAGATTGTTAGTTTTGATCTTAGTTGATGGAGTACTTTCTCAGTTTGGGAGACTAGATGCTTGGTTTCTATGGTTACTGGAGTGCTCAATTTTTTAAGAACACTCGATAACTGAAGGCTGGTTTCTCCTAGTGCTCGATGATAACTGTGTTGCTCGGTCATACTTGGCATGGTCAGTTGACTAGCACTCAATTATTTCCTCTATTGCTCAGTGTTCTTGCTAACCAATTGATTTATTTGGATAGATCGGCTTAGCCGACTAGTTCTATTGATTTGGGTCATGCTCCTCAAGTTATGGATTGACTATTGGATGTGTGGGGACCTAAATCTAGCATGGTGCATTCTTCTATGCTGATCTGATGACCGTTTGGGGCCACCTTGGAGAGTTTATTTATTTGTAAGGCTATTTGAGAGCCGACTGATAGTTTGCATTTAATATTTGTATATCTTATAGAGCCGACTTGTGGCTAGGATTTAGTATTTAAGTGGATGTTTAGGTAGATGTTTAGGCAGTAGGTGGTGGTAGTGGGACTTAGTTGCCTACGAGCTTAGGAATAGGAAGATTGCTTGGAAGTTTGAGTACAATTTTAGATCTTTCTTGGGTACCTGTTATCATATTTTTAATCATTTTTGGGTTGGTGACCTAATTACTAGATGAAGCTAAAGTACCCTAGTTTGTGTTATTAGGCGATCTTATTTAAGTTTGTGTTCATTTCAAAAAAGATACATGTAAGAAGATAAATTTTTGCATCTAGAGATTACATGTATACATGCCAATATCTATATGTGTTGTACAAAGAAAGAAACTGAAAGATAATATCATCTAAATCTCACACAGGCCATGAGCATAGCCAACTCCTAGAAAGATAAAGTTGAATAAAAACATACATGAGTAAATGAACATAAACAACAGGGTACCAAACATTTCCTGAAGAAATGATGGAAGGATAACTAGGGTGTGAATCCAGTGTGCTCCTACTTGATCTAACAACCTACAAGAAGAAAAGAAATGGGGTTAGATCCAAGGGATCTAAGAAATGCATGATATAATATTACATATCCTTGTCTACATTCATGCATGAACATAATTAACCATTCATCACAAGAAGGGGACCATGCTCTAGACATGTGCACACTCAGAAGGATGTTGCAAGAGGAAGAAAAGTACCATATTTTTACTAACTTGTTTTTGTCATGTGTAGGAAGTGAGGAAAATTAGACTATGAAAGGGACATATTTTCTTGGGTATGAAACCTTTCAGTCTACTATAATTGAGCTAAGAAATAAAGAAATAACTGTAGAAGGGACATGCCCTTGTATCATGAAACCTTCCAGTGATTCATGATGCATCAGTGACATCCATGAGATACAGTGCTCATACATGAAAAATAAAATAGGGTATTATCCAGAGAACAATATCATAATGAGAAGTGTGAGATGATCATCTTTATTGATTATATGATAGAGAGAAACAAATCATTGCTACATGAAGAAAATGGAGCAATACAAAATCTGCATATATCTTAAACAAAGCAGCATTTGGATATGAATATAAACAAAATCAAAGTCTTAATTTGTATGCACATCTCAGAAATAGGTATTTTGAAGAATCAAAATAGAAAATATGATACATTTACATGTGTATCTCTCAAGGAAAATGGTACAACAGTGGTACAAAATCAGCATCTACATAGACAAAAAATCTACAATACATAATCATCAAAAGAGCATCTATATGATGTCCTCAATGATAAAAAAAACAATATCAAGCTTGATCATGATCATGCTATGGAGACAAAGCCAGAAAATAATGATTTCAAATCACTGAAAAAATGAAGGAGCAGCCATGAGCGAAGTTGAAAATAGAAAATGAAAACAGCAAATTCAAAATGAAAATGAAGTTGAAATCACTTATCTCTTCTCACATATACACATTCGAATTCTTCTCCAAGAAAATTTAAAGATAATTAGAAAGTTTCCCAATGAAAAGCTCCTCTTCCATTCAAAATTATCCTTGAGGCACATGATTTTTGCAAAGGGGAAGAAGTTTAAAAGGCAAGGGAGCTGATTTTTATATGTTTCCAAAAACATTAAAAATTGGAGATTTTTTGAAATGTTTATTTTATAAACATAAAAGGGGTATATGCTATAAGAATATTATTTAAAGATTATTTTTAATTTTTCCTGCTTAAAGGGGGAATTAAAAATAAAATGGACTTTTATTAAAAATTTGAAGAATATTTTGAGAAAAGTCATTTTTCTAAAAGACAAAATTGGAGATGTAGACCTATACCCCTAAGTCCTAGATGTTTTTTTTTATGAATGGATAATGTGACCCCTAAACACTTAGGTGTTATTATTGTAAAATATTTTATTAGGGGCCATTATTAAAATGGGACATTTAATGTAAAATCATGCATATTTTATATTGTAAAATATTTGACAAGTGATGTTTTATAAATCACCTTGTTCAAATATTATCTAAGAAAGCATGATTAGGGGATAGGTTAGACTTTAATGGCTTGTCTTTTTTAGGATTTTCACTTTTCCCCTTACCCCTACAAATTTGGGAATCTGGCATCTAAGTTTATGAGGCATCTTTATGGGCCTATTTGGAGGGTTTTCCTTTTTTAGGAGATTGAGAGTTTCATGCAGATTCTTGAGTTTTTCTTCTTATACTTCTCACTTCGGTGATTGAAGTTAGTTCTTCTTTCCCTCTTTCTTGGAGGTGAATGTTTGTAGCTCTGGAGAAGCAAGCTGTATTTTGGCTCCCTTCAATTCAATTCATAGCAATTGTCCTTTTTCCTACAGCTTTGTGAGTTGTTTTGGTGAATTTTATGTCATGTATTGTGTGATGAAATTGGTCCTTTACTTGATATAATATTCATTTTGATGTTCACAAGTACTTTTATTTCCTCAAGTCTTAATCTATGTGCATTTGAATGTATTTGGGTTTGTGGAATTCATTTTCCCTCCTCATTTACAGCCAGCACCTTTTTATTTCTAAGGGGAAAATCAGATTTAGGGAGAAGTTGTGATCCTCAAGTTATGTTTGAATTTCATTGTAAGCATTTTGTAGTTTGTGGATCTATTCAGTTGGGTGAATCACCTATTTTTAGTTTCAGTTCCATGCACTCTCTCTCTCTCTTCCTTAAAAGTTCAGTTAAGTTTTAGGTGATTCAAGGGGAAGCCAGCCCCAAATCCAAAGGTCTACTTTCTGATAGGTTACCCACAGCCTGAGAGTATTCCCATGTTTCACAGGATTGCTAGGTTTTATACTTAGCCATACTCAGGTGCAATCCCTAGTGACAATAGTGCCTACTAGTGTGTTGTGTGTTGCAGACCTGGGCTAGTTGAGTAATGATGTTGTGGAAAAGATTTGGATCCTACGATATCTTTTAGACTATTACTTTCTTTGTATTTGGTCATAACCGAGAAGGCCTTACAGCCTGACACATTGCATGTAATCAGTGATTTGATGAATAAAGATTTATGTGCTATATCAGATCTATTTTTGTTGTGTATTTCCATTGCATATTGGTTTGGCTGCAAGGTCAGTCAGTCCTTCATTGGATTTATCAACCTTGACTATGTCAGGTGGTATCAAAGCGAAGTTTGTTCTTGTTTGAGAAAAGTTTGTTCTTGTTGGAGCTGAGTTGATCTTGTGTGTTTGCACCTATATCTTGATTCAAAGATTCCTCCAAGGAGAAATTGTGAGATCTTAGAGGAATAAGTTGCTGGAGAATTTAGTCTTGATGATTTTAGGGCTTTGCAGAAATAAGTGCAAGACCTACAAGAAGAATTGAGAAAGAAGAAGACTACCTTGAAAGAGGATAGTGATGATAAATCTAAGGAAGATCATTTTGAAGAAGCTGTAGAAGAAGCTAGAGATCCAGAGGAAAATAGAATCCTGAAAGCTATGTCTAAAATTGGGAAAATACTTAAGATTGAAGTTTCTACATTTGTTGGAAGCCTTAGGCCAGAAGAATTGCTTGATTGGATCAATGAGATTGATAAATACTTTGAGTATGAAGAAATAGAAGATCCTCATAGAGTTAGATTTGCGAAGACTAAGATAAAGGGTCATGCAAATATTTGGTGGAGAGAAGTTCAATTGGAAAGAGGTAGAAGAGGAAAAGAAAAGATCACTAAGTGGAACTGAATGGTTGACAAGTTGAAGAAGTAATTCATTTTGGTGGATTATGAATTGGACATTTTTAACAAGATGCAACCTTTGAATCAGACTAACAAATTGGTATAGGAGTATACTGAGGAGTTTTACAGAATTCTGATTAGGACTGGTCAATTTGAAGCTGATAAAGAGAAGGTTTCTAGGTATGCCTATGGTTTGAGACCTAGTATTCAAGAAGAGTTACTTACTATTCAGATGACAACAATAGGAGATGCTTATTAGATGGCATTGAAGATTGAAGAGAAGCTAAATAAGAAGTATGAAGGAAAATAGAACAATAGGAACAGAGGTGGTAAAACTAGTGAAATAGTTGCTGAAAGTAATGTGGTAGAGAATCCTAAGCCTGATGTAGGATCTAGCAGTAAGAATTATAATAGTGGATAGACAGGAAGGTGGAAGAATGAGTTCACCGGTACTTGTTATAGCTATGGTGAAGCTGGTCATAGAAATTTTCATTGTCCTAAGAAGAGAATGGCACTGGCTACTGAAGAAGACATTGTGAATGTTGCAGAAAAGGGGGAGACTCTTATTACTAGGAGGTTAGTTGTTGTGTCCATGAACCAGTGCAAAGAAGAAATCTATTTAGAACTAGATGTAAGTGCAAGAATAAGGTATGTAATGTCATAGTTGATGGTGGCAGTTTTGAGAACTTTGTTTCAGAAGAGATGGTTAGTAAATTGAGTTTGGAAAGAAGGAAACACCCTAATCCTTATCTAGTTAGTTGGATACAAGATGTTTCTAAGGTTAGAGTTGAAGAACAATGTTTGGTTAATTTTTAGATTGGATCTTACCAGAATGAGATATTGTGTGATGTATTACCAATGGATGCTTGTCATCTATTGCTCAATAGACCTTGGCAGTTGATAGGAATATGTTGTTTGATTGTTGTGCTAACACTTATGTGGTTAGGCATGAAGGAGCTTGACATAAGCTGATACCTTTACAAGAAACAGGGACTAAGGAATGTGGAGTTATCAGATGTTGTCCATGTGATAGTGACAAACCTTAGAAGCATAGGGTTGATAAATCTATACCTACAAAGTCTAGTTTGAAAGAGAAGGAGAATGATATATCTAAAGAGTTTGTTGAGATCAAGAGATGGATGGTCTTTCTGACAGAGATAGTAGAGAAGATGGTGACATTTATGACACAAAGAGATGAAAATGATACTAAGTTGATTAAGGAATTCAGAGAGGATGAACTTTACTGAAGCACTGATGTGGTCGGTAGTGGTCAGAGTCGATTGCTATCAGTTGTCGACTGGAAAGATAAGATAAGTGGAGAGTACAAGAACTTTTTGTAGGAAGAAATGAATGAAGTGAAGACTACTTGGGATGAAGAACAAGGGGAAATATGGGTGAAGAACAGATTTGGCATACCTGTTCTAATTCCCTTGAGACATTCCTGATTTCCTTATGAGAAAATCTTTCTTACCTGGGGTGTCTAATGTAGGAGCATCCTAGGATTATTGGCAATCCTGTATCAACCAAAAATATGTTTTTCTTTGAAGGTAGTTTGTTAGTTTTGATCTTAGTTGATGGATTACTTGCTCGGTTTGGGAGACTAGATGCTTAGTTTTTGTGGTTACCAGGGTGCTCAGTCTTTGAAGAATGCTCCATAATTGAAGGTGTTGGTTTCTCCTAGTGCTCGGTGATAACTACATTGCTCGATCATGCTTGGTGTGGTCAGTTTATTGGCACTCGGTTATTTCCTTTGTTGCTCGGTGTTCTTGCTAACCGACTAGTCTATTTGGATAGATTGGCTTGGCTAACTGGTTCTATTGATTTGGGTCATGCTCCTTGAGTTATGGATTGATTGTTGGATGTGTGTAGACCTAGATCTGGTGTGGTGCATTCTTCTATATAGATCTGATGACCATTTGGGCCCATCTTGGAGGTTTTATTTATTTGTAAGGCTATTTAAGAGCTGACAGATGTTTTAAATTTAATATTTGTATATCTTGTAGAGCTGACTTGTGGCTGGGATTTAGTATTTAAGTGGATGTTCAGGTAGATGTTTAGGCAATAGGTGGTGGTAGTGGGAGTTAGTAGCCTACAAGCTTAGGAATAGGAAGATTGCTTGGAAGTTTGAGTACAAGTTTAGATCTTTCCTGGGTGCCTACTAGTGTGTTGTGTGTTGCAGACCTAGGCTAGCTAAGTAATGATGTTGTGGAAAATATTTGGATCCTGCGAGATCTTGTAGACTGTTACTTGCTTTATATTTGGCTATAACCAGGAAGGCCTTACAGCCCGTCACATTGCATGTAATTAGTGATTTGATGAATAAAGATTTTTGTTCTATATCAGATCTATTTTTGTTGTTGTGTATTTCTACTACATATTGGTTTGGCTGCAAGGTTAGTTAGTCCTTCATTGGATTCACCAACCTTGACTGTGTCAATCTTGATTTAAGCCTTTAGCCTGGATCTCATTATTCTTTATTTTTCTTATGAGATCTTGTCTCTCCATAAGTTACTCATAGATCTATTGTTCCCACACCTTTCTCCTATTGGAAATCTCTAACAATCTCTTATTTTATTTCTTCATCAAAGCTATTACTTCCTCTCTCAAATTTTTTGAATCATAAGAGGCATTTTCTGCTGCAAAAGTTTCCCCTGATTGATCTAGAGTTTCTCTTGCAGGGAAAAAACCTATCTCTATGACTTCTTCCTCTTGAGAAGGATTAATGACACTAGGCATAGTTTTCCTACTAAGTTGAGGACCATCAGAAGAAGAAGAGGCTTCTTAAGGAATGGGTGTAGGGATTCATTCTCTAGAGGGTCCAGGAGAACTGGGATTGAAAAAACCTCTCCTAGACCATTGTTTCCTACTAGGTGTGTGAAGTTCATCACCCACATTACTCTCTGGATGATCTTTGAAATATGACCTAGTAAATCTTTATCGACTCATGATGTTTTCAATAAAATACAACTAATTTTTAGCATGAATACCAGCAACTAGTAAACACAGATCTCAAAGTCACCACCCACAAACAAATGGGAATAGAAGATTTATAAACTGGTATGCAATAAAAAAATAGATAGTTTAGCATGAAATTAACAAATCCATTCTGTATTATCTACTTTGTTCCCCAACAGAGTCACCAATTTTGCTAGTGTTTAAACTTGTAGATGATTAAATAGGATTCAGAAACATCTGAAATTAAAACTCTAGCACTCCCAATAGATGCATCTAACAAAATTAAAACACTAAGGTACTAAGGTTGAAAAACCTTCTTCTCTTCAAGCTTAAAACTCAGGTAGGTTTACCTTTCAAAATTGCTTCTATAAAGCATTACAATAGTTATATATGTGCTTGACATAGATTGTACAGTTTTAAGATATACAAAAAAATGAAATTGAACAAATTATTTGATTTGTTGATGGTGAACACATGCAAATTAAGCTATAACCAGTGCCATATCCTAGGACATCAGAGTCAAAAATCTACATCAACATAAAATTTATCAAAAAAAATATCCCAAAACTCAAATGAGGTGCCTTACACTCCATTTCCCAGTTGCTAATCCTACTATCAAATTCATACATGGATTATAAATTCTCAAAGATCTCCCTTAAGGTTTATTCTTCCCTTGAAAGAAACTTAAGCTTAACCCCTATATCTACCTTGTAAACAATGTATTAAAATGCCTTACAATTTAATACATAAAATAATTCAAACATCCAAATGTGAAGACAACCAAAATAAGAAAAGGAGTTCCAATATATTGTATTTATATTTTAACTATATAATTACATTCTTGATAGAGAATTGTAAGACAAAAATACTATTATGAGAACTCTCTTTACAAAGTAATGCCCACCACCCCCTTCAAAAGAAGAAAACTTACTATATATATACCACTAGATATCTTGGAATCCTTAAAGAAAGGATGCAACAAGATTTGGATAGCTAGGATGGTGACTTGTACTACAGACAAAAGTACAAAAATGATGACTAAAGACTAGGAAAACATAAAGCAATTTTCCAACAAATGGAATCTTCACAGATGGCACCTTTCTCTAAGGATGTTTCTAAGCAGTTAATTGAGGTTGTTTCATGATTGATGACCACCATTATAGGCTAACCTACATCATTCTCTGTATGATACTCTATCTTCCTATATTTTTGGATCAGGTGCCAAGTGGGGCTTGCTCTTCTTCTTCTGCTTCTAGCTTAATGACAGTTGGCTTTTTCTTCTTTTGCCTTGTATTTTTGTCCCATGCTGCCACATCATCTTCTGAGGGCCAATTGTACCCCTACAAATCCTACAACAACTTGATTTTCCTATCCCACCTGGAATCAGTGATGGCCTTAATATCTACAACAAACTTGACACAATCATTCTCAACCTTGATCAGGTTATCAATTATATTATTACAACCATCCATGTCCAAAGAGCCATCATTGCCAAGGAAGGCCTCCTTCTTGATCATTGCCTAGCTCATACCTAACTTCCACTCATCTAAACTTATTATATTTCCATCATCCCTATAAATTGAAGGAAAATATCTGCTATAACCTTGACCAAACATGGCCATTTTAGCCTTTACTTGGTTTGACTTCCCTTTGAAAAAGCTCGAGGTGTCACTGATCAATTATATCTTCTCATAAACCTCAGTAACCACCTCATGGATATCATGTTGATGAGGCTTCAATGCATCAATTTTCTCAAACAAAGAGCTCCTCCCAGACCAAACATTAAAAAGTGGCTCCAGAGCAGTCATTGCCTCTTTCACATTTTCATTTACCTTATGCAACATGCCCACTGATTGATGGAATGAGTCCATTTTATCTTTTATCCTCTCAGATATGTATTGCACAATGTCTGAGATAGCCTTTAAGGCTGCATTAAGCTTTACCTTCTCTGAATCCTCTGATGGCTTGTCAAAATTCTCTACCACTAGCTAGACTATAGCTTCAATCTGCAAAGTTGGAGGGGGGACTGCTTTTGATGTCTCTTCAAGTTTAGCCTTTAGATAATCTAAATCATCCTCTAGAGCCTTGATTTTCATCAGCCTTAAGTCTCTATCTTTGGAAATTTTTACTGAATTATCAAATAGTAGAGCATATCTATTTTCTAATTGGGTTTTTTTTGCTTCATTTAGGTGGGAAAAATGTGTCACAGTGTTTGACACCTCAAGATCACTAGTATTCTGGACAGTCCAGATGATCTTGTTCCCCTCCATCTTATCTTCTATGCTCACCAAAGAAGTCTTTTGGGTCCTTGGGGCTAAAGACCACATTACAACAGCTTGGGACTTAGGATCATATCCACTTCCACTTATCATGTCTCCAATGTGTACTTCATAAGATAAACTACCATCTGGCTGCTTCCTTATTTGATCTATGATGAAGGCTCAGGTCAAATCCCATCTAGGAGTCAAGAGCATCCCACTAGACTTTACCATTTCTTTAGCTTCTTCAATAGTGATATTCTCTAGGCTAGGTTCATAGGAAGTTAGAGCCCTCAAGGTATCATCACTTGGTTCCATACCCTTTGGCAGAGCCTTAGCAACTTCCTATTGTTTCCTCTAAATGAGGAAGTTTTTGAATTCATCACTCTTGATGAATTGATCATCACTGAGGAATTCATCCTGATACAACTCCCTCTCATCCTTTCCAAGTAGTATGGGCAATTCCTCCTCTTCCTTTGACACTACCTTCTTTCCCTCTCTAATAGTCTTGCTTAGATTGTGATGGTAAGCATGGTCACTAGGCACTAGAACAGAGGCTTTATCAACAATATTCTTTTGTTTCTTCTCCTTGGAAGTCCCACCTACCTCAAGTTTTTTCCTTTTCTATCATGGTTTAGGGGTATCCTCTACCTCTTGAGTAATGTCAGTGATAGGAGGTTCATTGGTTTGAGGTGGACTATCACCCTCATGTGATTCATCTGTATATTACTCATAGTAGGAAGTGGAATAGCCCTTATCCACATCTAACTTATCCTCAATAATTCATTCCAATTAACTTGATAGGGTACCATGCATCTCAATCATTCTATCAATCCTTTGCAAATAGGGGAGATCAGGGAAGAAAACCCCAAAATCAATCTTGGCCTTTCTCACCTGAGCTTCCAACTTCATAAGATCATAGAATTTGGTGAGCCTCCTACCAATCTCATCCTCATCCAAGATGTTTCTTATCACATCTTCATCATCACATCCCTCATGTTCCCTTATTGTACCAATGTTGGAAATCAATGTCATTCTTGCAGTTCTGATGAAATTTTTAGAGTCTACATATCTGTAGCTATCAGAGGTCATCTTGAAATGGTTGAGCCATGAACTGATTTGGGGTAATGCCCTCTTACCAACTAGGAAGTTCCCTATCCTAAATTGTCTTGGTGTAAGTGTGCCCTTCATGTGAGGTGTCAGATGCTCCCTGTCAATCCAAATCAACTACCATATAAATTCTAATTGGGCAACCCTTGGTGGCACAAATTTTGGAAGTATATGTGGGGGTTGTGAACATCCATAGACCCTAATTATGGTGCAATTCTCTCCTAAGTAGAAAGCACCCCAATTATGATTTCCTTTCCATTTGTCCTCATATTGCATAGGCCTCAAAATCTTCAAAACCCTAACTTGCAACCTCACTATATATTTGTCCCCATCAATTTGAGAATTGGGTGTACTATCTAGTTCTAAAAAACACAGAAATCACACTCATTGGAAGTGTAATTCTAGACCTTGAGCCAATACTGCACCGGATTAGGTTGGCCCACAAACATAAACCTAGGCTTAAGCACCCTTTCATCCAAACTATTGATATTGAAATATAGGATCAAATGCATCAGAAGGGAGTAATGCATCAACCTAATGGGCCTCTTATTTTGTTTGATGGACATCAAACCTTCATGTATTCTATTGATTACATACTGGATGTAATCATAGTCATTGTTGGCATGGGAGTTTTGTATGTCAAGAATAATCATTAATAAGTCAACAGACAACTTTTCTTTATCTCCATCTATTTCAAGAACTCTACACAACCCATGACACAAAAAATTCATATAAAAGTTGAGGGATTTGAACTCATAAGGGGCATTCATGTGTGCAGGGAGAGGGGCTATGTACTTTCCAATCTTTGGAATGTGCCTAACCATCTGGTTCATTATTGATCCTATGTGACTTGCATATTTCTACTTTTCTTTCTTCAAATCTATCTCAGTAGAGGAGGAATAGAAATCAAAGGCCTTCATGAATGACCCTCTATCCAAAGTCACTAAATCAAACTGATCACCCTTTCTAATTGTTTTGGAAATTGGGTCATATAGCCTAGATAACTCTATGATTAAGTCCACATCCAAGAAAACATCAGGCACAATCAATTTTTCCATTCCCAAAGCCCAAGAATTGCAAATTGGAATAGCCTTATTTCTATTATTGTAAAAATAAGTGAAGATAGTGTAACCTAAGCTAGAAGGGGTGGTAGGATCTTTGCAATTTTCCATTATGTCCTCAAAAGCCTCATTAGTAGCCTTCTTATTCTAGTTTGAACCAGGGACAAACTTGATAAATTCATCTGAATAATTCGTCTTTCCCTTTTTTTCACCACCCTTATCCTTAGCCTTTCCTCTGGATGATGCTATGCTTAGCTCTGGTTGACTCATTTTTAAAATCTATATATTTCTTAGTTCTACAAATTCTTTATCACTTCGAAATTCACTGGTACTGCTTTGAAAATCTCCACTATCTTTAGAAAACTTTGAACGTTGGAAGCAGTGAAGTCCTACCTATATATCATCAACAATTGAATGGGTACAATTGCCAAAATTATTACAAATTTATCCCTAATCACTTCTACATTCAATTCCACACATTCACCAATTTCAAATCAAGGCTAGCCGATACTTGGATGTTGACAGGTTGATTAAAAAACTCAGAAATAAAGCAGAAAAGAAATGATCATGGTTTTGGCTTTAAAACCCTCAATTACTGATAAAAAACCCTTGATTAAATTTTATTGGATAGCTTTTTACTTTATTTCAGCTTGGCATGGTACTTTTCCATGTAGCAATGACACTTAGCCCTTTTCCATTAATGAGCATTTAACCAGACTTGATTTGAAGATCCAGCAAACAAAGGCTCTCATGATCTTTGAATGATTTGTTAATCCTAGGTTAAACTTGGAGATCAGGTGATGAAGCCATTCTCATGATCTTTGAATGATTTTCCAACCCATAACCTTTCTTGGTGATTCATTGACTACCGTTGATCTTGGAGATAATCAACGGTCCTCAAATTAACCTTTGAATCTCATCATAACCTAGTCGCTATTCAAAGAATGAGTGACTAAAGGCATTCTACAATTCTAATGATACTTAGATTAACCATGGTTTAATTCAAAGAATAAGAGACAAAAGACTTCATTGATTCTCACAATCCTTAACTTAACCCAACAATCTTCTGGAGATCCGATGAGCAAGGCTAGTTTTAAACCTGAGCACTTTGAACCTTGACCACAGTCCCTATCTAGAGATTCAGCGACCACCTTTATCTCTTAATCTCCAAATGCCTTGCTTAACTCTTGATCTATCATGAGATTCAATGAAAAAAGGTACCTCATAATCTCTAAATGAGCTTCTTAACCATGGTTTTATTATGAGATTGGGCAAACAACCTTTATTCACCAAATCACTAAATAATTTTCTTGACTTGGGTTTCATTCTTAGATTAAGTGCTGACCATAGATCTTGAAAATAATCTAGGGTTGTCGCTGAGGCACTCAATATTTTAGATCATTACCACTTAATCATGAGATTCAGTGAATGCCTTATTTTCTGAATCACCAAAAGACTTAGATATTATTCATTTTATTCTGAGATCTAGCCACTAAGGAAAATATATCCTTATCACACTTTGTCACTGAATCACCAAATCTTTTTAGTGAAACTGCAAAACTCTAGCGAATAGGAGATCACTACTTAATTGTTGAATCACAAAATACTTTGTCATTGGCCCATTCCATCATTAGATTAAAAAATTACCTTTGATCTTGGAGATAATCAACAACTATCACTGAATTATCGAATGACTTATGACTTGACCACCCAATCCAGTGATTAAGAGATAACCGTTGCACCAAATCATTGAATACTATGAGAAAATTGCCAAAGATTATGAGATTGGGAGACTACACAGTTGTTGAATTGCTAAAGGAAAGGCTAACCACAATTTATATCTGGAGATTCAGTGACCAAAGGGAAACATAACATAGACTTAGACACAGTCGCCAGTTTGCTGAAAAGAAAAGTGACTTGAAATATTAATTCAAGATTCAGTGAACGCCTAAGGGAAAAAAGATCACGTGCACATTTGAAAATCTTAAGTGGCCAAAAGGTAATGTGAAAACATAAGAAACTAGGGAAAACTTAAGACATTTCAAAAGATGAACCCTACCAAGGGAAAAAAGACCTAAGGCAAGGATTTACAAGTAGAGGCACTATAGATTTTGAAAATTTCAAACCCTGAACTGGATAAAAAAACTTTTAGAGACATGAAAGAAAATGAAACAATGATCTGAAGCAGCAATCTCATAAAACCAAAAAATTACCTAACAGTCTATAAAACATGTCACTTAAATGTTTCCTTGTGTCCATCCATCTATCCTTTGGCATGTGTGGAAAAGATAGAAGGTGCAAGAACCATTGTCACCTTTCCAAATTAATAGAGCTTGAAGATCTCCTTTTTATAATGTGTGATTATTTCCAATCAAGATATCCTTAGTCATATCATCCTTGGAGCTATATACCACTTCATAAAAGATAGATTTTAGAGACTAGATAGGTGTATAGATTATGGACCAAAAAAAACAAGTCTGATTAGGAACATGCTAAATGATGTAAAAAAATCCTAAAACCCATTGAACATAGAACATGAACTAAGACAAAAATATATAATCTAGTAATCTGAACTGATGGATACAATGCAATATGGCATGGATAACTTGAAACTGATAATTTGATAATCTAAAAAGAACTATTCAAGCCTTAAAGACCAATTGTCTTTAATCTTGTGTTAATATGATTTAGAACAACAGAGGGGGGGGTGAATCAATTGTTCTTAGGTCCTGATGTATAAAACAATCTCAAAAACTTATCCTTAGGTCAAATCCAATAACCAAAACAAACTCGGTCATCACTGATTCAATAATAGAAACATCTAACAATGCAGTCCACTACCTAGCTGTAACTTAACTTGCAAAACATAGTAATGTTCAAACCAAAACATTCACACAAGTATTAACACCAGGATTTATAGTGGAAACCCAATTTGGGAAAAACCACTTTGTAAAATGCTACTATTATTTTCACTCTTCTGAAGTGAGCTCGGTAAAAAGCCAACCCTGTCAAAGGTTACAATACACACTGTCAAGTGTGACCCGGTTAAAGGATTTCAATCACCTTATTAAAAGTGAGCCTAGTCATAGGACTTACATACACTCCATTAGAATTCAACCTTGTTTAAAGGATTTAACATATGATTATTAGGTCAACCTCTGTTAAAAGGATTTTGACTATTACAATGGTTAGAAAGTAGCAGCAGTATTATCTAAAAAAATATACAACTCACTTTGCAAATATCAGATCTAATTCCATACACTAATGTTGGTTTACTGACTTTGAAACTTTGCCATTTCCATCTCTGATTTTCTTAGAACTTTTCTTCAAGCAATCACCACAACTCTCCTTCAACCTTTTCTGCTTATCCAGTCAATAAAACTTTCTTCTTTCAGCATTCTCTGTTCTCCATGTACATGCATATCAAAATGATCAGGTTCCCTTATATTTTCCTCAATTAGGTTAACTCATATTTTTCCACTCAATCTCATTTGTAGATCTTAGGGTTAGGTCAGATTCATTGAATCTACCCACTTCATGTTCTTTGGCTCCTTTTCTAGAATCATATCAAATCTCTTAAATATTTACAATAAAACATTTTACAATTCATTTAATGCTTCCAAATAATCAATAAATAAATTTAACACATTTTACATAATCCAAGAATTCAACAATGTCAACTCCAAAATTAAATTCTCTTTAAATATAAAATTGTTGATGCTTGGTCAATACTGTGATTGTTCACTCAGTCTTCATGTAGAAAGCTCGATCATTACTAAAACTATTTCCTCGACTTACACTGTCTTCCTCAGCAATTTACAGATGCTCGGTCGACACTATAATTTTTCTCAGCATATACTAACTCAGTCGACACTAACATTACTCAGCTTAAACATGATTTTTCCATTCTTTGCTCAGTTAATCTTACCAGTTTAGTCTTCAGTCTTACTAAGATAAACAATACATTATCTCATCATAGTGCAACATAGTCAAGTACACTTTGTAGTATCAAGATAACTCAACCTTTCCCTAGGTGCTATTGTTACCAACCTTTCTTAGCCCCTTAGCAACACTCAAATAGATATAGTACTTTCCTAAGTAGCAACAGTCTTACCAATTAAGGTTTGACATCAATGACAATACAACAATTGTTACAATTGTAGTTTCCAACAATCTCCCTCTTTGGCATTGATGGCAACACCATATGATATCACCTGAATAACACATGGATTACCAACCAATCCAAAAACTTATCTGTCCATCATTGAATTATTTTATAATATCCTTAGCTTCATTCTAATTTAGAATCCTATAAGCCTTACTTTTGTGACCATCAGAAGTATTCAGATCTCCCTCTATCCTGATCCTTCATTTCAGCTCATCATCGTTATCTTCAATTCCATCAGTTCATCTCCCATTAGTTCATCAGTTCATCTCCCTCTTAATTTTTAGTATCATGTGTTATCATATCAATTCATCTCCCTCTTTGACAAAAATGCCAAAGCAACAACTAAAATAGACATCCATCAGATGTAGATAATATCTGTGCAACTCAATGTTTCTCCCTCTGTCATCTTTCTTATGACTAATTCCTTGTCTTTTCTTCTCTTCACAACTCTAGGCCAGCCCTAAAGTGTGACAATCTTCTGCATCAATTTGTCAAATATTCTATTGTAGCACATTTGATGCAGTGCTCCTAGCTTGTCTAGGTAGCCTCAGTTAGGGGAAGAACCCCTAATTGACTTCTCAAATACTCATGAGCTTCTCTGGGTAAAGCTTTAGTGAATATGTCTACTAATTGTTCTTTTGTATTCACATATTCCATTCGGACTTCTTTATCTTGTACTAATTCTCTCAAGTAGTAATACTTGATTGCAATGTACTTGATCTTAGTGTGCATCACTGGATTCTTAGAAATATTGATAGCACTTGTGTTGTCACAAAAAATAACAATAGGTTCAATGATTTCTTCTTTCATGCCTATCAACAATTGTTTTATCCATACCAAGTTTAAACAGTTTACTGTAGCAGCAACATACTTAGCCTCGGCAGGAGATTGGGAAATGCAATTTTCTTTCTTGCTTGTCTAGGAGACTAATCTCTGTCCAAGAAAGAAAGCTCCACCACTAGTACTCTTTTTGTCATCTACATTTTCTACCCAATCAGCATCTGTATAAACTTGGAGTTCAAATTTTTCATCCATCTTATAATATAGACCATAGTCAGCAGTTCCTTTCAAGTATCTCATAATTCTTTTCACAGCCATCATATGTGTTTCCTTAGGATTGGTAGATAATCTTGCCACAATCCCAATAGCTAATGCAATATCTGGTCTGCTATGTATAGCATACTGCAATTTTCCAATCATGGATCTATACAGAGTCTGATTCACTTCTGCAGCATCATCATTCTTAGATAACTTTTGTCCAGTAACCATGTGAGTTCCCACTAGTTTAGCATCTTCCATCCAAAAAAAATTTAGTATTTCATTAACATACTCAGACTATGTAATGAAAATTTCATTCTTCCTCTGATATACTTGTAAACCAACAAAGAATTTTATCTCACCAAACATACTCATTTCAAATTCAATTTGCATTTCATTTGAGAAACTTTTACATAATGTATCTTGTCCATAAAAAATAATGTTATCCACAAAAAAAAATTTCCAACAGGATACCTTTACCTTCTTCATCCTTCATGTACAGATTACTTGTGTCATTTTTTCTTGAAAATCCAATCTATATCAAGTAGTTGTGCAACCTCTCATACCATGCTCTAGGAGCTTGCTTTAATCCATATAATGCTTTGTTCAGTTTGCACACCATGTGTCTTCTATTTGGATCAATAAAATCTTCTGGTTGTTCTATGTAAACTTCTTCTTCTAGTATACCATTCAAAAATGCAAATTTGACATCCATTTGATATACCTTGAAATCTTTATAAGCAGCATATGCAAGTAGATTTCTTACTCCTTCCAATCTAGCTACAGGGTAAGATGTCTCCCCATAGTCTATTCCTTCTTCTTGTAAATAGCCTTTGTATACCAGCCTAGCTTTGTTCCTAGTGATTTCACCATTTTCATTCATCTGATTCTGAAACACCCACCTTGTTCCTATAACATTTTTGTTTTCAAGTCTCAACACCAGAGTCCTAGTATCATTCTTCTCAATCTGGTTAATTTCTTCATTCATTGCTTGTATCCAGTCTTCATTCTCCAATGCTTCTCTAGTTGTCTTCAGTTCAAATTCACATAGTAGACATGTTGGATCCTTAGTCTTACTTCTGGTCTGGATTCCAGTATCTTTGTCTCCAATTATCTATTTAGGCTTATGATGTCTTCTTACATATTTTGCCAAAATAGGTTTAGCTATTCTCTCCTCTATTTCATCATGTTCCTCAGTAAGATTGTCAGATTCAACTTCAAAATGCTCAGTAACCTCTTCCTAATACTCAACAACATTTTCTTGTAGCTTGACATGTTCTTGTTCTCTCTCGGCACTATTTTCCTGATGCTCGATAGCTTTTTTCTGTCACTCGGCATTGCTTACCTGAGACTCAACATCAGGTGTAGGTCTATTACTTGCCTCTTCTTCTTCTTCAATGTACACAAAAGATCTATAATCTTCTGGTTCTCTTTTGCTGTCAACTTCATTTCTTTCTGCATACTCATCAATTTTGACATTCACACTTTCCACAATTTTGTTAGTGTTAGAGTTCAAACACTTATAAACTTTACTTTTGGTGGAGTACCCTAGGAATATGCCTTCATCACTCTTAGCATCAAACTTTCCATTCCTAGTGTCTTTTAATATATAGCAATTACTTCCAAAGATTCTAAAGTATTTAACACTTGGTGCATGCCCATGCCATAGTTCATAGGGTGTCAGATTTGTACCTTTCTTGATCTGTACCCGGTTAAGAGTGTAGATAGCAGTGCTTATAGCTTCTTTCCAATATTTTTGTGCCACATTCTTTTCAATCATCAATGTCCTTGCACAATCCAAGATAGATATGTTTCTCCTTTCTTCTATACCATTTTGTGGAGGTGTTCTAGGTGCAGACATATGTCTTTTAATTCCTCTATCATTGCAAAATAGATTAAATTCATTTGATGTAAATTCTCCACCTCAGTCAGATCTAAGACATTTTAGGTTCCTACCTATCTCCTTTTCAACTTTATCCAAATACCACTTAAAGAATTGAAAAGCTTCAGATTTTTCTTTTAGAAACATCACATGCATCATCCTAGTATGATCATCAACAAATAAGATAAAGTATCTAGCACCACAGTAACTTTGTACACTCATAGGTCCACAAAGGTCAGTATGAACCAAATCTAAAATGTTTTCAAAAGTAAAGGATTTTCTCTTGAAACTTGACTTTGTCATTTTTCCTAACTGGCATTCCTTGCACATCACATTCTCAAGTTTCTTCAATCTAGGTAGACCTCTTACCTTTTTCTTCTTACTTATCTCTACAAGATTGTCAAATTTAACATGACATAGCCTTTTATGCCATAACCAAATATCATCAAGTTGTGTAATTAAACATGTTTCTTCAGATAGGTCAAGATAGAACAAATTACCTCTAGTCTGATCACCACTTCCAATCAGTTCTCCAGTAGAATTAAATATTTTAGCTTGCTTGTGATGAAATTCCACTCAGTAACTAGTTTTGTTAAGCTGGGCAACACTTAATAAATTGTAATTAAGACCTTCAACCCAACATGCATTTTCACAAGATATCTTATCAGTAAATTTCATCAAACCTTTTCCTCTAATAGGACATGGTGCATCATTACCAAATTTTACACTTTTACCTCTGTAATGATGTAAGGTCTCAAACTTATTTTTGTCACCTATCATGTGATGTGAACAGCTACTATCAATAATCCATTTATCATTCTTGTTCACATAGGATATCAATGCAGTTTTCTCATCCTCATCAGATTCATCTTTCATTGCAACATAGACTACCTCAATTTCAAAATCATCACTATCAGTGTCAGTCTCTTTTTTAGAAATGTAACAAGATTTTGTACCTTTTCCTTTGTAGTCTCTATTCCATCAGTAGCTTCTTTCATCTTTTTTGTCTTTGTATTTTCTTTTCCTTTCATCATCTTTATCCTTCCTGTCAAGACATCTAGCAGCTATATGACTAACTTTATTACATGAAAAACATATAATAGGGAGTTTACCTTTATACTTTCCTTTTCCCCTTCTCAGTCTTCTAGCCATAAGAGCTTCTAGATCTTCTAGGTCTTCATCAGAAGTGTCACTGTCACTTCCACTATCACTTTCACTTTCACTTTCACTTTCACTAATGCATCTTTCTTTTTCTTTCTTTGGTTTATTCAGAACTAGCTATGAATCATTTCCAATTCTTCCAATAGTGAAATTATCATAATTAGAGAGT
The DNA here is from genome assembly GCA_027943335.1 of Chamaecyparis obtusa. Lineage (NCBI taxonomy): Eukaryota > Viridiplantae > Streptophyta > Pinopsida > Cupressales > Cupressaceae > Chamaecyparis > Chamaecyparis obtusa. Next base: position 601,956 of record BSBK01000882.1, read on the forward strand.
TCAAAAGTAGTCAACTTACCAACCAAACTTTCCAAAGTAAGCACATTAGCAAAGTTACATCTAGATTCCTGAATAGCTAAGATCTTAATAGCATATATAGGACATAGGGTTCTTAGTACTTTCCCAATTATAGTTTCATCAACAATAGCCCCATTTCCTCCTCTAATAGCATTCACAACTTCTTTTATTCTACCACAATATTGTGCAATGTTTTCACCTTCTTGCATTCTCATTTCATCAAACTTACCTCTAAGACTCTCAGCCTTTGCTTTCAGCACATTCAAGTCACCACCATAGATTCTTGCAAGAGTGTCACACATATCCTTAGCAGTTCTGCAGTACTTAATGTCCTCAAATTTTGGATAGCTTAGGGTAGATGCAATTTCTAGCATTGTCTGATTATGTTCTTGCTTAGCTCTCATTTCTTCAGTAGTCAAAGGTGCGACAGGTGAGACATAACTATTCTCAATATAGTACTTTGCAGAGTCATCAATATCGACCAGATGCAGCTTCATCAAGCTTTTCCATGCGGGAAAGTTTTCCTTGTTTAGCTTTGGTACCTCCTTCTTATACATCTTGATCATTTGCTTCAATCCCTTTTAAACTTGATATCTGTCAACACTAATAATAAGCAACAAAGTTCTGATACCAATTGTTAATATGATTTACAACAATAGAGAGGGGGGGTGAATCAGTTGTTCTCAGGTCCTAATGTATAAAACAATCTCAAAAACTTATCCTTAAGTCAGATCCAATAACCAAAACAAACTCGGTCATCACTGATTCAATAATAGAAACATCTAACAATGCAGTCCACTACCCAGCTATAACTTAACTTGCAAAACATAATAATGTTCAAACCAAAATATTCACACAAGTATTAACACCAAGATTTATAATGGAAACCCAATTTGGGAAAAACTACTTTGTAACATGCTACTACTATTTTCACTCTTCTAAAGTGAGCTCGGTAAAAAGCAACCCTGTCAAAGGTTACAATACACACTATCAGGTGTGACCCGATTAAAGGATTTCAATCACCCTGTTAAAAGTGAGCCTAGTCATAGGACTTACATACACTCCATTAGAATGCAACCTTGTTCAAATGATTTAACATATGATTGTTAGTTCAACCTTTGTTAAAAGGATTTTGACTATTACAATGGTTAGAAAGTAGCAGTAGTATTATCTGAAAAATATACAACTCACTTTGCAAATATCAGATCTGATTCCATACACTAATGTTGGTTTACTGACTTTGAAACTTTTCCATTTCCATCTCTAATCTGCTCAAAACTTTTCTTCAAGCAATCACCACAATTCTCCTTCAACCTTTTCTACCTATTCAGACAATAAAACTTTCTTCTTTCAGCATTCTCTGTTCTCCATGTACATGCATATCAAAATGCTTAGGTTCCCTTATATTTTCCTCAATTAGGTTAACTCATCTTTTGCCGCTCAATCTCATCCATAGATCTTAGGGTTAGGTCAAATTCATTGAATCTACCCACTTCATGTTCTTTGGCTCATTTTCTAGAATCATATCAAATCTCTTAAAGATTTACAATAAAACATTTTACAATGCATTTAATGCTTCCAAACAATCAATAAATAAAGTTAACATGTTTTACATAATCCAAGAATTCAACAATGTCGGCTCCAAAATTAAATTCTCTTCAAATATAAAATTGTTGATGCTCAGTCAATACTGTGATTGTTCACTCGGTCTTCATGTAGAAAGCTCGGTCATTACTAAAATTGTTTCCTCAGCTTACACTGTCTTCCTTGGCAATTTACTGATGCTCGGTCGACACTATAATTTTTCTCAGCATATACTAACTCGGTCGACACTAACATTACTCAGCTTAAACATGATTTTTCCATTCTTTGCTCAGTTAAGCCTACCAATATAGTCTTCAATCTTACTAAGATAAACAATACATTATCTCATCATAGTGCAACATAGTCAAGTACACTTTGTAGTATCAAGATAACTCAACCTTTCCCTAGGTGCTATTGTTACCAACCTTGCTTAGCCCCTTAGCAACACTCAAATAGATATAGTACTTTCCTAAGTAGCAATAGTCTTACCAATTAAGGTTTGACATCAATGACAATACAAAAAAAAATTTAATTGCAGTCTCCAACATCTTGTGTTACCATGAGAGGTATAGAAGAAAACACAAATAACTCCCCCCCAATATGATCTCTTGTCCTATCCTACATGACAGTTTCTTGATTGTAACATAAACAATAGTAACATATATAAAATATTATAATTAGTGAAATCACAAATATACTTTTTTTTGAAGAAAAAACATATGTGAGTATCTCCCATAAAGTGAGTTTGTGCAACCAAAACATCAATTCATGAATATCAAGTTCATCACTTACTAGATATTAGGTATAAAACAACACTTTGTTCTCAACTAGTACTTCCACTATTCAAACCTCTAATCATAATGATTGGATCTTTGATATCACTATGTAATAGAGATATAACACATCCTTATGTGTGAAAGTTATCCAAATAAGTATATGTCTTTAGTATTTTCACTCAATTCATTTAATACAAACTTATAGTTAATGTCTGACAAAATATCATAATTTTAAAATAATATATCAACAGATTGAAATTGAAATTTAGTCATGTTGATAAACTCCAATCTGATGAACTCTAAAAACTATATCAGATGTATCATATCAGAAAGTAAGAAATATTGTCCCAACTAATCACTGTTGCTAAATCTGAATTCATAGAATGAAATGATCACCCATTGCAATCTATTAATAAGCTATCATAAATTTGACAAAGCAGATAATCAAGTTCTTATTAAAGAAGGAAATCTAACAAAAATTGTGAATCAAAAGTTGATCAATATTTACCAAAGAGCCAATAGAACTAATAGATATATTGCTTATGGTTTAACAGAGTAGATTATGTAGCAATGCATGTGATCACCAACATTTTAAGTGCTAGAGGAATTCATAACTATTTCTATCAATGACAAAGTATCTTTAAAAATAGAGTATTTTTAAACTTATCAAAGCTTGTAGCATATTACTGACATTTAAAATATATTCACTATATTCTAACATCAAAAAATTGGCAATAAATATATGTACTATATCCTATATGGACTCAACCATTTTTCAATAGATCAAACCAAGTCTTCTCTATTACCAACTATTAGAAAAGTCAATGTTGTAAAGACTACCTAGATTCTCAGTTTTCTTGATAATCATCAAAATCACTTTTATCGGGTCAAGAAAGATAAATAAAAATACTGAAAATCATACTTAATCAAAACACCAAAATGGAAACACTACGTATACCAATGCATCAGGAATTTCATCTTTATCTAGAAGTACAATATTTCCTTTATCCTCATATCATTACTTATGCATGCACTCCAAGATTTGATCCTTCTTCTCTTGTCTCTTTTTTTTCTTTTCCAACTATTCTTAATACTTGTCTTTTTGTGACAACTAAGAGATACCTCTAATATACTCCTGGTATAATTATAATATATTATACTATTTTATTTTTTTGGTAGCTTATAAGTATTTTTATCATTTTTCTATTTAAAAATATTTCTAGTATGGCTTCTACAATTTCTTGCTCTACGTCCATACATATGATAGGTAAAGCAATAACCATGAAATTTTGAACAATAATACCTTTTTGAATGATTCTACTTGAAAAATGGAAATCCTTTTGAACCGATGTGTTTTTTCCTATTACTAATCTTATTTTCTATCTCAAGAGTAGTAGCATGGTCAACTTTAAAACTATGTCCATCTTTTTTTGCAGAGATTATTTTTCTTTTAGATTCTTCTTGAACTCTAGTTTGCTATCCTATTTCATATCCTAAACCAAAAACAACTTTGTAATACTTTTTCTTACTCATCATCTCATTTAGTTTGTTGGTACTAGCTTCAAATTTAGGATTCTTCTTCAACTTGTTTGACATCTTTTCTAATTATTTACTTAATGTAACTATCTCCACTTCAAGTTTTTGACACTTATTCATTTTAATTTCCAAATAAAATTTGGTTATTTCATTTACTTTCTTGGCTTCTTATTCCCTTTTCTTGACTTCCTCAAGTTAATTTTTGTAATCTATAATCATTTTTTCTAGATTGTCAAAAGATAAACAAGTTATGATCGTAGACTCTTTTTCTATTTGTAATCACAATCTTAACCTTTGATTCTCCATTTTGAGTTTTTTAATCTCACCTAGAGCGTAAATAAGCTCCCCTTCAAAATCAACATTAACCTCATTGACATCATATTGTTGTTCAACCTCACTTAGATTATGAAATTGTTCTTCATTATTATCAACAATAAGACTAACTTCATTATTACTTAACACAAACTTTTTATGAGACAAAATGTCACATAACTTATTGAGGAATGTTTGGCTATTCTTCAGTTTGACACTTTTCTTTTCACCTATATTTCTTTTACACTTAGCCATAATGTGTACTCCTCTATGAGGAATCCCTTAGACTTATGTTCATGGGTTTGGCTCTGATACCTATTTTTGGAGTACAATACCACTGTTAGGCCATTTTCCTGTCAATGCAAAAATCCTATGAAAATAGCCTTTCCCTACAATGTCTTGTGAAATTGTCCCACCCTGCTTGCAAGCTTGTTTTTATGTGTGCTAAAGTTCTACAGGGTTTCATTGCTTGCACCCTTATCCAGAGGTTTTTTTATATGTCAATATGCTTCAGTCCAAGGCGCATGGTCTAATATGCAAAAAATCCAAGTGAACTGCCCTTTCCTAGTTGTGACACAGTCTTGATCTACGAGCTAAATTTCTAATGTTTCATGGATTTCACCCTTACAATATGATAGTTCATTGTATTTCCAAGGTTGGGTTAAGAGTGCATGCCCTAAAAGGTCACAACCAAGAAGTTATTCAAGTTTTATGGTCTGTAGAGATAGTTCTTTTCATGTCTGGTGGCCTCAGTTTGGAAAGCGGTTAAAGTCTGACCAGGATTGATGATTTTTGCATATCCACAAAGGAAAGGTGCTCAAAGATTAGTCATCATGGACATGTGATAGCCTTCTGATTCTCCAAGAGATAGAAAGTTTAGTGGGACCAGTTGTCGGGTCTTTCTGACGTGTTTGTTCCTTATTGATCGTAGAGGAGAGTGACATGGAATTTATCAGCGGGGCTTGATAGTTGGTCACCTTTTAATCCTATGGTTGTCACATGACCGCAAGGAATCTTTTTCCCTTTGTGATCATGCAACAACCTTTCAATCTTTCAGCGTGTAAGGGTTGACGATCCAGTGGGTCCGTGTGTCATTTTTTGATTGACGTGCTCATTTCTAATTGGTTGCAGTGTTGATGTGGCGAAATTGTTTTCAAAGGTCTCTTTGACTGTTGAGGATTTTTGTGGACCACTTGATCTACTGGGAAATAAATAAGATCGATGGCTACATTTTAAGCTTGCTGACTAATCATTGCTACCCAAAATTTGAATATTTTAAGGGTTTCTCAGCAATGAAAGGACTAAAAATTCAATGTTTTGGTGGTTGATCTACATGATATGATTTTTTGATCATTGGTACAGTATGGCCTGAGGTATGATTCACAGTGGAAGGTGTCTGGGCCAGTGGTGGTGGGTGAAGTCATGTACATCATAGTTGGAATTGTAAAGGGTAAACATGATGGGTTTCTAGTCTTTGCATACCAGTCAGGGATTGTGCCATTAATGAAGATCATTCTTGGATTTTTTTTCTCTGAGATTGCTTGGTTGCCCCCCTGTAGTAAATTTTGACTGAATTTGGCTGGCGAGGTAGTTGAAACCCTAATCATGTCCTCGCTATTTGAAGCTTGATGCATCATTTTCGAAGGATTCCAAGATAGCTAGTGACTATATATTATTGTCTGATGGATGTAAAAATGATTGATGGTTAATTTGGAGAATTGAGTAATGAGAGCTTGGGCTTAGGGTTGGTTTTCTTTAGCATTTTCTCATGTTGCAATGTACTGATTCTGCAAAGTTTAATGAGAATACACTTAAATCCCAATTTCAGACTTGTGTATGTCTTCTTGTTTCCATCTTGAATCCTTATATATTAATGTCACAAAGTGAATTAGTATATGGTGTACAAAGTATATTGTGAGATTGTCTTTGAGTTCTTGCCAAAGTCAGGATTAAATCCTTAAAGATAGTATCAGAGAATTAAAGGTGAAATAGGAATTTGATGTCCAGGTATGTGAGTGAGATGAATAATAGGCAAAGCACTTATTCTGGATTTGGGTGTGTTTAAGTTAGATTTTTAGTTTATGTATGTTGTACTGTGACTTTGTGCCCTTGGAGAAGACACTGGTCCATCCTCAGGAGGCATTTCCCCATCATCAATCAAACAAATATAAATGATGAAATCCTTAAATCAGTTTGTGAAGGCTATGAATATGTAATATTTTGGAGATTCCTTTCAAGAAGTGAGTCAAGGGTACACCCGCTTGAGTATTAGACTCAAAGTGTAGGGGGATCCTTGTTAATTGGCTCTTTTCCATGCAGACGTTGGAGTGGTGATAGAGTCAGTGACAATTAGTTTGTCAATCATAGTGTAAATCTACAAGTAGAAAGAAAAGGAACCAAAAACCACTAAGAGTGGGTGGTGAATTAGTGGTATGTCAATTTTTCAAGGTCTTAGATAATTTTTTTGACACAAAAAATGTGAGTACTAAAAGAATCTTGTAATAAAGTTTATATGGACAAATATGATGAATGTGAACTTAAAAGATAGTGAACATGTATCCATGAAAATCAAATCAACTTAAATAATGACTATCATATATGATGGGCATATTAGCATGAGAGACAAAGACATCAAGAATAATAACAAAACCATAACACAATATAATTCTTGAGTAGAAAATCCTTCAGGTAAATAAACCACTTGAAATGCCTCATTGGATTAGTGTCGAAATATCATTTTACAAAGTTTCACTAGTTGTATAACTATGTCTCACTAACAGAGATGCCTCACTATCTAAATTATTGTCTTAATGACATAAATGCCTCACTGACCTTATTAACAACTTCTTGGACTTACAAAGCCTCACTGGACTTACAATTCCTTTCCAATATAATTTATCATACATATAGAGTCAAAAAAACTGATTTATACATAAACACTATAAGCTCATATCATACATTACTAAACACCAAATAAATTGTGTTGACCAATGTACAATATAACATCATAGTTTCTATTAATTCAATCAGGGATTTCTAATTAGTACAAAACTAATTTTGCACAACATGAAACATGTTTTCATTCAAATCTAGAATACCCTCTATGTCTACATTTTTTAATGTCCTTTAATGTTGAATATATAAACATCATAAACTGATAACCAATTTAAAACTGATTCATGAGAACCGATTACAACTATTTTCCAAATGCCTCATAACATATCAAGATTCCATATTATGTTACTAGATCATCATCATAACTAATTACTAAACCTTGATCTAACTTTAATAAAAAATATTCAATATGATGCCTTTTTAAATTAAAAAATAATCTCTTTGATATAAATAAAATAATTATGTGTCTTCCCTTAATTCCTGTATGTATCTTTTAAGAAAAATTTGAATACCTTAACCACAACCAAATTTCAACAACCATGTATCAACGTCTTTTGACATGCATGGAAAGAAGATGTATTCTCTATGTTTAAACATACACCATATAATCATGACAATGTAAACTTTCATAGCCATAACCTACTTGGGTTCAAGAACATGAAGTATAACATGCATGGTGTAATAGTAGACCTCACTCTTGACCCACACCACAATATATGATGAAAATGAGGAATGCAAAAAGGACAACAAAATTCATGATAAAATATAATTGTGGCACCAAAACCAAATGCATATTACAACCCTTCAAAATCTTAAACCCTTAACTAGGGTTTATCAGAAAGAAACACAAAATTATTTGCAATAATTATTGGTCAAAAACCTATATGATATATATCAACAATGATAAAGAAGCAACCATCTCATGTATGCATATCCCAACTATATGCAATCACATAAGAAATTCATTAAAATGTCATAGGTTAACTTGTAACTAACCTAATAAGGGTTTAATGATTATGAAAAAAGAAACATTATAATCATAACAACATTCATGCAAACATGCATTAACCAAAATAAACAATCCTATTAAATGAAGGTTAAGACATGAACAATGTAAAAACAAAAAAATAAAACAAACAAGAAAACCTAGAAATATCTTGAATTGAGAATCCATGAAAGATCCTATAATATTTTTGGAAAACTATTTCTCAACAACCTGTATAACCTTCCTTCCAACTGTAACTATCGGGGGGGGCACTAAAACAAGTTCTCTACAAACAATATTCTCAGAATACCTTGTTTCTACATGGGTCAATGCCCTAGTTGAAAGATACATGGTTTCAATAAATCAATTTAGCATATTCTTTGTGCAATGTATGTCGAAATAGCATGTCTAATGCAAGAGCATCTCGGGCTTTGAGCAATCTTGCATCAACCAAAAACATTTCATGTTTTCTATTGTTTTCTTTGTAATAATTTCATTTGTTGGTTTCATTTTGTGTGAATCTTACATGATGTTGACAACCTATTTTGGAACCTTCTCCTAAGATCTCATAAGGATTGGATGGACCATTTCAAAGTTGGAGCTATTTTACTTGTCATCGGAGCCGTATTCCTACAGTTTTGGTGGTGATTTCTCATCATGGTGACCTTGATCCTTAATTAATCAGAATTTTTTCTCTTAGGGCCTTAAAGAGGACCTAAAATGATATCTTTTCCCAATAGTTAAAGTCCTAATTCATTATGAGTAAAAAGTTATGACCATTTTTCTTGGGTACCTATTTTCAGCCAATTTACACACAAAACATGGAGTGTTCTTCTTGCGTGGTTCCGTGTGATGAAATGGGGCATTTTTTAGTTAAGGAAATGTTATTGGGTCATGTATGGACCTAAATCTAAAGGCGTATTAATTTTTTATCATTCTTTCATTAGTTTTGGTTTAAATATTCTAGACTTGACCTATAATGTAATTAAATGCCTGACTGGCCGAATTGTGGCTTAGCTGGCTATATATTGAGAGCTTGGGTAGATATTTAGGGGATATGGTAGTAGATGTGTGGTAGTAAGAGAGTAGAAGCATAATTGGATCCTGTAGATCTTGTAGATCAGATGTTTTATCTGATATTGTGACAGCAGAGCTAGTGGTTTGCATGCTTGGAGACAAGGAGATTGCTTGGAGGCTTGTGAGCTCAAGTTTAGATCTAACTTAGTGTTTCCATCAATTGTTGATGTGTTTCAGAGCTGGACTAGCTTGGATACTTTGTAATTCATTGTATAAGGTGGCAACCTAGAAGGCCTTACAGCTGGGCATGTTGAATGAAATTCTATTTTGAAATATTATCTTGTTGAATTTCACTGCAATTGTTGTCATTCTAATCAGCAGTGTAGGTTTGGACCATTGATTATTGGATCCTCCATTCCTACCCTACGTCAAGTGCTCTAGCTTGGATACTTTTTAATTCATTATATAATGTCACAACCCAAAAGGCCTTACAGCCGAGCATTTTGAATGAAATTCTATTTTGAAACATTATCTTGTTGAATTCTGCTGCAATTGTTGTCATTCTAATCAACAGTGTAGGTTTGGACCATCGGTTATTGGATCCTCCATCCCTGCCCTAGGTCAAGTGTTATTAGAGCTTGAAGATCTTGAGTGTGTGGAAAGAGTGCCAAGGTGAGGTAGTTTGCACCAGGACCTTGGATTGAAGATGCCTCCGAGGAGAGCTCGAGAGATCTTAGACGAAGAACCTGCTGGAGAATTCAGTCTTGATGATTTCAGGGCTTTGCAGAAACAAGTGCAAGATCTTCAAGAGGAATTGAGAAAGAAAACTACATTGAAGGATGACAGTGATGAATCTGAAGAAGATCAATTTGAAGAAGCTATAGAAGAATTCAAAGATCTAGAAGAAAGTAGAATCCTGAAGGCTATGTCTAAGATTGGGGAAAGACCTAAGATTGAAGTTTCTACATTTGTTGGAAGCCTTAGGCCAGAAGAGTTGATTGATTGGATTAATGAGATAGATGAATACTTTGAGTATGAAGAAATAGAAGATCTTGATAAAGTTTGATTTACAAAGACTAAGTTGAAAGGTCATGCAAATATTTGGTGGAGGGAAGTTCAATTGGAAAGAAGTAGGAGAGGAAAGGAAAAGATCACTAGATGGAACCGAATGGTTGACAAGTTGAAGAAACAATTCATTTTGGTGGATTATGAATTGGACATGTTTAATAAGATGCAAGCCTTGAGGTAGAACAACAAATCAGTACAAGAGTATACTAAGGAGTTTTACAAAATCCTGATTAGGACTAGTCATTTTGAAGCTGATAAAGAGAAGGTTTCTAGGTATGTTTATGGCTTGAGACCTAGTATTCAAGAAGAGTTACTTACTATTCGAATGACAACTATAGGATATGCTTATTAGATGGCATTGAATATTGAGGAGAAGTTGAACAAGAGGTTTGAAGGAAGACAAAATAATAGGAACAGAGCTAGAAAGACTGATGAAGTAGTTGTTGGAGGTAATGTAGTGGAGAATCCTAAGAAGACTAATGTAGGATCATGCAGTGGTCAAGCCACTAAGAACTTCAATAATGGACAGAGAGGAAGATGGAAAAATGAGTTCACTGGTACTTGTTATCAATGTGGTGAACAGGGTCATAGAAGTTTCCAATGTCCTAAAAAAAGAGTTGCATTAACTACTGAAGAAAACATTGAGAATATTGCAAAACAAGGTGAATTTATTCTCACTAGAAGGTTGGCTACATGTGTCTAGGAACCAATACAAAGAAGAAATTTGTTCAGAACCATATGTAAGTGCAAGGATAAGGTATGTAATGTTATAGTTTATGGTGGTAGTTTTGAAAAAAAAAAATTCAGAAGAAATGGTTAGTAAATTGAATTTGGAAAGAAGGAAACATCATATTCCTTGTCAGATTAGTTGGATACAAGATGTATCTAAGGTTAGAATTGAAGAGCAATGATTGGTTAATTTTTAAATTGGATCTTATCATGATGAAATATTATGTGATGTATTTCCTATGGATGCTTGTCATCTATTTCTTGGGAGACCTTGGCAATTTGATAGACATGTTTTTTTTTATGGTCATGCAAATAAATATGTGGTAATGCATGGTGGATCCACGCATAAGTTATTACCCTTGCAGGAAGTTGGAGCTAAGGGATGTGGATTTATTAGTCGTTGTCCTTATGATAGTGAAAAACATCAAGATCAGAGAGTTGATGAACCTATCTTGTGGATGAAAGGAATCTAAGTTTGAAAGGAAAAGAGAATGACATAGTTGAGGATTTTATAGGGATTAAGAGGTAGATGGACTTTCTGAAAAAGATAGTGTAGAATATGATAACACTAGTGACAGAGAGGATTGTAGATGATTCTGAGCTGATTAGTAAGTCTATAGAAGATACGATTAACCAAAGTACTAGTGTAATCAACAGTGAAAAATATTGCCAAAATTAGTTTCAGTCAGTAGCAGAAAGGAAAGATGAGAAAAATGCAAGACAAGCTGATTTGCTAAGTGTGACAGTGCATAAAGTAAAGACAAAATGGAATGAAGGAACATAGGAGATATGGGTTAAGAATAGCTATGGGATACCTATTCTAATTCCCTTCAAAATTTCATGAGAACTTTCTTTTATTTACCTGGGGTGTCTGATGCAGGAGCATCTCGGGCTTTGAGCAATCTTCCTTCAACCAAAAACATTTCCTATTTTCTATTGTTTTCTTTGTAATCATTTCATTTGTTGGTTTCATTTTGTGTGAATATTACATTATGTTGAGTACCTATTTTTTAAACTTCTCCTAAGATCTCATAAGGATTGGATGGACCATTTCAAAGTTGGAGTTGTTTTACTTACCGTCGGAGTCGTATTTTCCTATAATTTTTGTGTTGATTGCGCATCATGGAGACCTTGATCCTTAATGAATCAGCCTTTTCACTCTTAGGGCCTTAAAGAGGACCTAAAATAATATCTTTTCCCAAGAGCGAAAGTCCTAATTCATTATGAGTAAAAACTTATGACCATTTTTCTCAAGTACCTATTTTTAGCCAGTTTACACGCAAAACATGGAGTGTTCTTCTTGCGCACTTTTGTGTGATGAAATGGGGCCTTGCATAGTTAAGGACATGTTATTAGGTAATGTGTGGACCTAAATATAAAGGTGCATTAAGTTTTGATCATTCTTTCATTAGTTTTGGTTTAAATCTTCCAGACTGGACCTATAATGTAATTAAATGCCTAACTGGCCGACTTGTGGCTTAGCTAGCTATATATTGAGAGCTTGGGTAGATATTTAGGGGAGATGGTAGTATATGTGTGGTAGTATGAGAGTAGAAGCATAATTGGATCCTGGAGATCTTTTAGATCATATGTTTTATCTAATATTGTGACAGCAGAGCTAGTGGTTTGCATGCTTGGAGACAAGGAGATTGCTTGGAGGCTTGCGAGCTCAAGTTTAGATCTGCCTTAGTATTTCCATCAGTTGTTAATGTTTTTCAGAGCTAGACTAGCTTGGATACTTTTTAATTCATTATATAAGGCCGCAACCCAGAAGGCCTTATAGTCGGGCATGTTGAATGAAATTCTATTTTGAAACATTATCTTGTTGAATTATGTTGCAATTGTTGTCATTCTAATCAGCAGTGTAGGTTTGGACCATCGATTATTGGATCCTCCATCCCTGCCCTATGTCAAGTGCTCTAGCTTGGATACTTTGTAATTCATTTTATAAGGCTGCAACCTGAAAGGCCTTACAACTGGGCATGTTGAATGAAATTCTATTTTGAAACATTATCTTGTTGAATTCCACTGTAATTGTTGTCATTCTAATTAGCAGTGTAAATTTGGACCATTGATTATTGGATCCTCCATCCCTACCTTGTATTACTTACCAATAAACTTTAAGTTTATCATATAAAACCGTTGATAAGAGAAACATTATTTCTGCCAAGTACATCACCAAATGATGGGTACTAGGTGGCCGCCCAAAAGGCCTAACCTACTAACATCCTTTTAACAGCTAGAGTGACATTATTTGTCACTTAAATAACATCCTTTAAAAAACCATGGTCATGACTTAAAAAAATAAATGTTGATTCCATCTTTCACATTTTGATGCTCTATTTATAGAAATGATGCCTTTTGAAAATTGAATAATATATCATATAAAACTAAATATGAATGTGTGAATATAGTGAGCATATTCACATACATAAATTAAAAGTATTTAATGCCTGATTATAATCTGAAAATTGATCTCAATCACTTGTAAGATAAACATTTCTTCCAAGTGGTGCAGTGGTGTAAAGGAATAAAAAGGGTGGCGTTGTGTTTGCCAAAATGTAATATGGGATCCTTTACATATAAAATAATTGGGGAAGATAAGATATTCTCCTTAACCCCAATTTCCCAAAAGAAAGATCCAAATAGATTAACCACAAGAAAATTATCAATGCATAAATGAATCTGTCGATGAAGAATATGAAGAAAGAGGAAAATATTACATTCCGTTATGGATGGTAGTATTGAAATATTAATTGAATTGAAGAAAAATACTAATCTCAAAGTATGACAAATCTAGAAAATGCTATTTTTGGGTGTCTATACTAAGTTTCTAGAAATTGTGTAGCCATATCTAGGACAAGAAAATAGAGACAAAGAAAACCCATAAATCTTTTCCTTTTATGAGAAAGGTCAACCTTGACCCCTTTATGTTGACCTTGACTTGCACTGCTCCGACGAAAATTCTATTCACAGATCCTAAAAATTTTCAAAAAAGGGTATCCAGATATGCACTGTAATTCATTGTTTCGCACCTACACCTGCAATAAAAATGGTTTTTGTTTGTTGGAGGGGGAGGGGTTTGCCTTAGTCAAACCCCAATTTTGGAATTAACCTTGAAATTGAATTGAAATTGTAGTAATAAACAAAGTAAATGGAACAATTCACCTTGCTTATGTTGAAACCCTTATGGAGGATTCGAATCCTTGAATCCACAAGTATGGATGCTCCAAATGAATGTAGAATTGAATGTAGGATGTCTTAAATCAATTGTCTTTAGATCTTCAACACCAATCTTGAATGGATCTTGGAATAGGAAGAAGATTGAATGGATATGGATGGATAAATCTTCAACAAAAGGTCTCCATAGAGATGGAATTCTTCAATGGCTACCAATGGATCTCCTTGATGAATTGGATCTTGAATGCATGAATTCTTAAAGATAGATGAATGCTTGAATGCTTTCCTTCTCCTTCTTTCTTTCTTCTTGATTGCTCGAGTTTGGAGGATGATTGATTGCACACTTGATTGAGGGATGATGGATGGTTGATTATGCTTGATTGATCTTGCTTGTCCTTGATTTTGTGATGATGGAAATGAAAGGAGAAAGCTTCCTTTTATACTAGTCTAGGGCACAAACTATTAGAGAGGCCGACATAGGAGAAATAAATTCCCATTAAGTCTATACCCTTGGAAGTGGACCTAAATTAAATATTATTTAAGAGTTTACTGTTTCGAAGCCCAAAATAGCCGACCCGAAAGCAAGAAAATAAATCTTTTCGAAACCCAACATCCAGAAACATTTGGATTTTGAAATTTGGACCTTGGATCAAGGTCGAGGTCGACCTTGACCCAGAAGGTTGACCTTGAACCTGAGGTCAAGAACCTCAAATTCTGATAGTAGGTTGTCAGGATTAGGTAGGAAGGAAGTGGAAAATGGGGCAGAACAGGGGAAAAATCCAAATCCAAGTCAAAGACACTTTCAAGGCATTCGACATGACCCCAAACCACTTACTCAAAGGGATAAACCATTCCTAAATGGAAGTGCTTTCATTTTCTAATTATACAAGTGGTACGAAACATAATGCAATGTTTTTCAATTGATCTCAAGATAACAAATGATATCACATGATATGCAACCAAACTGACAAATGACACATGAAGATGAATGCAGATGCAACCTAAACCTCATGTCACTAATTTGTTATGATTGGTCAAATTGAACTTACTATAAACAACAATGCACTTCTTGATTACAAATAATGATACTAGTGAATCTCAAACTGATAAACTGATAATGCAAGTTATAACTAATTCTCATTACATCATAACTGATTCTTATCAAAATAAGAATTTATGAAGATAATGAATGTAATATCAAAACTGAGATGATGAATGCAATATCAAAATTGAAAATTACTAAGTGCAATCACCATGTAACCAAGATATCCTTATAACTGAATAATGTTATGATGGGTCACTAATCATGATGCAATACAAATAAATTGATTGATTCTAGAATACAAAGAATGATCTCATGGAAGATGATGATGTTCGAAACTACAATTGAAGCAATTGTTGTATTGTCATTGATGTCAAACCTTAACTGCTAAGACTGTTACTATCTAAGAAAGTACTATATCTATCGGTTGATGAGAAGGATTGATGCAGGAGCATCCTGGGTGTAAGAGCAATCTTGCATCACCCAAAAATATTTTTGTTTTTGAATTCAATAAGGGCTATCCTGTGCAGAGCTGCTATTTATCGAAAGTTACTATTTTTGGTAATTTTCATCTGTTCTCAGAATGATCTAATTTCTTTCTTGGAGGTTCATTTTGGTCATATAAGTCTGCCAGTAAAGTTTCATTTCCAGATCAAGTGTATGTTGGAAGATATTGAAGATCAAGTGTATGTTGGAAGATATTGAAGATTTTCGGTATTGGCAGCAGGGTACAGAAACTTTGGACTCAGTTTTGAAGGCTTTAGAGGCCCCGAATGAGGTCAAAAATTTGGGTGACGGGTGCTTGCACTAGTTAAGCCTGTAGAGCACTTCGTGGCATTTTTGAAATGGGGTTATAATAGCCGATCGGGTCAGCTGGTGATGACTTATGGTCTTCGGAAGTTGGGCCACCCGAAATGGCGAAAAATAATTTTCTTCAAAATTTCTGTTCGGGTTTCAAAGGTTATCTTGAGCCGACTATGATGTAATAAAATGTAAAATAAAATAATTCTAAGTTTGGTCGGCCTTATTGGCTAAAATTCTGGAACCTTCCCAGGTGGTGGAAAATTGCCTATATAAGGAAGGTTGTATTATTGTCTTAGGCAGTTCAGAATAGTTCTGGGTAATAGTTTGAGGCTTTGTCCTACAGAATATTGTAAGGGAATGCCCATGTGGCTTTGCATATTGTAATTCTGAAAGTTTGTAATTCCACATTTGTGGAGATAATAAGAAGCCAATTTTCTGTTCTTGCATATTGTTGTTGTTTCTCTATTTCTGTTATGTGTTTGTGGTATTAAGGGGAGCACCCTTCATCAAGGATTAGGGCAAGGTTGGTAACAATAGCACCTAGGGAAAGGTTGAGTTATCTTGATACTTCAATGAGCACTTGATTATATGGAACAATGATAACACAATGTATTGTTTATCTAAGTAAAAAGCAAGACTGATCAAGTAGGCTTTACCAAGCAAAAGTGAAGAAATCTAGTTAAGTCGAGTGATGTTAGTGTTGACCAAAAGCCAGTATATGCTGAGTAAATTCAATGTTGACTAAACATCAGTTTATTGTCAAGTGGCAGTATTTGCTAAGTGAGAAAATTGAAGAGGTGGTCGAGTTGTGTAGTGATGACCGAGGAGTTGAACACAGTATTGACCGAGTGTCAATAATTTACATTTGAGGAAGAATTCAGATTCCTAGCCGACATTGTTGAATTCTTGGATTATGTAAATCATGTTGACTTTATTTATAAAGTGTATGGAGCATTTAATACACAGTAAATTGTTTTATTGATATTTCAATAAAGATATTGAAGATGTTTCTAGAAGGATGGATGAAGAACTTAAATGTTGGAAGGATTCAATGGATCCGACCTAAACCTAAGATCTATGAAGGAGATTAAGCGAAAAAAGAGAGATATATCTATTGAAGAGATATAAGATAACCTAAGCATGAGGTTGAGATAGGGGATGTTGGAAGTTGTTGATGTTATTGACTAAAAAAGCATAAAGGATGAAGGTGAAGAGGTTAATCAGAGTTGTGATTGCTTGAAGGATTTTTTGAGCAGATCAGTGATGGAGATGGAAATGGTACTCAGTCAATAAGCCATCATATGTGTACAGAATTGGATATGTTATTTGCAAAGTGAGTTGTATTTTTTTTAGATCAATACTACTGCTACTTTATAATCATTGATCAATCAAATCCTTTAATCAAGGTTGACCTAACATTCATTGTATAAATCCTTTAATCAAGGTTGCATTCTAATGGAATGTACTTAAGTCCTCTAACAAGGTGCACTCCTAACAGGGTGGTTGAAATCCTTTAATAGGGTCACACATAGCAGTGTGTTTGTAAACCTTTGATAGGGTTGGCTTTTCACAGAGTTCACTTCAGAAGAGTGAATATATCAGTAGCATGTTACAAAGTGGTTTTTCCCAAATTGGGTTTCAACTATAAATCCTAGTGTTAATACTTGTGTGAATGTTTTGGTCTTAAACATTTCTATGTTTTGCAAGTTAAATATTGTTGGATAGTGGACTGCATTATTGTATGTTTCTGATTTACATTTTGTAATGATCTAGTAGTTGTTGGTTATTAGATTTGAATTTGCTGAAGTGTTTGAGAGTTTATTTTATACATCTGGACCTAAGAACAACTTATTCACCCCCCCTCTCCATTGTTCTAAATCATATACTGGCTCTCAGTTGGCACTAACAATTGGTATTCAAGATAGCTTAAGGCAGATACAATCTCCGACATTGCTTGGTTGTGTTCATGTTTAGCTTTCATCTCCTCAGCAGTCAAAGGTGTAGTAGGGGTAACATAATCATTTTCAACATAATATTTCATTGAGTCACCAATACTTACAATATTAGGAGTAAGGACTTTACTTGCATATGTTGCTTACAAATATTTCAAGGTATACCAAATGGATGTCAAATATGCATTTTTGAATGGTATATTAGAAGAAGTGTACATTGAGCAACCTGAAGGATTTGTTGACCCAAACAAAAGAAATATGGTTTGCAAGCTGAACAAGATAGTGTATGGTTTGAAGCAAGCTCCCAAAGCATGGTATGAGAGGCTACACAATTATTTGATACAGATTGGATTCTCAAGGACAAATGACACCAGCAATTTGTACATGAAAGATGAAGAAGGTAAATGGATTTTGTTAGCTAAATTTTGTGTAGATAATATCATATTTGGAGGACAAGATGCCCTGTGTAGGAAATTGTTAAATGAGATGTAAACTAAGTTTGAAATGTCTATGTTTGGTGAGACAAAGTTCTTTGTTGGTTTGCAAGTGTATCATATGAAGAGAGGAATTTTTATCACACAGTCTAAATATATTAAAGAGATACTGAAAACCTTTGGTATGGAGGACTCAAGGCCAGTAAGTACTCTCATGGCTACTGGATAGAAACTGTCTAAGAATGATGATACTGCTAAAGTGAACCAAACTCTATATAGATCCATGATTAGAAATTTGCAATATGTTATTCACAGCAGACCATATATTTCTCTTGCAGTTGGGATTGTGGCAAGATTCTCTGCCAATCCGAAGGAAACTCATATGATGGTTGTGAAGAGGATAATGAGATATCTAAAAGGGATAAAAGACTTTGGATTGTACTAAAAGAAGCATGAAAATTTTGAACTAAGAGTCTACACTGATGTAGATTGGGCAAGAAATGTAGATGACAGAAAAAGTACTAGTGGTGGAGCTTTCTTTCTTGGACAAAGATTAGTTTACTGGACAAGCAAGAAACAAAATTGCATTTCCCAATCTACAACTGAAGCCGAGTATGTAGCAGCTACAATGAACTATTCAAACCTGGTATGGATAAAGCAATTGTTGAAAGGCATGCAAGAAGAGATTACTAAACCAATTTTCATAGACTGTGACAACACAAGTGTTATCAACATATCAAAGAACCCAGTGATGCACACAAAGACCAAACATATTGCTATCAAATATCATTATTTGAGGGAACTGGTAAAAGATAAAGAGGTGAGAATGGAATATGTGAATACAAAGGAACAACTAGAAAACATATTCACAAAATCTTTACCTAAGGATGCTCATGAATATCTTAGAGGTAAATTATGGGTGCTTCCCCTAATTGAGGCTGCCTAATCAAGCTAGAAGCACTACATCAAATGTGCTGCATAGAATATCTGACAAATTGATGTAGAAAAGGTCACACTTTAGGAGTAGCCTAGAGTTGTTAAAATAATAGCAAAGCTATAAATAGTCATAAGCAAGATAACAGAGGGAGAAACATTGTTACTAAGCTGACAAGATGATATCTACATTTGAAAGATGCAAGTTCCAGTTGCTGCTTGTCAAAGAGGGAGATAAGTCAGATGAAAACACATGGAAGATCAAGAAAGAGGGAGAGATTTAGAGGATAAGAGGCACATAAAAGATTCAAAGGGAGCTATTATGTGGTCGGTCAAGCAAGCTAGCAGAGTGATTATGAATCAAAATGAAGCTAAGGATATTACAAATATTTCTGATGAACTGACAAGTTTTGGATTGGTTGGTGAATCATGTGTTATTCATATGGTGTTGCCATCAATGCCAAAGAAGGAGATTGTTGGAAACTACAATTGAAGCAATTGTTGTATTGTCATTGATGTCAAACCTTAACTGGTAAGACTATTGCTATCTAAGAAAGTACTATATCTATCAGTTGATGAGAAGGATTAGGGCAAGGTTGGTAACAATAGCACCTAGGGAAAGGTTGAGTTATCTTAATACTTTAATGAGTACTTGATTATATGGCACAATGATAACACAATGTATTGTTTATCTAAGTAAGAAGCAAGACTGAACAAGTAGGCTTTATCAAGAAAAAGTGAATAAATATAGTTTAAGCTGAGTGATGTTAGTGTCGACCGAGAGCCAGTATATGCCAAGTAAATTTAGTGTTCACCGAACATCAGTTTATTGTCGAGTGATAGTATTTGTCGAGTGAGAAAATTGAAGAGGTGACCAAGTTGCACAGTGATGACTGAGGAGTTGAACACAGTATTGACCGAGCGTCAGTAATTTACATTTGAGGAAGAATTCAGATTCCTAGCCGACATTGTTGAATTCTTGGATTATGTAAATCATGTTGACTTTATTTATAAAGTGTATGGAGCATTTAATGCATAGTAAATCATTTTATTGATATTTCAATAAAGAGATTGAAGATGTTTCTAGAAGGATGGATGAAGAACTTAAATGTTGGAAGATGGATTTGACCTAAACCTAAGATCTATGGAGGAGATTAAGTGACAAAAGAGAGATCTATCTGTTGAAGAGATATAAGATAACCTAAGCATGAGGTTGAGATAGGGGATGCTGGAAGTTGTTGATGTTATTGACTGAAAAAGTAGAAAGGATGAAGGTGAAGAGGTTGATTAGAGTTGTGATTTCTTGAAGGATTTTCCAAGAAGATTAGTGATGGAGATGGAAATGGTACTCAGTCAGTAAGCCAGCATATGTGTAGAGAATTGAATCTATTATTTTCAAAGTGAGTTGTATAATTTTTAGATAAATACTACTACTACTTTCTAACTATTGTATCAGTCAAATCCTTTAATCAAGGTTGACCTAACAATCATTGTATAAGTCCTTTAATCAAGTTTTCATTCTAATGGAATGTACTTAAGTCCTCTAACAAGGCACACTCCTAACAGGGTGGTTGAAATCCTTTAACAGGGTCACACCTAGAAGCGTGTTTGTAAACCTTTGACAGGGTTGGCTTTTCACAAAGCTCACTTCAAAAGAGTGACTATATCAGTAGCATGTTACAAAGTAGATTTTTCCAAATTGGGTTTCCTCTATAAATCCTGGTATTAATACTTGTGTGAATGTTTTGGTGTTAAACATTTCTGTGTTTTGCAAGTTAAATACTATTGGATAGTGGACTACATTGTTGTCTGTTTCTGATATACATTTTGTAATGACCAAGTAGCTGTTGGTTATTAGATCTAAATTTTGTGAAGTGTTTGAGAGTTTTTTTTATACATCTGGACATGAGAACAACTGATTCACCCCCCCTCTCTATTGTTCTAAATCATATTAACAGATGCGTGTGCATTTTTCTTTGAATTAATCATATAACCATCAAATTATCAAATGAAGATGAAGATGTTATCCATCATATCCAATTCAAATCCATCATAATATTTTCATTGTAATACTACCATTTATTAGTGTGTTTGGAAACAAGTACAATAACAAAGGTGAGAGAAACAAGTAGGGTGCCCAATTTTAATCTAGTCTCCTGACTTAATACTGGCTATTACTGAGAATTACAATCCAAGGGAAATGAGGGTCTTTGGAAAGCATGAGGAAGTGATCCTTGAGAAAAGGTTGGATAATATTAAAGTCATTTTCCACATCCCTACATATAATGAATACTAAAATATTTCAAAAGAACATGCAGAGAGGTGCTACATGGATGAACCAGTTATTGAGTTGAAGATCAATCAAAAATACCTTGAAAGGCTCTATAAGACAAACCAATTGGATAAAATTAGTTTCCATAGGGAATATCTGATAGAGGATATGGATATTTATATCACATTATTGAGTAGGTTTTTTGGTTTACCACATGCCAACAAGGATTACATGAAAAGGAAGAGTTTTATTATGAGGGGAAGTGATTTATGCTAATACAATGATCCGAAGAATTTGTGGAGTCTCTTTCATACACATTTTTTCAAGATGAAAATAGGGAAAGGACACATAGAAATGGTGATATTTTTCCATAATTTATGTGGAAAATGCAAAGTGTGAGAACTAAATAAGATGTTGATTGGATGTAGTGGGTAAAGAAAGAATTTCTAAATATGAAAAATGAAGTGCTCTAGTTTCAACAGGTGGGTAAGAAGCTAAAAAATTTATGTAAGAACCAACACGCTTAGATGGAGTATATGAAAGTCACTACTATCAGTTATATAAAAATGATAGTTCATTCTCTCACTTAGGAATTTTTCAAGATATTAGTACACTTTTAAATGAATATAGTGCATTTGAAATAATTGTATTCACAAATCCTAAGTTAGTTGAAGGAGAAAAAATGCCAGAATACAATAAATCACATTTTTGCTCACAAGTGGTAATTATGGTACATGGAATCTTCCACAAGGTTCACATTTTTGGGTCTTTAGTCTTCTACAGGGTCAAACAAATTAGATGAGGTAGTTTTCTAATGAGTAAACTCAAGCAATTTGCTAAAAAATAGATATATGCTTCCATCTTTTTTAGTTGTTTGAACTGGACTTTGTCCTAAAATTCTAGAGCATGTTTTGGCTTGAAATGGGTTCCTTTTGAGTTGTAAATGCATGAAACTCAAATTCATTCGATAATATAGGAGTTTAGGAATAATTTTAACATGTTAATCTTTATTTTTAATTTTGTTATGTCTAGAAGCTCTAGTTACGAGTTTGGCATTCTAGAAGTTGTAAAGACTATTCAAACCCAATTTTTATTTGTAATAAGGGTTAATATTTTTTCAATAGAACCATATATGCAACTGGTGTTACAATCTTAGTGTGTTTAGCTACTGATTTTGTGGTTTGAAAATAAATTTCTAGATTCAAGAGCCTTTTGTGTGTTCATTGAGAATTTACTTTGTCATTAAATTAGTTGGTATTGGCTATGGGATACTTGCTTGTGGTGATGGGAAACTTCATTTGATCAATCTCTTCAAGTTCTAAATCATGATTCTATATTACATATGGGAAAAATAGGTATGGTTGTGTAATTTTATGAATTATGAGAATCTTTCATTTTTGTTTCCTTAGATGATTGCACTTTGATATTATGAATTGTGAAAATATAGTTTATATTATCATAGTTTGGTGATCAAATCTAATAATCTCTATGAAAGTATAATTTTCTTTGTAGTTGATGTCCTTGAGAATTGTAGGAATTAATATCATGATCTTTATTTATGATCTCTTGTTAATGTATCTCTTTTGAATTTTTATTGAAATCTAGTGTTAGAAGTAATTGTTAGAGTTAATCTTAGCATAGCATATTTGTTTCCTTGAAAGTTATTTAATTCTAATATTTTGAAATTTTCAAAAGAAAAAAGGAGTATAGTTTTCCAAGCCAATAGCTTAATAAACCAGCAAATGCCTACCGTATGGAGTTACATATTATCTTTAGTGACTTATCTAGCACAATTACAACCCAATCATAAAGATTTTGGAGACTTCATCCATATATGTGCTGACATTGATTTTTTGTCATTGATGTCAACATATTTCTTTATTCCTTAGTTTGTTCAGTTAAGGGTTTTTGTTTGGTATGGACAATCTATTTCAGATCAATTTTCATGAAGTTGTAGATATTTTGTGGAATGTTTATACTTGATCTTGTTCAATTTGCATAGGTTCACTTTATGATTTGAGGAAGTTATGTGTGATTTGTCAAAGGATAATTTTCTAGTTATTCTAGAGATGATAGTGTTTTAGTTTTTGGTTCAGTGAGGATCATTTATGTAAGATTTTTTATTTCTAACCTTGTGATGATTTTAGGACATCAATGTGTGTTCTCATCTCAAATGGTTCATGATTTGGATGCTGGTAAGCTATTCTTCTTGAGTGACATAGGTTGATGTTTAGTGTTCTTGATGAATAGTGCATAGACAATTGTAGAATTTGAGATAGATATGTTTGTGTTATTGTTGTGGTAATTCATGTTGCTTTTTGATGTTTCTAGATCATGTTCTATTCATTTTGGTGGACCGCATTGTGTTATATGACTGGATTTAGTGATTTGTCTTCGACGTGTTGATGTTCTTGGCCGACTTGATGGATAGCATGTTGTGAAGATTTATAGAGTGATCTATGGATCATAGTGTGTTTGTGGATGAAGGATTTGGGTCCTAGCTATGTCTTTTTTTATTTCTTTGATCACATCGAGGATTTTGTATTACTCTTTGTAATTAGGTCCCAATAAACCTTGTTGCAATATGTTGATGTAATGTATTTAAAGATGTAATCTTTTCTATTGAGATAGAGATATATGCTGGATGGAATGATATGTTAGTGGATGTGCGAAGAGGTATAAGTAGAATCTAAAATAAATTCATAATAGAGATATACTTCATTAGAGTTGTATTGGCATATTAGAGATGTTATTAGTCAATTCACAATTTAGTGGATTGTAGTCCACCTAGGGTTGTTTTCCTTATTGTAATCTCATGGTTTTTTCCTCGGGGTTGTTTCCCTCAGTTGTGTTTAAGCAGTGAGCTCTAGATAGTAATCCTAAATGCATGTGCATTCCCCTATTGTACCTTTAATGAGGTTATATGTGCTATTATATCATCTAGTGGGTTTGATCCCCACCGTGGTTTTTCCCTTAACTGAGTTTCCATGCAAAAAAATTTGTGCTGTGTGTTCTTATGTTTATGGTTTAGATCTTAAATGTTCACATTAAGTAAAGAAGTTGAGTATTGTAAAGATTTGGTTTTGACACAACTTTTTTGGACACAACTGATTCAACCCCCCCTCTCAATTGTGTGTGTTGCCTTATTTCTATCAAAAGAACCTTAGGATCAATTCCTATTGCTCTTACAAGAAGGGATCTAATCTTCAAAGCCATGTTATTATGCCATTTTTTTAACATGGTAAAAAAAGTGGCATGAGAATGGTCTCAAGTGAAAAGGTTGGAAAACATCATCTCTTTTTTACTAAGAGGTATCTAAAGGTACTTAGATCTATTGTAAACAAGAGTGATTTCGTTGAGATTACACATCATCGAAATATCCAAAAGGAAAAGGGTAAGCCTAGAGGAAACATTGTTTCTCACCAGGAAGGAGAATCTTTACCATAATTGAAATTTACTCTCCCTACTACTAATGCACTACCTATAATTCTAAACATACCTCCACCTCCTCAAATAGATTTCTTTACCAATGCCCATAACTCATCTGTGAATTTGGTAGCACCTCTTCATGATCTACCTAAAAATATTGAGAAATTATCTTCTAATTTTATACATGGAGAATCCAAAATAGAAGAAGAGAAAATTTGTGCATTCAACGAAATATATAATCAAAAGTATGTTTCTTGCCAAGATGTATCTTGTCATCTCTTCCCTTATATTGTAGGATAATTCAATTGGTATTTGTAATGCAGTCAAGCTCGGTGGATCCAATTAAGGACTGACCAACCTTGCAGCCAAACCAATATGTAGCAGAAATACACAATAAAAACAATAGATTTGTAATGAAACAGATGTCTTTATTCATCAAATCACCAATTACATGCAATGTGTTGGGCTATAAGGCCTTCCCAGTTACGACTAGATAGAAAGTAGGTAACAGTCTACAAGATCTCATAGGATCCAAATCTTTTCCCCAACATCAGCATTCAGCTAGCCCAGGTCTGTAACACACAGCACATTGGTAGACACCCAGAAAAGATCTAAACTTGTACTCCAACTTCCAAGCAATCTTCCTGCTCCTAAGCTCGTAGGCTACTAACCTTCCTTCCAACAATCTAATGCCCCTAAACAACTACCCAAGCATCTTATAAATACTGATTCCCAGCCACAAGTCAGTTGATGAAACAATAAACCTTTACAAAAAAATATTAAATGCTAAAAACATCAGTCGGCTCTCACATAGCCTTACAAAATAAATAAACTCTCAAAGATGGCCCCAAACAATCATCAGATCTGCATAGAATAATGCAACACACTAGCTCTAGGTCCCCACACATCCAACAGTCAATCCATAACATGAGGAGCATGACCCAAATTAAATGCACTAGTCGGTCAAGATGATCTATCCAAACAATCCAGTCAGTAAGCAAGAACATCGAGCAATAGAAGAAATAACCAAGCACCAGTTGACCAACCATGCCAGGCATGACCGAGGAACATAGTTATCACTGAGCGCTAGTGAACTGATGCCTTCAGTCACCAAGTGTTCTTCAAAGACTGAGCACCCCGATAACCATAGAAACTGAGCAACCAGTCTCCCAAACCGAGCAAGAACTCCACCAAACCAAGATCACAACTAACAATCTACCTTCAAAGACAAACATATTTTTGGTTGATACAGGATTGCCAAGAATCCTAGGATGCTCCTGCATCAATTTGAACCTAAACCAAGGATCCATTACCACATGTCCAAAGAATTTGAGACTAAATTCCTAAATCAATTGAATGTCTATGTGGTCTTGACAATTTTGTATCATCAACTTGTATCTTGTAGAAAAGAACCTAGTGATCCCTTGGCTATGTTTAATCATCACTTTCACAAGATGCATAAAAAATTAAAATCCCATATGTCATGCCTACTAATGCAACAATTTAAGTTTATTTCAAATACTTATATCCTTTAATGTCTATTTTTAGAGGCTCCCACCATAGAACATTGACTCTATGGAGAAAGTATGTAATGAATCTATTATGTTTAATCAATAAATGGATCCTCAAGTTAGGGGGAACTTTGGAATGATGCCATCATTTGGGACTCCAGGAATAACAAACCCAATCCAACAATAAACCATGCTTTAATGAATAATACATCTCTACTAGATCCTATCCCCATTGCTTGCATAGTCCACCACTAGCAATAACATATATGGTACATGGGATCCATAAGGTTGCATTTTTTGATTAATGAAAGTTGCCTCCCAAAGAGCCTAATAGTCATATCATAATGGAGATCAAGGCTATGAAAAAGAATCTTTCACAAGTAACCAATGAGCTTAGTAGATTGAAATTGAACCCACCTATAGCTCAAAATTCTTATCCTCAATCATCCACTACCCTGAATTCTATCCTTAAAATTCAAACTCTCAAAATCAAAACTATAATTATTACAACAAAGATTCTGTGAGAAGATGATTTGGGTAGAAAAGACCCAATCTCCCTTGGAATACCTGTCCTAACAATGGAAGTGCACTCGCTAAAAATGTAAACATATATTAATGTGATGATATTAATTTTGTAGGGTCTACAGGTGGATTTCAAAACAAAAGTATCTATCATGAGGGAATGTATAGTGATACACCACTGAACCCTAAAATAGAACTTATTCCATCCAGTGTTATAATGTTAGACTCCTATGTGCCTGAGGATACATAGTACCAAATAATAATACTATAAAGGATGAGTTTGTGTTCTCATTCCAAAGGAAAAGTGAACCAGAGTATTTAGAAGTTCACACTTTTCAAAATAGCCATCATAATACTTCCAATCTAAGAAGCAGTAAAGAGCCCCTAATAGATGGGATACCTCTCAGATCATACCTGACTCTACCTGATCCGCATGCTAGTAAAAACCCTATGCTATCTAAAGGACCCAGTGTTGTGGTGTCAAGCCCCATGAATGCACCCTCAATAACTAGGAATTCTCTCCAAGTTTTGGAAAAGTACAATGTAGTAGAAGAGTTAAAGAAAACTAAAGTGAGAATTCCTATGTATTACATGTTGAAGAGTTGTCCTTCGCAAAGGGAACTCTTATTAAAATATCTTGACCATACAAAACAAAGTGCTCCTATTGTTGTACCATGCACTCTTGTATTAAATGTTAATAAAACCAAAGATTTTCCTACCATGTTCAAGGATAAAGCTAAAGTGCCCCCATTCCTATTGAGTTTGAAGAATTTTGGAAAGAATTTAAACAACTTCCTAATAGATTTAGGGGCCTCTTGTACTATCATACCATAATCCATATTCTAAAGGCTAGGAATGATTCCCCAACTAGCAAATAGGGTTGTCATATAGTTACATAAAATGAAAGTAAAAGTGGTAGGCATTATAAAAGATGTTCATGGGTATGTGCAAGATCATGGTATGCCAAAAAGTGGCGATGTGAAAAAAACTTATTTTCACTCATCCAAAAGCGCACAAATAGATTTGTTGACTTTTTGGTAGGCCTAGGTGTCAGTACACCTGGCCAAACCAAAAGCCAAACCTGAAGGCATTATCAAATATCTGATATTATCAGATATCTGATATTTTCCAGTGAATATAAATCACTGTACCCAGTCACGTTCAACATTTTTCCATTGCAAAAATGTGAACGCAACTAGGCTTTCGGATATCTAGTCCCATATCCCCCATCCAATTTTTCCCAAATTTCCCGAGTAAGTGAAGCTTCTATTTTTTATTGTTTTAATTTTTTTTATTGTTTTTAAATATAAATATATAGTTTTTTATATAAAAATTAGGATACCAATGAGTTTTTGTATTGTTTTTTAAAATTCATTGTAATTATCTATTTTTTTGTCATTGCTATCAGACATGGAATTAGAAACCTTCCTAATGATCCCGTAAACAATCCAGACCCACCTTCCAACAATCCCCCACCTCCAGAAGATGTACCTATCACAAACCCTCATCGTTTAGAAGATCTAATAGGAGATAATCTAAATGAACTTAGAGGATTGGAAACCACATATGCTAATATCCCAACATTGCACCCCATGTTTATGACATTGGACACAATAATTGAAAACATGGAGAAACTAACACAGCAACATAATGTTGCACTTCTTTGGTGAAATTCCATGCATGCCCAGTTTGATGATGGGCTTGATTATGATCAAGTCATGAACCTAAATATAAAAAAACATGACATAGCTAATCTTTTTGTGGATCCTAAAACTGGTCTAAAAGTAGACCCTAAAAAAACTAAGTTGTCAATTAAATGGTGCACAAATAGTGCAATACATGACAACTTTTGGGACCGTTGGTGGATGGTTTTTGATAGACCACCTCACAATAATTTGGAGGTCCCATTTTATTTTCTTAGATAATTGTATGCTGAATTTGTGCTCGGTCACAAGGTGGATTATCAAAGTATGAGACAGAACCAGGGTGTAGATTTAGGTTCTCTACAAGATAGGCCATCATCACGATGGGTGAAATCTTGTACATATGTCCCCCCTCCTGAGATTTCACCACATCCCACAATGTAGCATCCAGACATTATTGTTGAGGCCAGCTCACATACTATTTGAGCCATTCACACGTTGAGTGATCTCCTGGTTACATAGAACACATTGTTGCCTCCTCTTGATGTTTCTAGCACTTCCACGAGCTCACATATTTGTGTGGCCCACACTTGCGTTATATGAAAGAATATTTGCCTTGGTCCCCTGACTGATAGTGATACATATATTTTTGGCTTCGATGGGGATGACTCTACACATCACACTATTAGAAATAGGGAATACTGAGAGGGGGGGGGTGAATCAGTATTCTAAAAACTTTATCTTTTTCCCAATTATGGATATAATAGATTATCTTTATACATGCATAACATAAGAAGCTAAACAACATGCATAACAATAAAGAACTCATAACACATTATTTGTTCTCGAGGAAACCCTAGCCAAGGGAAAACCCCGATGGGGATGGTACCCACAAAGATCCACTAATCAAAAGTATCATGTTAAGGATGTTGACCTTGTTAGGAATCTATTACAAGCATATAGTGTATCAGTCCTGATTAAGGGACTATAGGCCTTGTTAGAAGCCTCAACCCTATTAGGAGTTGTAGTACAAAATGTGATTACTAGATGAGCCCACTGCCCAAACAAGTAATGTACACTGATTACAAAATAGGTTAAGGTACATAACCTTATACTACTTGCATCAATATCACTTCATTGATCTTTCACTATTGCTATTACATATGCTTCATATAATTCGCATCATACTACTACAATTACTTGCTACTTGTATCAATATTCTTCTTTCAATTACAATTACATTTACATTTATACCAATAGCTTTATCCAAGAGTTAAAATCTATGATTTCATCCCTTTATATTTTTAAGTCATTATTTTGATAAACAAAATAATCCCTTAACTCTTTACTAGTTCTATCTTCATATTCTGTCCTATCGGCTTCACACTGTCTTCGGTAAAACTATCATAACTTCTTCCATACATGTTGTACTAACTTGCACTCTAAGATGGGTGATCAATAGTCATCATAGAGTCTATGTTCAAGTGTGAAAGCATTGAACTTACTCTAGTCAATGCCGCAAACAAAAACTGTATCCAGGTTCACTGGTAAAACACTGTCTCACACTTAGACAAATTTGCAATGTGCTCTGTCATACTTTCTCTCTAACTTGTGTGATCTTCATGTGGATCATATGTTTCTATAATGACAACATCTATGCAATCAACTCAGCCAAATTGCCAACAATCTTCCCCTTTGTCATTAGTGGCAACATATGAGAAAATTGGCTAAGTGTACAAGTCAAAATCTCAAAAAATGTTTAAAATTGTGGCCATAGTATAAAATACATACTATCCTTATAACTCCTCTAAAAATTATTTCCTCTAATATAGTACTCCCCCTAAGAGTAACAACCCTTATCATATACTATCAATTTTCTTCTATATATCTCTCCCCCTTTGACAATAATGACAAAATAAGGTAGGGAGGGTCATAAAATTGTATCACAAAAAGATTA
Organism: Chamaecyparis obtusa; assembly: GCA_027943335.1. Taxonomy (NCBI): domain Eukaryota; kingdom Viridiplantae; phylum Streptophyta; class Pinopsida; order Cupressales; family Cupressaceae; genus Chamaecyparis; species Chamaecyparis obtusa. The sequence continues at coordinate 632,555 of BSBK01000882.1, forward strand.
TACCTCAATTTATTTATTGCAAAGCCGGTAGGCTTGCAACACAATCTGCAAAATCTATCTTCATGGCTTCTATCTCCTTCTCCCATTATTTCTTAATGGAATCTGCCACATTGAGTAGTGCACTCAGTCCATAAGAAGCAATTTCACATGCTTGGAGGTTTTCAAAGTTAAATTTTTGAAAAGATGTCTTTTTTGAAAGACAATCTTCCAACTATTCTTCAATTATGCTCAACTTCATAGAAACATGCTCTCTCAAAAGAGTATATATTCTCAATTTCCTATCTTTCTCATCTTGTACAACTCTGATTTCATCATACAATTTTCTAACTTTCTTCTTAACATTACAGACCTTCACATTTGGGTTTGATAGAAGGTTTGTTTCATTTAGAATCTCTACTTCCTTAAATTTTATCTTCTGATCTTCCTCAGCTGTCAAAGTCTCTGATTTTGTACATTGTATGTACAAAGATTTTCCTATTTCCAAGTGCTTCCTCAAATCCTTGATATAGATATCAAGAGTACTAATATCATTGTTGATGTACTGATTGATGTTCAAAAGCATTCTAGCCTCATAGTTTTCTTGTGCTTTCACTTTTGCAATATCAGCTAGGTGTGTGAATTCATTATCAAAGGTCTTCATTACCTTCTTTGCCTTCTCCATAGGGTCTGCTTCTAAAATTTGTGTGGTCACAATACTTTGTAACTTCTCAATTAGTTCCTTCGGACACCCTTCAAGACTCTTCACCTTCTTATTCTTTCCAATTATTTTATTTAAGGATGTAATCAGTTCCAAATGATCATCATCATCTACTTCTTTTCCCAAATGCTCAATTATAGAGCCAATTTGAGTCTTCTTTCCAGTCTCAAGAGTAAGACTAATATCTTCTTTTGTGGGAAGGGAAACTTGTTCTTCTACAACTGGTGGTTTCACAACTATGGTCTTTGTCATCTCTTCTTCTTTTGTAGCTTCCTGTTCCTTAAAGGCCAAATTGTCAACAATGTTCTCCAAATTCTTGAATATATCTTCATCAATATCCAAGGTTATTTGTGTACCTTCTACATTCATTGTTTCATCTTCAATATTAATAGGTAGAGAAGAGGGAATGTCCTCTTGTACCTTCTCACCTGCTTTCTCTATTGCAACTGATGATTCTCCAACATATTTTGTCATAACCTTGATAACAGCTTGTTTAGTCTCAGAATTTACTTCTTCATACCTACCTCCCATAATCTAAATTGTTCTCCTTTTGGTTCTCAAATGGGTGCTTAGGGCCTTCATGATCTAGTTGAAATGTGCTTCATCTTTTATTTCACAAAGCTTCCTCACAAGCTTTTCTCTGATAGTTGTCTCTTCATCTAATGCTCTCTTCTTTCTGTTCAGAAGTTTGTTATAAAGATCATTAGGTATTTGTCCTTGAATAGTATCAAACTTCTTGCCAGTCAAGATCATATGTTTCACAACTGCATTCTCTATATTAATTCTATCAGTATAATCATAAAGATCATAATATTTGTTCATTCTTGCAAAGTCACCATTCTCAATAATCTGCTCATTAAGCTTTTCAACTTTTGGTTTCCAAGCTTTCTTCTTTGTAGTGACATCATCTTTAACTTTTGCAATCTTTCTTGGAATAGGTTGCACTAGATTTTTATGTCTCTTTCCTAGTCCAATGGCACTCTCCTTAACTCTTTTGCTAGGTGTGGAGGAAGTGGATCTAGTAGACATCTTTGTTTCTATGTCCTTCTCAGGTACTTCCACTTTCACCTTTACTTGTGGTTCTTCCTGTGGCACTACAATAGATGATAAAGGAGGGATAGAAAAAACTTCCTTTTGTCCACTCTCTCTGATTGTTGCTGCTATCTATTTTGCTACCAAAAACTCTCTCTCTGTCATTCCTGTATCTTTTAAGATTTTCTTAATAGTGCTCTCAACTCTCTTCTTAGACTGTTTCTCTTCAATTAGAATCTTTGCGGAGTTGAAGTTCTCCTCAAAGGTTCCAAACCTGTTACACTGAGTGTCCAACTTACACTTCAGTAGTCTACTAACATACTCTTCAGTTTCTACCTCAGATATTTCATAGCCAAGAGGGTCTATGAACTCTATTCTAGGCTTAACTACTTCAATATAAGTAAGGTCAGTATCCACCATAAAACATATATCATCTTTATATTTCTCAACAAGAGACTTAGGGATCCTTGATCTGCTAGACATAATAGTCTGAAATGTCTTAATAACAAGTATTGCACTCTCATTAACACTGTTAATAGCATGCTTTATGTATACTACATTAATCCTTTCCATTGTAGTTTGTCCATCATTCCAATCATTTCCTATGGTGTAAGGAAATCTCCTCAAAAGATGAAAGAACATGTATGTGATTAGAGATGAGAACCTAAACTATGTATACTTAGTTTTCTTGATCTTCTCCAAGTTCTCAAACAATTGAATTCTAAGAATTTCACACATATCAACTGGTACCTTGTCAACACACATAAGATAAGTTGCATGTACCATTCTAGCTACCATGTCATCTTCTCTTGAATTAGCACAAAACTTAGTAGTTAGGATCTTGCAAATGTATCTCACATCAACTTGTTTGATCTTGCTAATCATAATTCCTCTACCATGATAGGATGAATTAGTGTTGTCAATGACTATTTTTCTCATGTTTTTCTCATTAAAAGGAATAGCTCCAGTCTTAGATAATCTAGTGACTTCATGAATGAAATCAGCTATAATATCTATCGCTCTATCCTCTAGCCAAAACTTTCCATTATGAATTCTACTCAAAATGATCTTAGTGCATTCTTCATTATCAAATTCATATTGTAATCCATATTTGACAATTTCATTATGTTCCAAGTATTCAAAACCTTGTTTCAGTGTCATATCCTAATTGTACATCTTTTGATATTCATCTGTAAAATCACTATCATTTACTATCTCTAGTTTGCATCCAAGATAACTCCTGACATTCTCTAAATGTAAAACTTCGTTGGGTACAAATGATAATGCAAACCTAGGGTCTTCTTCCAATGGTTCTATTGGTTCCCTTTTCAATTTAGATCTATTATTATCTCTGGCATTGTGTATTAATGAAACATCTATGATTTCTTCAAATGCCTTTACTGATTCAAATATTTGTCAAGTAAAATACCTCAATTTCATGATTTTAGGGCTTACATAGATTCGACACACAATTCTTTTCCAAATCCTTGCAAAATGCTTTCTATCACTGCTCTTTGATCTCCTTGACACTTTAATTCACTTTGATGATCAAATAATACCGATCATAACCTTTGATTAATTTAATCTCACTTAGATCTAACATCGCATTCAATTCTTTTGTCGCTTCTTTCCAAAAAGTTGTCTCTACTAACCTGCAAAACTTAAAACTTCTTGCAATCTTGCAAAACATAATATTTTTCTTTGCACTCTTAACCATAGCATTAGAATATCATAAACTACCTTGCATTAACTATGCAAGACTCAATTCATCATATATCTACTTCTATACTAAATCTAAGTTCCTATTCTACTGTAATTTACATGAATTAAGTACTTTGAGATAGGTCAGGTAAAGATTCATTCTTATCTTTCAATACTTCACCTTTCTGATTACCTTCAATGTTGAATATGTCTCCTTGATCTGTGCTTTTGATAAACTTCACTTCATCTGAATTACTACAGTATCCTTTCTAACTGTTACTAGCATCTTCATTTCTTCTTGCATGATTCCTGGGATTAGGGTTAGGATGAAAAACTCTATTGTTCATTTTGCAAAACCTTGTTGTATGTCCAATCTTGTTGCATATCTGACAAACAATTCCATTGTTTCCATATCTCGGTCCAGGTTGATTGATTTGGGATTTGCAATTTCTAGCAATGTGTCCAACCTTGTTGCATCTATAACATACTACTCCACTTCTTCTGTTCATATCTTCAATAGGTTTCTTATCTGCATTGTTAGTATTCCTAAACATTCTACTCCCATCATTATTCTCAATAAATTTAGGTTTCTTACAATCAATAGTTCTATGTCCAAAACCATGACAATTGTAACAATAACCATTAAGAGGTTTAAATTGTTTACCTGTGCAATCTCTCTTCATGTGACCAATAGTATTACAAGAAAAACATCTACCTTTGAATTCTCTTTGCATACCTTTGGGTGATTCCTCTTGCTTCGGTGATTCTTCTTTAGGTGTATCTTCAGATTTGTTGATCTCATCAGGCTTCTTCTCATCCATGCTTTCAGATATCTTCAAATCTGGTTCCTTGCCTTCATCATTTGCTTTGAAAGTGTTGAATCCAAGACCAGTCTTATCATAGAATGGTTTCTAATAAGATATTTGTTCATCAATCTTCTCACTAGTTGAATATAGCCTTTCAAGTTGTTGTTTGGATTGAGTCAGTTCACCTTTCACAATCTTATTGTATTTCTCAAGTTCATCATACTGTAAATTGACTTTCTCAAGTTCAGATGTTACTTTAGAAAGTTTAGATTTTAGTCCTTCATTTTCAGTCTTTAGACTTTCATTCTCAGATTTCAAATTTTCTTCATTCTTGCTGTTTCCATCTTTCAAACTAAGCTTCAAATTTTCTATCTTCAATTCATGCTTAAGGATCTCATTTTCTTTTTCCATATTGTCATCATAATCTTCAATAAAAACTTTGAATTCTTTTTCAAATCTCAGATCTTCCAATTTGTTTTTCAATTTCTCAATGAGGTTCTTTGCATCATCATACTTTCTTTTCAAAGTATCTTTTTCAATAGTAAGCAAGTCAATCTGTTCAAGAGCTTCTTCAAGATTCTTCTGTAGTTGATCCATATCCATAGAGATCTTACTCAAGTTGTTAGGCTTTCCTTGAATGATTCTTTTTTGAGTAACTAAGCTCTGATACCAATTGTTAGAAATAGAGAATACTGAGAGGGGGGGGGTGAATCAATATTCTACAAACTTTATCTTTTTCCCAATTATGGATATAACAAATTATCTTTATACATGCATAACATAAGAAGCTAAACAACATGCATAACAATAAAGAACTCATAACACATTATTTGTTCTCGAGGAAACCCTGGCCAAGGGAAAACCCCAGTGGGTATGGTACCCACAAAGATCCACTAATCAAAAGTATCATGTTAAGGATGTTGACCCTGTTAGGAGTCTATTACAAGCATATAGTGTATCAATCCTGATTAAGGGACTATACGCCTTATTAGAAGCCTCAACCCTATTAGGAGTTGTAGTACAAAATGTGATTACCAGATGAGCCCACTGCCCAAACAAGTAATGTACGCTGATTAAAAAATAGGTTAAGGTACATAACCTTATACTGCTTGCATCAATATCACTTCAGTTATCTTTCACTATCACTATTACATATACTTCATATGATTCTAAATTTTAATCTAACTTGGGGTTTCACTTTTGTATTTGAATGCAGTATCCATTAGAGTCGAAGATTACTTCAAAGAGGCTCCATTTTGATGATCCATCAATAGAATAGGATGTCGTAGAAATATTTGTAGTTGAACTTCTTATTTTGAGATGTCATATGACATATTTTGAGATGGTGTATGCCACATTGTATCTAGATATGTTGATGTATAATCATGGGGACATCATTATTGTTCATTTTGATATATATATATATATATATATATATATATATATATGAAACTTGATATTCGATCCAATTTTTTAATTATGTTCATTTATTCATTGTTAGTATGTAAATATGCTTGTGTGTATGTACTCTTGTGTACAATTTATGCCTTAAGTATATTCATGTATATTCGAGTACAATATTCATAACCTAAATTCATGTGTATGGGCTACGTGCATGACTTAAGTGAATTCATGTTGTATGCTTTATAATTATGTGCTATATGTATGCTTCATGACTTAAGAAAATTTATGTGTACGCTTTATGTTCTACGTGTGTTCACACATGTAATTCATCATTTGAGGTATATAAGGATATATATTAAAGTGGTTTCAAGGTTTGTAGACTTACCTTTTACTCTCAATGGCTAAAAGACTTCAAACTAGCCTAATTACATAATCAAACACCCTTTTGGCAATAATCAAACACCCTTTTGGCCATATCAAAACATATTGGTCTTTTGGACAAAATATCAGTACTCTATCTGTACCCCTGCAAATACACTAGGAACGCCTAAGAAACACGGTCTTCTAGTATCTCATGGATTGTCAATACCTCTCACGAGGTCTGAGTTATGAGGCTTGATAGTTTGTTGAATAATCATGCTTAGTGCAACTTTCAACTGACCCTCACTGCAAGTTTTGGCATCGAGCGAGACTGGTGTGCTAAATTTAAAAAAATTTGAATCTCCCAGAATGAAGAGAGGTTATTTTAGGCCTTGGAAATTCCATCCTATAGCATCTCACGGATCTCTGATACCTCTCACAGGGTCTGAGTTATGAGCCTCGAAAGTTCACTGCCCAATCATGCTTAGTGCACCTTGGGGACACTTTGGTCCGACATGGTTTGAAATGTTCTACTGACTCAGTAGTCAAAATGAGGTTGTACCTAGCATTTACCCACCCAACTGGAGCTAATAGCATAGTCCATTTGGTGCCAAGATGAATGGTTTAGAAGTAATCCATTGGTGCAAGTTTCAACTTACCCTCACTGCAAGTTTTGGCATCAAGAGAGACTGGCGTGCCAAATTCAAAAAAATTTGAATCTCCCAGAATGGAGAGAGGTTATTGTAGGCCTCAAAAATTCCATCTTTTATCATCTCATAGATCTATGATACCTCTCATGGGGTTCAAGTTATGAACCTCAAAAGTTCGCTACCCAATCGTGCTTAGTGCACCTTGGGGACACTTTGGTCCAGTGTGGTCCGAAATGTTCTACTAACTCAGTGGTTGAAACGGGGTTTCTCCTAGCATTTACCCACCTAATCGAAGCTAATGGCATAGTCCATTCGATGCCAAGATGAATGGTTTGGAAGTAATCCATCAGTGCAACTTTCAACTGACCCTCACTGCAAGTTTTGGCATCAAGCGAGACTAGCATGCCAAATTAAAACAAATTTGAATCTCCCAGAACAGAGAGAGGTTATTGTAGGCCTCAAAAATTTCATCTTGTAGCATCTCACTAATATTCGATACCTCTCACGGGGTCTAAGTTATGAGGCTCAAAAGTTCGCTGCCCAATCGTGCTTAGTGCACCTTGGGGACACTTTGGTCCAGTGTGGTCTGGAACATTCTGTTGACTCAGTGGTTGAAATGGGGTTGTGCCTAGCATTTACCCACCCAACCAGAGCTAATGGCACAATCCATTCAGTTTCAAGATGAATGGTTTGGAAGTAATCCATTGGTGCAACTTTCAACTAACCCTCACTGCAAGTTTTGGCATCGAGTTAGACAGGCATGCCAAATTCAAACAAATTTGAATCTCCCAGAATGGAGAGAGGTTATTGTAGGCCTCAAAAATGCCATCTTGTAGCATCTCATAGATCTCCAATACCTCTCATAGGGTCTGAGTTATGAGGCTCGAAAGTTTGCTACCCAATCATGCTTAGTGCACCTTGGGGACACTTTGGTCCAGCATGGTCCAGAATGTTTGCTGACTCAGTGGTTGAAATAGGGTTGTGCCAAGTGTTTACCCACCCAATTGGAGCTAATGGAGTAGTCCATTTGGTGCTAGGATGAATGGTTTGGAAGTAATCCATTGGTGCAACTTTCAACTGACCCTCACTGCAAGTTTTCACATCGAGCGAGACTAGCATGCCAAATTCAAACAAATTTGAATCTCCCACAATGGAGAGATGTTATTGTAGGCCTCAAAAATGTCATCCTCTAGCATCTCATGGATCTATGATACCTCTCATAGGGTATGACTTACGAGCCTCAAAAGTTCGTTGCCCAATCGTGCTTAGTGCACCTTGGGGACACTTTGGTTCGGCATGGTCTGGAATGTTCTGCTAACTCAGTGGTCAAAATGGGGTTGTTCCTAGCATTTATCCACCCAACTAGACCTAATCACATAGTCCATTCGGTGACAGAATGAATGATTTGGAAGTAATCCATTGGTGCAACTTTCAACTGACCCTCACTACAAGTTTCGGCATCGAGCGAGACTAGCGTGCCAAATTCAAACAAATTTGAATCTCCCAGAATGGAGAGAGGTTATTGTAGGCATTGGAAATGTCATCTTGTAGCATCTCATGGATCTCTGATGCCTCTCATGAGGTCTGAGTTATGAAGCTTGAAAGTTCACTGCCCAATAGTGCTTAGTGCACTTTGGGGACACTTTGGTCTGGCATGGTCTGGAACATTCTGTTGACTCAGTGGTCGAAATAGGGTTGTGCCTAGTGTTTACCCACCCAACTGGAGCTAATGGTGCAATCCATTCAATGCCAGGATGCAATCCTTGAACACTATCCCTTCACCAAGGAATCATCATTTTACTTTGGACACATTTGACCAATTTTGACTCAATGACTCCAACTATTACATCATTTGACGATACAAATGTAATGGAATTAAGATAATAGAAATGTAAGGATACAAAATTAAGATGATACAAATTATATAAGGATACAACATTCATAGTAAGGAAAAATGTTTTTTGCGCTTTACATGGCATTAAGACGATACAAATGTGAGTTTTTAATATTTGCAGATCAACCCCATGGTCTCTTTTATATTTCTAATTTTGCATCTGAATTTTTATATACAAAATTTGGCATCTAAATACGCACATTACATTTGATTGTTGTTTTTATATACAAAATTTAGCATCTAAATATGAACATTACATTCGATTGTTATTTTTATATACAAAATTTGGCATCTAACTATGCACATTACATTCTATTGTTGGTTTTATATACAAAATTTGACATCAAAATATGCAAATTACACAGCTATATATAAAAAATAAGTGTCCTTTCCACTCCAATCCCTACATTCGGAAGGCAGAAGAAAAGTTAATAGAGAATATAAGAAGTGCCCTTTTGGCATCTAAATATGCAAATTAAATAACTATATTTTAACTTGAGTTGAACTTACCTATTGAAGTGTGCCTGAAGAGTCATCTCTTTGCTTGAGAGTATTCAATATTGCTTCATGATCAGCAGTACTAATAGTCCAAAGTTCCTTTGTCTTTGGTTTTCCTTGATGTTTCAACAACTTAACAATGGCTGCTATAACAAGGTGTGAATACATGAGAATGGTTTTGTGCTTCTCATAGTCTTCAAACGCAGGAATCCCATTATTTCTAATCATATATGTGTGCAACCATGTTCCTACAAAAACATGTGATCCTGTTGGATATGTGAACATATCATCATATGTCGTCAGTTGTGCAAGTTTCTACTTTCGCCATCCATAATGTGCTAACCAAAGATCTGATCTCTCATCATTACCTTCTAGTGGAACCAATGCAAAAACATGTCCTGGCTAGAGAGAACAAGTACAAGAGAATCAAGTTAAGCTAATCAGGTATGACCCCTTAAGACACACTTGAGGTTTCTAATGTCTTGAATGGGGTCATGATGACTTCCAAGGGGTCCTAACATGTGATAAGGCATACTAGGACCCCTAGGAAGTCCTCATGACCCCTTTTGACACATTAGAACCCTCAAGTGTATCCTAAGGGGTCCTGATAAGGTGTACTAGGAACCCTACGAAGTCCTCATGACCCCTTTAAACACATTTGAATAATCAAGTGTGTCCTAAGGGGTCGTAGGCCCCCTTAGGACACACTTGAGGGTTCTAAAGTGTCAAATGGGGTCATGAGGACTTCCTAGGGGTCCTAACACGTTCTTAGGCATACTAGGACCCCTAGGAATTCCTCGTGACCCCTTTCAACACATTTGAATGCTCAAGTGTTTCCTAAGGGGTCGTAAGACCCCTTACGACACACTTGAGGGTTCTAAATTATCGAATGGGGTCATGAGAACTTCCTAGCAGTCCTAACGCGTGATAAGGTGTACTAGGACCCCTAAGAAGTCCTCATGAACCCTTTCGACACATTTGAATGCTCAAGTGTGTCCTAAGGGGTCATAGGACCCCTTAGGACACACTTGAGGGTTCTAATGTGTCAAATGGGGTCCAGAGGACTTCCTAGAGGTCCTAACACATGATAAGGTGTACTATGACCCCTAGGAAGTCCTCATGACACCTTTTGACACATTTGAATGCTCAAGTGTGTCCTAAGGGGTCGTAGGACCCCTTAGGAAACACTTGAGGGTTGTAATATGTCAAATGGGGTCATGAGAAATTCCTAGTGGTCCTAACACATGATAAGGCATACTAGGACCCCTAGGAAGTCCTCATGACCCCTTTCAAAACATTATAACCATCAAGTGTGTCCTAAGGGGTCGTAGGACCCCTTAGGACACTCTTGAGGGTTCTAATGTGTCGAAAGGCATCATAAGGATTTCCTAGGGGTCCTAACACATGATAAGGTGTGTATACACCTAAAAATGGTCGCCTAGACTTTGGGCCCCATTTATTCAATTTATCAATCCTGAATCATTTTTATCAATAATCAATATTCTCAACATTATCAATTTCTTGATCAAATCTTAATTTTGATCATATATTGGATTTTTATCCTATGGGCTAACCATTTATCCTAAGTTTTTATTTACCTAAAAGGAATATTTCCTCCCCTTTTAATTAAATAAAAAGCCCCCACTTTCCTCTTATCCTAAGTTGCACAAATAAAGTATTATTCATATTTTATAAAAAGGAAAAAAGCACTTTTTGTCTCATATGGACATAAAGTCAACTCTTATTTTCCTATTGGAGGATACTTGTGCACATGGATTGCTCCTCTTTCAAACTCCACCGCTGATTAAGACTTTTTGCCTCTTAATCTCAATGGTCCATTTCTTGGCACTTCTTATAAAAGGAAAGCTCTCTCCTCCATTTGGATACCATGTTTTTATGCTAATGTTATGCTGCAGGTTTTAGGTGCATTTGGAGCTTTTGAAGATATTGAAGACTTGCTTCATTTCATTACATCATTTAGTTACATATTTCCTTTGCTTAGTTTGCATGATCATGGCATATTAGCTTAGTTTCCTTTTATGCAATAAGATAAGCTCACATAGTCTAAATAGGAGGCATTGTAATCCATTGCTATTTCCTTTCATAGATTAGTTGCATTGTACTTTCCTTTCATAGCTTAGATTGCATTCTTATTTAAATTTGCATTGCATTGCATATTTGATTCTTGGAGATATTGGCATTGTTGCCCTTGTCTTCACTTGAATCTCTCATTGTATGGTTGACTAGCAAGGTCACAAGCTTGTAGCTCTAGCTGAGAGCAATTTTCAATCTTGCAACTCCATACATAGAGAGCTATGAGCCACTTTGTGAGGCCTCATTCTTGAGAAACCTTGCATGTAATGGTTCATAGAAGTGTACCATTTTAGTGTGTACATTTCTGGCACCCACCGTGGGGCAAAGTAGACTAACTTTGTCCTTTGTTTCATTTGCATTTTCATCATTTTTCGGATTATTTTTCAGAAATTTTGCAGTTCTGGTTTTCTGTCTCAGAGTATCGCGCGATACTTCTCAGAAATATCGCGCAATATACCTTTGTATAGTGGTGCGACACTTCGCATGAGAGAAGAATCGCCTGCCAGTACTGAGGTATATCGCCTGGCATCGTGCGAAGTATTGCCCGCCCATAGTGAAGAGTATCGCCCAGACTAAGGTATATCACGCGACTATAGGAAATTGTGTCGCATGATACTAGTGAAGTCTGAAGTATATCGCCTAATCTGACAAAGACCTGCATTTCCAGTTTTATCATCTAAATTTGATCATTTTAGTTTGCTGTTTTATTTTACTATATTTAGATAGGTCTAGCCTGCATCTTTTAGCTTGAATATATCAGTTTATTGCGTATTTACATTTGAATTTTGATTTTGCTAACCTTGTTGGTCTAACAAGTTGTGTTTGTAGGTGCTCTCATTGCTTGAAATTTGCTAAAAATGCATGTCAAAGAGGGCTACTAACAGTTTTTGTAGGGCTGCCCAAGCATAAAAACAAAAAAAAAAAAAAAAAATTCTTGCTTGTTTATTTGCTTTCCTTCCAAGTGTGGCATTCACTAATTGTATTAGGAATCTTTAAAACCTTGTGAAAGAGATTTTGAGGTGGTAGGAGAAGTATGCTCTTCACCTTTAGGTGAATCAGAAAATCTTGACCCATCTTAAGGTTTTGGAAGCAAGGGAGTAATTGAATCTCTTTGTTTGGTGTGTTTGGGAGAATTTTTTGAGATAGGGGAGTATGCTCTTCACCCTTGAGGTGAATCAAAAACCTTGAACCTCATAAATTATCCATTTTTGTTTAGTTTAGGAATCCTTTAGCGGGCCTGCTCTTGAGCAATCAAGAGGAATGACTCAAGTGGGGACAACCTTGTCATCATTTTCCTTGGTGGCAAGTGATTCCAACTCACTATAATCTCAAGGCTATCAAGGACACCAAAAACCTTGGTAGACATAACACTTATCTTCATTTGATGTGAGTAGCTCGTGGGATTGCGACCATGGGGAAAACATTGAACAAGAATGCTTAAGGTACTCTTGAGGCTGCAAGGTCCTAGTCCTTTATGAGGAGCAAGAGGGGTGTTGTGAACGGAAATCTTTATTAAGAACCATTAGATAGAAGCCACCTTGTTCAGCTGCTTATCTTCTTAGTGCAAGGATTGATCCAAGTGGTTTACCCGGATCACCTTAAGATACTCACCATATGTGTCGCTTTGGTTGTGTCATTTGACACTTCCACGACAAAGCCAACATCTCTTGTGGGTAACCACTTGGTGTGAGGCAAGGGGGCATCAAGTTGTGGGCTAAGTTGGTAAGTATTGAGCCTTGACTTTTTAGGATAGATTTGTTTGAATTGTCTTCGGTTGTGTGATGCCAGTGCAAACGTTCTTACATACAAACAATCGGTAGCATTCATAGGGTGCTTTTTCAATTCTGATATCACAAGTGTTTGTCTTGACAAGGTTGCTTTTGCCCTTGTTTCAAGTGTTTGAGACATGTTTTATCCCTCACTATTTGCAAACCTGCCAAAATTCTGCTGATATTGTGACTGAAATCGAAAACATCAACCCTCAGACTAAAAATTTTTGACCAAGAAGACCCAAAAAATGCAAAATTTTACACAATTCTGGTCAAGAGTTGAACAATTCTACAACAGTATCGCACTCTATAAAGCGAAATATCATGCGATACTTCGCGCTTGCTAAAAATATCACCTGCTTTGAAGAGAAATATCACGCGATAGTTCATCCTTGACAGACTATCGCCCGACCTGCCTGGAGTATATTGCCCGCCAGTACTGAGGTATATTGCCTGGCTTCGTGCGAAGCATCGCACGGTTATAGGTATATCACCCCAGTAGCCTGGAGTATATCGCTTGGTTAATTTCTATCGTGCTTACAATTTGGTCAGTTTCAGTCGTTGTTAATCAGGTTAGATCTTAGAGTAGGCTTCTTGCCCTGACGTTTGAGACCTGTCTTGACTCTAAATTTTTGGTTTTTAGTCCTCCGGGATAGCATCATTTGATTTATGAAATCACTTTGGAATAATTGTCAAATTAGAAGATCATTCTTGGTGCCAAGCTTCATCTCTAAGATTGTTAGCTACATTCTTGGAAAATTTTAGTGCTCTTATTGTCCAAATCACTTTCATTTAAATCTCAATTTCAATTATCTTTTGGCCTAGCCCAACCTCCTGGTTCAAAAGTGCAAGGGTAGTCACCCTTTGATTTGAAGCACCTCTTTGACAGTGTTGGTAAAGCCCCTTTTTTTTATCTTCTCATTTCTCTTTGGACAATAGAGGACTTTGATTATCCTAGTTTGGTGTTGACACTTTGAGAGGTCACCTTATCATTGAGAGTATCCTTCTTTCATGTCAGTTATGACAAGGTACCAAGTCAATCAAGGGAAGCGACCCCCTATTTCCTTTAGCCAGTTACCACCCGTTAAGACTCATCGACAACATAAGAGAAAAGGACCCCTTTTTTATCAATCTCCTAAGAGTGAATCTGAGGTTTGTTTTAATCTGGGAGCTAATCCTAGTGAAGTGAGCACCTCTTTTGTACCACTTTCATCAAGTATGGACATGAGTTACACTTTCACCCGACAACAAAGAGAAGCCATGAATCAAACTCTCGAGGATATCTTCCAACAACATAGAAGAGAGTACGGTGGTTCTTCTCATGCCAGTCCACCCAGGTCACCTCCCAACAATGCGAGGTATTTTGATGCTCACCAGCAAGCCGAAAGACATCATAAGCAAGCTCACTCAGATTCAGGGTCACAACATGAAGACCAGAACAATGAATCTAGTGATCACCACATAAACATAGCTAATGCTATAAGACATTCGAGACCATCCTCCCCACTTAAAGACACCTCTCGATATGCAAATACAAGATTGAGAAGCATTGAGAGAGAGAAGCAAGCCTATTTGGATGAACAAGCTGCTAAAAAAAAAAAATTCAAACAACTAGAAGAAGGGAACATGTGTTGTTGGATATAAAGAAAAGAGTCACCCAAGAAGAAGAAGATAGACTCTACGCACAACAACTCCAAAGCCGATTCAACGGGAGGGGAACCAATAGTGGGACCAACTCGCCCCCATCTACCCCTTCGCCCAGTCCTAGAAGAAGATCAAGGATGCCCTCACGATCCCCAAGTCCTAGAGGAAGAAGGGTTTCAAGATATGACCATCATAGGAGACAGTCATCTCATAGACATTCAAAGCAACCCTCCCAATGAGCACATCATGGCTCACAACATGGAGGAAGTTATGCTAAATTTGATCACATGGATTTCATGACTATGCAACAAGAACCATCCTTTCAAGCATATGTGGAGCAATATGTGGAACAAAACAAAGATCAATTCTTAGAAATTCTTATTAACAAAGGCGCTAAAGTTCCATATAATTTTGATGTTCACCAAAAGATCAAGAAACAGAGCCCTTCAACTGATGAGGTGATCTTACAAATGCAAAAGGATATAGACAGGATGAAGGCTCCCAAGAGCACGTTTCATTTGGACTCCATATGTCCTAACCCCATTGACAAAAGTGTGGTGATGGTAGAATTCCTTAAGAAAGTTGAGTTCCCAACATATGACAAATATGATGGCACTGGTGACCCTCATGACCATGTTCGACAGTTCTACATAATGAGCTTTTCCTTTCACCATGAAGACTCCTACTTGATGAGA
Source organism: Chamaecyparis obtusa (assembly GCA_027943335.1). Taxonomy (NCBI): domain Eukaryota; kingdom Viridiplantae; phylum Streptophyta; class Pinopsida; order Cupressales; family Cupressaceae; genus Chamaecyparis; species Chamaecyparis obtusa. Next base: position 647,799 of record BSBK01000882.1, read on the forward strand.
TTATTCCCAAGGAGTTTAAAAGGTCAAGCCATGGAGTGGTTCACCAACCTTTCTCCTCCAGTAAAGACATTTAAAGAACTTGTCCAAAGGTTTGTTCAGCATTTTGCTTACAACTTATTGAGGTCGGTCACAATGCTTGATTTGTGCAAACTCAAGCAAAATCAAGGGGAATCTTTTGTCACATTTTTACAACGATGGAGGCGATTGTGTTCAAAATACCCAAGGACAATCCCTGAGGAGGAGAGAATTGATATCATTGTGAGCAATCTAATACCAGAACTAAGATATGAAGTCAAAAAAATCTCATTTAATTCCTTTGATACTATGGTAGAGGTGGCATGTCGCATTGAGGATGTCCTAAAAGAACAAGGAATTTTGGCTAAACCAACAAATAACAACAATAGCCAAAATAACAATACTAATGGTAACAAGGACAAAAAAAACTCCTATTAGAACAAAAACAAGCAAGTGGTCAACGACGAAATTGTTGACTCATCTCAACCCAAAAATGAAGGAGTTCTTAACCTCTCTCATGCAGTTCAAGCTATGAAGCTGCAGACGTCTTCAACACAACAAGACAAACCTAAGTATCAAAGGAGATCTAAAATAGAGAAGAGACAATTTACTAAATTGGGAGAATCTTATGCAAATGTTTTTAAGAAATTAGTTGCTCATAATTTAGCACACCCACAAGATCCTACAAAACATCGTATACCGGATCCTTTACCTCATTGGTGGGATGCTAAGGCTTTTTACGTTTTCCATAATGGGATTGGACACGACATAGAAAATTGTTTTAAACTCAAGCATCTTGTCCAAGACCTTATTGAAAAAGGACAATTACAAGTTGATGGTTTAACCACTAATGCGGATCATAAAGCCTTTAAAGAGCCCTTGCCTAAATATGAGAAAGGAGAGAATTCTAACAATAAGAATGGCAAGGCGGCAATCAACTACACCTACACACATGCGGAGAACGTTATTAACATGCTTGAAGTTGTAGATGATAGTGTCAACATGGTGAGAGAGAAAGATCCTTATGGACATAATGTGGACTCAAATCCTATGACTGATGAAAGACCCGTTGTGGTGATAAGAGGTCCTCACTCACAAAGAATGCCCCAGTCCCTCAATGCTGTCACTAGGGGTAAAGCTCAACCTCCCATTATTATCAGAGGCCCTAACACTAGCAAGTCTAAGCAGCCCATGTCCAAGGGCATTCCTCCCAAATCTTCCGTTGGTCTTGATTCCAATTATAATCTTATTGACCAATTACAACGAACACCCATGCAGATATCCATTTTTGAACTTTTAGAATTGTCCCCTAAACATAAGCGTGTCCTTGAAGATGCTTTGTGAGGAGCCAGTGTCCCTAACAACTTAGCTATTGATCAATTCCAAAATATGGTCAATCATTTGGCTAGCCCTCATTACCTCACCTTCTCAGAAGAAGACGAAAAATCCATCAGTCACCCACATAACTTGGCCTTACACATTGAAGTCATGATTCATAAAACCCATGTCAGGCGTGTACTAATAGATGGGGGTGCGGGGCTCAATATTTGTACCATGAGTTTGTTGCTGGCTCTAGGATATTCTGAGAACGTCATTGACACAAGGAAAAAGATCACAATCAAGGCATATGATGAAGCAGAAAGAAGTTCTAAGGGATTGGCCATTTTGCCTATTCGCATTAGTCCAGTAGAAAAGGATATCTTATTTCAAATTATTGATTTTGGACCTTTAACCTACAACATTTTTCTAGGTAGGCCATGGATTCACGAAATGCAAGCAGTCCCATCAACATATCACCAGTGTGTTAAATTTCCCCATAATGGTGTAGAAATTTGCATACTTGGAGATAGTGCTTTGTTAGTTAATAACATTTCTGCTGAATCACATGTACCTTTGAATAGGGAAGCTGACAGTCCTAGTAGTTCACTTGAACAATGCAAGCAGAAGTTTAAGACTATAGATCTTGGGATGGGAGATTATAAAATTGATTCTTTTACAAACATGCCAATCTCTCCTAGGTCTTATGGGAGACCATCACCAAATATGAAGCCTTAGTCATCAGCAATGACATTATTTGGAAAATTTGTTGAGTCTTCGGTTCCTGTTCAGGAAGAAAAGGAGGAAGTTGTCGTAAGGGATTGGATCTATCATGAGGAAAACTATAAACACAACGAGAACTTTGCTCCTTCACCTGAAGCTTATGGGAGAGGGTATACAATGGTTACGAATATGGGTTATCGTGGATATGGTCCCCTTAGTCATAGGCTAGATGCTAAAGCTGAGCCTCTTGATCATGCTCTTTTCAGACGAAAGAATAAGTCCATGGTTGGCTTAGGTTTTGAGAATAAGAAGAAGAAAGGTGTCCCTGTCCCAGCTGCGATGGACAGTGACAGTGGCTCAGACTATACTCCTGATCTTTCTAATCAACAAGATGTGTCTGATGATTGGGTGCCCTCAACAAATCTCCTTTGGGGAGATTCCACATATTTGATACTTGACAGTCCTACTATCCCAGCTGCGACGGATAGTGACTGTATGACTGCTATATCGATAATGGAAAGTGTTACTATCCTAGCTACGACGGATAGTACCAATGCTAGCACTAGAAAGGGGGAAACCCTTCCTAACCTTGAGGCTTCTACATCACGAGGCCCAAATGATGACTCAAACATAGACTCCCATGAATATGAATGGGACTCACTTTCAGATGCAACAGTTGATTTGGACATAGATATTGTCCATGCTTATAGTACCCAACCCGATGCGGCCAACGAGCTTAGTGTAGGACTAGAGGATTGCACTCCTCAAATTGCCTTAGTGGACGATGCTTCATTTGGTAGGATGAGTCCTAATTCGGGTATCTTAGGAGATGACTTGATGAATCCCGATTGTATGGTCACCAGAGATGACACCTTTCGCATAAATAACATTGAACCAGTCATTGACCTACCCCTTGTTCACTTGACCTAATTGACTGGTCTCAGTGCCATCAAGAGCCTATATTCCTCACTTTTCAGAATGATTACGAAATTGCCTGCTATTTGAATGCTCTTGAACCCGTGGCTTCTTCCACCAATGAACCTACAACCAGTATAACAGAGCCTGATATTAAGTACCTCAGTCTAAAAATAAAAGAGAAAGAAAAAAAGAAAAATAGGTCTGATGGCAAAAACCACTTTGTGGCGGTATCAGAACCAAAAATAGTAAAAAGAAATGACGCATCCGAGGGTGAAAACCTCTTTGAGGTGCCTAAGGATGGGGTACTTAATAACTTGCTGAGTTATTTCCAGGATAGATCATCAGTATTGATTGAGCCAACAAAGCCAGTCAATTTGAACACAGAAGAAACTCCTCAAATAGTCCATCTTTCTCAGTCTTTATCAGAAGAAGAGACCAAGGCATATGTACAGTTCTTACAAAAAAAGAAAATTAATTTTGCATGGACCTATTCAGACATGCCAAGGCTTGACACAAATCTCATAATGCATCACTTATCCATAGCTCCAGGTGTCAAACCAGTGAAACAGAGACTCAGAAAAATGCATCCACATGTAGCTCTCCTTGTCAAAGCGGAATTAGAAAAACTTTTGAGAGCTGGATTCATTAGAGCCATCAATTATGCAGAATGGATCTCAAACATAGTACCAGTTTCCAAACATGATGGGTCCATTTGTGTATGCACAGATTTTAGAGATTTAAACAAAGCATGCCCAAAGGATGATTTTCCACTTCCAAACATTGACATGATAGTGGACATGACAGTGGGCTATGAAATATACTCTCTAATGCATGGTTTCTCAGGGTATAATCAAATCAAAATAGCTCCTGAAGACCAAGAGAAAATAGCATTCACATGTGCATGGGGAACCTATTGCTGGAACGTCATGCCATTTGGATTAAAGAATGCAGGAGCAACCTACCAAAGAGCTATGACCACTATCTTTCATGATATGATGCACAAAAATATGGAAGATTATGTGGATGATACCCTGGCAAAATCAAGAAAATGGGATACACACCTCGATGATCTGGAAGTAATTCTAGATCGCATGGAATAGTTTCAACTCAGATTGAATCCAAAGAAGTGCGCATTTGGTGTCACCTCAGGAAAACTTTTAGGATTTATAATATCAGCAAAAGGTATCGAGGTTGATCCCGATAAGGTCCAAGCAATTCTAGCTATGCCACCTGTTCAAAATATCAGCCAAATGAGAAGTCTTCAGGGACGTCTTCAATCGATTAGGAAGTTTATTTCTCAGCTTGCAGATAGAGTGCAACCCTTTAACAAGACATTACATAAGGGTGCTTCTTGTGTTTGGAACGAGGATTTTCAAAAGAGCCTAGATTAGATCAAACAATACTTGGCTAATCCTCCGATCCTAATGCCTCCTATTCCAGGGAAACCATTGATCCTATATATTTCAGCTACAGACACTTCACTGGGAGCATTGTTGGCTCAATTAGATGATACTAGGAAAGAATGGGTCATATACTATATCAGCCATACTCTAGTCTCCTATGAGATCAATTACAATAACATTGAGAAGTCTTGTCTTGCAGTGGTGTTTGCTTCTCAAAAGTTGTGCCACTACATGCTTGCTCATACCATACATTTGGTTGCCAAAATTGATCCTCTTAAATACTTGCTTAGTAAGGCTGCCCTCATGGGTAGACTTGCTAAATGGATGATGATCCTAACTGAATTTGACATAGATTACATTCAAAGGAAGGCCATAAAAGGGCAAGCTATTGCTGACCAATTAGCTGATTTCCCAATTCAGGATAGTATGCCGGTCCAAGTGGAATTCCCAGATGAACATATCTTGTATACGACTACTCGCACTTGGACAATGTTCTTTGATGGTTCCCACATGCAAAATGGATCAGGTGCCGGAGTATTATTTGTTTCTCCACATGGGTACAATATTCCAAAGTCTTACAAACTTGTATTCCCATGTACGAATAATATTGCAGAATATGAAGCTTTAACCAATGGCTTGAGAATGGCTATAGAATGGAACATCACAGAGTTACATGTCTTTGGGGATTCCCAGTTAATCATCAACCAAGTCAATGAGGAGTATCAAACCAAGGATGATAAATTGATACCCTACAAAAAGATGGTTGATTCTTTGAGACGCTATTTTACCTTTGTGACCTTTCAACAGATCCCTAGGACAAGAACAAAGCTGCAGATGCCATGGCCACATTAGCTTCCCTTCTTCAGTTGGAGACACATGAATCCAAATTTGAATTCCTGGTGGAAGAGCTACACCATCCCATCTTTGACTTGTCTAAAAGCCATGTCATTTGTACCATTGTCACACACGAGTCTTCCCGATATGGTGCTATCTATTCATATCTTCATGATGGCATCATCCTTGACACATTCAACCGCTCTGAATGCCGAAACCTCATCTGTAACGCCTCTCGCCACACCCTCATCTCTGGTGATTTATATAGGAGGGGTTTAGATGGGATGCTCCTTAGGTGCTTGGAAAAGGAGGAATCTAACCAAGCGTTAGTTGACATCCACGAGGGCATTTGTGGTGGACATTCTAATGGTCTTGCCATGGCCCGAAGGTTGCTTAGGGCAGGATATTATTAGCCCACAATGCAGATAGACGCAGTCACCTTTGCTAAGTCATGTGAAAAATGTCAGAAACATGGAAACCTGATTCATGCTCCAGGTAGGGAGCTGATCCCTTCTATTTCTCATTGGCTATTTCAGCGCTGGGCCTTTGATCTGGTTGGGCAGATTCATCCCAACTCATCAGGTGGACATAAGTTCATTATTACTGCCACTGACTACTTCACAAAATGGGTGGAAGCTGTGCCACTTTCTGTTGCTTCAGGGAAGACTATCTCTTTGTTCATCTTGAATCATATTATTTGTCGGTTTGGAGTGCCTTCTAAGATTATCACTGATAACGAAGGTCAATTCAAGAATAAGGACCTAAAGCATTTATGCAAAAAGTTTAAAATCAAGAAACATTGGTCCTCCATCTATTTTCCACAGGGAAACGGACAGGCAGAAGCCTCTAACAAAACCATTCTTAAGATTCTTCATAGGACAGTGCACAAGAATGGTAGGGATTGGCACTTACAAATCAATCCAGCACTATGGGCTTACAGAACAAGCATTCGCACACCTACAGGAGCCACTCCTTTTTTCTCTCACCTATGGCGCTGAAGCGGTATTGCCTTTAGAAGTCGAGATACCATCACTTAGAGTCTCACTCAAAGGTTTGATTACAGATGAGGATTACCGCGCCATGAGGTTATAGGAACTAGAACTTCTAGATGAGAAGCATAAGGCTTCCTTTGATCATATGAGGGTGTACTAGAAGCGTATGTCCAAGGCATTCAACAAGAAGGTTCGCCCTATAGAATTTCAAATAGGTGATCTTGTTTTGCGAGAAAACCCTAAGAACCAATAGAACAAAGAGCAAAAGGGCAAGTTTGAACCTAACTGGCTTGGACCATATGTCATCACAGCTGTTTTTGGTACCGGTGCATATTTACTGTCAGATCCTGATGGAGAACAGCTCCCTGATCCCATCAACATTGTGCACCTCAAGAAGTTCTATCCTTGATGCTCGTTTCTATCTGGGGGCATCCTTTGTATATATTTTATTGGTCCTAAAAAAATACCAAAAAAAAAATTCATATATGATGCTGAAAAAATCCTAAAAAGCATAAAAAGTCCTGAAAAAATACCAAAAAATCATAAAAATTTAAAATTTTTTAAAAAATAGAAAAAGTGCCTTGGTGAAAACCTGGAAACAGGCACCTTGGTAGCAAAAATACAAAAAAAAATTTTAAAAATGACAAAAAAAGAATCCAAGTGGTGAAAACCTGGAAATAGGTGCTACTTGAGGCCTTTGCACTCCTATTTGTTAGCATGTGTCCTCGACACTGAGCCTTTCCATCATGCCTTGACCTTATTTGACTTGGTTTGGAATTGGTCTTTGTCTTTGTCTAGGGGGCATAACTGTTAGCATTGGTCTTCTAGGTGCATTTGTCTCTTGGGGCATTTCACAACAGGTGTTTTTCAACACCACCCCAAACAGTGTTTTTCAACACTACCCTTGTGTCGAGTGTTTCTTAACACTTATCAGGTGTCTTACCCAACAGTCTTGTATGATGCGATATCTCTCACTCAGCAGGTGGGATACTCAAAGTTTGACTCTATGACCAACACACACGCACTTAAACAATCAACTCGCTGATGATATGATGACTTTATTTTTTTTTGTGTGCTGTCTATGAGGATTTCTTTGATGAGTGGTCTCTCCCTGAGAAGTTTTCGATGATGCATAGCTAGAAGACTGAGGGAATGAGAACATGTTTTCTTTCTTTATCTGCTTGTGGGTATATTTTGTTGGTCCTAACTGTCATGAGCATTTATGCTGGTCTTACTTGACCCTATGGATTGACAAGGTATTATCCTTGACTATTTTGCGAGTGCATGCTTCTAGTTATCCTGACTTTCATGTATCTTGATACAAGCATAATCTCACCATATCAAACTTAGGTGATCTCACTGCACTGGTCATCTTAACCTACATGTCTTTGATGCCTAGGTGGGATTTCCACATTTCTATCTGATAAAGATCATATTCATATCCACATAGTTATGCTAGTGTGCATTGTATGATCTTACAACGCTACCAATAATGCTCGATGATGATAATTAGATGTCTATAAGCGTTGTGACCTTGCAAGTCAACCACTTTCATAGTAGCTTGCATTTTTAGGGTCATGATAGTCTAGTTTTGCATTTCTTGCATATGGAGAGAGCTCTCCTTTTTATATTACATGAACCTGTCAGTCGACTGCGCTCACCTTTCTTTCTTCTTGATCACATCTTTCACTCCTTGTCCTTTTCATCTCGAACCTGTTCCTGTTCATCACAAAGGGTTAATCATATCATCATATCTATATCAAAACTGTCATTTTTAAGAAACATGAGTCTATATCATACACATGAGAATTAAACATACATCTATGAGAGAGAACATACATAAGCATGTACATAAGCATTTTTGAGCAAAATGACAAGACAATATACATAAACTGATACATCCATCACAAGAGAGACATAAACACATGATACAATCAAACATCCAGTAATCTCATATATACATCAATGTCATGATACAATATACAAATGGGATCCCATAATCTAGATCAATGTCTCAAGATATGTATAAAACATCTATCAACCTAAGACCTAACCCTAGAACTCGCTACCACCCTCATGAGGAGCTCATGGTGGTGGAGGAGGCATGGCTCTCCTATCAAGTACCACATCTGATACCCCTACCCTCTGAGAATATGATGGTGCTCTCTCGCCCTCTGGAACGGCCTGCAGGTAGAGTCCGTGATAATATGCTGCTCTCGCTAACTCCCATCAGAGCTCTAGTGCATCTGCCTATGCCATCGCCTCACGGCGTGCTATCTCTGCCTTGAGATCAGCTATCTGCTGATCTCGCTCCGCTCTCAGATCTAGTAACTGTTGATCTCGCACTACTATAGTAATCCAGAGCTGCTGTATCTCTGCCTCCTAAGCATGTATCTGGGCTCTCAGATCATCCCCACCCGCAGGCTCCTCCTACTGTGCCTCTGCCTACCGGTGAGCTGGTCTCGCCTCATCCTCGGGCGTCGATGATCTCTGTCCCCATGATCATTTTCAGCCACCTGATCTCGATCCCTCTCCTCTCTCCATCCTCCTCCCTCTCCCCCTCCCGCTATCTCCTCCATCCCCTCCCTCCCCTCCCTCCCCTCCGTCTCCTCCGTCTCCCCTGTCATCCCCTCCGTCTCCTCCTTGTGCTGGTACCTGTGCATCCGGTATCATAAATCAAGGGAATGGCACCCTCCGCCACTCTGCCCTATATGCCGCATTGGCCCCCGCATCTGCCACATCTGGAAAATACTTCCAGGACTCGCTCCTGATACTCGTTGTCTCTATGACAGCCTGCTGATAATCCAACATGGGTTGCCACCCATGACCCTCCTCATCCCTGGCCCTGACATATGTAGTAGTCTCCACTATCTTAGCATATCAACCTACCAGTGGCTGAGTGCATATCATGTAGCTCAGCTCATCGGCTGCATCTCTCCAGACCTCCACCTCCCAGTATGGCCTCCATGTGAAAGAGGCTATCTCATCTAGAATCCTCCTATAATATGTCACATCCCCAGTATGGGCATGTGATATGAATCCTAGGTACCTGTAGATGAAGGGGTACCTCCTCTCCCTCAGCTAAACTCTGGGGTGCACCACAGCGATGTGCGCCCATGCCCACACCTGTGCCAGGATGGCACTGCACGCCTATGTCCGATCGTCCCTGTAGATGATCTCATGCAACTCATGGTACATCTCTGCCAATATGGCAGGACCCCATGCCATCTGACGAGGCCTACCTACCAAATCCACCAATAGTCTCGCCCATCCCAGCGGGAAACCCTTCTGACTGTGGTCAGTCATCAGGATCTGAGAGATGATAGATGTCACTATGTATGGCACTAGATAATCTCTGCCGAAGTCATCTATCAGCCTCTCCCAGCTGACATGCCCTTCTAGAATAGTCACATCATGGAACATCTCCTGGATCAATCGGTGCCCCTCAGTAGCATCCTGATCACAGTACACCTGTGCCAACAAACAAATCATGTCAGTTTTCATCATATGGAAACATTACATTTATGATTATATTTCAAAACATGATTATACTCACAAGTTCGCCATGACATGGCACTCGTAGAATCCTGTAGACATCCTCTAGAGTAATGGATGCCTCTTCGGTAGGCAGGTGGAAGGTGTTGTGCTCACTATGCCATCTCTTGGCAAGAGCAGTCAACAACCCATGGTCAGCTTTGATATATGGGAACCTCAACAAATATCAGAATCCCATGGCCCTAATATCGGCATTGCCCGGATCATCCAGATCTCGGACACACCGCAACCCAGTCACCTTTGACGGTCTAATGATTAGCACCGGAAAGACCTCCTGCAAGCCAAAAACCAATCCAGTTGTTAGCACATATCATGATGGATGTCTAAAAATCAGTATACAACATCTCTAAAATGTAACATTGTCTGGACCCATGTCATTTTTGCTCAAAAATACGTCAAAAATCAAATTTTTAAACTGGGCGATATTCTTTTTTGGAGAAGTATCGTGCGATACTTCTCCCTATAGCGGGGCGATATACCTTATGTCGCGTGATACTTCACCCGGTATCGTGCGATCTTTCACCCAGTATCATGCGATACTGGTGTCTTAGGTCGTGCGATACTTTGAGGACCCATGAAGTATCACGCGACACTTCTCCCCAAAGGGCGCGATACTTCTAAAGTATCGCGAGATAGTTCGCTCAACCAAAAAATTTGAAATTTGAAAAACTTGAAAAATGTGCTAAAAATGGTATTAAATGCGAACAATGACTCAAAAAGCTCAAGTTTTTTGAAAACATACCGGGGCAGGATAGTGTGGTGGCCGGTTATGCAACCAAGTGCACTCGAATCAATGCCTGTGAATGGGAACTCGTGCTTGCTGGGCCAATTTCTCTCTCTAAAGATCTCAAAATTCTCAAATCACTAAAAGACATAATTTTTGAAAATGATATTTTGACCCCTTTTATAGCCTTTCAACTTTTTGACCTCAGTTTCAAAACACCTCAGAATTGCGTGAAAATTGCACCCCTAGCTAATTTCAACGTCCTCGATCCATTTTCAGACTCGAAATTGAAATCTAAGGTCATCTTGATAGTCAAAATTTTGTTTCAAAATCTTCCCTTTTTCTACGCAGTTGACTGATCTTTTGAGGCGTAATCCTTCGATCTTTGTTGGGGCATCGTCATTTCTTCATTTCCATTCCTTCCAAACTTATAGTCTTTCATTCATCTTCATTCCATTCCCTCCTTTCTCATGTTTGACTGCATCTTTTTCAGTCAGGCTGGGGCATGTTTCATTGCCTAATGGTTAACCTATTGACCCTTACCTTCGATTATGATTTTATCAACCTTATCAATTCGATGTTCTCCTCTCTACCTGATTTCGATTTCAATTCTGAGGGGGCAGTACCTATGGGATTCTCTTCCCCAATTGCTTGATTCTCTTGATTCAGACATCTTTTGTGAGCTTTTGCTCAAATTTGAGATTCTTATCTCTTATTTTGGAGATGATCCCGAATCGACCTCATGTCCAGAATCCTTTATTTATGCTTTGTCCGGATATGATCCCGAATTGACCTCATATTTGAGTTGTTTTCTGATCCCAGATTGATCTCACATTTCAATTCTTCTTTGACTGCACGTGTTCCCAAATCAATCAAACATTAGTCAAAGAGGGGCAAATGTATACACCCAAAAATGGTCGCCTAGACTTTGGGCCCCATTTATTCAATTTATCAATCCTGAATCATTTTTATCAATAATCAATATTCTCAACATTATCAATTTCTTGATCAAATCTTAATTTCGATCATATATTTGATTTTTATCCTATGGGATAACCATTTATCCTAAGTTTTTATTTACCTAAAAGGAATATTTCCTCCCCTTTTAATTAAATAAAAAGCCCCCACTTTCCTCTTATCCTAAGTTGCACAAATAAAGTATTATTCATATTTTATAAAAAGGAGAAAAGCACTTTTTGTCTCATATGGATATAAAGTCAACTCTTATTTTCCTATTGGAGGATACTTGTGCACATGGATTGCTCCTCTTTCAAACTCCACCGCTGATTAAGAATTTTTGCCTCTTAATCTCAATGGTCCATTTCTTGGCACTTCTTATAAAAGGAAATCTCTCTCCTCCATTTGGATACCATGTTTTTATGCTAATGTTATGCTGCAGGTTTTAGGTGCATTTGGAGTTTTTGAAGATATTGAAGACTTGCTTCATTTCATTACATCATTTAGTTACATATTTCCTTTGCTTATTTTGCATGATCATGGCATATTAGCTTAGTTTCCTTTTATGCAATAAGATAAGCTCACATAGTCTAAATAGGAGGCATTGTAATCCATTGCTATTTCCTTTCATAGATTAGTTGCACTGTACTTTCCTTTCATAGCTTAGATTGCATTCTCATTTAGATTTGCATTGCATTGCATATTTGATTCTTGGAGATATTGGCATTGTTGTCCTTGTCTTCACTTGAATCTCTCATTATACGGTTGACTAGCAAGGTCACAAGCTTGTAGCTCTAGCTAAGAGCAATTTTCAATCTTGCAACTCCATACATAAAGAGCTATGAGCTGCTTTGTGTGGCCTCATTCTTGAGCAACCTTGCATGTAATGGTTCATATAAGTGCACCATTTTAGTGTGTACAAGGTGCACTATGACCACTAAGAAGTCCTCATGACCACTTTCAAAAAATTTCAATGCTCAATTGTGTCCTAAGGGGTCATATGACCCCTTAGGACACACTTGAGAGTTCTAATGTGTCGAATGGGGTCATGAGGACTTTCTAGGGGTCCTAACACATGATAAGGCATACTAGGACCCCTAAGAAGTCCTCATGACCCCTTTCAACACATTTGAATGCTCAAGTGTGTCCTAAGGGGTCGTAGGAACCCTGAGGACACACTTGAGCCCTCTAATATGTTGAAAGGGGTCATGAAAACTTCCTAGGGGTCCTAACGCATGATAAGACATACTAGGACCCCTAGAAAGTCCTCATGACCCCTTTCGACACATTTCAATGCTCAAGTGTTTCCTAAGGGGTTGTAGGACCCCTTAGGACACACTTGAAGGTTCTAATGTGTCGAATGGGGTCATGAGGACTTCCTAGGGGTCCTAACGCGTGATAAGGCATACTAGGACCCATAGGAAGTTCCCAAGACCACTTTCAACACATTTGAATGCCCAAGTGTGTCCTAAAGGGTCGTAGGACCAATAAAGACACACTTGAAGGTTCTAATGTGTCGAATGAGGTCATGAGGACTTCTTAGGGGTCCTAACATGTGATAAGACATACTAGGACCCCTAAGAAGTCCTCATAACCCCTTTCTACACATTTAAATGCTCAAGTGTATCCTAAGGGGTCATAGGACCCCTTACAACCTTATTGAGGTTTCTAATATGTTTAATGGGGTCATGAGGACTTCCTAGGAGACCTAACGCGTCATAAGGTGTACTAGGAACCCTAGGAAGTCCTCATGACCCCTTTCGACAAATTAGAACCCTCAAGTGTGTCCTAAGGGGTCGACCCCTTAGGACACACTTGAGGGTTCTAATTTGTCGAAAGGGGTCATGAGGACTTCCTAAGGGTCCTAACAAGTGATAAGGCATACTAGGACCCCTAAGAAGTCCTCATGACCACTTTGGACACACTTGAGGGCTCTAAAGTGTTGAAAGGGGTCATGAGGACTTCCTAGGGGTCCGAACCCATGATTAGGCATACTAGGACCCCTAGGAAGTCCTCATGACCCCTTTCGACACATTTGAACGCTCAAGTGTGTACTAAGAGTTCATAGGACCCCTTAGGACACACTTCAAGTTTCTAAATAGTCGAATGGGGTCATGAGGATTTCCTAGGGGTCCTAATGCGTGACAAGGTCCTAATGCATGACAAGGTGTACTAGGACCCCTAGAAAATCCTCATGACCCCTTTCGACACATTTGAACCCTCAAGTGTGTCATAAGGAGTCGTATGACCCCTTAGGACACACTTGAGTGTTCTAATGTGTCAAATGGGGTCATGTGAACCTCCAAGGGTTCCTAACATGTGATAAGGCATACTAGGACTCCTAAGGAGTTTTCATGACCCCTTTCAACACATTTGAACCCTCAAGTATCTCCTAAGGGGTCGTAGGACCCCTTAGGATACACTTGAGGGTTCTAATGTATTGAATAGGTTAATGATGACTACCTCAGGGTCCTAACGCATGGTAAGGTGTACTAGGACCCCTAGGAAGTCCTCATGACCCCTTTCAACACATCAGAATGCTCAATTGTGTCCTAAGGGGTCATAGGACCCTTAGGACACATCTGAAGGTTGTAATGTGTCGAATGGCATCATAAGGAATTCATATGGGTCCTAATGCATGATAAGGCATACTAGGACCCCTAAGAAGTCCTCATGACCCCTTTCAACATATTTGAATGCTCAAGTGTATCCTAAGGGGTCGTAGGACCCCTTAGGACACATTAGGGGTTCTAATGTGTCGAACAGGGTCATGAAGACTTCCTAAGGCTCCTAACACATGATAAGGCATACTAGGACTCCTACGGAGTCCTCATGACCCCTTTCGACACATTTGAATGCTCAAGTGTGTCCTAAGGGGTCGTAGGACCCCTTATGACACACTAGAGATTTCTAATTTGTCAAATGGGCTCATGAGGACTTCCTAGGGGTCCTAATGAGTGATAAGGCATACTAGGACACTTAGGAAGTCCTCATGACCCCTTTCGACACATTAGAACCCTCGAGTGTGTCCTAACGGATCCTACTACCCCTTAGGACACACTTGAGGGTTCTAATGTGTCGAAAGGGGTCATGAGGACATCCTAGAGGTCCTAATGCGTGGTAAGGCATACTAGGACCCTTAGGAAGTCCTCATGACCCCTTTCGATATATTTGAATGCAAAAGTGTGTCCTAAAGGGTCGTAGGAACCCTTAGGAAACACTTGAGGAATCTAAAGTGTCGAATGCGGTCATGAGGAATTCCTAGGGGTCCTAACATGTAATAAGGTGTATTAGAACCCTAGGAGGTCCTCATGACCCCTTTAGACACATTTGAATGCTCAAATGTGTACTCAAGGGTCGTAGGAGCCCTTCGAACACACTTCAAGGTTGTAATATGTTTAATGGGGTCATGAAGACTTCTTAAGGGTCCTAATGTGTGATAAGGTGTACTAGGACCCCAAGGAAGTCCTCATGACCCCTTTCGATACATTTGAATGCTCAAGTGTGTCCTAAGGGGCTGTAGGACCCCTTAGGACACACTTGAGGGTTGTAATATGTCGAATGGGGTCATGAGAAATTCCTAGGGGTCCTAACGCATGATAAGGCATACTAGGACCCCTAGGAAGTCCTCAAGATCCCTTTCGACACATTTGAATGCTCAAGTGTGTCCTAAGGGGTCGTAGGACACACTTGAGGGTTCTAATATGTCAAATTGGGTCATGATGACTTCCTAGGGGTCCTAAGGTGAGATAAGACATACTAGGACAACTAGGATGTCCCCATTACCACTTTCGACACATTTGAATGATCAAGTGAGTCCTAAGGGGTTGTAGGACCCCTTAGGACACACTTGAGGCTTCTAATGTGTCGAATAGGGTCATGAGGACTTCCTAGGGGTCCTAATGTGTGATAAGGCATGCGAGAACCCCTAGGAAGTCCCCATGACCGCTTTCACACATTTGAATCCTAAAAAGTGTCCTAAGGGGTCGTAGGACCTCTTAGGACACACTTGAGGTTTCTAATGTATCGAAAGGGGTCATGAAAACTTCCTAAGGGTACTAACACATGATAAGGGGGACTAGGAACTCCAAGAAGTCCTCATGACCCCTTTTGACATATTTGAATGCTTAAGTGTGTCCTAAGGGGTTGTAGGACCCCTTAGGAAACACTTGAGGGTTCTAAAGTGTTGAATCAGCTCATGAGGACTTCCTAGAGGTTCTAATGCATCATAAGGAATACTAAGACCCCTAGGAAGTCCTCATGACCCCATTCGACACATTTGAATGCTCAAGTGTGTCCTAAGGTGTCGTAGGACCCTTTAGAACACACTTGAGAGTTATAAAGTGTCGAACGGGGTCATGAGGACTTCCTAGGGGTCTTAACATGTGATAAGGCATACTAGGACCCCTAAGAAGTCCCCATGACCCCTTTCAACACATTTGAATGCTCAAGTGTGTCCTAAGGGGTTGTAGGATCCCTTAGGACACTCTTGAGGTTCCTAATGTGTCGAATGGGGTCATGAGGACTTCTTAAGGGGCTTAACGTGTGATAAGGCATACTACGACCCCTAGAAAGTCCTCATGACCACTTTCGACACATTAGAACCCCCAAGTGTGTCCTAAGGGGTCATAAGACCCCTTAGGACACACTTGAGGGTTCTAAAGTGTCGAATGGGGTCATGACGACTTTCTAGTCATCCTAACATGTGATAAGGCCTACTAGGACCCCTAAGAATTCCTCATAACCCCTTTCAACACATTTGAGTGCTCAAGTGTTCTTAAAGGGTCGTAAGAATACTTAGGACACACTTGAGCATTCAAATATGTCGAAAGGGGTCATGAGGACTTTCTCGGGGTCCTAATGTGTGATAAGGCATACTAGGACCCATAGGAAGTCCTCATGACCCCTTTCGACACATTTGAATGCTCAAGTGTGTCCTAAGGGTTCTTATGAACCCTTAGGACACACTTGAGCATTCAAATGTATCGAAAGGAGTCATGAGGACTTCCTAGGGGTCCTAACGTGTGATAAGGGATACTAAGACCCCTAGGAAGTCCTCATGAACCCTTCTGACACATTTGAATGCTCAAGTGTGTCCTAAGAGATCGTAGGATCCCTTAGGACACACTTGAGGGTTCTAATGTGTTGAATGGGGTCATGAGGACTTCCTAGGGGTCCTAATGTCTGATCAGGCATACTATGACCCCTAGGAAGTCCCCATGACCCCTTTCGATACATTTGAATGCTCAAGTGTGTCCTAAGGGGTTGTAGGAACCCTTAGGACACACTTGAGGGATCTAATATGTCAAATGGGGTCATGAGGACTTCTTAGGGGTCCTAACGTGTGACAAGGCATACTAGGACCCCTAGGAAGTCCCCATGACCCCTTTTGACACATTTGAATGCTCAAGTTTTTCCTAAGGGGTCGTAGGACCCCTTAGGACATACTTGAGGTTTCTAATGTTTCGAAAGGGGTCATGAGAACTTCTTAGGGGTCCTAATGTTTGAGAAGGCATACTAGGACCCTGAAGAAGTCGTCATGACCCCTTTCAACATATTTGAATGCTCAAGTGTGTCCTAAGGGATTGTAGGACCCCTTAGGACACACGTGAGGGTTCTAAAGTGTCGAACAGGGTCATGAGGACTTCCTAGGGGCCCTAACGCATGATAATATGTTTTAAGACCCCTAGGAAGTCTTTATGACCCCTTTCAACAGATTTGAATGCTCAAGTGTGTCCTAAGCGGTCATAGGACCCCTTAGGAGACACTAGAGGTTTCTAATGTGTCGAAGGGGGTCATGAGGACTTCCTAGGGGTCCTAACATGTGATAAGGCATACTAGGAACCCTAGGAAGTCCTTATGACCCCTTTCGACATACTAGAAACCTCAAGTGTGTTCTAAGGGGTCATACAACCCCTTAGGACACACTTTAGGGTTCTAAAGTGTCGAATTGGGTCATGAGGAATTCCTAGGGGTCCTAACACGTGATAAGGCATACTAGGACCCCTAGGAAGTCCTCATGACCCCTTTTGACACATTTAAATGCTCAAGTGTGTCCTAAGGGGTTATAGGACCCCTTAGGACACACTTAAGGGTTCTAATGTGTCGAATAGGGTCATGTGGATTTTCTACGGGTCCTAGTGCATGATAAGGCATACTAGGACCCCTAGGAAGTCCTCATGACACATTTTGACATATTTGAATGCTCAAGTGTGTCCTAAGGTGTTGTAGGAACCTTTAGGACACACTTGAGGGTTGTAATATCTTGAATAGGGTCATGAGGACTTCCTAGGGGTCCTAATGCATGATAAGGCCTACTAGGACCCCTAGGAAGTCCTCATGACCCCTTTATCACTCACTGGGACCCCTCGGAAGTCCTCATGACCCCTTTCGACATATTAGAACACTCAAGTGTGTCCTAAGGGGTCGTTAGAACACTCAAGTGTGTCCTAAGGGGTCGTAGGACCCCTTAGGACACACTTGAGTGTTCTAATATGTCGAAAGGGGTCATGAAGACTTCCGAGGGGTCCCAGTGAGTGATAAAGCATACTAGGACCCCTAGGAAGTCCTAATGACCGCATTCGACACATTAGAACTCTCAACTCTGTCCTAAGGGGTCGTAGGACCCCTTAGGAAACACTTGAGGGTTCTAATGTGTCGAATGGGGTCATGAGGACTTCCTAGGGGTCCTAACGCATGGTAAGGCATACTAGCACCCCTAGAAAGTCCCCATGATCCTTTTTGACACATTTGAATGCTCAAGTGTGTCCTAAGAGGTCATACGACCCCTTAGGACACACTTAAGATTTCTAATGTGTCAAATGGGATCATGAGGACTTCCTACGGGTCCTAACATGTGATAAGGCATACTAGTACCCCTAGGAAGTCTTCATGACCCCTTTTGACACATTTGAATGCTCAAGTGTGTCCTAAGGGGTCGTAGGACCCCTTAAGACACACTTGAGGGTTCTAATGTGTCGAAAGGGATCATGAGGTCTTCCTAAGGGTCCTAACACGTGATAAGGCATACTAGGACCCCTAAGAAGTCTTCATGACCCTGTTCGACACATTTGAATACTCAAGTGTGTGCTAAGGGGTCATAGGACCCCTTAGGACACACTTCAAGGTTCTAAAGTGTCAAAAGGGGTCATGAGGACTTCCTATGGGTCCTAACACTTGATAGGGCATTTTAAGACCCCTAAGAACTCCTCATGACCCCTTTCAACAAATTTGAATGCTCAAGTGTTTTATAAGGGCTCGTAGGACCCCTTAGGACACACTTGAGGGTTCTAAAGTGTTGAATGCGGTCATGAGGACTTCCTAGGGGTCCTAACACTTGATAAGGCATACTAGGACCCCTAGGAAGTCCTCATGATCCCTTTCGACATATTTGAATGCTCAAGTGTGTCCTAAGGGGTCGTAGGACCCCTTAGGACAAACTTGAGGGTTCTAATGTGTCGAATGGGGTCATGATGACTTCCTAGGGGTCCTAATGCATGATAAGGCATACTAGGACCCCTAGGAATTCCTCATAACCCCTTTCAACATATTTGAATGCTCAAGTGTGTCCTAAGGTGTCGTAGAACTATTTATGACACACTTGAAGGTTCTAAAGTGTCGAATGGGGTCATGGGGACTTCCTAGGGGTCCTAACATGTGATAAGGCATACTAGGACCCCTAGGAAGTCCTCATGACCCCTTTCGCCACATTTGAATGCTCAAGTGTGTCCTAAGGGGTCATAGGACCCATTAGGAAACACTTGAGGGATCTAAAGTGTCGAATGGGGTCATGAGGACTTCCTAGGGCTCCTAACATGTGATAAGGCGTACTAGGACCCCAGGAAGCCCTCATGACCCCTTTAGACAAATTTGAATGCTCAAGTGTGTCCTAAGGGGTCGTAGGACCCCTTAGGACACACTTGAGGGTTGTAATGTGTCGAATGGGGTCATGAGGACTTCGTAGGGGTCCTAACATGTGATAAGGCGTACTAGGTGTAATACCCCAAAAATGGGCTATAGGTTCATTAACCTCCTATATCGACACATCGAATGAAATCAACGTCAAAGTCCTAACCTAAGGCACATCAGCACATTATCGAATCTTAATTGATTATCCTAAATTTTGCATTGGGGAATATTCCTTATTCCTATTTATCCTAATTATCTTTAATTTAATGATTATTTGGCGATAAATCCTATTTTTCCTAAAGTTTGATTAATTGAATATTTTGAATATTTAATTAATTAGATTTAATACTGGCACTTAATTATTTATTTAAATTTAATTATATTTATTCCTAATTATATTATTTAATTTTGACAATAAATCTAAAATCTCATAACTAATTGATTAAATTCTTATTTAATTAGTTAAAGTCAATTGTCAAATTTAATAATATAGTTTTTAAATAAAAGTTTGATTTAATAATTGATTAACCCATAAATCAATTATTTTATTTTTAAAATCAGTTAAGTTGAGGATAAATCACTTTATTTATTTAATTAATTCATAATTAATTATGCATATCCAAAAAGCAGTTAAACTTTAAATCAGAAAATCAATTCACATTGTTTTAAAAATAAATTCAACTCTCTTTTGAGTTGAAAGTTGATCTCAACTTCCGATTAAAAATAAAAAATTGATTTGCATGGTTTTGTGAGTTAATCTATCTCTAAATTCTTGATAACTTAAAAATCAACCTGAGTTTATCAAGAGTGATTTATGGCTTTTTCCATGCACCTCCAAAGTCCTGGATTTCTATAAATTAAGGCATCAACTCTTCATTTGGATCCATCCACGAATTGCATCCTCACGCTAGTGAATTGGTGATCGAGGAATCAATCTTTGTGAATCAAAGTTGTGAGATTTTCATTGTTTTTGAGCATTCATATCATTTAGCATATCATTATTAGATTAATTGCATGTCATATCAGTTTCTCATAGAGAATAGATTCATATCAGTTTATTTCATCTTATTGCATAGAAAATCCAAAAATATAGATTAATTTGCATTCATCTCATATCTAGATTCTGCATTAAATCCTTCATTTAGGTGTCGTCAAGGTCACTGATCTCGGTCGAATCTGAGAATATCATACTCGCACCTACTAGAAGGTAGTAAATCGCCTGGTTAGATTAGTTTCCATTTCACTGCACGATTTTGATTTTAGCTAGCCTATAATGTTTTAGTGAAGTGTTGTGTCTACAGCTACATACAAAATTCACACACACACTAGGACCCCTAGGAAGTCCTCATGACCCCTTTCAAGACATTTGAATGCTCAAGTGTGTCCTAAGGGGCCGTAGGACTCCTAAGGACACACTTGAGGGTTGTAATGTGTCGAATGGGGTCATGAGGACTTCCTAGGGGTCCTAACGTGTGATAAGGCATACTAGGACCCCTAGGAAGTCCTCAAGATCCCTTTTGACACATTTGAATACTCAAGTGTGTCCTAAGGGGTCATAGGACCCCTTAGGACACACTTGAGGGTTCTAATATGTTGAATGGGGTCATGAGGACTTCCTAGGGGTCCTAAAGCGTGATAAGACATACAAAGACCCCTAGGAAGTCCCCATGACCCCTTTCGACACATTTGAATACTAAAGTGTGTCCTAAGGGGTTGTAGGACCCCTTAGGATACACTTGAGGTTTCTGATGTGGTGAAAGGGGTCATGAGAACTTCTTAGGGGTACTAACATGCGATAAGGCGTACTAGGAACCCCATGAAGTTCTCATGACCCCTTTTGACACATTTGAATGCTCAAGTGTGTCCTAAGGGGTCATAGGACCCCTTAGGACACATTTGAATGCTCAAGTGCATCTTAAGGGGTCGTAGGACCCCTGAGGACACACTTGAGGGTTCTAATGTGTCAAATGGGCTCATGAAGACTTCTCAGGGGTCCTAACGCATGATAAGGTGTACTAGGACCCCTATGAAGTCCCCATGACTCCTTTCGACACATGTGAATGGTCAAGTGTGTCCTAAGGGGTCGTAGGACCCCTTAGGACAAACTTGATGTTTCTAATGTGTCGAAAGGGGTCATGAGAACTTCCTAGGGGTCTTAACATGTGAGATGGCATTCTAGGACCCCCAGGAAGTCCTCATGACCCCTTTCGACACATTTGAATGCTCAAGTGTGTCCTAAGGGGTTGTAGGACCCCTTATGACACACTTGAGGGTTCTAAAGTGTCGAATGGGGTCATGAGGACTTCCTAGGGGTCCTAATGCATGATAAGGCATACTAGGACCCCTAGGAAGTCCTCATGTCCCCTTTTGACACATTTGAATGCTCAAGTGTGTCCTAAGGGACAGTAGGACTCCTTAGGAACACTTGAAGTTTATAATGTGTTGAATGGGGTCATGGTGACTTCTTAGAGGTCCTAACGTGTGATAAGGTGTACTAGGATGCCTAAGAAGTCCTCATGACCCCTTTTGACACATTAGAACCTTCAAGTGTGTCTTAAGGGGTAGTACGACCCCTTAGGACACACTTTAGGGTTCTAAACTGTCGAATTCGGTCATGAGGACTTCCTAGGGGTCTTAACATGTGATAAGGCATAGTAGGACCTTTAGGAAGTCCGCATGACCCCTTTTGACACATTTGAATGCTCAAGTGTGTCCTAAGGGGTCCTAAAGGTTCTAAAGTGTCGAATGGGGTCATGAGGACTTCCTAGGGGTCCTAACGCATGATAAAACATACTAGGACCCCTAGGAAGTCCTCATGACCCCTTTCGACACATTTGAATTCTTAAGTGTGTCCTAAGGGGTCATAGGACCCCTTAGGAACACTTGAGGTTTCTAATGTGTCGAATGGGGTCATGAGGACTTCCTAGGGGTCCTAACGCATGATAAGGCATACTAGGACCCCTAGGAAGTCCTCATGTCCCCTTTCGACACATTAAAACCCTCAAGTGTGTCCTAAGGGGTCGTATGACCTGTTCAGACACACTTCAGGGTTCTAAAGTGTTGAATGGGGTCATGAGGACTTCCTAGGGGTCCTAACGCATGATAAGACATACTAAGACCCCTAGGAAGTCCTCGTGACCCCTTTCGACACATTTGAATGCTCAAGTGTGTCCTAAGGGGTCGTAGGACCCCTTATGAAACACTTGAGGGTTCTAATTTTTTGAAAGGGGTTAGGAGGACTTCTTAGGGGTCCTAACATGTGATAAGGCGTACTAGGACCCCTAGGAATTCCTCATGACCTCTTTCGACATATTTGAATGCTCAAGTGTTTCCTAAAGGGTCGTAGGACCCATTAGGACACACTTGAGGGTTCTAATGTGTCGAATGGGGTCATGAGAACTTCCAAGGGGTCCTAATATGCCTTATCATGCATTAGGACCCCTAAGAAGTCCTCATGACCCCTTTCGACACATTTGAATGCTTAAGTGTTTCCTAAGGGGTCGTAGGGCCCCTTAGGAGACACTTGAGGTTTCTAAAGTGTCAAATGGGGTCATGAGGACTTCCTAGGGGTCCTAATGTGTGACAAGGCATACTAGGACCCCTAGGAAGTCCTCATGACCCCTTTCGACACATTTGAATGCTCAAGTGTGTCCTAAGGGGTCGTAGGACCCCTTAGGAGACACTTGAGGTTTCTAAAGTGTCGAATGGGGTCATGAGGACTTCCTAGGGGTCCTAACGCATGATAATGCGTACTAGGACCCCTAGGAAGTCCTCATGACCCTTTTCGACACTTTTGAATGCTCAAGTGTGTCTTAAGGGGTTCTAGGATCCCTTATGACACATTTGAGGGTTCTAATGTGTTGAATGGGGTCATGAGGACTTCCTAGGGTCCCTAACCCGTGATAAGGTGTACTAGGACCCCTAAGAAGTCCTCACGACCCATTTTGACACATTGGAATGCTCAAGCATGTCCTAAAGATTTGTAGGATGCCTTAGGACACACTTGATCTTTCAAATGTGTCGTAAGGGGTCATGGGGACTTCCTAGGTGTCCTAGTACCCCTTATCACATGTTAGGTCCCCTAGGAAGTCCTCATGACCTCTCTCTCTCTCTCTCTCTCTCTCTCTCTCTCTCTCTCTCTCTCACACACACACACACACACACACATCTAGAGCCTTCACCTCCACTTTTTAATGTATATTTAAAGGTTTCATATACCTTTGTATGGACAATGTACCTTAAATGTTCTTACATCAATTTTTATGCCACTGTTAGTTACTAAAATAGATGATGAGTGTACGGTGGTTTTTCAACTATGTGAAATTTCTTTTCGAGAGTTAAAAAATTAATTCATTGTATTCAATTGAGGGGAAGTCTATTGACATCTACTTAAGTAGAGTTAGACTGCTGAAATTACAATGAGTCTGTAGAAAAATCCCGTGCTGGATATTTTTAAGAGGATTTGGGCTGAAATTGTCTGTCCTCAAATCAACTATACAGGTATTTTTTTGAAATCATTTTGTATATCATTTATAATATAATACATACTAATATAAAAATTTATATTATAATATTTATGCTATGCTATTATTATTTAATATTAATATTTAAAATAAAATTAATATTAACATAACAAAAATATAATTTAATATCAAACTTGAATTAATATTAACATAAAAAGAATAGAACTTAATTTGTAAGACAATTAATATTACTATTAAAAAAATACATTATTTTTGAAACTTGAATTTGGGAAAAGTGGGTCAATTGAAATTTTAAAATAAGCAGGCTTTTTCAGATATCCGATATTATCAGATATCTGATTAGGCTTGGTATTTGCTTCGGCATTACCCAATGTGGGTGGTCAACCCTATAGGCGTGTTTCAGGAGATAGTTCTTGATACCGAGACTTCAACCATGTAGCTGACGACTATTTTTTCACTCAAAATTGATGAATCGAAAAGGGTTTCTTAAAGACATTATCAACTTTCCATTGATATAATTGCTGTCAAATTTTGAGTTCTGTAAGTAATTATTACTTATTTTTCAATTGAGTTATCTTTAAAGTCGTAATTGACATACTGATTGAAAAACAACTATAACTTTCAAACCATTTAACCTTTTTGAAATCTAAAACATGCGTCACATTCTATGCTTTGGCTACTATAAGAAAAAAAAAAATTGAATTTGGTATAATTTTGAATTAGTTAAGGTGGTCAAACACGAGAGTTTTTTTATTTTGAAAAATTTGTAGCAGAAAATTCATAATTAATTATTTATTTGACCAAAATTTACAAAAAAATATGTGTCACATTAGGGCATGAGTCTACTACTTATATCTAGAATCTTGAGAAAATATATCATTATTTGATTATGATTAAGGTGGTCAGACATACATGTACTTTTTATCTTTTCCCTGAAATTTTCGTAGTACTGCATTGAAATTTAAAATTTTGAACAATTAGACAAAAAAAATTTCAAACAAGGGCTAGTAGTTTAGAAACTACATTCAATTTTCTACACATTTTATTCTTACAACTTTTTCACATAAGGCTCATAAGATGTTCAACCTTTTACGTCAAGTTGACTAACCCTGATTTTCTAATTTTTCATTGCCACTTGAGGCCATAGTTTGGTATACCATGATCCTACACATACCCTCATAAAATATTGGTCACTGATTTGAGAGTTCAAAATCATATTGACATGCATGTGGTGGATATCTCCAACACGTGGAATGGTGTTGAGTTATAGAGAATGGACCAAATATTTGAGAGGATGGTTATCTACTAAATTAACATAGTTGTGGTTTCCCTGGAGAGGTTCAAATAATCAGATCAAGATAGACGTTTAATAAATAATTAAGAATATGGTCATAGATTACAATGCGTAGAATGAAAGTCCTATTTACCCAATCTAATTTATGAGTGTGCAAGATGGATCAAACTTTCATATTTCATTCAAAAGAAGAGGAAAATCCCAATGATATCCTAGTGAAAGGTCTACAATACTTTAGTTATGATGAAGAAATCTTTCATGAGTTTGCATAAAAGATGACCAAAAGTCTATAACATTTGAGAGATGTTGATTCAAATATTTTTATATTACCTGGATATTGTCTCCTCCATCATTAAAACCACTTATAATTAAAACATGTCCATGTTTTGAAGATGCTCCCTTAAGAATATTTATTCAAATACCCCAAGGCAGACCGAGTGAGGATTCAAGTCCCAAAGCTCTAGGTCAAGGTTTGTGTGTTGAAAGTGAAAGCAGATTTGATGATAGGTATTTACCTCCTTATGTAGCACCTCAAGTCCCCATGGGTGATGAGGAAAAGGAGGCTCAAGTAGAGATAACTCTTTCTAAAAGTGAAGGGGGACTTCTTGAGGATTCACCTAAGGTGATCTTGAAGCGAGTCATAGTGAAGGATAAATGTGAGATGTAGCCTAGACAGAAACTCACAAAACAATGTCATATGGAAGCTCTAATTTGATGGTTCTAAATGTAAACAAGGAATTGGGGCCTAAAATGAATTAATTAACCCAAGAGGCAAGTCTTTCTATGAAACAAATAGACTTTAGTTCTTGTGCACTAATAATATGGTAAAATATTAAGAATTGGTTCGATTCCACTTGATGGTTGAGGACAATAAAATCAAAGCACTGATCATAGAAGGGGATTCTCAACTTCTCATAAATAAAATCCATAATCAATACTCCTAAAATGAAAAAATATTAGGCACATATTGGAACATTTTATGGGACCTAATTAAGGATTTTGAGGCACTTAACATCAAATCCATTCCAAGATGTAAAAATAGCATCATGGGAGCCCTTGTCATTTCAACCAGTTCTTTACACTCCATGGAGAAATCAAATCTAAAGAAGTTCTTAGTGGAATTAGTTGTTGGCCTAGCTATACTAGATAATATTACCAATTTATAAGTCTTCTAGGATTATCAACATATCTTAGAATTCATCATGTGCAATGGTTTCTTTGAAAAGAAAATTATTGAAAAGAATCCTTGGAGCCCAAAGATATTGGTGACGAAGGAATCTTAAATTTAAAAATAACACCATTCCTAAAGGTATGGGTGCATTAGAGGACCTTTGACATGGATGGACTTGTGAAGAGAAGAAATACAATGCCTTATTTGAGTGGAGATGAGAATGAGATGCATAATCTTGGTACTGAAGAAGATCGACTTAAAGTCCTTATTGGAAAAGTGGGTATGTGATGCAGGAGCATCCTGGGTGTAAGAGCAATCTCGCATCACCCAAAAAAATATTTATGTTTGCTTTTCAATAAGGGCTATCTTGTGCAAAGCTGCTATTTATGGAAACTTACTATTTTTAGTAAGTTGGTCATATGATCTCAGAATGTTCTAATTTCATAGTTGGAGGTTCATTTCAGTCATTTCAGCCTACCAGTTGAGTTTCATTGCCACATCATCAGTACTGGTGAAGTTATTGATGTTTTTGGGTACGAAATCTTTTAGGTCAATTTTGAAGGCCTTAGAGGCTCTAGATCGTGATCGACCCCCAACTGACTAGTGCTAGCGCTTGTCAAGTGTTGTAGATCTCATCATGGCATTTCCGAAAAGTGGTTACAATAGAAAAATGGAGTTAGGGTTAAAAAGTTATGGCCTCTGAAAGTTGGGTTACCTAAAATCATATTTTGTATTTCTTTTGAGCCGACCCTATTGTAATAATTATGAAAAATAAATAATTCTATGTCTAGTCGACCTAAAGGGATAAATTTCTAGAACCTTCTCGGGCGGTGGAAATTGCCTATATAAGAAAGGTTTGTAGTGTTGTCATAGGGAGTTCGGGACAGTTCTGGGTGGTACATCTGGGTAATAATTCGAGGCTTTATCCTACAGAATATTGTAAGGGAAAACCCATGTGGCTTTGCATATTGTAATTCTGAAAGTTTGTAATTCCACATTTGTGGAGATAATAAGAAGCCAATTTTCTATTCTTGCATATTGTTGTTGTTTCTTTGTTTCTGTTATGTGTTTGTGGTATTAAGGGGAGCACCCTTCATCAAGTGGTATCAGAGCAGGAGTTCTTGAGTGTGTAAACAGATCGTCGATTGTGAGGTAGTTTGCACCAAGACCGTGGGTTAGGGTTTCTGTGTAAACAGATCACCGACTGTGAGGCAGTTTGCACTAGGACCATGGGTTAGGGTTTCTGTGTAAATAGATCACCGACTGTGAGGCAGTTTGCACCAGGACCGTGGTTAGGGTTTCAGCGAGAAGTGTGAAAATGCCTCCATGAAGGGAACGTGGTGGAAGAGCTAGTGTTGTAACACTTGAGGTTAGGGAACTGCAGAGACAAGTGTGAGCATTGCAAGAGGAGATTCACAAAGGAATGAATCTTAATGTCAAAGACGAAAGCAAAGATGAAGCTGAAGAAGAAGATCAAGAAGGACAAGTCGAAGTTTTTAATCAAGAGGAAGAAAGGCTTTTCCAGGCCATTTCCAAGATTGGGAAAAGACCTAAGATTGAGGTTCCTGCATTTTCAAGAAATCTTAACCCAGAGGAGTTAATCGACTGGATCAATGAATGTGAAGAATATTTTGAATATGAAGATATTGAGGATCCTGATAGGGTCAAATTTGCGAAGGCCAGACTAAAGGGTCATGCGAAGATATGGTGGCAAGAGATTCAATTGGAGCAAAATAAAAGAGGGTAAGATAAAATCACAAGATGGGATCACATGGTGGATAAATTGAAGCGACAGTTCATCCTTGTTGATTATGAGCTTGACCTACTAAGGAAAATGCAAAGTTTGAAGCAAGTAGGAAGATCTATTCAGCAGTATACAAAGGAGTTCTATTGAATCCTCATCAGAACAGGACATGCGGAAGCTGATAAAGAGAAAGTTACCCATTACCTTAATGGGTTGAGGTCGAGCATTCAAGAGAAGTTGAATCTGGTTTGAATGAACAGTATTGAAGAGGCATACCAGTTTGCCCTAAAAGTAGAGGAAAAGTTGAACAAGAAGTTTGAGAGCAGACAAAGCGGAAGAGGTTGTGATGGAAGATCTGGCGCACGGTCATATGAAGATCGAAATGAAGATCCTAAAAGGTAGGATGAGGCCAGTAATAGTCAGAATCAGAGAGGAGATAATTTCAATCGTTTCCAAAATCAGAACAATAGAGATCAAAAAGGAAGAGGAAGAGGACAAGGTTCGGGAAGAGGAGGCTTTCGTGGAACATGTTTTCACTGCGGAGAAGAAGGTCATAGGGCATTTGAATGTCCTCAATGTCAAGGAAGGATGGATAGGAGTAA
The DNA here is from genome assembly GCA_027943335.1 of Chamaecyparis obtusa. Lineage (NCBI taxonomy): Eukaryota > Viridiplantae > Streptophyta > Pinopsida > Cupressales > Cupressaceae > Chamaecyparis > Chamaecyparis obtusa. Next base: position 676,440 of record BSBK01000882.1, read on the forward strand.
TGAAGGCCAAGCCAGAGTTGCACATGTAGATGAAGATGTCAGATCATCACATTCTGAAGATGCTAAAAGAGGAGAAATGTTGATTAACAGAAGAGTCATGTTGAGTGGTGAAAATGAACCTGAGCAAAGGAGTCTGTTTCACACCAAGTGCAAGTGTGAGGGTAAGTGTTGCGATGTGATTATTGATAGTGGCAGTACTAATAATTTGGTGTCAGAAGAGATGGTGACAAAGTTGAAGCTCAAGAGGTAGAAACATCCACATCCATATCGGGTTGCCTGGGTGTAGGATGACCACAAGGTCATGGTCAATGAACAGTGCCTAGTGAAGTTCAAGATCGGCGGTTACCAAGATGAGGTACTATGTGATATCATATCTATGGATGCATGTCATATGTTGTTGGGTAGACCTTGGTAGTTTGACAGATGTGTTGTACATGATGGTCGTGTGAATACCTATTCCCTGACAAAGGATGGAGTGTGACATAAGCTAAAACCATTGAAGGAAACAGAAGAAAAGGTATGTGGTAATGCAAGAATAACTTTTGTTGATAGAGGAAATTTCTCAGATGGTATGAGGCATGAGCATATGTGTTTTACCTTAATTCCAAAGGTTGGGAAAGAGGAAGTAGAAGATGTACCTATAGAAGTTGCAGAGTTATTGAATAAGTTTTAGGATATTGTATCCGATAATGTGCCTGATGGATTACCACCAGTAAGAAAGATCAATCATCAGATGGACTTGATTCCAGGAACCAGTTTTCCAAATAAGGCAGCACACAGAATAAGGCTAGCAGAAAGTGAAGAGTTGAAGATAGATTTGAAGTTTAGTTCATCACATCATCCACGGATTGTATATGGAAGTAATCCCAAAAATGCATTTGAGTTGAGGAAGATAGATATGTAAGATTTCACAAATGTGCAAATCCACAAAAAACCAAGATCACCTGCAAGCAAAATACCAGAAGCTGGAGCGAAAACCTGAGAGAGAGAGAGAGCAAAGGTTTTGAGAATCTCAGCGGAGTGAGAGCAAAATTGTATTTCCCAAAAGTATGAACAATAATTACAAAAAGCGGCTTATAAGGTGAGAAACCCTAAAGCCGGAGAAAGCAAGGTTTGTGCATTTAATAATTAATAAACATATTAATTATTATGCACCTAAATGACAAGCTTAAGTGAAAAAAGAATAATAGTGACCTTTAATAATTAAATCAGATAGACTTAATTATAAAGGTAAATATACTATTACTCTAACACCCCCCCTTAAGCGAAGCTCAGGAGGAAACTAACCTAGCACAGCTAAGAAAGCAGGAAAATGGGTCCCGGCAACAAGGCCTGATCAGGTACCCAACAACAAAGAAATCTCTGTGAACCGGGGAAATAGAGAAAACCCAGTGGGAAAAACCCTACCCCAAAAAGAGATACAACAACATGCTGAAAAAGAAACATGAAGGAAGGAAGGACTCAACAAGACCCCCCAAGGACAACTTCCGTCACCCCAAGCATAGAACGCAACTGAAGATAGCGCGGAGATGCAAAGGGTTTGGTGAAGATGTCAGCAACCTGCGCGTCAGTGGGAATGTACTCCAAAGTGAGAACACCATCCTGAATCTGCTGACGGATGAAGTGCATATGAAGCTCAATGTGTTTAGTGCGCTGATGCTCCACCGGGTTGCGGGAAATGTGAATAGCACTCTGATTATCGCACCACAGAACAGTGGGACGATCAGGAGGAAAACCAAACTCAGTCATCAACTGCCGAAGCCATAAAATCTCCTGACTAGCATGAACTGCCGCTCTGTACTCAGCCTCTGTAGATGAAAGTGCTCAAGCGTTCTGCTTCTTGCACGACCATGTGATAGGACCAGAGCCAAGACAAAAAACAAAGCCAGAAGTAGACTTCCGATCATCAACATCACCAGCCCAATCTGAGTCAGTGTAGCCAACAATGTGAGGAGCCCCTGATGTGTAGTGAATGCCATACATAAGTGTGCCCTGAATGTATCTCAAAATACGCTTGGCAGCTTGCCAATGACTCTCATGAGGCTCATGTGAGAACCGAGAGACTAGACCAACTGCAAAGGAGAGATCAGGACGAGTGTGTGTCAGGTATAACAAACTGCCAACCAACTGCCGATACAAAGTAGCATCCACTGAAGGCGTAGTGCAAGAGGTAGACAAAGTAACACCCGACTGAAAAGGTGTGGGAGCAGGCTTGCAATCAAGCATATCAAAGCGCTGAAGCATGTCAAGAGCATACTTCTGCTGGTAAACAAAGATCCCAGTAGGTGACTGCACAATCTGTAGACCCAGAAAGAAGTGTAAAAGACCAAGGTCTGTCATCTCAAACTGCTCCATCAATGCGCACTGAACATCCTGAATCATAGAAGATGAGCTACCTGTGATGAGAAGATCATCAACATATAGCACAAGTATCAAAATCTCATCCTCAAGACGCTGAATGTAGACTGTAGGATTGGAATGACAGCGTGTGAATCCTGTAGAAAGCAGAAAAGAGTCCATCTTCTCATACCAAGCCCGAGGGGCCTGTTTGAGACCATATAAAGAACGCCGAAGTCTGCAAACCAAGGAGGAATCCTGCACAAATCCTTGAGGCTGCTCCATGTAAATCTCCTCACTAAGATCACCGTGCAAGAAAGCACTCTTCACATCCATCTGAAAAATGGGCCATCCCTGAGAAGCTGCGAGGGATAAGACAAGGCGAATAGAGTTCATCTTGGTGACAGGGGCAAATGTCTCAGTGTAATCAATACCCTCAACCTGTGAAAAACCCTTCGCAACAAGACGTGCCTTGTACTTATCAATAGAACCATCAGCAGCAAACTTAGTACGATACAACCACTTGCATCGCACTAACTTTCTTCCCTTAGGAAGCGAACAAAGATCCCAAGTATGATTCTTCATCAAAGAAGAATACTCCTCCATAGCACTGTCCCACTCAGTATGTCTTGTCGCTGCCCCAAATGTCTGAGGATCACCACAAATAGCATGACTCAGAAGACTAGAACCTGCAATATGAGACCGGGTGCGACGAGAGGTGGAAGGGTCACCAGCCAGAGATCCTGCAGCATCAACTATAACACGAGCCCATCTAGGCATCTGTGGAGGATCCTGTGGTGGAGGTAAATGGGGATCACCAAGATCATCATCCTCATCATCCTGAAACACAACTGGAAGAGATGAGGGAGTAGTGGTGAGTGAAGTAGACTCTGGAAGCGGGGTATCTACTGCAGGAAGGCGCTCATCAAACTGGACATCCCGTCGAAACAGGACCTCTCTGGAATCAGGATCAAACAACCTATATGCCTTAACATCCTCGCAGTAGCCAACAAAAATGAGGTGTCGGCTCTTCCGCTCCATCGCTTTCCTCTGAGCGTCAGGCACAAATGCCCATGCTTCACTACCAAAAACTCGAAATGAAGATACATCAAGCTTGACATGAGACCAAGCCTCCTCAAGAGTCATATGTCGAACTGCCTTGTGAGGCATCCGATTCTGAATATAGTTGGCACAATTGACTGCCTCTGCCCAAAAGGACGAATCCATGGACCTGGACTGTATCATACAATTAGCCATCTCCCGAAGTGTTCTGTTCTTTCTCTCTGCCACACCATTTTGCTGAGGGGTGTAGGGCACTGAAAACTGATGCTGAAGACCATGTTCAGAGCAAAAATCTTGGAAAGCCTTGTTCACATACTTCCCCCCATTATCTGTGCGTATCCGGCGAATAGAAAGACCAGATTGCTTCTCCACAAATGTCTTAAAGACTCGAAATGAATCAAAGACATCAGACTTGTACTTCAAAAAGTACACCCATGTGCGCCTGGAGAAGTCATCAATAAATGTGAGCACATATCTGGCACCAGAAAAAGGAGTAGGAAAGGACATGAGGTCACTGTGAATCAACTCCAATGGTGCCAAAGCACGAGTAGCGCGTCCCTGAGGAAAAGGATCCCTATGTTGTTTGCCAAGAACACAACCCTGACAAACCCCATCAGTGCAAGTAATCTGTGGAAGCCCAAGAACAAGTGCCTGTGTGCTCATCTGCTGAAGATATCTGTAATTGACATGGCCCAAACGCTCATGCCAAAGTCTACTCACTGAATCTGCATGTGCTATAAGACAGGAACCTGTGCCAACAGAAGACTCAAATCCATCAAATCTGTATAGGCGGGATGCAGTGTCAACACTCCCAGTAGCCACAATCATCTCAGTATCATGTAAGTCCCGAATAACCACATCATGTGGTGAGAACTCAACTGTCTTACCAGAGCCAGAGTGGCAAATCTGATAGATAGACAGAAGGTTCGTCGAAATGTCGGGGACAAAAAGAACATCCTGAAGAGAACCCCCAGCTAATGCAACTGAACCAGAACCCAAAACCGAAAGATGAGATGAGTTCCCAACAGCAATCTACGAATTAGCGCAAGGAGCAATTGAGGTGACCAACTGCTGAGTGTGAGTCATGTGGTGAGAAGCACCGGAATCAAGAATCCAGGTGGGCCCAGAAGTCATAGCTCGTGCAGTAAGAGCATGACCTTTCCCTGCAGGGGAGGAGGTGGACGGGGGAGCTGAAATGTGATGCTCCTGCATGGCTTCCTCTAAAGCCTCCAAACGTTTCCAACACCTGGAAACGGGATGTCCATCCTTTCCACAAAAGCTACAGGTCTCAACTGATTTCTTCTTAGTCTTGGAGGTAGACTCAGTAGACTTCGAAGAAGATTTACCCTTAGAAGGGTTCGCTGGAGGTTTTGAATCATTTTTCTGTGCAGGTTTGGAGGAAGACTCATTGCATGCGGAATCGTTCTTCGGTTTGCCTTTCTGTTTTGGTTTCCCCTGTGAAGACTGAGCAACCAACGCTTGGCTAGAAGAGCCAGAAGCATCCATCTGTTGGATCTTTGCCTGTTCCCGTGTCAACCGATCACAGAATGTCTCAAAAGAAGGCATGGTGTGCCTAGCACCCAAAGCATCCATGGTGGAGTAGAAAGTGGAAGAAAAGATCTGATACTGTCCTCGCAACTTTGAGAGTATCAAGAAGATACACTCATCATCTGTCTTTATTTTCCCACATCCCTGCAAAACTAAACGCAGAGACTTGAACTTCATCAAGAAGTCCTCAATGGTGGGAAAGCTGGTAGGTGTCAAAGTAGTCAACTCTGCATCAAGCTGAAGTGCCCTGAACTCATTAACTGTGCCAAACAAATCTGAAAACTTGCCCCAAATGGCCCTAGGAGTGGTCAAACCTTCCAAGTGAAAGAGGAGACTGTCGGAGATGTTCAATGCAATCAAGCCCATGGCTTCATCCATCTTATTTCTGTGCTGAAGAATCTCAAAGGGACGTTGCAGGACAGGTTGGTTCTCATCCAAACATGACCATAAGCCACGTGACATAAGAAGTCTGGTCATGTGTGCTTTCCAGGTATGATAATTATGCGGTGTCAGCCGGGTCACAGAGGGATCCGACATTGAGAGAAGAAGAAGACAGAAGTAGAAGGGTCTTTTCTGAAGTAAATTACAGAAAGGAAAAAACACCCCCCCCACAATGTATAAAACAAACCCCCGTACAGCAAATAACTGAAAGCACAAAGAATGAGGAGAAAACCTGGACTCCAGATGCAGAGAAGGAGGAAAGGAGAAGCCTTGACTTTGACGCTAAAAAAGAGAGCTCAAATGGCTGAATCAGCAAACCAAACCAACATCATTGCGTCCGTCTCGGAAAGACCTTTCCGGCGATATATCATATGTCAATTTTCGAGTCCGTATGAACCCTGTAGGAGCAAAAACGCCCAAGTACCCCCAAATGTAAGCTCTCTGGAAAAAATCAGAGACGGCAAAAAATTTGACGGCCGTATGACCGTCACTGGGCCGTCGCTGATGTCAGCATGATGTCATAACCGTACGGACGGAAAAAAATTTTAAAAAAACCGCCAAAAAAATAAACCGGCAGATGACGTCAGATGACGTCACCTGCGTCTGCCTCGGGTGGCGGGCCGGTGGCCGAAAAGCGGCTCCACCGGCTGCGGTGGCGCCCGGGCGGAGCGGCGGTGGGGCCTGGGCAGAGCGCGGGTGGCGGTCGGGCGGTGGCTAGCCGCGACGGCGCGGCGGGGGTGCGCTGGCGGCGCGCTGCCCGGCAGCCGCTGCGGGTGGCGCGGTGGCGGCGCGCTGGCGGCGCGGTGGCGGCGCGTCGAATTTTGTTAAAAAAAACCTTTTTTTTTTGTTTTTCGAGATTTTTTTTTCTCGATTTTCGAGCCGTACGGCCCTGGTAGGGCAAAATTTTTTCCCTGTGGTCACGGGGGCCAAACTGAGTCGAGTTTTATATGATTTCGACTCTCCCGGACCTTCTGAATGCAATGGCGGAGTCCGTTTCTGCTCAATCTGCTCCAGAAGATCGTGCCTCCTTCAAAGTGACAGAAAACCCCAGAAACAAGCTGTGGCTGTCGTCTTCGAATCCAGGCTCCAAGAACTTCAACCTCGGCAGCGGCAGGGAGGCTCTGATACCATGTAAGATTTCACAAATGTGCAAATCCACAAAAAACCAAGATCACCTACAAGCAAAATACCAGAAGCTGGAGCGAAAACCTGAGAGAGAGAGAGAGCAAGGGTTTTGAGAATCTCAGCGGAGTGAGAGCAAAATTGTATTTCCCAAAAGTATGAACAATAATTACAAAAAGCGGCTTATAAGGTGAGAAACCCTAAAGCCGGAGAAAGCTAGGTTTGTGCATTTAATAATTAATAAACATATTAATTATTATGCACCTAAATGACAAGCTTAAGTGAAAAAAGAATAATAGTGACCTTTAATAATTAAATCAGATAGACTTAATTATAAAGGTAAATATACTATTACTCTAACAAGATAAAGGAGAAATAAGTAGTGCTGAAGCTGAGGATTTTGCAGAATATTTGAAGAACATCCATGAGGAGGTGAGGAAGCACATTACCAAGATGAATGTGCAGTATAAAGCTAAGGCAGATGAGAAAAGGAGGCATAAGGAATTTCAGGTTGGAGATGAAGTCATGGTTCATTTGCGGAAGGAAAGATTTCCGGTTGGTACATATAACAAGTTGAAAATGAAGAAGTTTGGGCCATGTAGGATATTGAAGAAGCATGATTCAGGAAATGCATATGAGGTCGAGTTGCCTACTGAGCTGAATATTTCACCAGTATTTAATGTTTTAGATTTGACAGAGTATCATGAAGGAGGTGTTGAAGATGAGGTTACAGCAGCACAGTGGAGTATTCTAGCAACCAGTTCAGATATCAAGGAGATTGAAGACATACTGGATAGTCGTGTTGGCAGAAGCACAAGGAACAAGACATATGAAGAGTATTTGGTCAAATGAAAAGAACGACCTATTGAAGATTCATCATGGTTAGCAAAGGAGCAGGTTAACTGTCTTGGTTTTCCTCTGCACACCTTAGTCGTGACAGGGTCACTTCTCAAATTACCCTGGGTGTCTGATGTAGGAGCATCTTGGGTGTAAGAGCAATCTTGCATCACCCAAAAAAATATTTCTATTTGCTTTTCAATAAGGGCTATCTTGTGCAGAGCTACTATTTATGGAAACTTACTATTTTTAGTAAGTTGATCATATGATCTTGGAATGTTCTGATTTCACAGTTGGAGGTTCATCTCAGTCATTTCAGCCTACCAGTTGAGTTTCATTGCCACATCATCGGTATTGGTGAAGTTATTGATATTTTTGGGTACAAAATCTTTCAGGTCAATTTTGAAGGCCTTAGAGGCTCTGGATCGCGATCAACCCCCGGCTGACTGGCGCTAGCGCGTGTCAGGCACTATAGATCTCGTCATGGCATTTCTGAAAAGTGGTTACAATAGAAAAATGGAGTTAGGGTTAAAAATTTATGGCCTCCGGAAGTTAGGTTACCTAAAATAATATTTTGTATTTCTTTTGAGCCGACCCTATTGTAATAATTGTGAAAAATAAATAATTCTATGTCTAGTTGGCCTAAAGGGCTAAATTTCTGGAACCTTCTCGAGCAGTGGAAATTGCCTATATAAGAAAGGTTTGTAGTGTTGTCTTAGGGAGTTCGGGACAGTTCTGGGTGGTAGATCTGAGTAATATTTCAAGGCTTTGTCCTACAGAATATTGTAAGGGAATGCCCATGTGGCTTTGCATATTGTAATTCTGAAAGTTTGTAATTCCACATTTGTGGAGATAATAAGAAGCCAATTTTCTGTTCTTGCATATTGTTGTTGTTTCTCTGTTTCTATTATGTGTTTGTGGTATTAAGGGGAGCACCCTTCATTAGTATGGATCAAGAGAAAGAATAGATTGTGAAACCCCTCAAAGATTACTAGGATGTCAAAGCATGGAGCTATGAGGAATTAATAACCTATGATAAATTGGTTATTGTACGTGTACTATCCTGCTGGAGCCAGGGTCCAAACCATTTAGCCAACTATAGAGGCAAATTAATGCTTAGATTGAACCATTGATATTAAAAATGGTATTGAGACTATTGGATTCCAAGATTATTTTCCTAGTGAGACACTTTATGTGGGTAGCCAATATAGTTCTAGTATGAAATAAGAATGATGAAATCAGACTTTGTGTTGATTTAGAAATTTGAATAGAACCTCCAAAAAAGATAACTATCCCCTTCCCTCAGTAGATGAAGTCCTATAAATCATCAACAATTCACATATGATATCCTTCTCGGATGGATATTCAACATTTAATCAAGTTATGGTCTAATAGAAAGATATCTCGAAGACTACTTTTACTATGAAATGGGGTATATTTTCCTATTGTCGAATGCCTTTCAAATTGATCAATACAGGTGCAATATTTCAACATGCAATAGACACAATGTTTAAGGGGCTCATAGGTAAATGAATTATCATTTCTATGGATGCTTTGAATATCTTTTCAATGAACCACATAGACTATGTGGGTGGTGTGCACAAATTCATGCAAAGGTGTAATAAGTTTGGCATCTCTCTCAATCCTAAGAAATGTATATTTGTGGTTACTAAAGGAAACATTTTGGGCCATGTGATTTCAGAAGCTTGTACAATGATATATTTTGCCACAATTGAAGTCATCCTAAAAATGGCTCCCCCTAATAGAAAAAAGGAACTCAAGTCCTTTTTTGGAAAGATTAATTTTGTCAGCAAGTTCATTAGTGGCTTCGCCGAGATTGTATGCCCACTCAATGATATGTTAAAGAAAGATGTTGAGATTGAATGGACACCCAAACCTTGAATTATTTCAAAGAAATCAAGACTAATATTGCCAACACCCTAGTGTTAGCTAGTCTAGATTGTGTTTGACCTGTCAAGGTGTATTCCTTTGCATCCAAACATTCTTGTGCTAGAATCTTGACGTAGAAGGAAGAAGATAAGGCAGAAAATCCTATTTCTATTATGAGATACCCTTTAAATAATGTTGAGGTGAGGTGCCCAAAATTGGATAAATAGTATTTTACCCTTGTGAAAGTAGTCAAGAAGATTTGACACTACATATTAAGAAGCAAGGTCATAGTTGTGGTTCTAGGTTTAGTTGTAAAATCACCATTAATGTAGAATGAGTTGGGAAAATGGATGACGATTCTCCAAGGGCTTGATCTAGAAATCCAACCAATGAGACTTGTTTGAGGACAAGGCTTAAAAAATATGATCACAAAATCAAATGAAGGCCTCACTTTCCACTACTATACTCACCAAGGAGTGATCATTGATGTATGGTATAAGGATACAATGTATTACCTGTTGTAGAATTAATGTCTCAAAGGTATGAGTAGTTCCCAAAGATGAGAAAAAAAGATGAAAAGTAGTTGATATATGTTAAAAATGGACAAATCTACGAAGGTAATTATGAAGGTCTATACTTGAGGTTCCTAAAGAGAGATGACATTAAATACATTTTGGTTGACTTTAATTATAACTATGGCTTAGGGCATTGATATGATGAAGCTATCACTCGCCAGATCCTGAGGTCTATATATTAATGGCCAACGTTGTTCAAGGATACTAATGAGCATTTTTGGGCATGTCATATTTATCAAACAAGTGCAACATGAGAAAAGAACCCCGCGATGCCTCTCCAACTAGTTTTATAGACAAAGAAAAGAAGAGAAGAGGAATATTTAGAATGGTAAAATTTGCAAACTAAAATTAATTGTAGAGTAGTTGTAAGGAGACAAAGGTTATTTCAATCTATTTATGGAATGTCGTAACATCATTTCTTAATTCTATGTTTTCATTGTTGTACATGCAAACTTAGAAAATGTATTATTTTGAAATGTTTTCTTCAACACATTTGATGCTCCAAATGCAATCATCAATAGAGAAACTCAAAAAAGTTCTAAATTTGTGTTGCGATGACTCTTTTGTGTGGTTATATATGAGTTTGGATAGTTCAATGATGGACGACTAAGTAGATAAATCTATAAAGGGTGTTTATTGATGCTTTAATGAGTAGAACACCTCCAATTTTCCATTTTTTCTTTCTATTTCTCCTTATTTATTGTGACTCTATTGTGAGATAGAATGGACACTAGTCCCATTTTGTTTGTTCCATTCACCCACATTCAAAAAGATCATAAACTTACCTTTTTTTTAAGTTTCAATTTGTTGTGCATGATATCACTATTTGTAGGTAGTAAAGAAAACCATTTTCTATGAATCATGGAACTTTAATCCCACCTTGCATTTGTATCCAAGGTGTTGTATCAACTATAAAGGGGTTAAACATAACTAGCTTTACTTAGTCTATTGATATCTTTGAGGGTTGATTAGGTAGATTGGATTTAACTATCATTCATGCCATTGTTTCTTATCACAAGTCATTTCAACATCTATTAAGACATACTCTTGGGAACACCCTTTCAAGTTTAAGATGAGCTCAAAGCGCAGGAGATACAATCCACTCTCATTGAGTTAGCTCTAGTGTTAACCTACAACTGATTGAATATCTTGATGAAGCTTCAGGAGGTCACCAAGTTGTTAAAGTGATATGTAAGATGATTAAATCAGTCAATATGTTGTCATTAATGTCAACTAGTCTTGACTACACTTATCATGATAGTTACAAACATCTGAACATTTGTAGAAGGAAGAAATGGTGAAGAAATGAGATATCTACATAAGGACAAGATGGATATGACAGATATGGATAAGGTATACATTGGGTAACTTATTGATGAGTCTATGGTATTATGTTGTTGACTTAAGCATGTTGTATTACTCTATTATGAAGATGAAATTATAATTGAACAAGTCAATGTGGTCAGTAATTGAAGATTTTTGTATACATCTAGTCAATCTTGTGTATACTGAGTGACAGTAATAACTGAGTTAGTTATCATTGACGCATTCTGTATTAACCGAGTTGGATGAAAACATTAAATGTTTATAACAGCCGATTAAAATTGATGAGCTGGAAGATGCTTATAATTTTGAGGTAACGTATGTTTGTTATAAGATCAAATGACTGACAAAATTCAAAGATGATCGAAGGGAAGAGATTAAAACGTGTTATTGATACAACTACCAATGAAGCTTGAAGAGGCAAAATAGATGATGGAGATTAAAAAACAAAATCTAATGGATGAGATGAAAATGGTTTACACATCTATTTAAGAGACATGGGATTCATTGTTGAATCAAGCTAGATGAATAGAGACTGCAGGAGAATTCACTTGAAGACATTTTTCATGCACTGCTAATCAAATTGGCTACAAACAAAACCGAGCTGGACTACAAGTATTACCGAGCATCAGAGATATATACATCGAGTGAAGTAAGTTGGAGGATATAATGGAGTGAATTGATTATTGATCAGAAGAGTTATATTGAGCTTAGCATAGATCTGAATACTTGCAAATTGAGTTTTATTTGAATTAGATCACTACTATATCAATTTAACCATTGTTACAGCTAAATCTCTTAACCCAGTGGACTTAATAGTCTTTTGTATTTCAATATGACATTCAAGGAATGTTAATTATTTTCTTGTTGACCCCATAGTGAATGTTGGTCGAAGGAGAATTGTTAGTGATAAATCCTCTAACAAGGTCACACCTAATAGTGTGTTTTGTAACCTTTAATAGGGTTGGCTCCTAACCGAGCTCACTTCAAAAGAGTGAAATATTTTGGGTTACTGGTCCCAAGTGGTTTTTCCCTTAGCAAGGTTTCCACATTAAATCTTTGTGTTATGTGTTATTTGTTGTGATTGGATTACTATCATACTTTACATATTTCATATTTGATTAACCGGTAAACACAATTTGGAAATTATTGGTATTCGATAAATGAACAAAAAGATTGTTGTTAACATCTTACCGAGTTGTTTGTTTTATTGAAGAAGTTTGAAAAATTACATCTGAGGGTTTGGGACTGGAGGATAACTAATTTAATTGATTCACCCCCCCTCTCAGTTATCTAACATCTAGTTCCTCCATAGTTCCATTAATGAATTGATTTTGATCCATCTATTGACAACCTTGGCCTTGTGGGTGAAATCCAACTCAATAATCGAGTAATGATTTTGAGACCTAACCTTGGTTTAATACATTATTTTTTTACAATGAAATGAAAGATATGAATTAAAACAAACAATCACAACTTATAAAACATTAAAACATATATGCATTACATATTCCCATTATAAGAACTAAAAATTATACATGATGATATAGATGGTTCTATAATTTTTAAAGTGCTTATTAATGGTGCCTAAGATGGAGAAGAAGCTCATCATAAAGAGAAACCTATGACTAAGAAATCTCATGCTTTGAAAAAGAAGACCACCAAGGCTAAAAAGGAGTTTCACAATGACATTGGAGATAAGAATGGTGGAAAGAAGCATACGAGGAACAATGAGGCCTAGAAAATCTACTTGTTTAAAATTTTGAAGCTAATGTACTTGATGTTAGTATTTCCATCCAAGCCACAAAGATTATTACTAAATGTATTGTTGATGTCTTTGAGAAACTAGCTCATGAGGTGGCTAAATTTTTCTGCTATAGAACAAGAAGCACACCATCAATGCAAGAAAAAAATAGACAATGACAAGGTTCAATCTTCCTATAGAGCTTGCAAAATGTACAATCTGGTAAAAAGGGCCCATTTGGTTGCTGGAATTAACCTGGAATAGGAAAATGGGAATTGGTGAATTGGTATTAGTTAATTCTAATTTTGGTCCAAAATGAGCATTCATCTAATTCCTCTCAGAACCTGGAATTAGATGAATGCTCATTTTGGACCAAAATTAGAATTAACTTATGCCAATTCACCAATTCCCGTTTTCCTATTCCAGGTTAATTCCAGCAACCAAATTTTTACCAAGTTCACAAGGGCTCGATCTTCTTATTTATTTTGAATCATTTTTGTTACTACTTTTCAATTAGGATTTGGTGCCAATTGCCAATGACTATATTCTATTTATAAACAAATTGTTGTTAGGATATTTACTTTGTTTATAATGTAACATTTAGGATATTTAGTTTGTTTATAATGTAACATTATTTTTTTTGTTTTGATAAATCATTCACAACTTTAATGCATAAAAGATTAAATATTCATGGACTTTGTTGAAAGGCCTTCACATCTTGCCAATATGAGCGCTATGTCCACAATATTCTATGCCCCCATTTTCTAGAAAGTTTATAATCAAAATGTTGATTTGCAAATGTGCTAAGTATTCCACATAAGAAAGATAAAATATTTCAATACAAAGGTTCCTTAGTATACTCTATTGTCAATTGACTTTAATTTGAATTATGTGTGTGTGCACGCGCAAAATGATTTGTAAGGCTACATTTTTCAAACTAGACAAAAAAAAACAAGGATAAATAACATATATATGAAGAAAACTTAGCCCATTTGCTATATCACTAAATATATTTAGTTACATACATGGAACACATGATTTGAATTATTGTTTAGATGTACTTAATCCAACAAAAAATACATATATAGTACATTTATGATTTGTATCAAACACTAACAAAATAAACGTAACAAAAAAGACCACTCAATTAATTATCAATACATAACTCATAGTCAACCAACACATTTCCTCAATAACAATCTCATAATAATATTATCACTATTATTTTTTGATACTTACTTGCCTTTTTCTCAACTTAAACAAATCCTTCCTCATATTCATTATTTTACTTTTTATTATACTATTAATTATTATATTCCAAAACAAAATTTGGATAGACATATCTATATCAACATACACCATCTACATCATTCGTCCCATCTAAATTTCTTATAGAATAATTTTGTTATAATAATTAGTGCTTGGTAAACAAAATTATAAACATATGAACATTTTTTAAAGTTTTTACATTTATTCTTAGATTATTATACTATATCCACTAGGCATCTCCTTTTGTTTTGTCTTATATGGCAACACCAGGTCAAGTGAACGTGGCCCGAATTTTCTCAACAATTACCGTGTGTGAACTAACAACGAGTCACATTTGGAGGGCATTAGAAGGATAGACAACCACCACTTTCTTGGTGGTGCTCAACATGACGACAACATGCCATTTGTTTGATGAGCTCGCAGTCAATGCAATGTGGAAAACCACCTTTCTCGAAATCTATGAGCCTTGAGAAGAAAACAAAATTGGAATAAATCGGATATAGTTGAAGACAGAGCTGAAAAGGACATAGCTGATGATTTGAACATCTCTGGAGGGCAAACCAACTAGCATCTTTAATTACCACTTCCAACAAATCTGACCCACATCTTTTAGATGACGAATAATCCACCGAAATAGTGGAACTACCCAAAAAAACAAGACAAACAAAAACTAATACCTAACAAGTTATCAAGAATCATCTAGCCAAGAGACGCACACTGTTCCATTTGTCATCAACTTCCCCCTTGTTTCCACCAACGAATCCAACGGCCTCCATGCGCCAAATTATCCCCTTTCAAACGTGTCTCTCCTATCCATCAAATAAAAATAAAATCCCAGGTACACCATAATCACCCCCACATCACAACCCTCTCCATTGTCCTAGAACAGCTTCAGAAGCCTTCCCTGCGAAGAAATCCCAAGTTATTATATCAGTTGAAGAACATTTTCTGTAGTATCAGCGGCACCCAATGGCATTTGCTTCAAGATTCAGCAATACCCACCTGCTGAAGCGAGGCAGAAATGCAGAAAAATATGACCCAGATGGGGTATACAGCCAGAGATTCAATGCAGGAGTTGATTATGGTTCCAAGAGACATTGTGGCAATAAGAACAGAGGCGCAGAGTTTGGTGGATTGGTTTATGAAGAAGAAGATGATGACATGATTTTTACATGCTACCAGCCTTACTTGAATGGGGTTCTCAGAGAAGAAACGGCAGATTCAGAGACATGCTCTTCTAAGGTTTATTATGATTCAGACAACTTTTCACCGCCATTCTGTAGAAGTAACTCTGGTTCTGTAGCTTCTGTGCTTAGATTGCCAGTGCCAGAGGATGCCCAGTCTTCCACAAGTGACAGCTGCTGCTGCTGTTGCTGTGACACTTCTGATGAAGATGATGATGAAGAAGAGGACAACAATGAAGGCGAGTCATCTTCTTCATCTTCATCTATTTCTGATTCTACCCAGAGTTTAATTAGCTATCTTTTTGAAGCATCTGATGATGATCTTGGTCTGCCTCCTCCTACTTGTACATATGGTACGCTTAGTAATGATGTCCACCATGATCAATCCAATGTCACGGGGAAACATGTCGAAACCTTGGATTTGGATTTGGATTTGGATTTGGACTTAGATTTGGATTTGGATGTAGCAGATGATCAATTATTGGACTGGAATTTGTAAATTTTGTTGATGCAGTTTTGTGTACAGTATCTGTGTAAAGCACATATCATAATGTTTTTGGCATAAATGAGTTATGAATTCGGAAATCTTTATTGTTGTCAATAGCATGTTACTTATGAAATCGTCAGTTTTGTCAATGACGTGAATATAGTTTCTCTTCTCTCACATGGTCCGGACTTAACTCCCTGCCTCTTTCTTTTAACAGAGTCATAAATGCTATACAAGTTTAGATGATCGCATAAGATGGACTCATGTTCAGACCGTTGGGCGAGAGCTCCCCTGTTTATAATGGACCACTGATCACATAAGATGGAATAATATTCAATGCATTTGAGTTCTTCAAACATATTGTATCTTTTGTTTTGTTTCGTTTTTGTGATTTTGGGCGGGTATGGCTGAGGGCTCAAGTGCTAAAGCAATCATGACACCTACATCCAACGATTGCCCACAGGATAAGTAATGTCTTCATATAATGATATTTGTACCTGGAGAGGGCTTGCCCTACCCTGATGAGCATGAAATCATTCAGGAGGTTAATTTTTTCCTTTCGTTATTCTTGAAGCTTAATCTGCAGAGTTTAGGTGGTTTGATAGCAAAATGTTAGTACGAAACGAAACCCGTTTCGGTTATGGGCTTCCTGCACTGAGAGTTATTGCATTGAGGATGGCAAAACCTAAAGAAACGTAGCTGTGCAGAGGGTAACAGAAATAAAAATTAAGAATTATACAATGAATCTTTTTCTGAAGGCAAATTAATGCTCCAATGATGACAATGCCTCTGGCTATAACAATGCAGGGTTTCTCTAAACATGCAGATAGGGATGGCGAGCTTAGTGGTTATACCCTTTGTTTAGAAGAAATGGCCATCCAGCCCCTAGGATGCACCGACGCATACGTTACCCCATACATCCTGGGGGCTAGACAGCCATTTCCTTGTTTAGTCTTGCAAAACTGAGGCCTTTGCAGTGAGAAAACAATACAAAACTTTCCTGTTCAAGGAAGCAATAATTGCATCATCGTGGAATTGCTCAGGGAAATATAGCAGAGGTTAAGAGATTATTTAGAAAAATGCAAACATAAACCACAGATACTATGAGTTTCTTGGACAAGACAAAGAAAATGCTTCTGAGGATTCTAATGCCTGAAGTAACAGTAAGCTACCTTTAAACTTGCAGCAGGGTAGGTATGTTCAATCAACCCCCATACTTTAGTATTGCAAAACCGAGATTGCTGTAGTGGGAAAATGTAGCCTGAACATTCCCTTTCAAGAAAGCAATAATAGCATTATAGGGGAATCATTCATTGTGGGAGCGTAGTCTGTGAGGTATATTAAGATTAGGCGGGGCAGAATTATGCAAGCACAAATGTACAGATATACTATGGGTTTCTTGCACAAGTGAATGCTTCCTACTCCAAGGATGAGAATTATGAAAACAATGAGGGTTTCTTGAAAACTGAGTACGTGAAGCGGCATATTTGTTTGGTAAATGGTTAGTCTAATGTTGCAAAACTGAGATTTCTGTTGTGAGCAGATACAATTTGAACACTTTTATTTTCAAGAATTCAATAGATGTATTATAGTGGGATTACTATGGAGCCCTGCATTTCACTGGCATTTTTGGATGATGGCTTTATATGTTCTAGATGAATAAAATTGTGATATGCTTTAGCAACTTGCTTAAGAGTTTTGTCTCACTTTCTTCTTAGTATGCCCTGGCTTTCCTAGTCAGATGAGATTTCTTGGAACAGTGTTGCGAACGTCAGTTTAGTATATTAGGGAACATATCTCAACTATTACATAAAGGGCAATAGTCCTATCATAACAGAGCCATTATTTGTTCGTAAGTCTTTTTGTGTTTGGGATTCATGTGCTTTATTTTCTAGATTAGTAGAATCTAATTTTATTTTCAATTTCATTAAGTAGCGTGTAAGAATGTTGGCATTCCTCCTGCCGCTAATACTGCATCCAATGTTTACATTTTTTGTTCCTTCCCTCAACCTAAGTTTGCGTTATTAATCTAAAAATCTTTTAAGTTTAGAAGCCTTAGTTTAAAAAACCAACCCAGTTTTCAGGATTGCTGAACTTCAGTTCCAGATGCTGTTATTCAACATGAGAAAAATGCAGCTGTCAGTTTTCTGAATTGTAAACCCTTATCACTATTACTGTATCAAATCTTACTTTTTGAGAGGCAATTTTTACGGTCACCAGGAAATTGCAGTATAGGGGCAAGGAATTCACCTACTTACACACATCTTCTGCTAAATGTATTTATATGTAGACATACCCTTATTCATTTATTCTTACCCTCATTTGAAATGCTGTTCCCGCCCCTACCCCTTTAAACTATGTCTTCAAGTGGCAATGCAAAACACCTATTCAACATTTACTTGAATTGATAGATGCACGTGTTGGACAATTTCATCGATGTTTTGAAACTTTTTTCTTGAGTAAACATGATATATCTTGAGTACAACTATGAGCTCTTGAGAGGGAAAGCCTTTTCTAAACAGCAAAGTAGGTACTTGACTTCATGCACTTATCCCGTGAAAGGGACTACAACTATAAGCATATGTATTGAAAGATCTCCAGCTGCTAGACTACAGTTCAACAGACTTTGTTTTTCTTAAAATCTTGTTATATCATTGTACCAATGTTTATGCGTTTTGATTTGTATTTTTGTGGTATATCTCAGATTAAATTAGAAAAGAGCACATCCATATTTCTTATCTAAAAGCGGTGTTTGAACAGGATCTTTCATCTCTACTGGGAATTTTTTTTACCGAAATCATGATAAATGCTCGAGGGAGGACCTTGAGCAACATGTTCTTGTGTCTCAAAAGGAGAACTACTCAATAATTTTGAGAATCAAATGGTAGTGCATTTACCCTTGGAGAGTGTCAAGGCTACTGCCAGAGGTGCTTTCCACTTCCTTTTCTTTTAGTTTTTGATGAGAAGAAAATGCCTACTTTCTATTTTTGGAGACAAGCTTTGTGGATGTGTGAATTTATTTGCAATAGAATAAAATGAAATATACCCCCATCCGTTCCCCAGAGAATAAATAACATAGAGTTCATAGATGTTTGTGCATCACAAATTTGAAATTTCTAAAGGTGATGATATTCTTCCAGGCATTAGAAATGAAGAATATACACCAGATCATCAAAGAGGTCTGAGAAAACATGGCAACCAAGCTTTATATGCCATCACTAGCCAAAATCCAATCTCTGCATTCATTGACAAAACTGGTTGCATCAAAAGGGTTCTCCATGATTGATTGACTGATCCTGGCTACATGAAATGATTCTTTGAACCATGGCATTGGAAGCAGTTCTGAAATTAAAATGATCCTGGCTACATCATCAGTGGCACGGAAGGGTGAAATTTAGAAGCTAATTGCACTAGCTCTGAAACTGAATGCCTGCAGTTACAAATATCCTTCATTACCTGCATTGTTCGTTAAAAGAATTGGAATTCCTTAGATACATTATATTTATGGTTTTTTCAAGAGTTAAACAAGTTCAGTGGACATAACGAGTGAGTAATAAGGGAAAGCCATCATGTCTGAAGACAAATTCCAAAGAGCATGTTCATGCAATGGAAAACCTCATTTTCAGCCTAAAAAGTAGCTACAAACTACAATTCTTTCCAGGCCATGGCTTCAGGAGAATCTAAGTTACCAATTCGGGTGCGGATGTGGATGCACAGATGCGCGAATTTTTCTGGGGGGGGTTTTGGATGTGTTTATAATATATATATATATATGCAAAGGTAGCCATCACAACTTCAAGCATTATACTCACTGAGCTTTTTGGATATCACCCAATCAGCAAACGGTATTGACCAAGCAAACAAAATTGATTCAACGAACAGGAAAGACTAAGTAGAAGTAACCAACCAGATAGCGTCTTGCACAGTACAGTCAGCAAATAATGAACTCAGTCATTTCCAGCAGTCAATACAATCAGCGAATAGTATAACTGATCAATATTAACGACAAGTACAGAGGATGGCGAACACAGTCAGCACCTTATACAGTTGGCAAGAAATAGGAACTTATCACAAGCGAATAGAATTGAAGGGATACATGTCGACTGAGTACACATCAGCAGAACAACACCTGGACAGTGAATAATCTAGTAGGAGATAGTAGTATTTGGTAGTGCTCACCAAATATTTTATTTGCGCAGAGGCATGGTGGATGCTGGCAGGAAGTGCATCCTGGGCCTGTGGATGCCCTGCCCAGGATGCACTTACTGCCAGCATCCACCACGCTTCTGCCTCTGCATCCACCTCCCAGCGCATCTGCCTCTGCATCCAGACCTCCAGGGAGCGGATTGGTAACTTAGAGGAGAATATGTGTGTGGAAGATCTCTCTATAAACCTGCCAAAGTGAGTTGAAACCACTCAAAGTCAAATTCCAACACAAGCATTAGAGGGAAAAGCAAAATTCAGGTAATCTGTCACAACCTATAAAATGAGTCTTTTTAGCTTCATTAGTAGACTATTCGAAAGTATAGCACGGACTCAGGGTTGCAAAACATTTATATTTCAGCTGCAAACCACAGTAAATAAAAGAAATCCCACCCAGGAAGCCATGATAGAGTTCCTATGAAAAGGAAGAAAATGGAAGGACAAAGCTGTGGACTCTGAAAAAGCCCTTCATAATATCGTAGGCTTATATCTTGATCTGCAAGAGTGGCCATGCAGATTTTGCATCTTTCAGTTACTTCTAGCAGTTTTATTAGACAAATTTCATTGACCGGCATTTATTTTACTCTGAGATTAGGAACCAATGGTTGGTAATGGTGATTGCTTATGGATAATATAGTCTGATATGCTCCAATGTATAAACTCAAAACGGATCAGTGTTATATATCCAGAATCTGATTGAAATGTATTTTATTTCTATTTTTTAATGTAACTAAATTTTTTCAATTAAAAAAAACAAACAAATGTCAAATGCATTAATTTGAAGGTGATATCAAAGAACTCCATGGCCAAACTATGCTGGAAGGACTGTTGAACATTGCAAATTATGATATTTTATTTTTTCTTTTAATTCAACTAAACTTTTTCAACAAAAAAAAGCAGATGCAATACTTTTAAAGTAATATCAAAGAACTCCATTCACCAAACTATGCTGGAAGGACTGTTGAACTTTGCAAATTATGATACTCCTTGAGCTTGAACTTTTAACATGCTTGCATATAAAATAATAGATTTAGATTCTCACCTCATATCTAATCCAATGGAATGTATACACTAGCATATTAGAAGTAAAATGTGGCGGTTTCAGGGATATATACAGGGTTTCCTTTAGCTCTCTAATCTATTGGCTCCGAAATTGTGTAAGCACCCGGTATCTCTATCATAGACCTGTGAGACTTCCCGTGGGTTATAGGGGAAAGGACCCAATACCTGAGCATGTTCCAAATGTTGTGATAGCAGTTGTTGATTTAACACCCACACTTGTTGATTTAATACCCAATGTTTTTGACAACATTGCACCAATAGTTGTGATGTTGAAGTTGCCATTGCTATGATGACTACTCATAATTGAAGGAAAGGTACCCTCAGTTGTAAAGAGCAGCCAATCATGTGATACCACATCAGCCGCACATGTATGGGTATCTCTTTTGCACAACCATTGGTCTCACCTTTATTTAGGGCTGTTTTGGACACCTTAGCCAAAAGCATGCTGGTGTGGCATCATATTCGATGATGTGACCCTGAAACCTTAGTTATAAGCAGGGGACTTGCCAAGTAAGCTGTTGTAAAAAACTGGGAATGATTTGAAATTTCCAAATAAGATTTTGAGAAGCGTGAAGTTAGGGCTCTCAACTATTGGATCCTCTCCCCTAATTGGCAGTGAAATTCCTGGTAGGGAAATGGCATTGCTTGATAAGTGTACCATGCATTTAATACCAGGATATCCTTATCTCAATTGGCAATAAATGTTCATTGCTTTACTATCAGATAAATCAGTTAAGAAACTAGAAATTGGAACTCTCTTAACCTGTGTGAATGTAGCATTAGAGTTCTTGCTTCAATTTTTATTCTTCAACACAGCTTGAATGCCTTCTTTTCTTTCCCATTTATAACATCTTTGCCCCTTACCAATTCCTAGAGCATCAGAAGCTTCCAGGTTATGATTTTCCTAGCTGTCAGGAGTCTTGGATAAAAGTTACAGAGGCAGAACTGGGAAACGTCACTGTTTAACAATGGCAATAGGCTACATGTACAAGGGCACCAATAGACATACATATATATAGTCACCAGTATATGTGGTTATGGGTATAGGGATTAAATCCCATTACTGGATTAAAATATGCTGGTCACCACGTCAAGTCATGAACTTGCCTGGTAAGGGATATGTGCCATAAGAATCGTCCACAGGGCCTTGTACACAAAATATTGAAGTAAATAGTAATTGTTCATGAACCTTGATGCTCCATGTTGGCATCAAGGGCCAACGGGTATGGCTGAAATCAACATCAGAATAGGCTAAAGGAAGATTCAGCAGTTATATTAGAATATATTTTTTATCAAATTGGCACCCATTGTGGTATTCTTTAGAAGTAGGTGTTTTGGATGGTGAAGTGAGTGACCGAAATTGGTAGAATCATGGAAAATTTGTTTGTGCGTCTCATTATCTCCAAGGATACAGCTTTGTAATTATTATTAGAAAATCACTAGCGAAATCGGCTTATTGTCTCCTTAAAACTTTAATATTAATCCTGTGTTCTCACTCTACACAATTGCAGTACTTGGTAATAAGGAGGAAGCATGTGTCCTATCCTGCATTTAGCTATGTTAATAAGACTTACCCAGCATCTCACTTCATCTTCAAGAAGAGAATAACGGCTCAATAGGATAATGGTTTGATTTTCTTTCTTGCTTAGTGGATTCAACTTCAATTTTTGGCAACACGCTTTCAAGTGGCATGCTGTAGTAGAGATTGGATTGGTAAGGTTTATCTCAGCATTTGTATACTTTTTCAAGGAAAGCTGCTCTTTCGTTTCCCCATATGTCAAATGTAGATGTTTTTTTGGAACTGGTTCCTTGAAACTGAGCTAGATGCTCGTTTTGGGAGAACCTTTTTGATTGAAACTCGATGTGGTGACAGTGTAGAGCTGGAGATTGCAGGAGGTGTGTTCCTCTTGCAACAGCTTATTTAACAAGCAGATCACATGTGAACGAACTATTCCAAGTGTATGAAGAGGCATGCTCAACAATCGATTAAAATTCATGTGAAACATCAAAATGAAATTTTTGGTGAGGTTTAAACCATAGTTCCACAGAGTTTTGGAATGGGGAGATAGGGGACAAGGTAAAGAGTTTCAGGGATATCTAATGCTAAACACATTGCATTGAAAAATGAAAGCGTTGAATATCAATATATTATCATATTAAGAAAAGGTATGCAGTGAAATGTCGTGTGTTGTGTGCCCAAATCTCTTGGTGGATTAGGGTTGAAAGACCTAAGGGCCCGTTTGGATGCAGGCATATCGGCCGATATTCCAGAATACCATATTCTGAATATGCTATCCACTGTTTGTGGTCGACAGCAAAGGATGGAATTGGAATTTTGATATTCCAATTTTAGCCAAAAAATGGGCATATCGTCTTCCACTTGAAAAGGTGGAATTGGAATATGGGGCTCATATTCTTATTTCGTATGCCATTTTTTTAAACTTTCGGGTCCGCGTGCAAAAATAATTTTTGACATCCACCTTTTGACTGTTCATTTTCACCGTGTCTTGCTTCGATTTCCTGCAGAGTAAACAAGCAGAAGTAGACTGAAATCTACTACCATCTTTGACATGTTCCCATTTGAATCCTTCTTCTTAAACGCTGTATAAATAGCTCAATCTCTCCTCCATACTCCGCACAAAAGAGAAGGAAAAAAAGAGGCTAATTTGGATTATAAAATCTCTCTAAGATTTGCGAAAATGGCAGTTCGGATTGCAGCAATGGCGGCTTTGTTGATTTTATGTGCATTTTCTCATTCTGCAGAGGCCACCGACTACACAGTGGGAGACATCAAACAGTGGGGGTTCAGCGCAAATGATACCAACTGGGCTACAGCCTGCACAGGAAACTTTCGTCTGCCTATAGCCTGTGGATCTGCTCACTTTTGTCTGCCTACAGCCTGCCAAACAGGTCATTCCATTTTGTGGATATCATTTTCAGAATATGTATCTTCCAGAATTGCAGCATATTCCAGAATTGACTATATCTGGAATTTGGTATGCCTGCGTCCAAACGGGCCCTAAGGCTTCAGAGTATTGCTTTAACAATGAAGTGTATTATTTAGGCCTTTGAAGGTCTGAACCTTGGAAGGTTCTGATAAGAAATAACATTGCTCTCTCTAAGCTAAAGAAGGGTAAGAAATGGAATACCTTGCACCCCCATGACTTGCTCTTTGGTATTTTTGCGGTGAAAGGCCTTTGGATCTGATGTGTTTAACAACATTTGGAGAGCCTGGAAGCACAATTAAGAAAGGCCTTTTGGTCTGATGTGTTTAACAACGTTTAGAGGGCCTCGATGGTTTAATAAATGACAGTTATGAATTCTTTTGGCCTGGTGGTAACTTTTCTGCTTTGAGATCAGTTTGGTGAAATTTATATTGCAACAGGAAACCCCTAGCTCTTACTCGGGTGCGCTACTAAGTTTGGCACTCTAAAGGAATTTCTATCTTTCAAGATATTTTTGCTGATGGGTATTTGAAGACCTGGGAAAAGTTGAAAGATGATTTCAACTTTCTTGGGTCCCAAAAAGAACTTAGTTTTAAAGAATGCCTTGTACACTGTTAATTTCTCCATTTCGTTAATAAACTAATAATAATGAATATAGATGTTTTAAAAGATCTCACTTGGAAAGATGGCACTATTTTTTTAAGATCTCTAAAAAACAGATTTATGTAATGTTGACTGATATGAATGAAATAATTGATCTGTTAAGTAAGAACTGGAATTTGGATAGGTTTGAGCCTAGATGGGCTTGTATGTTTAAAGCATATTTGGTCTTCTACTATTGAACCTAAAAAGGTTTGCTTTAGGTGGCTTATATTCCTTAAAATTTACTTGCAAATATTGAGCTCAAGTTTCTTGGTATTTCTGTAAGGGTCTGTTCTTTGTGTGAGAGAATTGTCTAGAGCATTTGTTTTTTGATTGCCAATTTGCTTTTTCAGTTGGGTCCTCCTTTTCTGGTAACAAGTTGAGGTGGGATAATAAAGATGGATTCACATGGTATGAGATTTTATGTGAAAGAGTTTTATGTTGAACTTAACAATTTTTTAGTTGTTCTTACTAATGAGATTCTATGGCTTATCTAGAAGAGGATAAATCTCCTCTTCCAAGGCAAGAGAAGGTTCCTCATTGAGTTTTGTTGCAGACTCACCTTTTTTAATAATTTATTGCAGGTTACTATGATTTTGCAAATCCCAAAAACAAGTTCTTGATCCTTCTTTAAGAAGTCCTGATGATTTTTTTAGGAGGGCACACTTTTGGCCCCAAGGAAGAGCTCAAAATTCTTAAAGAGTAAATGGAATCCCATAACATTGAAAGACAAAGAGGAGAAGAGGGACTTGATTGCTAGAACCACATTTGAGCCAATATCAACTGACTTGAATTGAGAAGATATGGATATTGACCAGCATTAGGTTAGCAACAACCAAAGATGCTATTGGAATGATGTCACTTATCTAAAAGTGATGGACATTAGATAGATAATTCAGTTCTGTTTTCTATTGGATTTGTTATTACTTTGGTCAACAAACAAGTTCTTGATCCTTCTTTAAGAAGTCCTGATGATTTTTTTAGGAGGGCACACTTTTGGCCCCAAGGAAGAGCTCAAAATTCTTAAAGAGTAAATGGTATCCCATAACATTGAAAGACAAGAGGAGAAGAGGGACTTGATTGCTAGAACCACATTTGAGCCAATATCAACTGACTTGAATTGAGAAGATATGGATATTGACCAGCATTAGGTTAGTAACAACCAAAGATGCTATTGGAATGACGTCACTTATCTAAAAGTGATGGACATTAGATAGATAATTCAGTTCTGTTTTCTATTGGATTTGTTATTACTTTGGTCAAACTTTGATATTATATTGTTGGAGTTGTAGCTTCATATATTGTAATCTCTTTTTTAAATGATTCCTAATATAAAATGTATATTTTCATATTCAAAAGGTCATTTAGATGATTGCAATCAAAATTTAAATACAATTGGTCATTGCTCACTATCATTAATGATCCACAAAGCACATGCCATGCTCCTCATCACTAGAATTGTTGGACTCTTTGAGGTCAAGTTTCTCCAAATGAATACTGACCCCGTCTTAGCGACATAATTGTCATTTGCTTGCTCCTTTGTATCTGCACCCATCAAATATTAGACTCACCTAGTACATAAGTGGGTTGTAGTCAATAAAACACAAGGTGTTATATACAACTACAAGCTTCAATGCCCTCCTAGAGATAAGTGTGTTTCTCTTAATAGAGTGGATGAAGCCTAGAGTAAACTAGTTCCCCTTATTAGCAGAACTAGAAACCTATGACAACGGACAAATGGCTAATGTGGTTGTCAAATAATGAGACCCAAGTAGAGTCCACCATAGAATTAGGTCTTTCTATGTTGTAATCTTGCTATCTAGCTTGGCCTCTTTTGGATATCCCCTTAGAGTGGCAAAGTTTAACCATTGTTGGCATCCTCAATACTATGCACATTATGAATAGCCTTCATGGACCTCTCCTCTCCTCATCTTACACAAGGGTAACCCTTCTAGACTTGTGTATATACCACTTCAAGTTCATTGCATAAGCCGCAATATGCAAGGGAGTGTTGAACTTCCACTTTTTCCAAATGGTTGGCCCAATATTTTCATTACATATGTGCAATATAAGGTATTTACCTTGTACAATGGCTTTCTATTGGCTTAAGCATTTTGTCAATGTACTCATATACCTCTTTAAGGTTCGCTAAATTAGCGTCCCCATATTGATGACAACAAATTGACTAAGTAATAGAGATCATGTAATTTGCATCATCTCAAGAAACACTTCACTACTTCATAGTCCCATACTTTGTCTTCGAATTGAGCAATTGATTCCATTCTTATGCAATGGCCCTTAGTTGAAATGCATCTTGCTACTCAAGTATTCTTTCTAAAAGAATGAAATGTGATGCATGTCTAGTCTTTGTAGAATTCAAAAATTCCTTCTTAGAGAATATTTGGAATAGTGTGACTAAAGTGTGCTGGTTGTAGATAATTATTTACACATTTCTAATATCATAAACATCTTTCTTATGTAGTCAATTTTTCCCATCTCCTTAAGTGCATTATTCTTGGTATGCACACCACAATGAGTTTGGCATAAATCTCACTAGGTTGCCTTGATCAATTCTCATGCACCTCTACAAGCATAGGTCATATTTGTCCTAACTCTTAGAAGGTCGTCATTCTAGAGGGACATAGTTATCATTTGATATTTCGGGCTTTTATGATTCCATCATAGATGTGCAAATCATCGAACCGTGTCCTGTACTCTTTTGGTGTTTGCAATTTGTGTTATGCTATGCTATTTTCGCGAACACAATGCCCTTGGATAATTGTCTTCGGTAAACATGGAGATAACTTTTACGGGTCTTAACAAGTGGGAGTCTAAATTTCATGCACTATGTCCATGTCTATCTAACTTTTGCATTTTGTTTGCATAATGAGTCCTTGTTGTTCTGTGCTTTAGTTGATGGGTTCCCTGGTTTTCTTGACCTTTGATGGAAAACTCAAAAAGATTATGAAAGTTCTGGCGAATCACCTTAAGTTGGTCATTTTCTTGCTTTTCCTCACTCTCCCCTAACAAAATGGGCAAAACATGCAGAGATGACTTCTCAAACCCTAGAGATTGCTCTGCATAGCGCATCAAGTCCCCCATATGCAGAGCTTCCCAATAGCCCTTATTTAAGTTGGATCTTATTAGGGATCAACCATTTTTTTTGGCATGCCTAGTGGGAACGATTTGTGAAGTTGATGATTAGGTGCAGACCTCAGCATTTCAGCTTTAAGGAGGCACATTCCATGCACTTGGCAACTTGGTAAAGAGAGGGTTCATAATGTCTCAACCAACATGCACCTAGTCCTCTATCTTGGGGATGCCTTAAGTATGCACTTGAAGTGTCATTTAGAGATACTTCATTCTTTCCTTTCAATCTAGAATGGAAGGGTATTGTATCCACCACATCTTTCCCTCTCCATGTTGGCAAAATGGTCAGCGCTCCCCTCAGGATTTGTGACAAGGGACTAACCGCCTCCTGTGGATTCTATAAGTCTAGTGGTTGTATCAGGGATTGACAAGTTGATCTTTTAGTGCAACAACAATCACACTTGTGATAACTAGTATCAGAGCTTGGTCACATATTCCAATCCCCCTAGGTAAGGTTGAGTGAGAGATTGTTGGCAAAATGGTCAACGCTCCCCTCAGGATCCATGACAAGGGACTAACCGTCTCTTGTGGATCCTATAAGTCTAGTGGTTGTATCATGCATTGATATGTCGATCTTTTGGTCCAACGACAATCACACTTGTAACACTCCCTTCCACAAAAGTGAGAATATTTTGCCTCTGTATCAACAATTTCAAGTTGTAGATGCTCCCAATTTTCCTTCATATCAACCTTCTACAGTTAGCTATGAGCAATTCCCTATCGCTCATTTCCAACCCTCCCCTACACAACCTCTTTGGCAGCCTATGTACGCTTACCAGGAGCTACAAGGAGCTTGTTATGTGCCCCATCAACACACCTACCACTTTGCCCAACATCAAAATTACAAAAGCTTGGAAAGCATTAGTGTCAAGGACATAATGCTAAATTTTAATAGCAGTTGTGGGCCATTCAGGAAGAGTGGGAACATCGACAGAAGCAAGAGTAGCTTGCATACCTAAAATCACCTAAAATTGGTCTAGTAGAACCCGAGCCCCCTCTTTCGATCAAAATTACCTCAAATAAAATCCTAAATTCAAAGGCATATTTACTAGACATAATTGTGCAGAGTAAACCTTAAAAATCCCCTTTGCATAATTAATAAATAAAAAATCTTATATCAAGCTTATACTATGGTCTTATTTCTAGAGCTTGCATATTGATTTGATTGCTATAACATTCCTTTTAATATAAAGTTTCTACAATTTTATTAAAAGAACACATTCACATGTGTGCACCCACTTAATCTTGATTAATCAACAATTAAAAGGGATTTGTGCTTTCAAAAATGTTATTTTGTCTTATCTTACCTAACATCTATTTTTGCCTCTTAATCCTTACCACTCATCTCTACCTAACCTTACATCTCCTTTTGCCTCTTCATCTCAATGACTCATTTTTTTGCCTCTTAATCTCCGCCCTCCATTCTTGAGGCAATTCCTTCAAAAGGAAGCTCCTCCCTTGCTCAAAGGTCCCTAATTTTTGGCATATCTAGTAATCTTGTTATTTTGCATTCTTGCATCTTAATTTCTAGCTTTCTTACTTTCTTAGAATAATCTTGCTAATTTGAATTCTTAGCTCTTAGTTGCTCTTGCATTCTTAGTTTACTTCATTTCTAGCTTAATCTTGCATTGTTAATCTAACTTACTTCCTTGCATTGTTTCATAGAATAGCTCTTGCATTCTCATTCTAGATTACTAGTTGTTTGCATTCATTCCTAACTTAATCTTTCATTCTAACTTGTTAATCTTGCATCTTAGCTTCATTCTTAGCTTTGAATCTTTCATTTTGGAGTAGTCAAGTCACTAATCCTCTATGCTAATTTGATGAGCATCATGAGAAGGATTAAACTCGTTTCAACTAGGATGCTATGAACCACTTCTTGAGATTTCCTCTTCCATGGATTCTCTCAAGTGTAATGGTTCATAAAAGTGTGTCACACTTTTGATCACACATTTTTTGCGCCCACCGTGGGGCTAGACATTCGTTTTTAGCTCCATTTCTTGCATTTTTGGCTTTTTGGTGTCGCAGGTTTGTCACTTTGTTTTTGTAGGACAGAGAATTGTACAACACTTCATATTATACATGTGCAACATTCTAGTATATTACCAGACGTAATTTCCCAGTTCTTGAAGTATTGTTCTGCCTCTCTAAGAAATATCGTCTCCTTCACAAAGAAATATCCGTCTGCTTCTCTATAGTATATTGTCTGGGTCTGAAATATCTTCTGGCTTCTTTATGGTATATCGTATGATTTTTTGATAGACTGAGTAAGTGTCGCCCAAATTTAATTTATGTCACAGTCCAATTTTTTAGCTGAATTTGCTTGTTCTTTCTTGCATTTTCAAATTTTCTAGTTTCCTAACAACATATAACAAGTGATCTTGCAAGGTTATTGCTTTCATTTGCATATCTTTTGTGCCCTAATTCATGGTTTTGTAGGATTCACTTGCCAAAAAGATCAACACTTTCATGACTACTAATGCTTTGTGATGTAGGACGCTTGTCAAAGACTCAATATTTTTTCTTTTTTTGATCGGTAAAGTCAAAGACTCAATCTTGAAACTACTAATCCTATTTGATTTGTAGGTTGCCTTGGAGATACAAATCAACATTATGTTTGCTTACATTTGATTTTCTAAGCACCTAGCTTAATTAGAAGGCTTCTTGTCTTGTGGTTAGTTGAGTAGTAGGAGAGTATGCTATTTTCCTTTTGGAAAATTAGAAATCTTGACCTACTTAGTTGATCACTTGCAATGAATCTTTAGTAAATGAACACATACTTAATGTGTTTGGGAGACACTATGGAGTAGGAGAGTATGTTTTTTTTCCTCATGGAGAATCAAAAATCTAAACCTCCACTAACTATCTGTTTCCTTTCTTGCATTTACCTTTAGAGGGTCTACCAAGAGAGCAATCTTTTTGGAATGACCCAAGTGGGGAACAAGCGAACTTGGCTTACTCCACCCCACTATAATCAAAAGCTTCATTCAATCTAAAGAGAGGGAAGACTTGGCTATTTTCTACTTCTAATGCTTCTTCATGTGTAGGGCCTAATTGTCTTAATCTTGCTAAGCAAGACTACACTTGATTAGGCACTTGTAGGGCCTTCTTGGTCTCAATCTTTTACAAAACTACAAGGGGAGTACATTCACTTTGTATAGGGCCAAGAGGTCTAAATCTTGCTTGCGAGACTATACACTTTGAGTGTTTGTAGGGCTACGGGCCTTAATTCCGCTTGTGAAACTACAAGGGGTAGTCATGAATGGAGACCCTTACTAAACACCTTAGGACTTAGAGACTAACCTTTTGGTTGTGTGGCTTCCTTTGTGCAAGGATTGATCCAAGTGGACTTACCTGGATCACCTCAAGATACTCGCCATATGTGTTCCCTTGGATGCAAAGCTTGAATATGACAATATGGAAAGACATGCGATTCAAACATTGTTATCTTCCAATTGATCCATAACTTGCATAGTCCTAGGAAAAGTCATTCAACCACTTAATCGTGGGGCTGAGAACATCAAGTTGTGGGCAAATGTTGAAACATTTCCCTCTTGACCTTAGATAGTTTTTCTTGATGTGTTTTAATGTGCTAAGACCCATGAAAACATTTGTGGAACGTACACTAGATAAACTTGACACATTGCAAGACCTCACTTATGCTTGTATCTACAAGGTTGGTTTGTCCCTTATTGGATTGTTTGAAGGCTTGCTTCCTCACACTACTTGCTTTCAAACTTGTCAACCAACCCTTTTGCAATCCTTTGGAATCAAACTTTTGGATTAAGCTCAAACGTTGTCAATATTGCTTCTTCTTTGTGATCCTTAGCTCATCTTGTTATTTGGTACATTCCAGCATGTTAGGAATTGCCTCTAGCTAGAAAAGATTACTTTGGTCTCTTGACTACACTCTTGGCTAGTAGAATGTTCACTTGTCCATCATCTTCTTGATCATATCTCTTGGATGCTCTATCCTATCCTTTCTTATTCACAAATGTCATACACAGGGATCTACCTACAACTTGGACATCTTGTGGAAAGTTATATTTGCTATCTCTTTTACACTTTTACACTTTGGAGTGAACACTTTTGCTTACTTAGCTTAAAAATCAAGTCATCCTAAGTCATCCTATTTGGCTTTTGACAACCCTCTTTCATGTCGGTCACAACTAGATCTTAGATCCGCGAAGGAAAGCAATACAAAACTACCTTTGAAAAATCATCTAAAGAAGATCCTATACCTTGGGGTTTTAAACCCTTTGCTAATATCTCTAGTGAATCTCCCTAATCCTCTCTTAGGTTGACACATAGTGTTTCTTACACTCCAATCATGGAAGATCAAAACAAGAGGATTAAGGAATTTCTAAAACAATTGGGTGAAAAACATTTTGGATAAGTAAGAAAACCAAGAGCATCACAACTCTAGATATGGCTCGCAAAATGGCTCTCAACGTACTAGACCTGGATCACATGGTTCGCATGGTGGTGATTCAGATAATGAAATAACTGAGGAAGATATCTTGCAATTTCAACAAGATGAACACTTGCAAAGACTTATGAAGTTGACCTTGAGTCAAAACAAAGATCAATATTTCTTACACTTAGCCTCGCAAGGAGTTAAACTTGTTAGATATTGCTAATACATTGGGGGAGATTGTTGGATGCATTTAATATGTTTAATCACTACGTTATCTTGGTGGTGGAGTATTTTTTCACCGATGTCAACTTATGTTTGTATAAGGAAAATAAACTGATTATTACAGTGTACGGACAGTGTACGAATGTTTTAGAACGTGCGAAGTCAATTGTGAGTACAAGAAGATGTTGTGATCTTATATCCAAGATCGCATCATGTAATGTTGTGTATTGGATAAGCTACATATGTTTTGGTGAAGACTGATTACTGGACCGTGACAGTCAAAGTTGACAGAGTAAGTCTCTGTGTTTCGAGTATATCTTACAGAAGGTATGGATTCAGTGTATGTGAGCTTAAGGGATGACAGTTAGTGTACTGAAGAATGTTCATTGGTCTGCGCAAGTCACGAAAACCAGGATGATGTCAGTTGTGGCGTGTGTTCTAGAGAAGACTTTTTTGGAAGCCGACTTCAGAGATGTAGCGTGTATTATGGATGACAGACATGAATTAAGGATGTTGGTCCTTAATTGTTGTAATGTAATTGTTGTATACTTGTTTTAGATACCGCGTGTATCTTAGCAAGGGGTTATGTAATTGTTTGTATATTAGGAAAGCCTAATTGGCTGACCTGATCATGTAAAATGTAATAGGGTATATATGTAAAATCTTTTCTTTGGAAAAGATAGATGTGGTGTGGATATATTGTGAAAGAGGATTGTGGAAACTGCGAGCTTGTACCTGCTGGATGTAGAGCAGAGAATTGTATGTACTTCATTGGAATTGATCAAGCAAAGACAGTTGCTATCAGACAGTTCATAAGGATTGTGTATTTCCTCATATACACTTGTGTTGCAAACAGTATATTCTGAAGGTGGACTTAACCTTCTTTGGGCAGTGAGCCTACCCTTTTCTTTGACTCCTAACATGGTATGTCCTCTAACAACGACTATGTATTGTAATGCTTTAATCAGCTCCTAACAGGGCTAGATCTTCTAACAAGGATACTATACTCTCAGTACATCATTAGTGGGTGTTAATTCCCACCAGGGTTTTACCTTTGACAGGGTTTCCTCGACAACAAATATTGTGTTATTGTGTTGGCATTCATTGTGTTCATTTGATTTGATACTACTGCTATTTAAAAATTTAAAGTTTAATATTTTGTCATCTAACTGATTCACCCCCCCCCCCCCCCCCCCCTCAATTATATTGGTGGACTATTATTCTTAACAATTGGTATCAAAGCCTCTGGTCCTTAGAGAGAAAGCTTAATAGCTTGAGGTGATCTTGGAGATGTCATACTATAGGAAGGATAGTCTGAAATTTGATCCTGAAAACTTTGACAGCTAGAAGAACAAGATGCGAACTCATTTGCTATGTTTGGGCATTGACGACTGGATGATTACAAAGAATCAAGTGGCTATGAAGGTTGAGGATGAAGTGGAAAAAGCTACAATTGATGAAAAGAAGATATTTTCGTATAACATGATCGCAAGGGAAGCATTGATCAATGCACTCTCTGAAAGAGAATTTACTGAGGTCAAAGATCTGGATTCGACACACAGGATTTGGGTAAGATTAGAAGCATTGTATGAAGGAGACAAGTTTACCAAACAAACGAAGTTACAGAATTGGAAAACTAGAATAGAAAATTTGCAAATGAAGGATGATGAAAGCATTAGGGCTTATGTACAAAGTGTTACAGAGGTTGTGGTTGGAATCAGAAATTTTGGAGGCACTTATGAAGAGGAAAAAGTCATTGCAAAGATTCTTAGATCATTGACACCTACTTACAAGTCTAAAGCTCTTACTATAGAAGAAATTATACCTCTGACTCCAAACTTTAGCAAAGAAATGTTGATTGCAAAGTTAACTACCTTTGAAGCTACAGAAATGGGTGATGTTGTACCTAAAGTTGAATCTGCATTTAAAACATCTACACAAAAGAAGATAATGCCTGCACTTCTAAGCACCGGCAGTGAGAACCTAGGAGAAGAGCTTGGTGAATATGTTGAGGAATGGGAACATATTCAAGCAGAAGAAAGAAAGCTAGATGAACTTGTTGCATTGATCACTAGAAGAGAAAAGAGAGGTAGGGTAAATTTGAAGGAAAGTTACCTTTGAAATGTTTTTCATGCACTAACATAGGTCATTTTGCATCTAGATGTCCTACAAGAGTTCTTAAGCACAAGCCTAAGTTTTTCAAGTCTAAGTATTCAAAAGATAAGGAATGTTATTATGCTAGTAAAGTTATTTCTGATGATGATGATTTAGATTATGAGGAGATTGGATTTATTGCTATTAAAGATGAAAAATCAGTTCCTGAAGAAAAAATTTTAGTATCATATGTTGATAAGAAATCTAAATGGGTTATAGACAGTGGTTGTTCACATCATATGACTGGAGACAAAAATAAGTTTGTTAAACTAATGAGATATGATGGTGGTGTTGTGAGATTCAAAGATAATGTTCCTAAGCCTATCATAGGAATGGGGTCTAGTTCTTTGGATGGAAAGACTAATACTGATAATGTACTACTTGTTGATGGACTTAAGCATAATTTGTTAAGTGTTGGAGAGTTGATGGACAAAGAGTTTCAATTACAATTCACTGATGGTAAATGTTTTATCAGAAGTAAGGTATGAAAGCTGATTGCAATCGGTACTAAATCTAGAGGTAATGTATTTGAATTAAATACATATGGAGCCTCTTGTTTTGTTGCGAAGGTAGATGACAATTGGTTATGGCACAAAAGATTTTGTCATGTTAATTTTGATAATATTGTGAAGGCAAGCCTGACTAATGCAATGAGAGACCTACCGAAGATTGTGAAACCATCTAATACTATATGCAGAGAATGTGTTATGGGAAAGCAGACTAGAAGCAGTTATAAAAGAAAATCATATACAACAAAAGGAAAGTTGGATATGGTACATATAGACCTATGTGGACCTACAAGGACAAGATCATAGTATGGTGAAAGGTATTTTATTATTTTTGTTGATGAGTTTTCTAGAATGATGTGGGTCACTTAATTGAAAGAAAAATCAGAAGCATTGGACAAATTCAAGATAGTCAAAGTAAAAGTAGAGAATGAATCAGGTCTAAATATAAAATGTTTAAGATCAGATAGAGGTGGAGAATTTACTTCAGATCTATTCAATTCATATTGCGAAGAGCATGAAATACAAAGGCAGACATCTGCTCCAAGGACTCCACAACAGAATGGGATAGCAGAGCAAAGAAACATCGCTATACTTGATGCTGCTAGGACAATGTTGCTTGAAGGAAATGTATCTCTTGCTTGAAGGAAATGTATCTCATATGCATTGGAGAGAAGTTGTTGGGACAACAGTGTACACCTTGAACAATATTCAAAACAGAGAAGGTACAAGTAAGACTCCTTATGCATTGTGGTTTGATCATACTCCTACTGTAAAGTATTTCAAAATATTTGGTAGTAAATGCTATATCAAAAGAGATGATGAAATAGGGAAGTTTGATGGTAGAAGTGATAAAGGCATTTTCCTTGGTTATTCTACTAAAAGCAAGGCTTATACATGTTTTAATCTGAGATTGAGAAAGATGATTGAAAGTAACAATATAGGATAGAAGAGAAGTTTCAGATACAAGAGAGAATGTATGATTGTATTCAGGATACAAAGATCAAAGAGGCTTCTACTACAGAAAAAGAAGAACTTGTTGAGACTGAATGTGAAAATGAGACTTGTGATGATGACACAAATGAGGCTACTGAGATTCCTAAGACTCTGAGGTATGTAAAGAAAGACCATCCTAAAAATAAAATTATTGGTAATGCAAGTAAAGGAATATTGACTAGATCAAAGACAAGGGAAGAAATTTGTTTGATTTCTCAAGTTGAACCAAAGACTACTGATGAAGCTTGTAGAGATTAATCATGGATCAAAGCCATGCAAGAGGAATTAGATCACATTAAGAAAAATAACACTTGGGAATTGGTTCCTAGACATAAAGACAAAAATGTAATAGGAACTAAGTGGGTTTTCAGAAACAAAATGAATGAAGAAGGAATTGTTGTAAGAAACAAGGCAAGATTGGTATGTAAAGGTTATTCACAACAAGAAGACATAGATTTTAAAGAAACATTTTCTCATATTGCTAGGATAGAAGTTGTGAGATTATTCTTGGCTTATGTTGCACATAAAGACTTCAAGGTATATCAGATGGATGTGAAATCTGCATTTCTGAATGGGGATCTTGAAGATGAGGTATACATAGAACAACCTGATGGATTTCCTCTATCCGAAGATGAAGACATGGTATGCAAGTTGAAGAAAGCACTATATGGACTGAAGCAAGCTCCAAGGGCTTGGTATGCAAGGTTAGACAAATACTTACTTCGCCTTGGGTTTAAGAAAGGTAATGTTGTGATATTGCTATCATGATTCAACTGTGATATTGCTATAAGTAAGGTTACACAATTGAATCCTGATAGCAATATCACAATTTGACTTGCTATGGAAAAATATGTCCTACTTATCAAAGGTAATGTTGACAATAACTTATATTTAAGAACTAGTGAAGATGGAGTTTTGATAATAGAAGTTTTTTTTATGATATTATTTTTGGAGGCAATGATGATATGTGTAAGAAATTCTCTAAAGAGATGGAAAATGAATTTGAGATGTCCATGATAGGCAAAATGAAATCATTTCTAGGACTACAAATAATTCAAAACAAGAATGACATTTTTATTTCTCAAACTAAGTATATTAAAGAAATGTTGAAGAAGTTTGGAATGGAATATTGTAAACCAGTTGGTACACCCATGGTGACTGGTCATAAACTATCAAGTAATGATGAGACAAAGAGTTTTTTTCAAACCAAGTACAGATCAATGGTTGGTGGATTACAATATCTGACTCACACCAGACCGGATATTACTAATGTTGTTGGAATTGTGGCTAGATATGAGGCAAAACCTAAAGAGACAAACCTAGCTATTGTGAAAAGGATATTTAGATATCTGAAGGAAACAATAGAATATGGCTTGTGGTATGATAGAAATGATGACTTTGAACTTCATGCTTATACTGATGCTGATTGGGCAAGGAATATTGATGATAGGAAGAGTACTAGTGGAGGTGCATTTTTTCTTGGGAAAAAGTTGGTTTCATGGTTAAGTAAAAAATAAGATTGTATAGCTCAATCTACTACTAAATTAGAGTATGTTGATGCTGCTATTAACTGCACTCAAATTGTTTGGATAAAACAAATGTTGAAAGATATTAGAATAACTTTTGTTGAACCTGTGGTTATCCATTGTGATAACACCAGTGCAGTACCTAAACTTTATTTGCCTTTACCGAAATTATCTATTCCCTTATTTCCTTTATCGAATAACTTTTCCTGCTTTACCGAATTGTTTGTCCTTCTTTCCCGAATGACTTTGACTATCATTATGACTTTATCATAACTAATGACAATAAAATAACTCTTAGGAGTATCACGAAAATGAATCAAGTGATTAGATTGAATCGGGCAGTGGCTCAGATAAAGAGCAATTCAGGATCAATGTGTGTCAGAAGAAAGACAACAAGGAAAAAGGAAAAGAGGTATGTTTGGATCCCCTTGATCCAAAAATAATATTTGATATTTTAGCAGATAATAGTAGAAATGAAGTTGGTAAATTGTATGAGTATGCTACCCTTGAAGAAAAGAAAACTATAATAGAAGTCTGTGTACATTATGGCGTTGAGCTAGATGTAGATGTAGAAAGTTATAGAAAAAAAGTTTCCGAGTCTTTATGGAATGAACTACATGAAATTTGTTTGGTAGAAAAACATGTTGATGATGATATCTTCAAGGTTTCTTTGGATGAAGTTTCCACAATCATAGATAAACAACTTTTATCATCCTTTTCATTTATTGCAAAAGACATTGGAAGAACTAGAAAAAAACTCATATACTCATGGAAATAAAATCTGGGACTATTCAGATCAAAGAAGATTGATGAGTTGATCAAATTGGTTGGGCAGTTGAACATGTTATCTCATGATGATACTGAGTCCTTCAACATCACACAAAACACCATGCAAAGATGACTCCAGTGTAGAGTTTACAGATGAGGATTTATATAACTTGGATTAGAATCCTCCAGATGTAGAGCTACCTCACTCTCTGGTAAAAGATGACACTTAGGTAGGACCATATGTGTTCATTGAGGAGATTCAAGAAGAAAAAGAAGAATTTTGTGTTGTGGTGAAATCAAGAGTAAATAGAACATTATTATCATGATTTTTTATTTCCTTGTTTTAATCATATCTATGGATGATTCTAGTATCAAACCTATGCATTAAAAAACTACAAGGAATATTGTTGCCTAAAGTAACACATTGTCCACTAATTTTTGGGTGATTGGGTGGTGATTTGGGTCATTTAACTTTTTATAGAGCTCATTTAGGTTCAAATAACCAAGCTTAGTATTTCCCACCTTCAACATTTTGCATTCCAACCCATTAAGATGACCATACCCTAAATATTTATATTTCATGGTTCTTGTTAATTCTTACTTGATTCAATTGACCATAATCCAAATTCTAAACCATAATAATTTCTATCTTCTAGAAATTCTCATCATTAATAATAGTTAAGCTCAAACTATTGACTACCCAGCTAAGTCGATTACCTTTTTTTGGTGATGCTCTTAGTGTTAAAATGTAGTACCTCTCCAAACCGGTCATTATAATGAGATAAGTATATTTGATGTTAAATACTATTTGATCTAACTAAGAATTAGTGACAATCATCCTAACCTACTAATCCAATCTTTTGAACTTAAAAAACTAATATATTTAATCAATAAAGCACCATCATTATATTGATGGTAAGTATAATGAGGTAAATAAACATGTGGTATAAACATTCCTACATGTTCCATGACATATCTATTACCCAAATATTGAGCAAAGAACTCCAAAACACAAAAATATCAATTTCTGGCAAAATTCGATAAAGTTTTTAAAAATCAGCATTTTAACTTGAAAGGTCACTTTCGGGCCAAAATATAAAAATACCCGGAGTGTCCTATGATCATTATGATTTTCTCATCCTATTTTTTGTAGCAAAGACAACCGATATCAAAATCTAAGTCATTCCCAACATGACGAATGACGAGTTCTAGACAACACGCAAAATGATGCGACGAATAAAAATCTCTAAAAAATTAAACTTGGAATTAGGCTACGAAATTAAAACACATTGATCTAAATCTACCCAACAAAACACTTTTCAAATAAAATTTCAAGTTCAAGTTCACACCGAAAATTGGGCAGCATAACATAAAATTCAATAAGTGTTCTAAAATTAACATTTTAACTTGAAAGACCACTTTCAGACTAAAATATAAAAATACCCAAAATGCCATATGACCATTCTGTTTTGCCCATCATATTCTTTGTAGCAAAAATAACTTATATCAAAATCTAATTCATGCACAACATGACGAATGATGTGTTGTGGATAGTGCACAAAATGGTGTGATGAATAAAAAGTCCAAAAATCAAATTTAGAATAAAGTTACGAAACTAAAACCCATTAGTCTAAATCTACCCAACAACACACTTATCAAATAAAATTTCAATTTCAGATTCACACCGAAAAACGGACAGCATAACAACATAAATTATCACATTTGCATTTTTATCACTATTCACATGCAATCTTCAAATGACCATAACTATATGAGAATGGACTCAAATTGAGTCAAGTAAGAAATTCTATTATATAAATCTATCATTCCACAAAATAATATGAAATCAAAATACTCAAATTCCACTTTTTCATTTCTTCTATTTTTCAAGCAAAACCATAAACTCCATTAAAATAGCTTCAATTTTCAATTTTCAAAAATCAAAATTCTAAATATACCCTTTGGTTCTAAAAGTGCCCAACACCCCTCTTTTAACACATGTTGATGTTAATATTATTTAGAACAACAGAGGGGGGAGAGGGGGAGGGCGGTGAATCAGTTATTCTCAGGTCTGATGTACCAATTGAACTTTTAAACACTTCAACAATTTATGATCTAATCACCATCACAACTCGGTCTCTAAAGTATATATACCAGAAATATATAACATGCATTCCATTGTCCAAAAGTAATTAACTTGCAGAATATAGAAACAAACACATCAAAACATTCACACAAGTATAACACCGGGATTTATAGTGGAAACCCAACTTGGGAAAAACCACTTTGTAACATGTTATTGATATTTTCACTCTTCTGAAGTGAGCTTTGTAAAAAGCCAACACTGTTAAAGGTTTACAAACACACTGCTAGGTGTGACCCTGTTAAAGGATTTAAACACTGTCAAAAGTGACCTAGTTAAAGGATTTAAGTACATTCCATTAGAATGCCACCTTGACTAAAAGATTTAAACAATGACTGTTAGTTCAACCTTGATTAAAGGATTTAGATTGATACAATGATTAGAAAGTAGCAGTAGTTTCTGATCTGAAAAACATACAACTCACTTTGCAAATAACAGATCCAATTCGCACATATATGTTGATTTACTGACTGAGTTCCATTTCCATCTCCATCACTGATCTTCTCAGAATTTGCTTCAAGCAATCACAAATCTGATCAACTCCTTCACCTTCAACCTTCTACTTAGACTTATTAGCCAATAACATCAACAACTTCAACATACTCTGTAACCTCACAATTAGGTTTTCCTTTATACCTCTTCAATTAGGTAAATCCATCTTTTGTTGCTTAATATCCTCCGTAGATCTTAGGTTTGGGTCAGATTCATTGAATCCTTCCAACATTTAAATTCTTCATCCTTCCTTCTAGATACATCTTCAAACTTCTCATTGAATCCCTAATAAAATGATTTACCATGCATTAAATTCTCCGTACAATCAATTAATAAAGTCAACATGATTTACATAACCCAAGAATTCAACTATGACGGCTGGAAATCCGAATTCAGTTCTCCAAATGTAAATTACTAACACTCGGTCAATATTGTGTTCATATCCTCGGTCATCACTGCGTAACTCGGTCATCTCTACAAATTGTCTTGCTCAGCTAACATTGTCTTGCCCAACATAAACTGATGTTCTGTCAATGCTAAATTTACTCGGCATATACTGGCACTCGATCGACACTAACATCACTCGGCTTAAACTAGATTTCTTCACTTTTGTTCAGTTAAGTCTACTTCTTTAGTATTTCTTCTTACTTAGATAAATAATACATTATCTTATCAATGTGCCAAATAATCAAGTACCAATTGAAGTATCAAATAACTCAACCTTTCCTTAGGTTCTCTTGTTATCTCCCTTGCCCTAATCTTTTTCATCCACCAATAGATATAGTACTTTCTTAGATAGCAATTGTCTTACCAGTTAACGTTTGACATCAATGACAATACAACAATTGTTTCAATTGCAGTTTCCAACAATCTCCCTCTTTGACATTGATGGAAACACCACATGAATAACACATGATTTACCAACCAATCCAAAAATATCAGTGCATCAAAAAGATTTATAATATCCTTAGCTTCATTCTAATTCACAACAACTTAGCCTTGCTTGACTGTTCACACAGTTACTCCCTTTGAATCTTTTATGTATCTTTCTCCCTCTGATTCTCTGAATCTCTGAATCTTGGTACATATACCTCAGTGTTCTTTATTTCAGTGTTTTCATCTTAATCTCTCCCTCTTTGACAATAATGCCAAAGCAGTATCTAACACTTACATCTTGCATATGTAGATGTCATCTTATCAGTTTAGTATCAGTATTTCTCCCTCTGTCATCTTGCTTATGACTGATTATCAGCTTTGTTGTACTTTTCACAACTCTAGGCAACTCCTAAAGTGTGACCTTTCCTGCATCAATTTGTCAGATATTCTGTGTAGCACATTTGATGCAGTGCTCCTAGTTGACTAGGCAGCCTTAATTAGGGGAAGCACCCCTTATTTACCTCTAAGATATTCATGAGCATCCTTAGGTAAAGCTTTTTGTAAATATGTCTACTAGTTGTTCCTTTGTATTCACATATTCCATTCTCTATTATTTATCTTGTACCAATTCCTTCAAGTAATGATACTTGATAGAAATATGTTTAGTCTTTGTGTGCATTACAAGATTCTTTGATATGTTGATAGCACTTGTGTTATCACAAAAAATAACAACCAACTCAGTGATTTCCTCTTTCATCCCTTTCAACAATTGCTTGATCCATACCAAATTTGAACAATTCACTGTAGCTGCTACATACTCGGCTTCTGCTGTAGATTGGGAAATGCAGTTTTGTTTCTTGCTTGTCTAGGAGACTAATCTCTTTCCAAGAAAGAATGCTCCACCACTTGTACTTTTC
Source organism: Chamaecyparis obtusa (assembly GCA_027943335.1). Taxonomy (NCBI): domain Eukaryota; kingdom Viridiplantae; phylum Streptophyta; class Pinopsida; order Cupressales; family Cupressaceae; genus Chamaecyparis; species Chamaecyparis obtusa. The sequence goes on from BSBK01000882.1 coordinate 719,278, forward strand.
TTGTCATCAACATTTCCTATCCAATCTACATCAGGGTAGACTCTCAATTCAAATTTCTCATTCTTCTTGTAGTACAATCCATAATCTTTTGTCCCTTTCAGATATCTCGGTATTCTCTTCATAGCCATCATATGATTTTCCTTAGGATTGGCAGAGAGTCTTGCCACAATCTCAACTGCTAGGGCTATATCTGGTCTGTTGTGGACAACATATTGTAGCTTTCCAATCATGGATCTATACAGGGTTTGATTCACTTCAGCAGTATCATTAGTTTTAGATAGTTTCTGTCTAGTAGCCATAGGAGTACTTACTAGTCTAGAATCCTCCATACCAAAGGTTTCCAGTATCTCTTTGACATATTTAGATTGTGTTATAAAGACACATTTCTCCATCTAATAGACTTGCAAACCAACAAAGAATTTTATCTCACCAAACATAGACATCTTAAACTCAGTTTGCATCTCATTTGAAAATTTCTGACATAGGGCATCTTGTCCTCCAAATATGATATCATCCACAAAACTTTCAGCTAACAAAATCTCTTTACCTTCTTCAGCTTTCATGTACAGATTGTTGTTGTCAATTATCCTTGTAAATCCAATCTTTATCAAATAATTGTGCAGCCTCTCATACCATGCTCTGAGGGCTTGTTTCAATCCATACAACACCTTGCTCAGTTTGCAAACCATATTTTTCTTGTTTGAATCAACAAATCCTTCAGGTTGTTCAATGTATACTTCTAATATACCATTCACCAATGCAGATTTGACATCCATCTGATATACTTTGAAGTCTATGTATGGAGCATATGGAAGTAGAGTTCTCACTCCTTCTAATCTTTCTACAGGGGCACATGTTTCTCCATAGTTTATTCCTTCCTCTTGTGCATAACCCTTGCATACCAATCTTGTCTTATTCCTTGTGACTTGTCCATGTTCATTAAGCTTGTTTCTGAATACCCATTTTGTTCCAATAACATTCTTGTTTTCTGGTCTCGGCACCAGATTCTAGGTATCATTCTTTTCTATTTGATCTATTTCTTCATTCATAGCTTGAATCCAATCTTCATTCTCTAAAGCATCTTTTATTGTCTTAGGTTAGAACTCACATAATAAACATGTAAGGTATTTCAACTTACTTCTGGTCAAGACTCCAGATTCCTTATCTCCAATGATTTTCTCAGACTTATGATGTCTTTTCACATACTGTGTCAATGTAGGTTCAGATTTCTTTTCTCCTTGATCTTCAGGTTCATCATGAAATTTTTTAGTTTTAGCTTATGAATGCTCGGCAATATCCCCCTGATGCTCGGCATTGCTTACCTATGACTCTGCATCTGGTGTAAGTGTGTTACTTGCCTCTCCTTCTTCCATATAGAAAAAAGATCTATAATATTTAGGTTCTTGTTTACCTTCATGTTCGTTCTTCTCTGCATATTCATCCACTCTCACATTTGCACTTTCCACAACTTTGTTAGTGTTAGAATTCAAACACTTATAAGCTTTTCTCTTAGTGGAATAACCTAGGAATATGCCTTCATCACTTTTTGTATCAAACTTTCCATTCCTATTATCTTTTAGTATATAGCATTTACTCCCAAAGATTCTAAAGTATTTCACATTAGGTGTATATCCATGCCATAATTCATAAGGTGTGAAATTTGTACCTTTCTTGATTTGTACTCGATTTAAGGTATAAACAACTGTACTCACAGCTTCCCTCTAGTATTTTTGTGTAACATTCTTCTCAATCATTAGTGTTCTTGCACAATCCATAACTGACATGTTTCTCCTCTCAGCGATACCATTCTGTGGAGGTGTTCTAGGTGCATACATATGTCTCTTGATTCCTTCATTATTGCAAAATAGATTGAACTCATTTGATATAAACTCTCCACCTCGGTCAGATCTCAGACATTTCAGGCTTTTACCTGTTTCTTTTTTCAACTTTTGTCAAGTATCACTTAAACAACTTAAATGCATCAGATTTTTCTTTCAAAAATATTACAGTCATCATCCTAGTGTAATCATCAACAAATAGAATAAAGTATTTAGCACCATAATAACTTAGTACACCCATAGGTCCACAAAGGTCAGTATGAACCAAATCCAAAATATGCAGAAGTAAATGTCTTGCTCTTGAAACTAGACTTTGTCATTTTACCCAACTGACATTGTTTGCACATCACATTATCAGGTTTCTTCAATCTCGAAAAACCTCTAACTTTCTTCTTTTTATTAATATTTACTAGATTGTCAAAGTTTACATGACATAACCCCTTATGCCATAACCATACATCATCAAATTGTGTAAACAAACATGTCTCTTTAGATAGATCTAGATAAAACAAGTTACCTCTAGTATGTTCTCCACTTCCAATTAGTTCACCAGTAGCATCAAATATTTTAGCCTTTCTATGATGAAACTCCACTTGGTAACCAGTGTTGTTAAGTTGTACAACACTCAGAAAATTGTAATTAAGACCTTCAACCCAATAGATATTTTCACATGTGATCTTATCAGTTAGCTTAATTCATCCTTTACCTCTCACAGGACATGGTGCATCATTACCAAACTTAACACTTCTACGTTTGTAATGATCTCGGGTTTCAAATTTACTTTTATCACCAATCATGTGATGTGAGCAACCACTATCAATAATCCATTTATCACCTTTACTTACATAAGAAATAAGTGCAATTTTATCATCAGAATCAGAATCATTTTTCATAGCAACATAAACTACTTCAATATCAAAATCATCACTATCACCGTCAGTGTCCTTTTTAGAAATATAACAAGATTTCTTACCTTTGTCCTTATAGTCTTTGTACCTTTGATGATCTCTGTTATCTCTCTTATCCTTATACTTTCTTTCTCTTTCCTCATCCTTGTCATTTTTGTCAGGGCATCTTGTTGCAATGTATCCAACTTTGTTACATGAAAAATAGATTATAGAAAATTTACCTTTATATTTTCCTTTTCCTCTTTTTAATCTTCTAGCCATGAGCGCCTCAAGATCATCTAGTTCCTCATCAGAAGTGTCACTATCACTTTCACTTTTCACACATTTTTATTTTTCTCTCTTAGATTTATGCAAAACCATTTGTGACTTGAATGCAGATTCAACATTAGGAACAATGTAGTTATCATAGTTAGATATCTCAAAAGCAGTAAGCTTACCAACAAGACTTTCCAGAGTTATAACATTACCAGGGTTACATCTTGATTCTTGAATTGCAAAAATTATGATAGCATAGATAGGAAGCAAAGTTCACAATAGCTTACCAATAACAGTCTCATCATCAATGATTCCATTTGCTCCTCTAATAGCATTCACTATCTCCTTAATTCTACCACAATACTGAGGAATATTTTCACCTTCTTGCATTTTCATTTCATCAAACTTACCTCTCAAGCTTTCAGCTTTTGCTCTCAGTACATTTGTATCTCTACCATAGATGGTTGCAAGAGTATTTTGCATTTTCTTTGCAGTAGTGCAATCTTTGATATCTTCAAATTCAGGATAGCTTAAGGCAGATGCAATCTCCAACATTGCTTGATTGTGTTCTTGTTTTGCTTTCATCTCCTCGATAGTCAAAGGTGCAATAGGTATAACATAGTCATGTTCAACATAGTATTTCGTTGAATCACCAATACTAGCTAGATGCAGTTTCATCAGACTCTGCCATGCAAGGAAGTTCTCCTTGTTCAACTTTAGTACCTCATTTTTATACATCTTGATCATTAGCTTCAAGTACCTTTAAACTTTTCTTTGTAAGCACCAAAAACTCTAATACCAATTGTTAATATTATTTAGAACAACAGAGGGGGGGAGAGGGTGAATCAATTGTTCTCAGGTCTAGATGTACCAATTGAACTTTTAAACACTTCAAAAATCTCTGATCTAATCACCATCACAACTCGGTCTCTACGTATATATACCAGAAACATATAACATGCAGTTCACTGTCTAAAAGTAATTAACTTGTAGAATATAGAAACAAACACATCAAAACATTCACACAAGTATAACACCGGGATTTATAGTGGAAACCCAACTTGGAAAAAACCACTTTGTAACATGTTACTGATATTTTCACTCTTTTGAAGTGAGCTCTGTGAAAAGTCAACCTTGTTAAACATTTACAAACACACTGCTAGGTGTGACCCTGTTAAGGAATTTAAACACTCTGTCAAAAGTGACCTGGTTAAAAGATTTAAGTACATTCCATTAGAATGCCACCTTGATTAAAGGATTTAAACAATGACTGTTAGGTCAATCTTGATTAAAGGATTTAGACTGATACAATGATTAGAAAGTAGCATTAGTTTTTGATCTAAAAACATACAACTCACTTTGCAAATAACATATCCAATTCACACATATATGATGATTTACTGACTGAGTTCCATTTCCATCTCCATCACTTATATGCTCAGAATTTGCTTCAAGAAATCACAACTCTGATAAACTCCTTCACCTTCAGCCTTCTGCTTAAACTTATCAGCCAATAACATCAACAACTTCAGCATACTCTGTAACCTCACAATTAAGTTTTCCTTTATACCTCTTCAATCATATAGATCCATCTTTTGCTGCCTAATATCCTCTGTATATCGTAGGTTTAGGTCAGATTCATTGAATCCTTCCAACATTTAAGTTCTTCATCCTTCCTTCTAGATACATTTTCAAACTTCTCATTGAATCCATAATAAAATGATTTACCATGCATTAAATTCTCCATACAATCAATTAATAAAGTCAACATGATTTACATAACCCAATAATTCAACTATGTCAGCTGGAAATCCAAATTTTTTCTCCAAATGTAAATTACTGACATTCGATCAATATTGTGTTCATCTCCTCGGTCATCACTATGTAACTCGGTCATCTCTACAAACTGTCTTCCTCAGCTAACATTGTCTTGCTCAGCATAAACTGATGTTCTTTCAACACTAAATTTACTCGGCATATAATTGTGCTTGGTCGACACTAATATCACTCGACTTAAACTAGATTTCTTCACTTTTTCTCGATTAAGTCTACTTCTTCAATCTTTCTTCTTACTTAGATAAACAATACATTATCTTATCAATATGTCAAATAATCAAGTACCCATTGAAGTATCAAATAACTCAACCTTTCCTTAGGTTCTCTTGTTATCTCCCTTGCCCTAATCATTTTCATCAACCAATAGATATAGTACTTTCTTAGATAGCAATTATCTTACCAATTAAGATTTGACATCAATGACAATACAACAATTGTTTCAATTGCAGTTTCCAACAGTTTATTACCTCTAGTTCTAAAAGTGCCCAACATCCCCTCTTTTAAAAGAGCTCATTTTAGAGTACCTCTCCAAATCAGTCATTATAATGAGGTAAGTATACTTGATGTTAAATACTATTTGATTTAACTAAGAATATGTTGCAATAAATGAAATACTATGATGTTATATCATGTTGTTATTTACCATTTTGAATAGTATATTCATGATGGTGCTTTATTGATTAAATATATTAGTTTTTTATGTTCAAAATATTGGATTAGTTGGTTAGGATGATTGTCACTAATTCTTAAACATTGTGTCTTATATGCCACTAAATTTTTTGGAAAGATATAAATTGACATATGCTCATATTGTTAGAAATAATTTATTTAAATAATTTAAGATAATACAATAATATATGGTTATATGTTGTGAATGATGTATCACATCTTGCTATATATTTTGTCCATTGGTGCTGGTACAAAGTGATACATAGCCATAGTCACTTGCTTGTGAGATCCACACTGTGTCTCGTTATCCTTCATTATAATTATGTGTTATATGTGTTTTGATTATTTATATACTATAAAGAATTGCGCTTGATGTTTGCATGTTACTCAATAGGTACCAGACACATTCACCCTTAGCTATAGAGATTAAGTGTGTGTCTATGTTCCCGGCAATGACACAAGAGACAATATTTCTGACCTTTCATACTGAGCCAATATCATCCTTGTTTGGACGATATGTCCATAATTTATTATTATATTACTCCTTCCGGTACAAATTGCTAAATCCGGAATTCATATTACATATTGTGAAAGACCAATTATGTGTTTGTGCATTAGAGTCCCGCAATTGTCACTAGTAAATTTGACACATTTTTCAAACGACACGAAGTTGAAATTACAACACTATTCTGTCAATCAACAGACGCCACACACCATCACAGTTTTGCAGTAAAAAAAAATGACGGATACCATAGGCATCATAATTATGACGACATTGGCCATCGTAATTTGCACCTGAAGAGGGGCGGACAACATGGTCAACATGTCATCAAGTCTGTTTCTTACCATCACAATTCAGACGGGTGTGTGTCGGAGATTCTGTACATGCGACGACTAGCTGTCGAATATTTCCAACAGGTAGCTATCGTTTGCAGTTTTTTACCAATGGGGATGTTGTACATGCGATGACTAGTTGTCGGGTATTTCCGACAGGTAGCCGTCGCACGTATATTGTTGTTGTCAGGATAATTTTCATTCCCGTCGAAAAAGCGACGGTAGGCACATTAAAGATAACAAAGCTTAAGAGACCATCGTAGTTGGTCTCTTTCTTTGGTCCATATTATTGACAAAACATTTTACCTTTTGTTAGCTCATCAAATACGGGGATTTGAAAGAATTTAATAGAATATTTTCATGATAACGTATATTATTAAGTTGACATTGCACAAATTTATTGACTCCACGCACTTGTAGACATCAAACATAGCGATAAAGAAGCATCTCCTCCCATGGCCTACATTACTCAAGCCACGGGAGGGGATGCTTCTTTATGGTTGTGTTTGATGTTTACAAGTGCACGAAGTAGATAAATTTGTTCAGTGTCAAACTTAAATAATGTACGTTATACATGAAAATATCATCCATTAAATTCTTTCAAATCGCCGCATTTGATGAGCTAACGAAATCTAAAATGTTTTGTCAGTATATGGATCAACGACAAAGACCAATTATGATGGTCTGTTGAGCTCTGCTATCTTTAGTCCTAGCTACTAGGTAAGGCCTAGAAGACTTATACCTCTCGATCGTTGAGAATAATCACCGCCTTGCCTTTATATACACTGCACAGTATCCAATATAAGAGAAGGCAAAAAATATGAATGGATAAAACAAATGAAAGATACAATAATATTATCTTGTTGTTTACCTTCTCATAATTGATCCCAGTCTCACAAAAGTAATTTTATACGATCACTAGCACATTTCGCATATGGATGACAAACAGTATCCAAATTTTCTAGATTCTGAGAAGAGGTATAAGTGGAGGCCAAAAAATGGATATTTGTGAAGGTTTTATAGATGTAGGTTACAAAATCATCATCTCTACACTGGTACTCAATCTAGAAACCCTCTCTATCAAATCTCTACATCTAGCAAATCTCCACAAAAATCCCTTCTGGCCTCCACTGCATATACGTCTTCTCAATATCTAAAAACTCTCTATCATTGATTCTCGTCATTTTTTCAGCATCTCCGTGGACTGAGACCTTAAATTATTGAGCTTCTCTTTGTTTCAAGAATAGTTTAAGATTCTCTACTTAACAGGTCCAACCACGTGAAGGTGGAAGCTCATCTAACCCCTCCTAGGAGCCTCTTATGACCCTTTACGACATTTTAAGACCTCTAAGATGTATTCTTAGGGATCGTAAAAGGTCGTAAAGGGTCATAAGGGGTCATGGGACACAACAGCTAAGAAACATAAATGTAGGCATCATGGTCACAAATTTTTGGAAACACAACATAATTGAGTGGTATACCCAGACGATGCAACGCAACCACTACTCCTCTAGTTCCAAGTCGACACTGGAGGATCCAAAACCCATAGATAAGGAATAAATTTAGAGAGCGAAGGAGGAGGGCCATAACGACCAAAATAATATAGGGACCCTGTATTATTTTGGTCATTACGGCCCTCCTCTGCTCTCTAAATTTATTCCTTATCTATGGTTTTTGCATCCCGCAGTGTCAACTTGGAACCAGATGAGTGATAGTTGTGTTGCATCATCTGGGTATATCATTCAATTATGTTGTGTCTCTGAAAAATTGTGACCATGATGCCTACATTTATGTTTCTCAGCTGTTGTGATATCTACATTTATGTTTCTCAGCTATCATGTTTATGTGCATGTTCTTTATGTGTTTGGCTTATCTCCCTCACATCCAAAATAATATTTTCCCACTCTGAATCAAGAATGCACGTGCAACAAGTATGTATGGTCTATGAAACACCTATCCACAACAGAATGGGAAGACATCTTTCTAGCGTGGCCCTGGATCCTTCAACAATTAGCTCGATAATAAAGTTAATTTTTAATTTTGTTTAATTTTATATTGAAAATCATAATGAAGTCATAAACAACAAAAAAAGTTTATGAGTTTATCAAAATATGTCCAACGTATCTACTTGAAATTCTAAAAAAAATTCAATATTTACAATAGCCCTCTATTAACCACATTTACGCATATGGTCCCAATAAAGTAGTGCACAAACTACACAAAGAAGGAATCGCATAAATATGATTTCTACTTTCGCCATTGAAGCAATTTTGGCGGCACTAGATGCCTCTTGAGCCTTGCACAAGTTGCACTCATTTCCTACATCAGGTATAGATGCAGATGGGGTAGATGTAAATGTGGTTTCATAGACCCACTGAAAGTATTGACATCCACTATTTCCCTGCAATACCAAATGTACATCAGATCTTCATAAAATGATTAGTTGTCACATTATTTCTAAACATAAAATATAATTACGTATCCAGACCTTTTTCCTATTTGGGCAAACCCAAAATTGACGACCAGGATTACTTGTTGTGTGTGACGTCTTCAACATGCATGGGCCAACACCACATTGACACATAGGCACATTGACCGAAGTCATCAATGCTATTTCGACAAATATTGCATTATCACAAATATTGCATTGTCATTATTTTGTTCATTCATACTAATTATAATTACAATAAAAAGAAACATACTAATGTAGACTTGCACATTTTTTGGCTAAGTCAAAGTCTTTGGTTTAAATCACTAGACAATCAAAACAAAATGACAAACGAAAGACAACAATGCAATAAAAAGCAATTACTAAGGAACCAAGGAACTAATTATAATTGAAATGAAAAATAATATACTAATGTAGAAAAAATCTCAAATCAAATTGCAACATGAGAATGTTCAACAAGCCTGCCACTTTTATTTTTATTTTTACAATTCCTCTCATAACTTCTTCTCCGCTTCATAGCTTTCATAACTATTTGTCAAGGTTTCAACTTGACAACAATATTTGGTTTATTTTGTTGACAATCAATTTAAACTATTTAGGAACAGTTAAAAAATAGTTAGTTGGTGTTTCGGATTTCATTTGTACAGACTGTGTCTATTTGGAAGCAATAAAAAATTGATTTCTAGCAATTTTTTGAAGTTTTCTTGATTTGATATCAACCATAAGCTTGGTTATGGTTGTATGATAAGTTTTAAGACATATTAGATCAAGTTTGGACCTCTGTAGCTTGATTTTATTGATGCCTTTTTTTTAAATTCTATCAGCCTCTCCCTTGCGAGCATCCTTGTTTCTCTTCTTTGATGCCTTCTTGCCAAGTTTAATAGTTTTCAATTTCTGAGTTGAATCCTTGAAACCATCTCCTGGAACAACTTCACCAGGAGGCCTAGACGTAGATCTTGACCATGATAACAGATGATGCTTCTTGTTTGGCTGATCGATATCCATGGCATCAACATTGTGTCCATCCATGATCTCAGGAATATCTTCTTTCCACTCTTCATTTGCCAAAATATACTGCTTCTTCAAGCTTGCAGAGTAAACTCCAGCCCCACCAATTTTGCATCCTCCTTCGGTAGTGTCTCTAGTGGTTGAAAATCAATCTTATTACAAACTACAATAAGAGACTTATTGGCAAATAGAGGTGCAATACTATAACCACAGAACCCCGAAACATCAAGGAAAAACAAAACAACCGCCTTCAATGAGCCAAGGTAATACTATTGAGCATCTCTATGGTGTTCCAGTCCTCCAAGGGGTGGTCTAAAATACCAGGGGTATCAATAGGATAAATAGCTTCAGACTGTCACAGAGGCCTAATCGCTCTGCCTTGTAGCCCACAACATAAAGCGCACTACTCAAAGAAAAGTACATGTCCATATTGTAGAAATGGAAAAGAAACAACAAGCAAACAAATAAAAAAGAAAATACTGCAATTAAATAATCACCAACAATGATACACATAATATCTCTGTATGCAGCCCATTAACATTTCAAATGCAAGAATGAAAGAAAACATAGAACTAAGCCCACAGTTCATAGGCCCAAAGAGGGACATTTATCATAGTCATAGAAATATGATTATTTTATAATCACCAACAACGATACACATAATATCTTTGTATGCATCCCATTAACATTTCAAATGCAAGAATGAAAGAAAACATGGAACTAAGCCCACAGTTCATAGGCCCAAAGAGGGACATTTATCATAGTCATAGAAATATGATTATTTTTAAATGGAATACACCAATGAGTACCATCAGAAATATTGAACATTTACAATCATGAACAGTGAAAAATCAAATAGCTCATTTTTTTATCAGCATCTATAGTCTCCGTGTATATGAAAAATGAATGAAATCAAGCTGAAATAAAATAGTGAACAAAAATTCAAACTCAAGGCCTAATTTATCAAGAGCAACAAACATTAGGATGAAAGAAAAATCATTAAGACTAGAAAAATCATTAGGACTATAGAAAAATCATTAAGACTAGAAAATCAAGTTCTAGAAAAATCATTAAGACTATAGAAAAATCATTTAGACTAGAAAATCAAGTTCTAGAAATGGACGATTCGAATGCTTTGCCATTACAACAATTGAGCATTCATCATTTGGTACTTCTTGGTGTATTCCATTTAAGTCTTTCAGCTATCGTGTTTATGTGCATGTTCTTTATGTGTTAGGCTTCTCTCCCTTGCAAGGGATATGCCGATAGGTAATAGATTTGAAAGCATAATGATTTTGTTAGGATTAACAAGGCAGAAATAACAATTAGATGCAAATATAACCAATATCAGAAAATAATAAACCACACAGAAGAGAACACAAGACACAAAGATTTAACGTGGTTCACCCAATCCTTGGGCTACCTCCACCAACAGGGAGTCCAATATTTTATTATCCATTGATTACAACCTCATTACAATCTGTAATCCCGTACAGCTCAATCCCACCGCAAGTACTAAAATATACATCATAATGAAATCCCTAACCCTAAGCCATATTATACAATATTTTTTCCGCTTTAGGGTTAGAATGAGTTACAACATGTTGGCCCAAAAATTACCGAAAAATATATAGTACTTTCCTGGATAGTACTTTCCTGATCAGTTACCACAAGCTAACAGATTTGACAGTTTTTTTTCAGGATAGGCATAATCATCCCACCAACCTTAACAACATTTTTGATAGATGTCACTAGTTTGAATCTGCAGTGGATATAATATCTGCAGCTGGAAACCATATCCTACATTTAATGTAAGTTGGCATCTCAATCCAACAACTGATAAGAACCGCTTCTTCAAGCTTGCAGAGTAAACTCCAGCCCTACCAATTTTGCATCCTCCTTTGGTAGTGTCTCTAGTGGTTGCAAATCAATCTTATTACAAACTACAATAAGAGGCTTATTGGCAAACAAAGGTTTTATGCTGTGAAATAGACCTGCCTGTTGCGCAATACTATAACCATAGGACATGTTCGAGGTAAGCCAAACTCGGTCCAATTCTCTTAACAATGGTACACATCCGTCCAAGTGTAGCAACCTTCAAAGATTTGCAGCGGTAAAGAGAATCCCCATATTTTATCAGCCTAACATAGTCTTTGGCCACTTTGGCAATGAGATTGCGAGAAGTATTTAATACATGGTTTATTTATGTTTTATAGAACTTTTAATGACAAGATTTATGGTGAAATCGGAAAATGTCATCTCTGAGACATAAAATAAGCAACTCCAACACTTGTATGCATGCATGAAACATAGATTCATCTTAGTACCATCTTATAATTGTTAGTTAATGAAAAGTTCGAAAACATGTTCATTGGTTGTGTTTGAGCAGTTGGGATAGGGGTTATCTCACAACGCATTCAGATTACTAACCTTTTGGGCATAGAGTACCCAATGGTTGTACATTTTGATAGTTTAGGTGATTCAATCGGTGGAGCCATATGGATTCTTGGGTGAATATGAGTCAAGTAAAAATCTAGTTGGGTACAGAGGCTATGTCTGATATTTGTAGCATTTTAAACAATTCATATTTTGAAACTTGCATATTTTTGCAATGAAAAATAAAGATGAACAAGTTTTAGTACAGTATTTTATTGGTACAATATTTTTTTGCCATTCGTTCATTTTGTAAAAAAAAATTTGTGGCCATGTCTTTTTTGTTACTTGGTTTTATTGCATTGTATTACACTGGTTTGAAGCTGGGGCATCTGTTTATTACTTATTTACTCACTGCTTGGGGCCCATGAGTTTTGATATGGGCATATAACATGATGTAAATTGTTGGGACTAGTCCTTTGGCGTGTATTAAACAGAATACAATTTTCAGCATATTATTATCATTCTATTTCTTTGTTGTAAACATGCCATTAGTTCCCTCCTCCTGTCGTAGTAACTAAGGTTGTTGAAGTCCCAGTGGCAGAGGTATCTGAGGTGGCAGTAGGGGAGTCGGATAAAGACAAGATAAAGGTTGCCTTGGATGCACTAACAGAGATTTTGCAATATAGGTTTGAAATAATCAAGGGAAGGATGGACCTAGTCCATAATTCATTTGCCATGTTGCAAAAGGTAAATGGGAGTATTAATGATGCTATGGCTACTTTGGAGCCATTATTTAATGTGTGGTTTGGCAGAAGTGCACTTTTTGAAAAACTTGAAGCATTGCAGCCACATAGGACTGACATCCTAGAGAGAAAAGATTGAGCTCATTGATTCAACATGGGCATATTTCAAAGGAAAGGCCAGCCAAGTCAGAGCTAAGCTAGGAATGTTCGGACCTGATTTTAGTAAGTACTTGCCTCCTATTCATAAGGGCGATGGTGACATCATAGGCTTAGAGGAATGGAAATCAGGAATGGATCAACTGCTGACAAATGAAGAGGTTTTCCTAAATAGTGATGGTACTTTGGACATCACTAGGTTCAATAACATCCTTGATGATGTTTTTAAAGTTGAGAATGATTGCTCCAAGTTTGTTGCAGAGGCAAAAGTTACAAGTGATGCCAGGTGGGATAAGCAGATGAAGATGGTACAAGATTTGAAGGAGTACACCTGGCCAACTAAGGAAGAAGTTGCTACATGGGACAAGAGCACAAAGCCCAAGAAGAAGAAACCTGCACTAGTTGATTTGGACACATTGGAGGAGGATTAGGAAACATCTGGCACCTGATCATTGAGCACAGGGAGAATAGTCATCATGAAGAGGACTATGTAAGTTAGCTAGTTGAGGCGGTCACTTTCCATATAACAACCTATGAGACTATTTTGAACATTTGCAGACAAAGGTGCCACCTGTCAAAGATATCACATGATCTAGAGAATATTCCTCTAGTCTCTATCAAGCTGATGTAATCATAGGTAACAGTTTTTTGTCTTTAATGCTTTCCTTTCCTAGCCATCGAAAGCTTGTTGCATCCTGACTTTTCCAGGATTCCAAGATGGCTAGTGAATGCTATAAGTACCCAGTTGTAACTTTTTGTAAAGGATGTTGAAATTTTGGAGTGAAATAGACTATAATTTTTGCTCTCTAATTTTTGTTCATGCATTTCTGCCATTGTCAATGTACTGATCTAGAGAAATTAATGAGAATATACTAGATCTTCTTCTCAAATTTATGTATGTCTTCTTGTTTTAAAGCTTGAGTTCTTGTATGTTGAATTTGCAAAGAAAAATTGATGTATGGCTTACAAAGTAGGTTTTGAACTTATCTTTTAGTTCTCTTTCAAGGAAGGGGTAAATTCTTTAAGATAATCTCAGGGAGTTTGTAGTTTTTACAAGAATTAGATGTCTGAATGAGAGAATGAGAGGGACAATTTGTAATGCATTTGTTCTAAATTCTAGGAATGTCTAAGTGGTTCTTCTATTGATGTATGTTTTTGATGACTCTATGCCCTGGGATAAGACATTGGTCTATTCCATAGAGGCTCTCTCAACATCAAACAACCTATAAAATGATAAAATCTTAAATTCAAAGTAAGTAATGTCCATGTTAAATGATATAAATTAGTTTTTGATTCCTTTCAAGAAGTGAATCTAAGGCATACATGCCTAAGCATTCTAGGCTCAAAGTGTAGGAGGATCATCTCCCTGATCCTTGTTAATTGGTCCTTTTCCCTGCAAATCTGGAGTGGGTTTCAAGAGTCAGTGACATTAAGTTGTCAAATATATTGTAAATCTACAAGTGGAAAGAAAAGGAGCCAACATGGTCACTTCTCAAATTACCTTAGACGTCTTATGCGGGAGGATCCAAGGTGTAAGAACAATCTTGCATCACCCAAAAAAATATTGTCTAGTTTTTTTTCAATAAGGGCTATCTTTGGGTAGGGTTACCATAGCCGATGCTTTGTATGCTCCTAACAGGGCACCTTCATTAAAACTAGTGAAGTTGTGAGCTCTGTCTCACCATGATTTTTTCTCTCTAACCCAGGGTTTCCACGTACAAACAATTGTGTAGATCAATGTGATTCAATTTAGGGTTGTGAATAACTATTGACTTTCTACTTTGCATTCAAGAATCTATTTTACAAATATTAAATAATTAGTTTTAGTATTTTCTGATTCACCCCCCCCCCCTCTCAGTAATCGGTAGGAAACAACAATTGGTATCAAAGTCGTGGTTCTCTACACAGTAAAAGGTTTAACAACTTGAGAAAAAGATCATGGAGGGTTACCGGTACCAAAAACAACTAGAGGAAGCCAATGACATTATTGCCTCGCTGGAAAATAGACTAAGGAAGTCACTCGCAAAGAGAAAGGAGTTGGCTCTGCAATTAAATGAAAGAAATGAAACCATTGACGAACTCTTAGGAAAAAGTGGGTCTGATGAGGCCAAGGAAGCAATTTTCGAGCTTACGAAAAAGAATCAGATCCTAAACGGTCAGATTGCTAATCTCAAGGAGAAAAAGTTAAATGCCCTAAGAATAACACAACTAATTAAGCAGAAATGAAAAAATGAAAGAGAAAGGAACATAGCAGTCAAGACATCAACAGCCTCTGAAAAAGCAATGAACTAGGTAAAGGAAGTTGTGAGAGCCAATGAACTCCTCATTGTACAACTCCAAGAGGACTTGTTGATTGCCACCCAGGAAAATGCCAATATGCACAAAGCATGACAGGTTAGAGATGAAGCATGCAAGAAGCTAGCGATTGAGATATATCAACTCAAGGAACAAATGAAAGTCCTTGAAAGAAGAAATGAAATACTGAAAAGATGCAATGAAAGCTTGATGAGCAACTCAATGCTCAACGAAGGCACAATGATCACACCAGTCTCGGATTCACTAGTGGAGTCAACAAAAGGAAGAAGCTAGCACAAAGAGGTAGGAGAAACTCTTACACTTCTTGCAAGATGAATGGGAAACCAAGTCATGACACTAATGACTATAGAAATGCACCAGTAAGAACAAACAATAGTCATTGTAAAAACTATTGCAAAAAGGGCCACAAGACCAATGAGTGTTGGTCCAACCCCATATTTGTGTCCAGTGGAAATAAGGGAATCTTCAAGGGATACTGTTATGCCTGCAACAAATTCGGACACAAGGCTAAAGAATGCAAATCAAAGACTATGGCA
The DNA here is from genome assembly GCA_027943335.1 of Chamaecyparis obtusa. Classification (NCBI taxonomy): domain Eukaryota; kingdom Viridiplantae; phylum Streptophyta; class Pinopsida; order Cupressales; family Cupressaceae; genus Chamaecyparis; species Chamaecyparis obtusa. The sequence goes on from BSBK01000882.1 coordinate 735,202, forward strand.
TTCAGATCACCCAGACCGGTATCCTCAAAGAAGAATAGAAACAGGAATACAACCAATCATCCAAACAAAGGTATGCATTGCAACAGAGAATCATGGAGTGAACCACCCAATCCGAGAGGGATGAATCCATGGAAAGCAACCAGTACAGTCTGTCACTACTGTAACAAAGTCGGTCACCGTTCCAAGGACTGCTGGAACCAAGTCAAGAACAAAAATAAAGGATCGGATGGACCAGTGATGAAGACCTTGAGTTCTAATAAAAGAAACAACAAAGACAAAGAAACCAAGAAAGTAGTAAAGAAAATTTGGTTTGTCAAAGAATCAAAGAACTCTGCCAAGGAGGCAACAGAGGCAAAATCATCATCACAAGATGGTGATATTTCTTCTGCAAGTTAAGTCTTCAAGGCCTAGAGGGAACCAATATTATAACTATTGTTCACAGTAGAACTGGTGAGTCCTTTCTCACTCAGGCTACAAGTCAGACCGAAAAGACATAAGGTGATCAACCAGGACAAGCCTAATCATAGGGACCAGACTATCGGTTTGCAAAAGCGTCAAGAAAGGTTAGGTAAAGCATTTATTACTATAGTCATTTAACAAATAGTTACCGTTTGGTAATTACTATTATGACCTAATCCTATATAAGAAAAGAAGGATAACTCATTTCTTTTTACCTTGCAATTTTTGTTATCTAATTTCTGCTCGAGCAATATTCTTGCACTTGATCATTAAGTAAGATCACCTGTCAAACCGATCTAATCATCTTCAGCAACCCAGTAAGAGCAATGGCATCCTCATCAAGCGTAGCTAAGCTTGTTCCTGCAAAACAAGCGGATTGTAGTCCTTTTGGCATTTTGCCTAATCAAGATAGGGAGATCGACATGGTTGGTGCGCTCTCTTCACTACCCAAAGGAGTGCTCCTAACTGAAGATGTAACTGCATCTATTCATGCCAAGCAAGAGGAGCTAGGAGAATCATACATACAAAGCGAGTTTCACTTGCTGAGCTCAGGCAGTAATCGCCCATGTGGTTACGAAAAGCTGGTATCATCTGGAATTGTAAATGGTGCCTCGTATCCAATTATCTTCAAAGCTTAATGGATTCGAATGGTGGTTAGTTGAGTGCATGATCCAGGATTTTGGCTTATGAGGGGAATCTGCACTGCGATCACTAAAGAAGATATTCACAGGGTAACCGGGTTCTACAATCAAGGAGAGGCACTTACACTAAGAACCATAGCTAATGCAGTGGTGGCTAACATGACGAAATCAAAATCTGACAAGCGTTTGATGACCGTGACTGACATTGAGGATCCAATTGTTCGGTTCACATCGCAGTAATTGGTTACAAGGTATATCAATCTAGTAACCTCAGCAGCATACCAGGTGGAGGCATACATGCAGCCCACTGGATTGTTCACGACAACGCACAATATGATTTGTGCGAAATGATAACAGGACAAATCTTTGAAAATATGAAGAAACTAGGCATCGTACAGAAGAAATCACTGAAATTTGGAACACTCCTAGTTTGTCTTTACTTCTACCATTCTAAATTCTTTCCTAGGAAAGGAAAAGTAACATGGACAACAGACAGACCGGTCATGATGCAAATCCGAGATATGGTTAACGAACTAGGAGATCAATTTGATAAGGAAATGGCCAATCACTTCAATGCATTTCAACTAAAAATGCATACCAGAGAAAGAATCCCATCAACCATTGTTGAAAAATACAAAAAGGAGGTATGTTTTTTGGTGTCTACTGATGCCTACATCATTCAAGCAGTGGAACCAAGAAACGAGTATGCACCTGAGTTTGGATACGAAATCACAACAAAATTTGCAATGGTGTATGTAGAAGCCCTAGAAAATGCACGCCTGGATCTCGGTGCTCAACAGTTTGGAACCTATGAGGAGATAGAGAAGAATTTAAAGCAAGTGCCGATCAAAAATGTCTATGTCAAAAGATCGCCCACACCAAAGAAGAAACCAGAAATAGCTCAAAAGAGAAAAGCTCAACAGGAGCCTAGTGCACAGGAGCAAGAAGCAGAAGAAACCAATACGAAGGATACAGTTCCACTCAGCGAAAGAAAGAAGAGGACCAGTAAGCAAGCAAAGGTGGATCCACCAAGAAGAGGTAAACCAACAATAGATGAATTCATAATAGGACTGAAAGAAACCGGAGGAATGGGTAATGTTGATAGAAGATATACTTTGGCAAACGATGAAAAAAGAAGGAAAATTGAAGATGTTATTGTTGAATGCATGCATAAGTTCAATCTAAGCCCTACAAAACTTTAGACAGTATTGCCTAAGGATCTGTCAAATATTCTTCAAAGCAGGTGGAAAGTCTCTATGGAAAAGGAAAAAGAGCTAAAGATTCAAGCTCTACTAGAAATGCAAAATCACCTCACCCTAGAAGAAGCGGGTCAACAAGTTGAACTACACCAGCATAATTTCCTATTAAAGAAAAGAACAAACCTCTTGCTGATTGGAGAAACCAAGAAAGTCCATGCTGACGAAGTAGCCATTTGGAGCAACCTTATTCAGACACAGCAACAAGCAAAAGAAGCACGGAAAAAAGCAACAGCTCCACTGATTCTTGACATCAGAAAGGGTAAAGGAGTACTCGGAGTTGAGAAACCGATCATCATTGACATCACCGGTGAACCGAAAAATCCTACCCTTCTTGTATCTCTAGAAAAAGGTAAGGCTCACACCATGACTGTAAATGACATTATAGCTGAAATTACCAATTTTGGAGAAATAGATAATGTGGCCAAATGGTATAGCATGTTGGCTGAGGAAGACAAACAGGCAATTGAAAAAGCTCTTGTTGAAAGTCTTCTAGACTTCATGAAAACACCCAGAGATTATAGAGGCAAGTTTCCTCTCGAATTAAATGGCAAGCTTCAGGAAAAATGGAGAACCGGTCTGGAGAGAAATTCTCAAATCAATAAAGAAGCTCTAAAGAAAGCTAGACCTGGCTTGAGCGATAAAAGTGTGTCACTTCTTTTAGGCACTGCATCTATGAATCTAGACACAAATTACAAAGCCGCCAAGATTCTCAATGGTTATGAGAACGAAGTCTTTAAAGAAACCATGGATTTCTGGGAGCAGTATGATTTTAGTTCCCTTGAAGAAACGGGTCCTCTGGATCACACCACCACAATTTTGGATCCACCTATTCAGTTTACTGCTACACAGACGCTGATATCTGATTAGCAGAAACTCATTGTAGAAAAGTTCACTACTAGTGAACCGGTTACATTGGGACAGACTTCTATCAATCTTCCTACTGACAGATCAGATCAAAGAGGCGAAGGGATCCCTACAGAAGATCTTCATATAGCTGAGGAACAACTGCAGTCACAAGAGCCCTCGCATCAAGTAGAAGATGTTATACCTAAGATTCACATTCAGCAGCAAGAAGCCAGACCATAAAAGGAAAAAAAGATAGATCAACAGGATGAAAAAGAACATGAGCAAGCCCCAAAGGCACCAGAACCGAGTAGAGAGAAGGATCTAGAAACTCTCGCCAACTCCTCCAAAAGTAAAATCACAACCTTAGGAGAATCTGAAATAAAAAGGAGAAAAGAAACCGATACAATAGTTGACATCAGCAAAATGTCAACAAGACAATTGAAAGAGCTCACTAAAAGGAAACAAGATATGGTTCTGAACAAAGTAAAAGATATCCTATATCACTTTGTGCCAGATGTTGATAGCGATGAAGATGAACCAGTCATCGATCAACTAGTAGTGCTGACTGCAAGCATCAGTGAGGATCTGATTGATCCAGAAACAATGGTCATTGATCATTATGCACAAAAAAGAGTGGAGCTTCTTCACAAGCAAGCTGCAAACATAAAAGCTCTTCTACTAAATAATCTAAAAGTCCTTCAACAGTAGATACAACTTGCAGAAAATTTGTTAAGCAAAACTTCAAATTTTGAAATTTTCATGACTGACTTAACTGACAAAGCTACAAAGACTTCGGAAGACATAAAAGCTTTGTCCAACCAATTTGACATCAAGACCAAAATGGCTACAGCTTTCAGCAGAGAAATGACTAGTCTTACTCTAGTCCTCAGAAAGACTGCAGAAGAAAATAACAAAAGAATTCAAGACATAGTTGGCTTCCAAATGTTTTTAGCCCCAACTCTTGATATCATGCACCAGACAGCTAATTCAACTAATGTTTTGATCAATGAACCAGACTACAAAACTGTCGATGATATGGAGAACATCATCGTTTCCCTCAAAGTTGCCCAACACAACATTGAACATATAACCAATCAATGGGCACCATTTTTGCATTCGGCCAAGAATATCTATACGGATATTTTCACACAGCTTCAAATATGACCGAAGCCATAACCCCTTGTCCTCTGGAGGCAAAAAGGGGAAGAAGCAAATCAGTACCAAGAATGAACAGGAACAGAAGAAAGAAGAAAAGCAGAATGGGAGGGAACAAAGAAAGAAAGGAACATCACAGCCACCGGAGCTCTCAGGCAGGGGAAGTAAGTGCAAATGGTTTTTGCGTATGGTTTTGCCACCAATGAAAAAGGGGAAGATTGTTGGCATAAGTTGTCATTAGTGTATCGATTCAAAACCATTCCCACCGGTCTAACATCACCGGTCGCTTGCTACTCCCAGTCGACACCGGTAGACAAGCAACATAATGCATGCCCCGGTCGATAATACTCACCGGTACGGACACACACCGATCTCAGTATACATAAGTTCAACCGGATATAAGGTTACACCGGTCTAAAGTAGCCTAAAGATCCGCACCGGGTTTAGTGGTTCAGTTTGAGTTAAAAGCAAGATTATACGAGACATCCCCCGCTTTGAAGTAGAGTTATCTTTTTAATAGGAGTTAGCTTTAATTCTTGTGGATGTCTTGCAAGGTAAACTCCAGTTCAATACTCATAGCTTTTGTTGATTGCATGATTTATTGCAGAGTTTGCAGCCTCACAGTTCTATGAGTTAAGGGCTTCATTACAGAGAATCTCTTGTATAAATACAGGTCATAGGACGCAAGATGAGTTGTTGTTAGATGATTGCATAGAGAAGAAGATAGAGATCTTCTGAGAAACGTTGCACAAAGGTAGCAGAGTTCAACAGCTAGGCTAACAAGGAACAGAGGTATGATCTAATCAGACATTCAGTGTCACAATAGATCATTACGTTTATCAATAGTGAAAGGATATTCAAATTCCTCTATTAGGGTGAACCTAATCGGTTCGTTGTAAAAATCCCTTAACAAGGTAACATCTTGTTTGATGTTTAAAGTCTTGTAACCAGGTAGCTCCTAACAGGGCTTAGATCCTAAACAATATTTTGTAAAAATCCCTTAACCGGGTAGCACCATAGCCGATGCTTTGTATGCTCCTAACAGGGCACCTTCATTAAAACTAGTGAAGTTGTGAGCTCTGTCTCACCATGGTTTTTTCTCTCTAACCGAGGGTTTCCATGTACAAACAATTGTGTAGATCATTGTGATTCAGTTTAGGGTTGTGAATAACTGTTGACTTTCTACTTTGCATTCAAGAATCTACTTTACAAATATTAAATAATTAGTTTTAGTATTTTCTGATTCACCCCCCCCTCTCAGTAACCTTTAGGAAACAACAAAAATTTCACTCGTTAGAATATTTTAAGGCAGTTAATGGTGCTACATATATAGGGATGAAGGTGTATTTCAGGCTCAGTTCTAAAAGATTAGTTTGTGGCTCTCCCTTGTAGATTATTGTACTGAAAAATTCCCATGTGACTATAGCATGTTATTTTTCTGAATATTGTAATGTTATCCATCGAAGACAATAGAAATCAAGTGTTTATGTTCTTACAATTATTTGGTTCTTGTAATTTTCTATTTATTTCTTTGTTGTGTTGTGTGTGTTTGGGTTGGTAAGGGGAGTACCCTTCATCAAATATGTATATATTTATACAGACCTCTCGGGTTCACAAGCATTTCTCCACAGGCTTCTTTCATGTTGGATTTTTCTTTTGGGTCGGACTTTCCTTTTGGTCATGGGCCTCTTTCTTTCCTCTGGTCGTGAGCATTTAAATGTATCAAACACATGTCATGTCCACAAAATTTTAGAGAATGCACATGGAGTTTCTCTTTCTAGAAACCTTCCCGCATTGACATGTGGCCTAGACCTTTTTCAAGCGAGTTCATTGTGCCTCAAGGAATGAACAATGATTCAAGTACCATTTTTTTATTCCTCCAAGACACGTGTCGAGTAGATCAAGACTTTCATGTGACAATGTGTTAGTGGTAGCTCCTCTAATGGCCATGGAAATGATTTTCCTAGGTAGTGGATCGTCCAGTAGGACAAGATTTTGATTTGCCGGAATATTTATTGGTTACAGAATTCTTTAAGAGGGGGATTTTTTCTTGTTTTCAAGGTCGTATTTTTATTTCTTTCTTAGACTGATAATTCTACCAAATGGAAATTTGGTTTTTGTTATAATTCTAAGATATCATGTTCACAGAGTTTACTTCTAAATACTTGACTATTCTCGACTAAGCCTTTCTAGTTTTAATTGATTTTGAATATACCTGAAGTCTATGTCAATTTGTATAGTTATTACCTTATAAGACTCTAGCATTTTTGTGTATGAGATTTCTCTTAGTAATGGAACATGTTTGAAACTAACTCTTCCAGTTGAAAGAGATTGAAAGATAAAGGTGTTCCATGTCTGTTAAGTTATCAGAAACAAATAGATGAATAAGTGTTTTGAATGCAATTATTGTTTCCTGACTTTTATAGATGCACCCATGAGATTATATGAGTATTCTAACATGTGTATATGATATTTTTATTATGATCTCATCTAGACTACAAAGGGATTGTGATAAACTATGCCAATTTATAGGATAGTTTTTACATTCTAATATTATGGATCTATCTTCTCATTTAAAAAAGATTGTGAGCTAATAGTGAAATGATTTGGCGCATCACCTTAAGTTTAATTTCAATTTCAATATTATTTTCTTTCCATCACCCTTGTTCATGGAGAGGAAACTCCTCAACCCCAGAGATTATTTTGAGTGTTAGCATTTTGGTCTCATAACATTCAAGATTCCTTCTTTTGGCATGCCCCGTGGGACCAAAACATCATTGAGCCTAATTTAGAGAAAGTATATGAGTCGTAGGCTTGTCACAAGATTCATATCTACTTATTATCTAGGATTATTGATCCCTCCACTAGTTTATGTAACCAAATCCAGAGCCTCAATTGGCTCATCAAGTGCATTACTAGCACCACCCATGATCGTGTGAAAATTTGTCACTTGGAATAGTGAGAGCCCCCTTATTCCACCAGTTCTTCGTGTAAACTAGGATGTTATTCCTGCTAATTCTCTAAAGACTTTGCCTAAATTTACCACTAAGGATGAGAAGACTCATGCCAAGCACATGATAGATGTGGATAATACTTGCACAATACATCACATTATGGAGTGGAATGTGACATTTAGGTTGTTAGTTGCATCTTTTAGAGACAAGGCACTACATTGGTATAGATCTATGGAACCAAATAGCATAGCTACCTGGATGACCTGGGAAGCCTATTTTATAACCATTCATGTGAAAAGTGTTATCGCTCTTTGCTACTCCAGCAACTCATCAATATCAAAAGAGCTCCTCAAGAAACCATAGTGGACTTTAACAGTAGATTTCATAGAACATGAAATAAAATCCCCATAGATGCACGTCCTCTAGTGCCCATGGCCTTTGTCTTTTACCTAAAATCTTTCAATGCAGACATAGCCTAGACCATTCAAACCCTAGGAGGTGTAAGCTTGTTAGTTTCCTATGAAATAGAAATAAGAGATGAGAACAACTTGGTTGATGCAGGTAAGTTTCCTTCTAGACCTCTATTGCTAATATTCTATGATTTCTCCCTTCAAGTCTTGTAGCACACCCAAAGTGAGACCTCTACTAGCTCTACCCCTGCCACATAGTCTATGTATGTCTTTCCAAATGCTCCAACCCCACAAATGGATCATCCTTCCCTGTTGGAGGAGATGGGCGACGTGAAAATTATATTGATAATAGAGTTGAATGAGCTTACTAGCTTAAAGAAGAAACATGGTGTACACCAGCAGCCTCCATATCAAAATTTCTAGAACCGACAAAATGGGATACCCCCATATCAGCCAAATTAGTATCAAGGCTAGAATAGGGAAAATCAAGGGAATAATAATCAGAACAACAATAGCTAGTCATAATTCCAAGAAATTGGTGGTTTTTCCCCCTTCATCGGCACCGTTACAGTTTGTTCTGCCTAATTCTAACAGAGAATTAGTGCCTACTCAAAACAACTTTGTGGAAGACTTAAATGAATGGTATTTCCCATGCAACGATGCTCATATGCCCAGAGATTGTCCAAGGGGGGGTCTTTTGCAACAAATAGAAAAGCAGAGAATCCAAGAGGTGATTGGTATTTACTATTACTTTCCCCAAGGATGGAAAATCCTATGACGATTGCTCAGATGGAAGGGATGTCTTTGGAACAAGAGTCAAACATTACTCTCAACCATGCTCTTTTCTCATGGATGGCAGACGAGGATGACGTGGTTTTCAAAAATGAAGAATCCACTTCAAGAGTACCACAAGTCCAATTGGACTACAACACCCGTTCAAAATAGAGATTCATAGAAGAAGCACCCCCACTAGTCTTGCCAAGTAGAACTGTCATGTTTTCACAACCAATATTTGAAACAAATAAGCTTGTTTCTCCAGAGGCTTAGCCACAGTCAGTCCAAAAACAAAAGGAACTTGTACCCTAGAGGCTAAAAAATCCTAAAGTTATGGTAGAAATAAAGGTGGATGTAGTAGAACAACATAAGAAAGATCTGGAAAATCTATCCATCTAGGATGTCCATGCGACTCCTGAGAAGAAAACAACTATTGAAGAACTATTTCAACAACTGAGATAAGAAAGCTAGGATGGAGGCCATTTCTGAAAAAGAAAGGTTGAAAGGGAAGACACATGTTGCAAGACCAAATGTTCCCCAAAACCGGCATTCGACTATGCTAATCAATTCTGACAACCTGATAAGTGAAATGGAAAAAGGTAAGTCTAAACCCATGCTCTTATCTCTTACCTTGATACTAGGAGATAAACTATTGCATGATTCAATGATAGACTCAGGGGCTAGTAGCATTGTCATGCCTAAGAAAACAAAAGAGACCCTCCATGTAGAATATGATCCTTCTGATAGGGGAATTATGTAATTATATGAGAAGAGAGTCCATTCCATAAGAATAATAAAGGATCTTTCCTTCTCCCTCTTTTCACCCTCTTTTACTATCCAAATAACACAGTACCACAAGAGGTTGTAATAATCAATATTCCCCTTATTTTTGGTGTCTGTCTTTCGAGAGATTTTACTACCAAAATAGGAGGTTGCATGTCACTTGATTGTTCTCTTTTGATTTTAAGAACAAGGCATGGATCTAAATGCAAAGTATTGTCATGCATAATACTCATGTAGCAGATGAACCTGTGCTCAAGTTAGAGCCTAAACATACCTCCATCTCAAAGGAAGAAATGTACTACAATGAAATGTTGGAGGATGAAGAAATGACGAAAACTAAAATCGACGAAGAAGTCTTATTGAATAAATTCTTTGAAGTTAATCCTTTTGGAAACTTACATGCTACCAAATTGGTAACTTATGTAATGTTTGGTGAGGATCACCTAATGCCAAGAATTTCAGATGAAGAGGGAAAGAGAGACATTAACATCTGGTCATCTGAGCTCTCGAAGATGTATTTTGATGGAGTTGGATGTCAAATTGGTATAGGCTCTCGTATTCATCTCATTTCCCCATCAAGATAAGAACTAAAGAAGGTTTTTTGCTTTCAATTTAGTTCAACAAATAATGAAGCAAAGTATGAGGGACTTGTCTGAAGACTAGATTTAGTTGAGAGAATGGGAATCAAGTTGTTGAAAGTGTTTGGTGACTCTAAGATAATATGGAAGAAATTATACAATACTTATGTAGCCAAAAGCCCTCGAATGAGATCTTATCACCATAGGGTATGGGACCTAATTGAAATTTTTTATGCTTTCACTATCAAAGTTGTTCCGTAGAAGCAAAACATTGTAGGTTGACCAACTAACCACAATCGGTTCCCACTTAAAACCTATTGTTGATCTATTTACAAATGAACATTTTGTCTGTGTGATAGTAAGGCCCTCCATACTGGACAATGATAATCAGTGGTAAATGTTTGAAAATGATGACCAGATTTCCTTGTTCATCTAGAAAGCTATAGATTTTGTTGATCAACCACAACCTAAAATAGAAGAAGCATATGAGAATTAGGTCATCCAAATCAGAGGAAATAAACTTCTTAAAGGCCTAATAACCTTGGAGATTTTATTTGACTATGATGATGTTAGAAGGGAAAAACACAAATTTGTCATAGATCAGAAGGATTATGAAGAGCTAGATGTCAGAGATGGCAGGAAGCTTAAGGTTGGGAAAGAAGTGCCCGAAGTGGATAGAGAACGGCTCAAATCTACATGCCAAAAATATAAGGGAGTAATAGCATGGACCTATGACAATGTGAAGGACTACAATAGAGACATTATTAAACACACTATTGAGTTGGAAAATGGAGTGAAGCCTATTAGATAGAAATAGAGGCCAGTCAATCCCAAGATAGAAGCCTTGATGACACGAGAGTTGACCAAATTAATTGAGTCCACGATCATCTACCCAATCAAACATAGCACATGGATGTTGAACTTGGTTCTAGTAAAAAAAAGAACCATGACATCAGCCTCCACATGGATTTCCAAAATTTGAACAAAGCCTCCCTAAAGGACCATCACCCTTTTCCATCAAAGGAACAAATTATGCAAACTGTTGTTGGATCATAAATGTTCTCTCTATTAGATGGTTTCTCTAGATATAACCAAGTTTGGGTGGTGGAAGATGACCAACACAAAATGACATTCACCGCTAAGTGAGGAACATTTTCCTATGCTAAAATGGCTTTTGGCCTTTCTAATGTAGGAGGTACTTTCTAGAAAGCCATGGAGATATCTTCCAAAGAGTTGATAGATTTAATCATTCTAATCTATCTGGATGATTCAACAATATTCTCAAAAAAAGAGCGAGGATTATTTCTATCACCTTGATCAAGTTTTTCAAAAGTACCAAGAGTTCAAAATTTCTTTGAATCTGAAGAAATGTATATTTAGGGTTTCACAAGAAAAACACCTAGGACATATAGCATCAAAATAAGGGATTTCAATAGATCCCAAGTAGGGAAAATCTATTCTCAAACTCCCACTCCCTTCAAATAAGAAAGGAATTCAATCTTTCCTTGGGAAGATTAATTTTGCCAACAAGTTCATTTCTGACTTTGCAAGAATGGTACGACCTATCACCCTAAAGTTAAGAAAGGAACAAGCCTTCAGATGGACCCCAAAAGGGAAGGTTGCCTTTGAGAAGACAAAAGAAGCCACAGCTACTGCCCCAGTATTGTCAAATCATGATTTCTCAAAAGATTTTATAATGTATGCCTATGGAAGTGAATGCAACCTTGTTGTCATGCTTACTCAAAAAGGATAAAATTAAAAGGAATAATGTCTTGTCTCCTTCCACTCCAAGTCGCTTAAGGACTATGAGGTAAAATATAATTTTGTGGAGAAAAAATCCTTTGTTTTGGTGAAAGGATTCAAAAAAATTCAAACACATGATCTCTAGAATAAGATCATGGTGTACTTCACACATCCCAAGCTACAATAATATATCATGCAAGGTGAGATCATTGAAAATAGAGCTATCTGGATCACTAAAATCATGGAGTAGGGAATAGAGTGTTTCCCAACTAATAAGGCTCGAGGAAAAGGCCTCTATGAATATATTGCCAAAGAGGTAGAAGGAGCTAAAAAGGTAGAAGAAACGATCCTTGTTAGTTGTGTCAGATAGACAAAAGACTGGGTAGCCAACCAGATGAATTTCATCCAAACAAGAAGATATCCTTCCCACCTCCCTGCAAACAAAAGAAGATATTACAAGCTATAAGGCACTGGATATTTCCAGGTTAAGGGTGTCCTTTTTAGGAGAAATTTCAATGAAATCTATTAAGATGTGTCAATGAAGCCCAAATCCATAAAGTGCTAGAGGAGATGCATAATGGATCCTCAAGAAAACATTATTTAGCAAAGACTGCCACACTCAAAATTATGCAAGTCGGTTACTTCTAGCTAACTATGTTTGTTGATTGTTTCGAGTTATTGAAGAAATGTGAAATGTGCTAATTCTTCATTGGAAGGAGAAACAATTCTACCATGCCTCTAAAACCATTGTAGTTGATGAACCCTTTGCACAATGGGGCTTAGACTTCATCGGGATGATTAACCCCCCTTTAAATGTTGGACATAGATGGTTCTGATGGCTAGAGACTACTTCAACTGGTGGCCAGAGGCAGAGCCACTTAAGAACACCATAGAAAATGATATTGTCAGCTTCCTCGAAGTGTTGGTGACAAGATTCAATCTAATTAAGACAATAATTTAAGACGATGCAAGAGCATTCGTGTGAGTCAAGATTTCTAACTTCGGATTAAGAAATGGCATTTTCTTGAAGACATCCTCGAACTACTAGCCCCAGGGGAATGGACTAGCTGAGTCAAAAACAAAGAACCTAATCAAGATTATAAAAAGAATTGGCTCAAAACAGCAGTACAAATGGCACAAACACATACAAATAGCTCTATGGGATTACTGGATTACTCTTAAATAGGTCCTCAAGACCTCACCATATGATCTTGTCTATGGAAATGAGTCACTCCTTCCAATTTCAATAGATATTGCAACACTACAATTCCTCAAATCTATAGAAGTCGAAGAACATGGCACCATGAACATAAGTTTGATAGAACTGCTAAAGCTACAAGAGCAACAAGAACAGGCCCACAACGCAGTTACAGGTCATCAAGTAGTTTTCAAAACAATATTTGACAAGAGATTGTCAAACCCAACTTTCAAGGAAATGACTTGGTTTTAAAGTACAATGAGAGAGAAAGCATGATAGGTCAACATGTGAAGTTCGACGATCTACAGGAGGGTCCTTTCCGCATTACAAGCTGCAAGAGTGGTGACCCTTTTGAACTAGAGGGTATGGAAGGTAACCCCTTTGAGATCTTGGTAAACGGGATCCACCTTAAACATTTCCATTAATGGACATCCTTTTTTCCATGCAAATAGTAGTTAGTCGTGTTTTATGTTCAATAAGTACCACCATGTACATTTTCTTTTCTATTATCTTTCCAACCCTCCATTTTGTGAGCCCTCCCCTTTTACCCATGCATGGTGGTCTGTATTGTCCTGTGAAAGTCCCAACCGGTGTTGAGAGGGGAGAGGTGAATCAGCACTTGAAATATCTTTCCTTTTTCTTTAATCCAGTTAAGTAAACTTGCAGCACAAAAAGAAGCAGTTCTAAGCAAATAAAATAGCAAGTGAACAAACACAAAGTGACACCAGATTTATCACGTGGAAACCCGGTTAGGGTGAAAACCACGGTGTGAGGAGACCTCACAATATTTGTACTCTTCTGAAGTATGCCATGTTAAGAGCCTACCCGGTCAAGGGATAAAATGCACTTGCTTGGTAGGACCCGGTTAAGGGATTTGTTACAGTAAAGTCTGTTAAGACCTGCCCGGTTAAGGGACTTCAAACACCTTGAAAGATGTCACCCGGTTAAGGGATTTTGATACAAGGGACCTGTTAGAGTCCACCCAAATACTGGGATTTGTCTATTGCAGTTTGCTAGAAAATAATACAATCAAGATCTTTACAAAAGGCTCTGCTCAGCCAGATGTGATCTCTATTTGTGCTCTACTAATAATTATCACCGATTAACACATGAGTATTCTCAACTGTTGATGTGTTGCCTTGCACAACCTATTATCTCTTTGTCAATTTTCTCTAACCTTTGCTACTTCTCTAACCCTTGCTACTATATCATATAGGTTCACTATTTTTCTTGGCAAAATGAAGGCAAATCTTCTCAAAAATCATAAGAATATATTTAGTTTTGTTTCCCTTACTGCGCCTCAAATGCATGACCTAATCCTAAGATCCAACGAATCCATCACTCAATGAAGTGTTTGTTCTCTGAACAAGCATCTGATGCAAGCTCTGGCTTCATGTACTACATGAAGAAAACAACAGTTGCGTGTCAGGAAACCTTTCTTCACAAGAGATAACACTTTGATTTAAACCCACTGAATTCGGCTTTAAATCTTTCAGTCGTGCCTCAAGAAACCATTGATTCCAGCTTTAAATCATTTACCTGCACCTCAAAACTGATCACCAAGACAACTCAAGATCACTCGGATTTACTGCAATAAATCCAGGTCAAGAAGAGTTGGTTGGAATAGATAGTTGACTATGATTTCCTCGGTTCATACCGGAGTCTTATAATATATCGGTTGAGTTCTTCATGATATAAACAAGTAAGAATCTTAGAATGTCTCTTTCTTGGCTTACCGGGTACATGCCCTTGGTGTGGCAGATTACCGGTTGCACTGTTCCAGTTGTGTTATAGACATTAGTTGGATATGCTTTTATTTGTACTTGTCTATACCGGTTGAGGTCAATCCTTGGTTGATACTTGGATACACTCTTCTCTACTAAGTGCATTATCCGGTTGCGGATGCTTAGTGTAGTGACCGGTTTCACAGCCTCTCTTGATGAAGAGTCCCCTCTATAATAGAGACAACAAATCTCTATCCTCTTTTGCCAATCAATGACAACACTTGGACTAGTAGAGAGCTTACCGGTTAGTGATGCCAACAATCTCCCCCTTTGGCATTGATGGCAAAAATATGATAGGTAATCATATTCTCCCCCTTTTTGACAATAGAATGCCAAAAGGCTAATCAGGAAGATTTGCATACTCTGCTCCCCCTGCGAGCAGCAGTCCTTTTCATCAGTTCATAAAAGATAAGATGTAACCTTTCATTTGAATCATAATGAACTGATGACTTCTTGTTGATTATTACTGATGATCTGAGAGGGGTACAACCCCCAATCTACCTCTGAGATACTCAAAAGTACTCTTTGGTAATGGCTTTGTGAATATATCAACAATCTGTTCTTTGGTGGACACATACTCCAATCTTACTTCTTTGTTATGTACAAGTTCCCTCAAGTAGTGATACTTCATGGCAATGTGCTTGGTCTTGGAGTGCATAACAGGATTTTTGGATATGTTTATGGCACTGGTACTGTCACAGTGAATTGTGATTGGTTCAGGTACCTATTCCTGAATACCTTCTAGCAATTGTTTGATCCAAATCACATGTGTACAGTTTATTACAGCAGCAACATATTCAGCTTCAGCAATGGATTGTGAAATCCAATTGTGCTTCTTACTTGTCCACGATACTATTCTTCCACCCAGAAAGAATGCACCACCACTTGTGGTCTTTCTATCATCCACGTTGCTAGCCCAATCTGCATCTGTGTAGACTTTAATTTGGAATCCACCCTTGTGTGGAAACCATCAGCCATATTCCTCGGTTCCCTTTAGATATCTGAAGATTCTCTTTACTGCAATTAAATGTGTTTCTTTGGGATTAGCAGAGAATCTTGCCACTATGCCAACTACATGAGCAATGTTCGGTCTGTTGTGAACAGCATACTGCAATTTTCCTATCATGGACCGATACATTGTTTCATTGACTTCTTTGGCATCATCCTCCTTTGATAACTTAAGATTAGTTATCATTGGAGTTCCAACTGGTTTGGATTCTTCTAGTCCAAAAGTCTTGAGAATTTCTTTTATGTACTTGGACTGAGAGATGAAGATACCTTCTTTTAGCTAATGGACCTGTAGTCCAATAAAGAATTTTATGGGCCCTATCATAGACATCTCAAATTTTTTCTTCATTTCTTTAGCAAATGCTTTGCTCATTTTGTCATCTCCTCCAAAGATGATGTCATCAACAAAGATTTCAGCAATTAGATTTCCATCCTTTCTAGTTTTAAGATACATATTGTTGTTGTCACTGGTTCTGATGAATCCAATTGTCAGAAAATATGAATGCAACCTTTCATACCAAGCCCTTAGGGCCTGCTTGAGCCCATAGAGAGCATTTTTTAGTTTTCAGACCATATTAGTCTTTTGAGCAGATGTAAACCCTTCCAATTGCTCAATGTAGACTTCTTCTTCTAGTATTCTAGTATTCCATTGAGGAATGCAGACTTCACATCCATCTGGTACACTTTAAAGCTATTGTGAGCTGCATAGGCAAGAAGAATTCTCACCCCTTCCAGTATGGCTACTGGTGCAAAAGTTTCTCCATAGTCTAGTCCAACTTCCTGAGCATAGCCTTTGCAAACCAGCCTTGCTTTATTTCTGATGACTTTACCATCCTCATTCAGTTTGTTTCTGTAAACCCATTTAGTCCCAATTACGTTTTTGTCATGAGGTCTTGGCACAAGTTCCCATGTGTCATTCTTTTCTATTTGCTCAATTTCTTCATCCATGGCCTTGACCCAGTTTTCATCTTCAAGAGATTCTCTGGTGGTTTTGGGCTCAACACATGAGAGAAGACAGACGTTCTCTTTAGCCTTTTTCCTGGTCAAGATGTTCCCATATCTGTCACCAATTATATTGTCAGTAGAGTGATATGTGACATACCTTGGAAGAGTTGGCCTCTGTTCCTGGTCCAGTTCATCTTGTTGAGCAATATCTTCGTCATGGTTCAGAACATCTACTTGTTCACCATCCTGGGGTGTCCTGTCAGCTTCAGGCACAGTCTCTCGCTCTTGATTTTTGTCAATGGGAGTTGCCTCCTCTTCTTCAGTTGTTGCTTCATGAAACTCAAAGACATCTCCATTAGTAAGTTTAAAATTTTCATGATTGACATGTTCGGTCCTCTTGTTTGGTTCTGATGATTCATATATTTTTACATTGATGCTTTCAATTATCTTGCATGTTCTTTTGTTCAGACACCAATAAGCTTTGCTTTCGGTAGAATAACCCAGAATATTCCTTCATCACTCTTGGGATCAAACTTCCCAGAAAACATTTCTCTTTTGATATAACATTTACTACCAAAGATTCTGAAGTAGCCTACACTAGGAGTACGCTTAAACCATAGTTGGTAAGGCATCTTACAGGTTTCCTTTTTTACTTGAACTCAGTTGATTGTATACACAGTGGTGCTGACAGCTTCTCTCCAAAACTGATGAGGAAGATTCTTTTGGATCAACAGGGTTCTGGCACAGTGGATCAATGTTCTATTTCTTGTTTCTACTACTCCATTCTGCTAAGGAGTCCTAGGTGCAGAGAATTGTCTCTGTATGCCATGTTCCTCACAGTAATGAGTAAACTCCTGAGAGGTGTACTCACCTCCTCTATCCGACCTCAGACATTTCAAGCTTCTACTAGTTTCCTTTTCCACTCTAGCCTTGTAAACTTTGAACATGTGAAAGGCTTCCGATTTCTCACAAAGAAAGAGTGTCCACATCATTCTCGAGAAATCATCTATGAACAACATGAAATATCGGTCTCCATGATAGCTCTTTGTCCTCATTGGTCCACACAGGTCTGTGCGTACAAGATCTAGGACATTTTCAGCAGAGAAAGACTTGCTACCGAAACTTTCTCATGTCAGTTTTCCTAACTGAGAATCCTTACAAATACCTCCCATGGGTTTTGCAATTTCTAGGAGTCCTCTAACCGATTTCTTCCTGCTCACTTTGACAATGTTGTCAAAGTTTATATGGCAGAGTCTCTTGTGCCATAGCTAGCTATTGTCGTCTTTGGAGATAAGACCAATCTTACTTGACTCTCCTTTGACAGAAGCAATTAAATAGGCTCCTTCTGTTGAGTCTAGGTAGAACAGATTTCCTTTGCTCTGTCTACTAGTCGCAACATGAGATCCAGATTGATTTTTGACTACGCAAGAGCCTTGACCGAATTCCAATTGGAAACCTTTGTTGTTTAGTTGTGCAACACTCATCAGGTTATACCTAAGTCCTTCGACCCAGTACACGTCTTCACAGACAACATTATTGCAGAGAACAATAGATCCCTTACCCTTGATGGCACAAGGGGCATTGTTTCCAAATGTGACTGATCTGTTGTTGTTGAGCTCCAAGTTGATGAAATTGCTCTTGTCACCGGTCATATGGTGAGTACATCCGTTGTCAATGATCCAATTGTCATACTGATGAGATATGGATATGAGTGCAACTTCATTAAGAGTTGGGCTCTCCTCCTTTATTGCAACAAATGCAATTTATGGATCTTCTGAGTCTTTAGACTCATTGTCTGTGACTCCTTCCTCCGCAACATAGCATTCCTACTTTGCTTTGTTCTTGAACCGGTCTCTTTTGTCTTTGTTTTCATTATCTGGACATCGGGCAGCAATGTGTCCTATTTTGTTACAACAGAATTATTTTAAAGGGAGTTTTCCTTTATGCTTCCCTTTCCCTTTGGGGAATCTCTTAGCAATTAGAGCTTCAAACTCATCTTGCTATGTCTCCTCTGAGAGCAGATTCTCAATGAGGTTGCCGATCTTACCGGTAGAGGAGTTACCGGTTTCTCTTCCCTTTTTGGTGGAAGAGGCATTGACCGATGATTTAAATGTTGCTTCTTGAATAGATAGGCTATTATCAAAGTTGCTTAATTCAAAAGCAGTCGACTTACCGATTAGGGAGTCTAAGGTGACTTGATCGTTGCTTATAGATCTGAGCTCTTGAATCGCAGAGATCTTGATGGCATACTGAGGTCTAAGAGTTCTCAATATTTTTCTTACCACCTCTTCTTCAGTTAGCTTACCTCCAGCACTTCTAATGGAGTTAATCACTTCCTTGATTCGGTTGCTATATTTCTCGATATCTTCTCTAGCATTCATCCTCATGTCGTCATACTTTCCCCTAAGGCTTTCGGCCTTGGCTCTCTAGACATTGGGATCTCCTCCATAAACTATTTGTAACTTTTTCCACATTTTGTAGGCAAAGTTAAGATGTTCAATTTCAGCAAACACGTGGTCGAGTAAGGTGCTAGCTATCATGTCCATGGAAGTCGTGTGCTCAGTCTTAATTTTCTCTTCATTAAGTGTCAAGGTACCAGCGGGCTCATTGTAGTCATTGCTAACATGATTCCAGTACTGGTCACCATTGGTCTTCATATATAGCTTCATTCTGTTGCACCATAAGGTAAAGTTTTATTTTGAAAACTTTGGTCCTTCCTTTATCATCATCATAGCTTTCTCTTTGTGCGGTTAAGCAACAAAGAAAAATAGAACAAGGCTCTGATACCAATTGACAGTCCCAACCGGTGCTGAGAGGGGAGGGGTGAATTAGCACTTAAAAAATCTTTCATTTTTCTTTAATCCAGTGAAGTAAACTTGCAGCACAAAAATAAGCAGTTCTAAGCAAATAAAATAGCAAGTGAACAAACACAAAGTGACACCAGATTTATCACATGGAAACCCGGTTAGGGTGAAAACCACGGTGTGAGGAAACCTCACAATATTTGTACTCTTCTGAAGTACGCCCTGTTAAGAGCCTATCCAGTCAAGGGATAAAATGCACTTGCTAGGTGCGACCCGGTTAAGGGATTTGTTACAGTAAGGTATGTTAAGACCTGCCCGGTTAAGGGACTTCAAACACCTTGAAAGATGTCACTCAGTTAAGGGATTTTGATACAAGGAACCTGTTAGAGTCCACCCAAATACTAAGATTTGTCTATTGCAATTTGCTAGAAAACAATAGAATCAAGATCTTTACAGAAGGCTCTGCTCAGCCAGATGTGATCTCTATTTGTGCTCTACTGAGAATTATCACCAGTTAACACAAGAGTATTCTCAACTGTTGTTGTGCTGCCTTGCACAACCTATTATCTCTTTGTCAATTTTCTCTAACCCTTGCTACTGTAGCATATAGGTTCACTCGTTTTCTCGGCAGAATGAAGGCAAATCTTCTTCTCAACAGTCATAAGAATATATTCAGTTTTGTTTCCCTAACAGCGCCTCAAATGCATGATCTAATCCTGAGATCCAACGAATCCATCACTCAGTGAAGTGTTTGTTCTCTGAACAAGCATCTGATGCAAGCTCTGGCTTCATCTACTACATGAAGAAAACAATAGTTGTGTGTTAGGCAACCTTTCTTCACAAGAGATAACACTTCAATTTAAAGCCACTAAATCCGGCTTTAAATCCCTCAGCTGCACCTCAAGAAACCATTGATTCCAGCTTTAAATCCTTTACCTGCGCCTCAAAACTGATCACCAAGACAAGTCAAGATCAGTCGGATTTACTGCAATAAATCTCGGTCAAGAAGAGTTGGTTGGAACAGACAGTTGACTATGACTTCCTCGGTTCATACTGGAGTCTTATAATATATCAGTTGATTTCTTCATGCTATAAACAGGTAAGAATCTTAGAACGTCTCTTTCTTGGCTCACCGAGTACATGCCCTTGGTGTGGTAGATTACCGGTTGCATTGTTCCGGTTGTGTTATAGACATTAGTTGGATATGCTTTTATTTGTACTTGTCTATACAGGTTGAGGTCGGTCCTTGGTTGATAGTAGGATACACTCTTCTCTACTGAGTGCATTAGCCAATTGCGGATGCTTAGTGTAGTGACCAGTTTCACAGCCTCTCTTGATGAAGAGTCCCCTCTATAATAGAGACAACAAATCTCTATCCTCTTTTGCCAATCAATGACAACACTTGGACCGGTAGAGAGTTACCAGTTAGTGATGCCAACATCCTGCATATCTCAAAATCTTTCTCTCTAGCTGTTCTGTCAAGCCCTTAGGTATTGGCAGTGCCTCGTTTTCTGAACGAAGGTGATTCCTGGTAATTTGAACTCTCCCTTTTCATATGCATAATGTAAAAAGGCCAAGGAAATTAATGCACATATTTGTCCAGTTACCACCCTTTCTTTTAGTTCATGTTTCCAAAGCTTAGGTATTTCCAAGTCATTTGTAGAGAGAGATTTTTTGGTGTTTTCTATGCTTAGAATCATCAAGAGATCTCCATTTTTCTTCTCTAAATACCAGCAGTACATGTTCAACCATATGTTGCAAGAATGGTTGATGTGTTCATAGATATCTTGTATGCCAAGGCACACAAGGTGGTGAAAGATAGACCAGTGATGATGGAAATCGTGAAAGTGGGAATTATTAGAGTCCAACAATGGTCAATGACCCAACAGATAGTATCATAGAACCATTATTGGCTTTGCCTACCAAAGGGCTAAGAGAGGGAGCTTTGCAAAGAAAGCTAAATCATAATTTCACAAACAAAGCTAAAGCATAATTTCACTGTGATAGCTTTGACAATTTGGAATTTTGGCTTCCAATATATGGTGAGGCATTTTGATGCGAGAACCAGCACATTTAGTGCGGCGAGATCAAAGTGGTGATAAGCCCAGACTTTATAAGGAGCATGTTATTTATCCCACGTGCAATAAGCATTGTGCCCTTTGATTAAACAAACTTGAATATGAGTGGAGTCAGTTGTCCAACTCACAAAAGAATTTGCAGCAATTGATGCATAACAGGATCCTTGGTATCCCGAGTTTCCCAATTCCCCTTTCAGCTTTTAAGGGTGACTCAAAAGATATCTTATACATGCTCTCTTTTATCTATGAGATGGAGGAATATGTTTCTCTAGAAGAGTTCCAGGTGGCCATGGCATATCATATTAAGACAACCTTGACTCCTAGCATTCGGTTTGATCTCACCAACGCCATTGCAAAAAGTATAACACAACAACTCCAGGATTTCCAAATTTCTCCTCATTTCAGGAACCCACCTTTTTTGGTCCACATGTTGTTGTATCAAAATGTTAATTTGTTTGAAAGGTTTTTAAACCTAGATATAGTGGATATCATTGGGTGAAGGAAGTCTATCTCTATGTAGACTCTTGTTCTAAACAATCCCAATGATTATGACAACTTCATAATGCAATTTCAAAGGCCCACCATGCAAGTTTTTATCGACCAATTTGATGAGGGAAGACTCGTCACGATTCAGACCACCTAGTTGCGAAGTTGTGAACTCTAGGTGGAGTGGTTCTATGAAGCTTATTTTACTATTGGTGAAGCTTGCGAGTTCATTGGGGAACCATTCCTACTTCCCACTTTTGTTCCTAATAGTGTATTAGCCCTAGAGGCTTTCAAATAGCTTTCCATGGTTGACGAGTGAATGGGTGCAAGAAAGAACAAAACGATGATATATAAGCCGCAAGTTACTTTCGACAATGTGACATTGAATAGGAGGAAAGCTAAAATATGCTAAGGTCAAAGTTGGCCCATGTCGGTCTCTCATTTCTTTGTGATTCTTGGAATTTAGGTTCCGATGGGTTCTTGTCAAAGAAAATTCAATCTTGTCATTAACTGTTCTCTACCATATTGAAATGCGATGTTGAGCCCCACCCAGCCCACAACAAAGGTTTTTATTACTCTCTTCTCCATTTTTTGGTTCAAGGACTCCATGGTTGGATTTTTATGATATTAAAGTTGTCTATAACAGTGTTTTTAAAATCTCTCTGAACCTAAAAAGATATTTGAAGAATGAGGGTTGGTTAGAAGAGAAAATCATTGCCTTCTAGATTTACAGGCAGAAAGCTAAGATAGGCTACATTTCTCTAAATGATTCCAAGTTGAATGGTACTTTTGAAGACAAGTGGGACAAGGAGCACAATGAATCTTACACTTCAAGAATTCAAGAGCAAGAGGAATTTTTCCCATGTGTTCCTAACCCTCCCTCAAAATAGCAGGTGATGATAGTGGATGTGGAGGAAGAACCTATGGACATGTTAATGCCAAAGAAAACAAAAGCAAAGTTCAGAGACACTAGAGTGTCAAAAGAGGTGCAGCCCCACAGTTTGTATGCCCAGAATTTGATAATGAAGAAGAGAAAGTTCTCGCAACCTGTGTCTCCTCTACTGAAGAGAGGAAGAAAAATACAGAAACTCAGATTACAGGAGTTAAAGAAGGAACCAAGCCCAGTTGTGAGGCAAGAACAAGAAACACCTCCGTCGTCGCCGTCTTTTCCTCGGGTAATTTTCTCTCCATTTGTCCTCTCTTCTCAATCTTTGGTTTCTCCAGCAGTTTTCCCTTCATCCTCCCTTGACCAAGGTTTTGCCACCCCTACTTAAGCAGGTTGATTTTCCCTACAATCTATTTTCTTTTCCCCTTCCAGTGTCAAGCCTATCCCCACTTTCAATTTGAGCTCCGCATTGTCAACCACCCCAAGTTCCCCCAGAGAGCCTATTCCAGCTTTGGTTCCTTTAGTTCTCCCCACTACCTATCCTACTGCTAACATAGAAAGGCATTCCCCTCGTTATCATAGAGACCCACTTCAGTGCTTCCAAACAAGCTAGATTGATTTGAGCCCAAAAACTAAAAGATAAGGATCATAACCAACCCGCTTCTACAAATGTTAGCTCCCTATACAATGAAAAGAGCAAGACTTTCACTGTCGTGACCTTGATGCCTAATGTCGAAGGAAAGCTCCATGGTCAAATGCTATCTAAAGAATTTGACTCTTACACTATCTCCCTAACCCTTGATCATGCAAGGCCTTAAGATCAAGTTGAGCTAATGGTGGAGTCTCAAAAGGTAGTCACTACTAACTACCTCAAACTCACCTATAAATTAGAGGAGAAAGAAAAAGAACTGTAAAATTCTAAGAGCACCTCAAATGATTAAATGATGCAGATTAAGGCTCTTCAAAAAGATAATTTGAGACTCAACTTCAGTCTCCAAGAGAAGACATGCGAAGAACTAGATGAAGAAAGGGTCGGGTGGCACAACTCAATGAAGAATTGGACAAAGTCAAGCTAGAAGTAACTGAACAAAGGGAAAAGTTATCTCAGTAGATACACGATAAAGAGAAGGAATTGTGACAATTGAGACAATCATTGAGTGATGCCCAGAGGAGCCTGCAAGAGTAGAGTAACCAAGCAATTAAGGACCAAAAATATTACTCTCAACATCTTGCAAAATTGTAGGAGCAATGCAATCGGCTGAAACTGGATCGATAATCCCTAAAGGTGTTGGATCAAAGATCCAATGAGCTAATTTAAAGGGTAAGGAGTTGGTATCCTATCAAGCTCGGCGAGCGCAAGCGTCGAAGCAAGATTTGCAAGCAAAGGAGATAGAGTCTTAGAGTGAGCGTCATAACCTTAAAAGTGCACTGGACATAGAATGAGTAAATGTTGAGGATGCATTGAAGAATATGAAAGAAAAAAAAAAAGGAATTGACTAAGGATGTTGTTAGGATGCGGGATGATCAAATCAGACAATTACAGGTCCCTTTTGTTGCCCCCACTTTAGAAAGTTGTACATTATTGTTGCAGCACTCGTATATCTCCTTCTGGGATAAACTTGAGGCATCCATATTGGGTTTAATGCCAACCTTCAAGTTCGTGGTTGAATCTACAAAATTAAGTACCAAGGTGGAATCTACCTTGAAAGCTACCCAACAAGAGATTAACCCCAGCATAAATGAGGCAAAGAGCCTAATTGAAAAATTGTATGAAGCTAATGATGGCACTCTATCATCAACTAGAATCAAAGATAGACGACTTGTAGCAGTGCAAGCTGGAGAGTTCATCAAATGCATAGAGGCAATCACATATGCCAAAGAATGCTTGGAGAAGCTAAAGGCTCCAATTGTGTAGAAAAAAGAATAGATACTTTGATACAGGCTAGGTTCCCTTCCCCCTTCAGGTCAGATGAATCATTATTGGAGGAAGACAAAATAAGACAACTAATGGAATAAAATGACAAGATCGTTCCTATGAGTAGAACCTAGAGCTCGATCCTGAGGCTTCATAGGTCAAGGTAATTCTGGACCCTCTCGCCTTACTCCATTTTAGTTTAGATATAGCGAGGGGCAACTTGAACAGTTTTACCTTCAGAGAAAAGATAGTGTTGTATAATGATTTCCATGACTTCTAGTTTCACAACTTCTCGAGCGGTGAAGAGTAGGCTCCCTTGCAATCTTCCTTGGTTGTTCTCTAAATGATGATATTCTCCTCCCCTCTTCCTTTTTGCACGTACCAGATTTTTTAGTTGTTGAACCTTGCATGCAAGTTCCCCAAGAGTCACCAAGTATGTATATCTTTATACAGACCACCCGAGTTCACAAGCATTTCTCCACGGGCTTCTTTCCTGCCAAAGTTTTCTTTTGAGTCAGAGTTTTATTTTGGTGGCAAATCTATTTCTTTCCTTTGATCGTGAGCTTTTAAATGCAATGGACACGTGTTACGTCTGAGATATTTTGGAGAAGATGTGGGTGTTTCTCTTGCTAGAAACTCTGTTGTGTTGACATGTGGCCCAAACCTTTTTCAAGCGAGGTTGTTGGGCCTCAAATGAATAATAATTCAGGTACCAATTTTTTATTCCTCCAATATGTGTGTCGAATAGATCAAGGATGTCATGTGACAACGTGTTAGTGGTGGCTCCTCTAACGGCCACGAAAATGATTTTCCAAGGTAGTGGCTCGTCTGGTAGGACAAGATTTTGATTTGGGAGAATATTTTTTGGTTACAGAGTTCTTTAAGAGGGGGAGTTTTTCTTGTTTTGAGGGTTATATTTTTAGCTCCTACTAAGATTGATAATTTTACCAAATGGATATTTGGTTTCTATTATAACTTTGAGATATCATGTTTGTAGATTCTACTTCTAAATACTTTCTTATTAATTGAAGTTCAATTGTGCTCGATTGAGCCTTTATGGTTTTAATTGATTTTGAATATACCTAAAGTTTATGTCAATTTGAATAGTTATTATCTTATAATACTAGCATCTTTGTGTTTGAGATTGCTTTTAGTAATGGACCATGTTTGAAACTAAGTCTTCTAGTTGAAATTAATTGATGTTAGGAGTAACACTCCACCAATACAACTGAGAGGGGGGGGGATGAATCAGTTGTAAGATAGATTATTCAACTTTAAACTTTAAATAGAAACTACACAAAATCAAATGATAGCATAGTAAATGCCAACACAATAACACAATATTTTGTTTTCAAGGAAACCCTGTTAAAGGTAAAACCCCAATGGGAATTAGCAAACACAAATGATGTACTGAGAGTATAGTGTCCATGTTAAAAGATCTAGCCCTGTTAGGAGCTTATTAAACATTACAGTACACGGTCCCTATTAAAGGACATACCCCTTTAGGATTCAATGAAATGTAGGCCCACTTCCTAGGCTCACTACCCAATGAAGGTTATGTCCACCTCCAGAACTCACGGTTTGCAACACAAGTGTACATAAAGGAAATACACAATCCTTGTGAACTGTCTGATAGCAACTATCTTTGCTTGATCAGTTCCAATGAAGTATAAGCTGTCCTCTGCTCTATATCCAGCAGATACAAGCTCGCAGCTTCCACAATCCCCCCTTCTTTTATATCTTACCCACTACAACTATTTTCAAAAAAATCTTACATATATACCCTATTACAATAAATGATTAGGTTGGCCAATTAGGCTTTCCTAATATAAAAATAATTACATAACCCCTTGCTAAGATACACACGGTATCTATAACAAGTATATAGCAATTACACTTTAACAATTAAGGTCCAACATCTGTAATCCATGCTCACTATTCATAATGCACGCTACAACTCTGAAGTCGGCCCCAAATAGGTCTCTTCCAGAACACAAACCACATTTGATGTCATCATGCTTTCCACGACTTGCTAAGATCAAAGAAGATTCTTCAATACGTTATCTGACATCCCTTAAGTTCTCCTATATTGAATCCACATTGCTTGTAAGATACACTCAAAACACAAAGACTAACTCTATCAAATTCCATTGTCACAGTCCAAAAACCAATCTTCACCAAATCTTCTGATACTCAACCAATATGAAATATTATGGCATGCGATCTTAGATATAAGATCACAATACCTCCTTGTACACAAACTTGTGTTCGCTCATTCTGAATCAACCGCACAGTATCCATACACTGTAATAACCAGTTTGTTCTCTTCATAGAAACATATGTTGTCATTAGTGACAAAACATGAATGACAACAACATAGTAACCTATTCCAACAACATCCAACAATTGAAATATAAAGGTATTCCATGTCTGTGAAGTTATCAGAAGGAAATAGATGAATATGTATTTTGAATGCAATAATTGTTTATTGGCTTGTATAGATGCACTCATGAGATGATATGAATATTCTAACCTATGTCCACAATATTTTTATTATGTTCTCATCTCAACTATGAAGGGATTGTGGTATACTATGCTAATTTATGGGATAGTTTTTACATTTTGATATTATGATTGTCTTTTCATTCATGAAAGATCGTGAGTTAATAGTGAAATGATGTGGCGCATCACCTTAAGTTTAGTTTCAATTTAAGTATTCTTCTCTTTCCATCACCCTTGTTCATGGAGAGTTAACTCCTCAACCTTGGAGATTGTTTTGAGTGTTAGCATTTTGGTCCCACGACATTCAAACTTTCCCTAAGGCATGTTACCTTTCTGAGTTGCAAAATTCAAGATCAACAAGATACGCATCTAAGAAATGTTCTATGGACAAGTTTCAATTTGACATGTTACAATTTTTGTTGTGGAGATTGGTTGGATAATTTGTTTCTAGTTCATGAGGATACAATGGTGGTGTAGCCCCTCTTTATTTTCCTTTCTAGAGCCCTAATTGCTTGTTGACTAAATTAGATCAACTATTTTGCCTTAGGATGGCATAAACATGCTTTGATACCACTTCTAATCTCCCCAAATTATAAAACCCAAAATTTCCCTAGGTCACAATTTTTTAATTGAAACAAAGTAGGGTTAGAAATACCTTTCACTTTGATTGAGACCCTACAAACAAGTTAGGGATCATGTATAATCATAATTTATAAAATAGATCACTTTTAATAGAAATAAGCATATACTAGAAGTATAGATCTAATCATGAGATTACTAAAATAAGTTTAAGAGGGCTCAACTAGAGGAAAGATAGAGTGCCCTAGAGATCCTCTATCCTAGGCCCAAGAGAGGATATACCATCCCTCTTGGCCCCATGTGGCATGTGCCATCCATATGGTGTGAAGTACCTAGTGAGGTATCTTATAACTATTCCCTTCAATCTTGCCACTTATATCCTACTTCCGACGATTGAACATTCCTAATACATTCACTTACATGATAGAGCGTGATGAACATTTGCAATAGGTTATCCTAGTAGTCCATCCTTTCTAAGCCCAGAGGAAGCTCCCTTGTATCCATTTGGCATCATGGGACACCTCGGTCTTATAACATGAGGTGGTGTACCAAGAAGATGACCCCATCACCTTTCCCCTACTTTTAATTCCTTATTTCCCTTACCATGGCTTACCTTGGGAATCAATCAATACATATAAAGAATTCAATATTATGCATTTATTATGTATATGTGATAATCAATGATCAACAATATATCCTAATCAATAATGAGAAAATATAGATAATACTTATTATGCTATGCTAAACATACAACAATAATGCATCATCAATCAATCTTGCATAGATATAAATGATACTTATCATGCCATGTATAAGGAACTCATACCAAAGACCACAATATATATTCAAATATGTTGTGTATTATTAATTAGTAATGACCAAACTGCTTACTTCCCTTCTGATTTGATGGTCTTCTTGAAATAAGTTCCTCCTAACATTGCCTTAAGTTTGCGTTGAATCTACTATAAATCTAACCTTTTAGATTGCTCTCAATTTAGCTTATAAATCTTCTACAACTCACTTTTTAGGTCTACTCATACCCTTCCTTAAGATTTGATAACAAGCCTTCTTAATCCCACAAAGTCTAATTTTTCATAACCTTGGATCTACTTTATAAGTCTACTCCTAAATATAAACATATTTTCTTGTATGATGTCCAAAGGAGTCTCAACATACGTCTCTTTCTACCTTCCAAGAGGTGCATCTTCACTAAACAATACAACTTATGAAATTAAGTCAACTAGCACATATAATATTTAATTTGCATTTTTATGTCACAACTTTCATTGTTGTCTTTGAGAGTTATATATAATTCTCCAACTTCTTGTCACTTGGATGTCCTCAAATGAAACAATCTTACCTTTATATCTACCAGTATAGGAGAGAGTCACACCTCTTCATCATGGCTACCCTTTGCAAAGGTCACAACCTTCCACAATTACCACCCTTTTGTAGAGACACAACCTTCCATAATTGTTGTCTTTTGAAGCATTCAATTCCTTATTTTCTTCTCATTTTTGTTTTCTCTTCTATTAATTTTTCCTTGCTTCACACCTTTCCTTTTCTCTTCCTTCCTCTTTTTCTCTTCAAATGAAGTTCTTTTTGTTGCGATAGGAAAGATATAGTACTAAGAGGGGAGGGGTGAATCAGTACCCTCAAGAACTCTTAACACTTAGCAATATGCAATAGTAGTGCTTAACTAACTGACTGAATCCATTGTTTGTAACATACATTCATATAACTTGTAATATAAAGTGCATGTAAACAAAACAATAAATCATACATGAAATTGTTAACTCATGACTCAAGTATTTTGGTTACGCAGAAACCCTTGTTAGAAGGTAAAAACTGTGGTGGGGATGACACCCACAAATTCGTAACAACTACAATGAAAAAGTATGCCGGTTAAGGCTACAATTGTGATCACTTCTGATGATCTTAACCAATTAGGAGTAACAAAAGATTGACTAGATCTACCTTGTTAAAGGATTTTAGCAACACAAATTATGTGTGCACTCGATTAAGAGATTTACATAAGACAGTTAGGTCTACTTTGTTAAGAGATTTAAAACCCACTACAATGGTTAAATTGATAACAGTAGAATATCTGTAAATGACAACTTATGCTTGTCTTAATCAGGTCTATGAAATATCAATAGATATCACCTCAATGTGTAAAATATAACCTTTTGTCCTGCTCGGTAGCCTTTTATGTTTCTGATAAACTGATATCGTCTCTGATATAACTCTTTTTCATGCAAACCCTCGTCTGATCTCTGATGTCTAGTGTGCGGCTACTACCTCCTGATCTTCATGTTACAAAATGACATATTTTACAGTTATATATCAAACTACTTTGACCTAATTAGGGTTACAACATCTTAGAAAACCTAAGATCAACGATGTACAAAAATATCCTAGATCTAATTGTTACATAGGAATCATCACAAAATTAAATTATTACATCCATATTAAATGTGTCTCGCTCTTGGTAAACCTTTTATAGATCCTTGTAAATCATTTGCATAGAGATATGTGCCATTACTGATTACTATGTCATTTCCTAAATAACTTGATAATCACTGCATTCGATGTTCAGTGAATAACTAATGCTCGATGTGTAGAATTCTCGGTGATCACTAGCTCGGTACTTGGTAATTCCTGATGCTCGATAGACATGCTCGGTCAAACCTGTATTATGATAGCTTTATGTTCTGCCTTGTATCTACTTGGTGTGAAGGCTTTGTAAGTTCAACCAACTAACTTTTTTAACTCCTTATTCCAACCTTTACCGACTAAATAACTTAGACTACCGACTGAACTCATTTGATAATAATGACAATACTTAATGCTCAAATAGAGATAACAATCTCTCCCTTTGGCATTAGTATCAAAACCTTATGTATATGTACCAAATAACTCAAAAACTTACTAACTCCATATGAATACAAACTATATACATAGTCTTCAAAACTCTTTACAAACTCCCCATTTGTGCATGCTCTCGCTGATGTGACGTACATACTGGCATATACATATTTTCCCCCTTTTTGAAAGTAATGCCAAAACAAAAAATGTACTTACAACTTGTCAAAAATGTGCTTGTGTGTTTTCTACAATGAGTCCAAGAGGTATTCCCATTCCTCTTTCAAGTTGTCAAGAGCAATATGTTCTAGACTGACTTGTGCATGCATATCAAAAATATTTTCCAAAACTAATATCTTTGGGGTAGCTACTAAGGCTTTAGCCTTCTCAATGTGTCTCTCTGTGATTTTCAGGTGGGGAAGCAACTCGGCTTGTAGCTCAGTGACTTGGTCACTTATGTTGTCTACCTGCTTCCTTAAGTCCGATCTCAACCACCTAAGTTCTTGAACTTTCAGTATATGCTTGTGAAAAGCATTAGGCTTAGTTAGAGATGCATTTAAGCTTACCAAGATCTCTTCATCTAGTTTCTTAATCTTTTCATTGACCTCAGCAATGAATTGGTCTACAATGCATAATTGAAACAAACTTTATCCAATTTTCTGAGTAATAGATTGAATCTCAGTTATTACCTCAGATAACTTCACTTTATTGATAGCCACTTCTTGACTGATTTTCTATGCTAATTTCATCTGAATCTTTGCTTCAACCCTTTCTTCAATTCTCTTCTCGACATCAATATCAAGAGCGTTGATGTGATTTGTTAGAGATACAAGTTGATCTAAAATGGGAGTGTCCTCATTTATTGTGATCTCTAGAACAACTTGTTGAAGGATGTATCTAACATCTTCTAAAATTTGTTTTCTTTTACTCTCCTTCCTTAGTTTTTCCTATGATGTCTTCCTCGTGCACAATTCTCCATATTTTCTTAGTTCCTCGAGGTCCAAAGTCCTTGGGTCACATTCTAGGATCTCTATAATCTCATCTAATGTAACTGGCCCTTTTCCATGCTTCTTTTTCTTCTTCTTCTCTTGTGGTGATGATTTTACAAATGCAACTAGAGCTTTAACCTCTATGTTTGTTTGTTCGGGCTCAGTTGACACACTTTCTTCCTTCTTCTGCCCGATGACCTGAGTCTCGGTCGATTGTGTTGGGGCATCAGTTGTGGTGTCAATGTTTGTAGTTTCTATTGGTTTGGGGTCTTCCAGTGCTTGTGTCTCAACCTCTTTTTCCTTAGGTGCATTTGGCTCTATTGTGCCCTATTCACTTGATCCTTGCTCCCCTGTTGTGTCTTTCTATTTTCGGGAATTGAGCCTTTGGGTTCCTTTTGAGAAATTATCCCAATTGCTTGTACTAGAATTGGTAGGTCACCCAGTATAGTATTTGTTGTTTCCTCAGTAGGTGCATTCTCTTCAGTTTGTTCTGCAACAATGGTAACATCTTCATCATCCTTTACATCATTAGGATCAGCGTTTGTGATGTCTTCAATAAGAACATTAGTCCCTGTTATTATAACCTGCTCGGGAGGATCCTGGTATACTTCTTGATGGCCCATTGGATAAAAATATATGGCTATGGTGGTGTCTGTTACCTCAGCGTCTGATAATTCAATAGGTTCCTTGGTAGCCAGATTAGCATTATCCGAGTGTAAGCCTTTACCTTTTCTTTTTCTCTTCTTCTCGGGTATCACCACCAATGCTAACTTGTCAGCTTCAGCTCGGGCTTGGAGGATTCAAGTCCATAATAATTGACTATTTTCATCTACCTCCGCAAGTTTTCAAGCTAGAATGTTTAGTGCTCTACTTTTCACTAAAAATCTCTTAGAGTATTGCTTCATCAACTCATCTATCTCGAGGACTGATAATGTTGGCATTGCCAATATCAAGGATTGTTCCCTCATCTTCTTTTTTGTACTTAAGACATACATCCATCTAGCGGATATTTTCTCATATAGACTCTTAGGTAGATACTTAGAGAATTCGATTGGTACCTTTTTTAACTTTATCATCATCTGGATGATGGCCTCTTCTATCTTGGTCTGATCCTCGGTTGACATATGTACAAACTGACTTAATTGTGCATTACTAAGGCCTCCAGTATCTATTATTGATTCTTCTATCTCATCAACAGATTGATCTTTATGTACAACTACCCTGAATTCATTTAGATCTTCCTCTTCTTCATCATCTATGTCATACTTACCTCTTATTAGCTTTCTCCTCTTCTTTGGTGCCTCGGAGGTGGCTTGTGCACCTCTCTTCTTTTGATAGGTCTTCGTTGGAGTAGGCCTTGAAATATTTACAACTCCTTTCTTCAAAGGTGGTGAAGCAGTAGTGGTAGATCTTGTTCTTTCTCATGTTTTTACTTCTTCTTGCTTCCTTTTCAGTGTGGTCTTAACTAGTGCAGACTATGTCTTTTTCTGACTCGGTTGCTTCTTCATCATATGCAGTGTCAACTAGGAGTAACTGACCCTCAATTGCTACCTCAACTGGAATATCCTCAAATGTATCAACATCATCTACATCATCTCCAAATTGTTTCACTAATTTATCCATCATTTTCCTAGACTTCTTTGTAACTTTGCCAATGACTAGATCCATTTTTATTCTCTATTTGGCCTCTTCATAAGTTCAAAATAAACATCCATTATACTCACAAAATTCTGCCCCACACTTTGAATAAAGTCATTAACTTGTAAAGTAACTGGCTTATCAGTACTCCAATCAACATTACCGATGGAGGGGAAAAAATTTTGCACATAAAAGAATATGCAAAGTAGCAACGAACCAAACTTACATGTATTTGATTTTGCCGACAAAATTGTTCTCATGTTCTCTTCTAATTGTTTCAGCAATAGCTTGACAAGGTCCAATTGAAATCCCTTCTTCACAATTTTTTAAGCTATGTCCACAGCTCCACACGGTACACAATTAGGTCTTCTTGATTGAAAGATTTTTTAGCCAATAACATATGCACTGAACCGGGTTTCGGGATCAATGATGTTGTTGATTTTCAATCCTATATCGTCTCATTCAATTCATGTACCTTTCTCTATCTCAATTCTTGGTGCACTCCTCAATGCTTTCACCTTGTCGGTTATAGGATAACCGATAACTACGTGAATGATATCTCTGGTGATCTTAACAGGTTCATCCAACCATGATTTTCCATCATGTACACAACTCAAAACTATCCTAATCCATTCATTCCTGAAAACTTTTGGGAAATGTAGGGAATTTATCAAACCCTTCACCCTCGAATGTTCGTGATCATCCTTCAGTTTCTCGTTAACACTTAGCTCTTGAAATGTGGATATGAGCTCAAAATCACCAATCTCACTAATTTTACAGTGTATATAGGTGTGTATGTCTTCAACCAGCAAAACCCTAGGCGGTATGCTCAAAAAAGCTCCGATTTTGTCGGTCTGCGAAGCAACTTCAGGATGAAGTTTGTACTCATCTCATTACAAGTTGCAGATGTGATTAACTTAACATCCTCCTCAGTTCCATTCTTAGATTTGTTGACTTTCGATGTGGACGTCATTATTCTTCGATTTAGGCCGGCTTCGAGAAATAGCAACGAAATAGCTCGGCGATGATAGCACTTACTTGTAACTGTGATAAATCTGCTCGAAAACCTTCAAATCTTTGTTCAACTGCTTTGGAAATCCTTCGCTCAAATTCACTCTTGAAACCTCTCATCTCTTCGTGTTCTCAACGTGAAAAATAAACTAAGTCCATCATGTATTTATAGCAATTTTCAAATTCCCACTCAAACTTTGTGCAATAAATGCTTGACCTAACACAGCTCGGTAAGAACAGTCACACTCAGTGTATACTTCAAAATATACAAAGCTCGCTTAACATATAAGATATTACTCGGTTAATACCATGACTCGATTAACCTTGCTAATAGTTACCGACTAGCAACTTCTCACTCGGTCTAGCTTATACCGACTATATACATTTAAAAGCTAAAAGAATATAAAACCATAGTGCATCTTAATTCATGCAAATTTGGTATGTGAAAACTAGATATAAGGAAATGTATGTTAGATATAACTGATTAGAATATGTAGTTCCATACATACCTTTTCAGTTTAAGTGAAGGTGGCGATGTCACCAAATCCAATGGATGAGGTGTCACCGACTACATTGTTTGACTCAGCATTATCACTTAATGCTTTTCTCCACATATTGTTTCTTATCCTCATGATATCCTTGATTGTATTTCCATTCTCATAAGTTTGTGCACACTAGTACATTTGACCTAGTTTTTCTACCAAAATTTTTGACCAAAAAATAAAAAGGTTTTGCTTGGTCGGATTATATAAGGAAAACTTCTTTTCTTTTCTTTTTTGCCCGTGTTTGTCGAAATATCGACAAATTCCGTGGTGGTCGAAATTTTGACAAACACAGGCATAACTTTTTTTTAAAAAAGGAATTTCATTTCTCATTTCATTATTCCCAGCTGTGGAATTAGAAGGGCAGCGCGTGCGCGAAGGAGATACCCAACTGTTTAATTTACTGGATACCCAATCAAATGAAGGTTTCTCTTCTAAGACTTTTGCAAAATCTCCTCTTCTTTAGACGCACAGGTACCTCAACTATTATACTATTTTCCTTTTTAAACAAAATAAATCCCCCTACTCCTTTATGTTTTCAGAAAATAATCATAAATGCCTTGACATTGTCTTTGTAGTACATTCTTCTTTGCTTTGTTATGTATTGAACAAGGGCTTCCTTAAATGTTCTTATTTTCGGGTGTTTAATATAATGAAGGGTTTGAGATCCTATGTCTATCTGCGGGTTTATGCATAGGATTCCTTATATTGTTTAAAACCCTCAGTGCAAATGAGAGAACATATGAGTTTTATGAATTTCTATGTATATAGACCACGTATTTGAGGTTTTTCTTACCTGATTTCTTGATATTTCATAGATGCACTTGAACTTTGAAGCCTTCTTTCCTTATGTTGTCTAGGCCCCTCTTTTTATCTATATTTCTCAAAACCCTAGCTCTATTAAATTTCTCTCAAGACTATATTGAAGCCCATATCAACATTTGGATTATTTGTAAGGCACATAAAATACTTGGCATTTCTAAAAATTAATCTTTTAAACAATGTACAAATTTTACTTGAAAACTTTGCATTTTTTTCAGCTTAAATGAGGGTTCCCATTTTGGGGATTCTATTGATGTCTGTAGTTTTTTCTAGGTTTTTTGCATGATCAAGCCTTTCAAACATTATCAGTAGATGATTGTACATTGAAAATAAAACTGAGATACCTTATTTATGAGGCTTTACATTTCCCTTTGTTGTTTCAAATTAGTTATTGTTATGTTTTCTTTTATATTGGCACATTCTCTGACATCCAACTCTAAAAATGAATTATGCTCTTGAATACTTTCTTTAATTTGAGCTTTGACTAGTACTATGTACTGCATATTAGTATGATACTATTTTTTATCCATGTATTGGATTTGGCATTTTAGATGTTATGATATAATACCTTAGGAAGAATGTTATTTCTAAATCCTTACTCAATTTATAAGTGTTTGTGCTTGTCTCTTAATTATTTCCTATTAGCTAGCTTATTTGTCACTTAGTTGTAGCATTACTGATATTGCCTTATGATTGTTTATATGAAATAGCATTCACCTATATGTCCTTGTGTTGTCATTCCCCATAACATATCATACTATTATTGTAGGTAGGTGTTACTTTCTATTATTCATCAACATGATCTACATTATGTGGTCTTCACCATTTAAAAATGTAATATAATTACATAGCCTTTTGTATCTTATGTAAAATATATTTGTCTTATCAAAGTTGGTGTAATGTAAATGCTATTCTATTTATGAATAACACTTGTTACTACTGTATCTTGATTTGAGTCTTCAGTAAAGACTACAAATCACCAATTTCCATTTCAAATCATTGTATTAGTATCCCCTCAAAACATGGGTATGACTCCTTTTGTTATAGGAACAACTTGAAGAATCTTTATCTCTGTGATTTGAATGTTATGACTTCAATGCTAATTGTTCAATGTCTTTATATTAGTATCATTTGATTAATACTACACTTCATGCTTTGGGTTTTACACCTCCTGATTGCATACATTTGCATACATTAGGGTTTTACACCTCCTGATTGCATACATTTGCATACCCTACTATAGTTGAACTGCACGGCTCTAGCCAAGCCATCTGTGTTTGATTTGCATAAGATTTCATGGACGGTTGTCCCCAATTCCAAAGCTCCAACTTGACCATAGGCAAGGAGTATGCTAGCAAAGGTTGAGGAGTCTAGCTTTACATCCACCAGTTGCATTTGCTCAAAAGTTTCTAATGCCTTCTCAACAAACCCATTTTGAACATATCCTCCAATCATGGCAGTCCATGAGACGACATCTCTTTGAGGCAATCTATCAAACAATTCACGTGCCTTGTCTATGTTTCCACATTTAACATACATGTCTACTAAGGCACTAACAACTAAAACATTTGATAAAAATCTCCCCTCTGTTATGCTTTGATGGATATCAATGCCTTGTTCCAAAGCTCCTATTTTGTCACAGGCCGGAAGGATGCTTGCAAAGGTTGTGGAATTTGGCTTTACACCTGCCAGTTGCATTTGTTTAAAAGTTTCCAGAGACTTTTCCACAAATCCATTTAGTTCATATCTTGCAATCACTGTAGTCCATGAGACCACATTTCTTTGAGGCATTTTGTCAAACAGTTGACGTGCCTTGTCTATCCTTCCACATTTTGCATACATGTCTACCAGGGAGCTTGCAACTATAACATCTGACAAATATCCCTCTTCCATTATCTTTTGATGAATGTCCACACCCTGTTCCAAAGCTCCCATTTTGACACAGACTGGAAGGATGCTGGCAAGGGTTGTGGCATTTGGCTTTAAACCTTCCAACTACATTTGTTTGAAAGCTTCTAAAGCGTTTTCAACATATCCATTTTGTGCATATCCTCAAATCATTGGAGTCAACAAAACCACATTTCTTTGAGTTATTTTGTCAAACAGTTTGCGTGCCTTGGCCATGCTTCCACATTTTGCATACATGTCTCCCAGGGCACTTGCAACTACAACATCCGACAAAACCCCCCCTTCCATTATCCTTTGATGGATGTCCATACCTTGTTCCAAAGCTCCCATTTTGGCACACACAGGAAGTACGCTGACAAAGGTTATGGAATTTAGTTTTACATCTGCCAATTGCATTTGCTTAAAAGTTTTAAAAGGCTTTTCAACAAATCCAATTTGAATATATCCTGCAATCATGGCATTCCATGAGACCTCGTTTCTTTGAGGCATTTTGTGAAACAGTTCACATGCCTTGTCTATGCTTCCACTTTTGGCATACATGTCCACCAGGGCAGTTGCAACCACAACATTTGGAGAAAATCCTCTATCCTTCATGCTTTGATGGATATCTATGCCCTATTGTAGAGCTCCCATTTCAGCACGGGTTGTAATCATGTTGGCATATGTGAACTGATTGGGTTCGAAACTTGTTCATTGCATTTGGTAAAACAGTGCGACTGTCTCGTGAGGATACCCATGTCTTCGGTATGCAGAAATAGTCATATTCCATGAGACGTCTCGTTCTTCAATTTGGTCAAACACTTTAAGTGCATCCACCAGGCTTCCGCACCTGTCATACATGTTTATAAGCTTATTTTGAAACCTTGTAGAAAATGTAAATTGCCTGGGAACGATGAAAGAGTGAACGTTTTTTCTTTGTGAAAGGGCATTTTTGAGATTGTAGTTTGTGACAATTGAAGATATGAAAATAAGGCTCCATCGGGTTTTTGTGTAGTGAGTAGAATGTGCAGGGCTTCCTTCAACCGTCTCTCTTTACATAATGGTTTGAGATTGATGTGAGTTGTGGATATCAATAGCATTGTACGACTGTTATTCAATTGACCAAAATGACATTACAAGTAAGTCGGGAAGCATTTCCACTCTCACTCACTAACCTAGTTCCTCGTATAAATTATCTATTTCAAAGCAATGGCTGAATTTTACTGTTGAGGTTTTTGTTTGAAATGCTACTACACCAGTGGACCCTTCAGAACATATTCAACTTCCATTTCAACTGTAAACCATTTTGAATAGGGTTTCTTCTAAATTTGACGACACCAAACCCTCTTGTCCCACTACCAACAATGAAAGAAATCCCCCAATACACGCATTCATTGAGTTTTCCCCCAATACACGCGTTCATTGAGTTTTCTTGTTTAAGAAGTGGAACTTCCATGGGGAGAGACTCAATCTAGAAGCTTGCATATTATGATGTTGGGTTTTGGATGATAGTATTTTGTTGATGATTTTAAGGGATGTTGGGTTTTGGATGATAGTATTTTTTTAATGATTTTAAGGGACGCAGTTAAGCTTCCTACGAAATGTACTGTTGATCAAATTTTTAAAAATGGAAAACACAACAGATTTTCGTGAACTTTTCATCATCTATTCTTCATGATTTGCATATTTCATAGTCGAAAACCACAAAAAAATTGTAAAAAAGTTGTGTTTTCGCAAATCGAAAAAAAAAAAGTTTGACATTTTTTGGTCTTTGGTGTGTTTTGTAGGGAGCTTAGCCACCATTGATTTAAGGGGGACAAGTTTATTTGGAACTAATGAAATAGTGTTAGTCCCTTGAAAATCCCCATTGCTTTGGAGATGACAGTTTGATTTCCAATTAGTGGAGGGATTATTAGTTAGTTGAAATGGTTGAGATGAAGTCTTATAACTCTATGAGCTTTTAATTGAGTATTATAACTCTATGGGCTTAGGATTCAGATGCCCTTTATTGAGAACTCCAAGATTTCTAAGGTCTTCTCCTCTCAGATTGTCTATACACCAACTCCTACAGCGATGCCTGAAACCAGTGTTTTCACGCAACTTGGACAGTGTGACTAAGAGTTTGCTTTCTTGGCAACCAAAGAAACTCAATAGATTCAGCTTTGAGCATTTAATCTTCCAATTACTAATAGATTAAGCATATTATTACGATGTTCAATGTTCCATTTAAATGCATTTAACACAAAAAACAAATTTACAAAAGTGAACCGATGACATGTTTACAACAAAGGTCTAATAGAACTCCCAACAATTCTTAAACATACGTTATCTGATATGATGAATTCTTAAACAATTAAGGTTGGAGTAGACATAGTTATTCACAGTTGTTTGTGTGGTACAAGGAAGATTTGGCTAGGTCAAATCTTCCTTCGTGCTGGCAATAAAAATTGACTAAACCTTTATTAAGAATTCATCATATCAGATAAAGTATGTTTGAGAATTGTTGGGACTGGTCCTTTGGCGTGTATTAAACAGAATAGAATTTTCAGCATATTATTATCATTCTATTTCTTTGTTGTAAACATGTCATTAGTTCAGTTTTGTTAAAAAAAATTGTGAATTAACATGCCATTGGTTCAGTTTTGTAATTTGTTTTTTGTTGTAAACATGCCATTGGTTCAGTTTTGTAATTTTTTTCAGGAACAATCTGGCCAGTCACTATCTACACAATACCAGTTACTCCTTTGGTATCACAAACAACAAAAACAACAAAGTTCTTGCATAAACAAGTAAAACTAATGCCTGGAAATGTTCCTACATTACCACTAAGCAAAGATCACATTCTAAACTTTCAAATCAATACGCTGGTGTTTCGACTGTACCTACGGGACAGTGTACTCCAAAATTGCAAAAAAATTAAGTGTACTCCAAATAGACTGCCCTCTACAAAGAACTGACTGGAATCTATTAACCAACCTTCTAACTATCAAATCATTATGCTTTCAAATCAATTACCTATCGGTGTATCCCTTGCGAGGGAGAGAAGCCAAACACATAAAGAACATGCACATAAACACGACAACTGAAAAACTTAAATTGGATACACCAAGTACCAAATGATGAATGCTCAATTGTTGAAATGGCAAAGCAATATCAGAACCGTCCATTTCTAGAACTTGATTTTTTTATAGTCCTAATGATTTTTCTTATTTCTTGTCTGTGCTTGGTGACGGGATTTTTAACATTGTTGACATACTTAAATGGAATACACAATACCAAATGATGAATGCTCAATTGTTGTAATGGCAAAGCATCAGAACCGTCCATTTCTAAAATTTGATTTTGTATAGTCTTAATTATTTTTCTATAGTTCTAATGATTTTGAAAATTGTTGACAAAGAGTGTTTCTTTTTTTTATTATAGTATAAATGATTTTTCTATAGTCGTAATGATTTTTCTTATTTCTTGTCTTTTGTCCCTTTTTGTAGGAATGGTTAAATTAATAACAATAGAATATCTGTAAATGACAACTTATGCTTGTCTGAATCAGATCTATGAAATATCAAATAGATATCACCTCAATGTGTAGAATATAACCTTCTATCCTGCTCGGTAGCCTTGTATGTTTCTGATAAACTGATACTGTCTCTGATATAACTCTTTGTCATGTAAACCCATGTATGATCTCTGATGTCCAGTGTGCAGCTACTACTTCATGATCTTCATGTTACAAAATGACATCTTTTACAATTATATATCAAACTACTTTAACCTAATTAGGGTTACAACATCTTAGAAAACCTAAGATCAACGGTGTACACAAATAACCTAGATCTAACTGTTACATAGGAATCATCACAAAATTAAATGATTACATCCATATTAAATGTGTCTCGATCTTGGTAAACCGTTTATAGATCCGTGTAAACTGTTTGCATAGAGATATGTGTCATTACTAATTACTATGTCGTTTCCTAAATTACTCAGTAATCACTGCATTCATTATTCGGTGAATAACTAATGCTCGGTGTGTAGAATGCTCGGTGATCACTAGCTCGGTACTCGGTAATTCATGACGCTTAATGGACATGCTCGGTCAAACCTGTATTCTGATAGCTTTATGTTATGTCTTGTATTTGCTCGATGTGAAGGCTTTGTAAGTTCAATCGACTGACTTTTTTACTCTTTATTTCAACCTTTACCGACTAAATAACTTAGATTACCGACTAAACTCATTTGATACTAATGACAATACTTAACACTCAAATAGAGATAACACTTTTCTCCCTTTTTATATCTGATGTTCAAATGAGTCCCAACTTTTCATTTCATGTATTTGACCCTTCATTAACTTAACTAAAACTAATTATGTTAAATTTTCATTTTATTATTTGATATTTTTATTTTGAATGTTACTTTTATTCTTTTTCATTTTTACTTTTATCATTAAATCATATTTTAAAAAAGGGGACGTCACATTTTTAATTTTTTTAATTTCATGCAAAATTGAACAAATTTTGGCAATTTGACAATTACCTAAATGTTTTTGTTTTGATTAAGTAAAATCAAGTTTTGAAAGGACCCGAAACCTTGTACAAAAAACTCAAAAGATAAAGCAATATAAGGCTCAAATACAATAGTGGAAACCACCAAAACAGCAGAGGGATTAACCACCAGAAAACCCCCACTAGCGGACAACATTCTGCAACAAAAGACCTTACAATTTAGATTTAGAGCCACCCTTGTAGGACCGAAGATTCATATCCAAAGGAGGAACAGAAGGCTTTGGTTTCTTCCCTTTCACAATTGTCGAACCGTCCTCCAACTTGGCAGCATCATTCAACCAAACCCCTGAAGAGACAGAAGAATGGCTGACCAAAGAATCAACCCCCAACAACACATTCCCCCTAGGGGAAACCGGGAAGGGTGAACCCACAGCTGTAGCAGACTGGACAGCAAGGTCACCAGTCTGGACAGCAGCAACCGCCAAAGCAGAATCATTCTAGACAGCAGTAGCAAACTGGACAGTAGAATCAACAGCAGACTGGACAGCAGAATCAGCAACAAACTGGACAGCAACAACCAAGACAACATCCGACCTAGCAGAAACACCCACAAAAGAAAGAACCTCCTAAGAGGATCCCGCAGCCGGCTCCCGAACCTCTGCTGAAGATTTATGCACTGTATAATGTTCAGTAGCAACACTCGACCACCAAGAAGGCGGTTGTTTCAATTTCACCTTCACGGAAGAACACCGAGCAGCCACATGGCCAGTCAAGTGACAATTCCTGCAGCGGAAGGGAATACCCTCATAATCTAATGTCTGTATCCAAGAGCCCCTCAAGGAGGCCAAGCAAATCTTCTCAGGTAGGCCCTTAGAACATCCATCTCAATAAGGATGTGAGCAAAAGTCGAATGTAAAATATCAGAGGTATCCAAGTCCACAATCTGGAAATCCCCAAAAGCATTCCCCATAGATTCCAAGACCGGATCCAACCAGAGATGCATGGGAAGATTCGAAAGCCTAACCCAAACCGGAATCTTGTTAAAGGATTTAGAAAGCGGGTTGAAATCCTTATGCCAAGGTTTGGCCATAAGAGGGAAACGGTCATCCCAAGAAAAGCTATATTCACACAAGATAGTATTCTTATCTTCGGGATTATTAAATTTAACAATGAAAAAACCCCTTGCAACTGGGTAAATCTGAACATTTTCGGATAATATCGACTCCCACTGATTGGTAATCCAAGCATGAAGAGTAGACAAAGAAGGCCAAAACCCCCTAAATCGAAATATAGCAACATTCGAAGAGAAAATCTCTGCAGTTTCATAAATTTTATCTACAATATCAGAGTCTAACTATATTTGAATAGGCCTACTTACACTCACAGGGGAAACCACCCGAGGCCTCAAAGTCCCTGAAGAACGAGCAGGAGCACTCCCATGGAGGCTAGCCTCAAAGGCGGCAACATCAGCAGAGCCAAGGGCACCAGCATAGGACACTGCCACCGCCTTGCCAACATCAACCCTACCACCAATGGCAATGGCTGACTGAGAACCAGCCGTAGCAGAGCCAACAACAAACCCAGCAGCCTGAGACACAACGGAAGGGGCCCCCACACGGCATTGGGCTGGATCAATGAAAGTTTGAACAGCGGGAGAGCGGGAGCGCGTCATCTGCTTCTAACTCACAAGATACCTAAATGTTTTTGTTGCTATGAAGAAAACCCAAAATTGTTTTTCTCCAAGATGAGCCAATTTTTCTACTCAAAATCGAATCTATCAAAAAATGAAGAGGAAATTGCAAATATAAAATACTAATACCATGTTGTAGGTGTTCTCTTAACCCTATAGCTCCCAAAGATCACTTGCAAACAAACATTTACACACAAAGGACGATAGCTAGGCCATAAAGACCAAAAGATATTTGATCCATATAGATAAATCATATTGGCTATCTCACTAACTGAATGAATGTAACAACACATAAAGACTTACTTTATAGAAGGAAAATAAACCTAATCTAAAATTAGGAAAGAAAATTAATTCAAAGAAATCAGTGTCACCTCAATTAACTCAACTTGAGTTCAAACATGCCTCCTAAATATAGAATGTGAATAGTGGCGATTCTTGCAATGGTTTTTTTTTAGGCTTACAACAAAAGGTTTTTAAGTTTTCGCCAAAATTTTGTTTTGTAAACTACCATGAACACCAAACACCTACCATCAGTTCCATTGTACACTTACTAGGAGACAACTTTCATTTCAATAGGAGACATCCTATCAAATATCCTTTTGGTTCATATAAATCAATA
Source organism: Chamaecyparis obtusa (assembly GCA_027943335.1). Lineage (NCBI taxonomy): Eukaryota > Viridiplantae > Streptophyta > Pinopsida > Cupressales > Cupressaceae > Chamaecyparis > Chamaecyparis obtusa. Next base: position 779,557 of record BSBK01000882.1, read on the forward strand.
CCACCAAGTACATTAAAAAAGTAAGTGTCCACAAAAGAAATTTTAATAAAGTTTGACTCAAAGGAATATACATCTCAAGATATGGAGGAAAGGAAAGAAATGCGAGCAAATGGTCGAACTGAAGAGAGGACCTCCAACTCACATTCTATCTCCCAATAAAAGAATGAAAAATTTATATTATATTTTTTTACAATAAAAATATCGCATAATGAAAAGACAAAAATATAGAATGCTTTAATAACTTCCTTGATCCAAAAACGTCCAAGATTGTTAAATAAAGAACGGAAATTAGGAATAAAACAAAATATAAGTTTGGCCTCAAATCCCAAATGGGCTTTTCTTGAAAAGAGGCATTCTTTCCAAAATGGACTATCTTGATGGTTGAAGCTCTCCAACGATGTGTTAAAACAGGAATCAAAGCAAAATCAGCAGAAATAAGAGAGCAACATAACAGTTGAATCGTCGATCAGGTGTGCAACATGAGCTGTGGGAGTTGAATCGTTGATCAAGGGACCATAAAAGATTTTTTAATAGCAAAATTCTACTAAAGGGATAGATTAGTGTTTTGTGCTTAACATTTGATCTAAAATTTAAAGAATTATTTACCTTCATTCTGCTTATATTTATATTCTGATAGGAGGTGCACTCTAAAATTACTTGAGGTGCCATGTGGATGCTTATATCTCTTGATGTATAATACTTATTAGGCCAGTAAATAGTTAAACTGCATCACCCTCATTATATTAGGAACGCTCAAGAACTTGAAAGAATTTGTCTACTCAGTTTTTGTATGTTTCACTCCAAGCTGAGCTCGTGACATTTGGTCTGGTCATATTTTGAACAAGAATAAGAGAAAATTAAAGCAACCAAAATCAGGGTAGAAAATAGTTTACAAATTATATTAGTTTGGACTAACATCACAACTGTAGGAAGTGGTTGTTTCTAACAAAGAGTGCAAAGAATAACTCTGAGAAAATAAGTTTCCATAATAGAATTATAAACCACTCAAGAATGGTAAAATAAATTTGCTTGACAGCCGACCTTGAGCACTGCAAAACTAATTTATTAACAGTGTCGGTTAAAGTTTCTATCATGTACAGAAACACAAAAAAAATTGTCTACAACAAACTTCTAGATTTAGATAATTGATAAAGGACATTATGAACCCAACAACATTTATGACTACAAATGATCAACTTAATGATAGGCATAAAATTCTGACTATTGCATATGTGATAGATTACAATGTTGATTGAGGTTTTTGAGAATGTGGCATATAAAAAAATCTTCATTGCGGAGGAGAGATGGTTTTGCAGTCTGTTAGGTAATTGCTCTCTTCAACCTGCCGTCTGTATTTTGTGTCTGTTTAGCGTCACACCGCATTAATTGCAGGAATCCCTTGGTTTATAATGGCCTCGGCCAGCCTTGGTCCAGCAGTTGTTGCCGGTGTTGAAGCTTTGGCATTTGGCAACCATGGCACCCCCAATAAACGCCCTAGGAAATTTGTTCTCAAGGTCTTTCATGAGGTAGGTCTTCTGGTACTTCTGTTGTTGTCTTACAAGGTCAAGATTTTGATAGTACATGCCAGTGACTAGAGCAGTTTACTTTTATAGGATATTTTGTAGGGGAGGGTTCCACCCGAAAGAATGTGGCATATAGCTTAAACAATAGACCTCTAACATGCTTTGAAAGCTTACCCAACTAAACATCTATTAGAAAAGAATTCAGATAAAGAAATGGGCATTAAAAACAAACAAAAAATTGAACCTTCGTTATCTTGAAAAATCACCAGGTTAACAAGCAAATGTAACCTGAAGCTTTACTAAAGGTATCCTTGAATGCCTCAATTCATCTTACGTCTTGACATATTTTCATTTGCTGCATTGCGTAGCTTTTTCTGCATTTGAATAGCATCTTTCTGTTTAGGGGGTGTAAAAAAGAGGCGGCCTGCAAAAGAGAAACTGCCATCATACTTTTTAAAAACCCAAATGGTGCAAAAACAAAAGCAAGAATAATCACTCATTTTAAAAATACAACTCAACATTACCAGAACGTTCATCTCTTTGAGACGATGCATCAAGAATAGCTTTAATACCACCATCCTGCAAAAATGTAGATATGGAATTAAAAATCATTTCAACAAAAACTGTTCTTTAAAAGTAGTCTCCATATCAATTATTTGAACAAAAGTTGAACAAAACCAAGAAGAAGATACTCGAACTAAAAGTAGATGAATTGAAGTAATAAAGTTTCAAGAAATCCAATCACATTTAGTTTCAAAACAAAGAAAAAATTAATCTCCCAATTACTTTATGGAATTTTTATCATATCATCAGATTAAATGAATTTCCATAAATATTGCAAAGAATGCCTCTGAAAATGCAACTAGAAAGCATGGATCAATTTCACTCTTAAATAAAATTTGCAAGTACTCATACTCAGAGCTCAATCTATTTTAGATTTCAATAAATTGACATAGCAAACTATTTTTAGACATTTTTAAAAGAACTCCTTTCTAATATGGTATTATTATCAACCCTACCATACCTAACACCAATTGAATGAAAATTCCTCCATGTAAACAACGTGGTCATACCAATGGATATGTGCAGTGTAAGGAAGTTGAGTAACAGAACAACTTCCTACACTAACCTTGAGGAGAGATTAAAGTTAAAAGTTTCTTAAATATTTATAACAGTTACAGAAACTTAACAGAATTAACATAAACCAACATACATATCACAACACAATTGACGTGGAGAAAACTTAATATATTATTCGGCAATCAATAACAAATTACAATATACTTGCAGAGCAGAAGTATAACCAACCAGAGATTCAAAGGTAACTAAAAAGCTATATGACTCACACATACCCTCCATCTCACACACCAAATATATAGCAGATATAATACAAGAAATAGTCAAACAGTATTACAAAAATATGAGCTAAAAACCACCTACAAAGCGGTGCCCACCTTATCTCCAATCAAAAATGCCCTATGATGTGTCAATACACACACCAACGCATGTAACTCCCTTTTACAACTCATTTACACTTTTGACACATTTTTACATTTCCTATTTTAGGAGACCCAACTTCTAGAGGCCATAACTTTCGAAATGGATGTCTAATTGATGAACTGTTTGAAGCATTGGAAAGCTTGCAACATTCTCTATAGCATCCTAAATCGCAACGCCATTTAGCCACATTTTCAGCCCGTTCCAGTGCCTCCAAAAAAATATTAGCAACTTTTTTCTAGCAATTTCCAAAAACAGAAACTTTAATATCTTCCAAACTAACCATGATCTTGCAACGAAAATTCACCGGTATGCTTATCTAACCAAATTGAACCTTTGAGCAAAGAATAAGGAAAATCTTTGCTCAAATAAAAATTTACTAAAAATAGTAAACCCATGTAAATGCAAGGTTGAGGCACTTTTCCCAACATGAAGAACTCAACACAAACTTAAACTTGCAGTAACTATAATAACAGATATTTTATTACCTACAACTTCTTTTAACATGTTTTGCACTCATTTTAAGAGTTCCAAATTGCAAATGTTTTAACCCCTTGTTCACACTAAGTTCAGCCCTGTTGATTTTCATTTATCCCTATATGTCTTGTGTTTCCCCTTCCCGTGTGTTTTCAACCCTTGTGTAAGCCTCATTTATTTTTCCCATTTGATGCAAATGTCTCCTCATAGTCAATGCCCTCCCGTTGTGTGAAGCCTCGAGCAACTAATCTAGCCTTGTATTTATCTAAGGTACCATTTGCATGGTACTTGACCTTATATACCCATTTGTAGCCAATGGATTTATTTCTTGGAGGAAGATCAAAGAGAACCCAAGTGTTGTTCTTCTGAAGACTCTAAAATTTTGCATCCATTGCTTGTTCCCACTCTAGAATCCCTGTTGCCTCTTTAAATGTCTGAGGCTCATAAATACTATGAAGGTTGGCCATGAGAGCAAAATTAGCAGTATTTTGTTGCTTGCCCTTACTTCTAGAAGCTCTATCCTCAATGAGCTCATCAGGACGAAGATCGTTGATGGTCTTGACCCACCACTTAGGCCGGAGAGTAGATGTGCCAACCTCGAGAGGAGGAATAACTGGATCTAGAGGTGGAAGAGGATCTGCACCAGTAGAAGATCAACATCATCCAAAGGAAATTCAGGTAGTGCATCATCAAATACAGAATCTGCATCATCCCTCCCATCAGGGGAACCAAATGGAAGACACACCCAAATTTGAAGCCTTCAAAGGCTGATTCTCAGAACTCCGCTCAAACGAGGAAAGTTGAAATGGTCCTCATTCTTCATCAAAGACAACATCTCAACTGAAGATAAGATGATCAGTGTCTACATCAATCAGCCAGTATACCTTATGGTTGTCACTGTAACCAATAAACATGAGCTTCTGACTCTTGGAATCCAACTTGGAGCGCTGAGCATCTAGAATCCATACATATGCTAAAGAGCCAAAAACTTTTAGATGGTTGATCTGTGGTATGCGACCAATCTAGGCTTCCTCAGGAGTCTTCCCCTTAATTGCATATGTGGGAGACCGATTAAGGAGATAGACCACTAGTAAACACTACTTTTGCCCAATACTTCTTAGAAACATCCTATGTTCCATCATAGACCTGGCCATTTCTATAATGGTGTGGTTGCGACGTTCTACAACGCCGTTTTGTTGAGGGGTGTATGGTGTGGTTAACTGACGTTTTATGCCATGTGTATCACAGAAAGTGGAGAAAGCAGTAGAACAAAACTCCCCTCCATTATAAGACCTAAGAGATATAATAGAACACCCAGACTCTTTTTCTACTAAGGCCTTAAATTTTTTAAAAACAGTAAGCACATCTGATTTATGTTTAAGAAAGTACACCCACATTTTTCTACTAAAATCATCAACAAAAAGTAAGAAATATCTGCACCCTGTAACGGAAGTAGTATTCATTGGACCACATACATCAGCGTGGACCAACTGTAGTACCTTTGAGGCTCACCATGAGTCACCATCCTTGAACAGTGTCTAGTGCTGCTTTCCAGCTTGACAAGCTCCACAAACTCCTTGATTCTGAGTTCGAATATCAGGTAGGGCATGTACTAAATCTTCCCAAACAAGCTGAACAAGATACTGAATGTTCAGGTGACCATATCGTTGATGCCAGAGACTGTTGATAGAGACTGATTTTGTTGCGAAGGCATGTTCGGAAGTATCACCAGAATCTACTAGTCTATATAGACCATGATCCTCTATGCCAATAACAATAGTAGTGTGAATCACACGATCAACAATGGAGCACTTATGAGCACTAAAGATAACATCTAGCTGTGGAGAATGTCGCATGATTTGACTCACTAAGAGAAGGTTAAGTTCCATGCTAGGAACATAGTATACATTGAGGAATATGAGATTCCTCCCCCCAGAGTGGATCTGAATGTTGCCCTTGCCAACAACAGTATACTCTTCACCTCCTCCATATATAACTAAATCAGTAAAGGGAGAAAAATCTGTAAACCAATCATGCATGTGAGTGAAATGCCGAGAAGCACCATAATCAATATACCAATCAAAAGATTTGACATGGTCTGCAGGTCTTTTAGCGATGAAAGTGTAAAAGGCAGACTCTTTATGCTTTTTGTGCTCAACAACATTGGCTTTAGGCTGAGACCCTCCCTGCTTCCGCTGCTCGGAAGCCAAACGATTGTCACAATCTTGACTGCCTTCCAACATTAAGTTGGTCAATGATGCCATCTTGCACATTTCCCAATGCACGGAAAATGAAAAAACAAAGAGGCGTGAACACAAAATCCGAAACATGAATCCCAATGCAGAAAAAAAAGGCTGAATCAGGTACATCAAAAAAGTGATGAAGTACGAGAGGCACGAATTTCAAAAAAAAATTGGCTGACCTAGAAAAATCCGACGAAGACCCAGACGAGATCTCAAAAAACTCAGAAAGAATCTGAAATCAGAATACAATTCCAACGACACAAAATTTGAGGCATGGAAATTGAGGTGCCCAAAAAATTCTGACAACCCAGTTGGGATCTCGAAAAACCAACAAGGAATTTGTTAATGATGATACCTTCGGTCAGATAATCATGGATGATAATTACATGAATGGAATGATTTATGATTTTGTTGTATGTATGTATGTATACCAATATACATAATAATAATGATTGAGTTTATTATTATTACATATATTAATATACATACATACATAATTATAAATGGATATTAAATCATAAATCATTATATTGATTTATTTTATAAACGATCATTTTATGTTTAAATGAATAAGCATCAACTTGATTGAATGATCAAATGGTCTAAATCTATGTTTTTTGATCTGCATTGAGTATCGTGCATGATCTAAACCCAGTTGATATTGTGTATCAACTACTTTCATTGATCTTTACTATAATCAATGTGTATCAATTTACTACTTGATCTTTATTATAATCGATAATATGTATCAATTTAATGATGCTTGTGTTATCATTATTCTAGCATACCGATTAGGAATCAGTTTGTTGATAGATTATAAATTACCGATTATGAATCGATATGTATTATGTTTGCAATGATTAATGAATGGACATAACGGTGGAGAGTCTCGTCTCCACACGTGTGGAGACATGTCTATCCATCAATATGTCTCCTTACTCATATATATATAATCCAAGATAGATCGGTGAAAGGGAGGTACAGCAATCTATTAGTGCAAGCCATTTGGAGATCGATATCATTCTCAATACTCAACTATATTTGTGATATAATCAGTAACACTTTAAGTATTATCAATCCTTGGCGAATCAACATACTTTGTGGACATAATATCTTCTCCTTATACTTGCAGCAACCTACAAGATTCATAGGTTAGTGAGAGCATCATTTGTGAGACAATAAAAATACCTCTATTTCTATCTACTAAGAAATTTAATCTACTTTAATAGAATCTGCAATCAAAAAAAATTCCGACTTGAACAAAAGGGTCAAAACCCTAGTCAAAAATGCAGAAACCCTAGGCGGCCATGGACCAACCAGAACTCGATGTAGAAAAAAAGCGGCTGCTAGCAGCAAAAAACAATCAGCAATGCTGCCTAGGATTTGGCAGCAAAAACGGCCTAGAAAACGTGCAAACCCTAGTCCGTATATAAGAGCAAGATCTTAGAAAAAAATTAGAACTAATAATTTCCTAAGAATTTTTATAGTTTTTTTTTTGTGAAACTGCCTTTGCTCTGATACCATATTACGATGAGTAAATGGTAAAAATTCAATGAATTGAATGAAGAACAAATTAGTTCTTAAATAGATTTACAAGAGACGATGTTTCTAAATAAGAAACAGTCGTAAAAATAGAAACTATATTTACAAGATATTTACATTATAGATAACCATTAAATAAATAGAAAGATATTATTTTAATATAGGTTAGGTTCATTGTTCCTTCTTCCATTAGTATTATGTATTCCTCTATTTGGCAATCTCCTATTGCTAACAGATCCATTGAATCTGCAATATCTAGTTGTATTCCCTAGGTTATTGCATTTGAAACAAGTAACAACTGAATTACCATACCTTGGACCATTTTTGTTGACTTGCAGTCTGCAATCCCTTGCAATATGCCCAAAATTATTGCATTTGTAACATGTAACACCTGAAGATATGACATTACTTGCTCCAAGTGGCCTTTTAGCACCAGTTCTAGGATTGGGTTTTGTATATGTTCTCTAATTGGATCTGGATCTGCACTCATGTGATTTGTGCCCGTACAACCAACAATTGAAACAATAACCAACGAATGGTTTGGAATCTGAATTACCTTTGCAATCTCTTTTCATGTGTCCAAACTTTTTGCATGCAAAACATCTGCCCTTGAATGGTCTGATCTGCTCCTGGGGAACTTCATCCTGATTAGATGTTTGATTATTATTTGGTACTGTCCTTTCTTCTGTTGTTTTGGAACTCTCAACATTGTTGTATCTCAGACCAATCATGTCTCCTTTAGACTTCTGTAACTGAAGTTGCTCATCAATCTTCTCACTGCTTGAATTTACTTTCTCAATATGTAACTTTGCTTCCACAAGTTCACCCTTGACAATATTGGTATATCTCTCAAGTTTCTAATAATTGGATCTTGAATCTGCAAGTTCCAATTTCATTTGTCCAAGCTGAGTGTTTAAATCATGACATTCATTTGTCTTCCTTCTTAGATCTGCTTCAAGATTTTCTTTTTACATTTTTTCATCTTCAATCTCTTTGGCCATCTGAAGTGATGTGATCTCAAATTCATGTCTAAGTGATGTTGTGAGGTTTTCACACCATCGCCCCAAAGAATTTGGGGACCCCCCCAATTTTTGAGCCGGCCTTGGCAATTTTCCTAGATCCGGGTATTCAGATGCCTTAGCAAGTTTTGGAATAACATTGGGGTTTTGAGACGATAAATTTGCAATATTTTTTAAACTTGGATGAATTTTGGAAAATTGATATAATTGCATAACTTGAACATTTTCCAAAATTTAATTGTGAATTTGGATATTTTTGGGGAAACCTTGTAAATTTTTGGGTGGAGAAAATGGAGATTAAATGAAAAAATTAAATGGCCAAATTTGAAATTAATTGCCAAGTGGAAATTAAATTGCTAAATAATTTTTGGATTGCAAAATAATAAAAATTTAAATTGCCAAGTGGGATTTTCGAAATTTTAAATGGGAAAAAGAGTAAATGAAAGTTGGAAATTGAATTGAAATTTATTTGAATTTTAATTGGCTGGCAGATTTTGATTTTGGGATGGTGTTGTTATGATTTAAATAGGCTAAAATAAATTTTTCTTGGGGAAAATTCTAAATTTATAAAATGAAAAAGGCTACAACTGGCAACCCCTTCCCATTTTTTATTTTTGCTTGGTATTGGGCACAACAAACATAAATTTTTCATCTCCCAAGGCAGCCATCAATTCCAACCCCACTTGCGATTTTTATGCATTAATTTGGCAATTTTAAAATAAATAAAATCATATTTTTGGGCCGAGTGTTTGTAATTTAGAAATTTAATTTGGGCCCCTTTGTGTGTTAAATTCAATGTATTTTAAGGCCTAAAAGGTGTGAAATTCAAGGTAAGTTATTGGGTCCACAATGGGGAAAGTTTAAAGCTATATTGGAAGCCTAAATGACCTTTTTTCAAAATTTCAATTTTAGGGCCTATGATAATTTCGGATTTGGCTAATTTAAACCCATAATTTTGCACTAGGCTGGCCCAAATTTTAAATTAAAATTAAATACCCAAGGCTATGTGATTTAATGCATTTAATTTGGGTTATATGTTTGGCAATTTAATTAATTTTATTTTCCCTCCAATGCAGGTCGGCCCTATTTGAAGAGGCAAAAAAATTTAGTATAAAGGGAGGGCTTGTCTCCTCATTTTCTCATCCATTTCTCACTTGTCTCTTGGCAGCCAAGGAGGAGCTCTTGGAGCAGCAAAAGAGCGAAATTTTGCAAGGAGGAGTGCATTTAGCAAGGGGTGATTTTCTTCTTTTGGTGGAGGAGTGCATTTTGGTGTTGTCTTCTTCTTCTTTGGAGGAGAATTTGTTGGTGTAGAGGAGGATCTTCATGCTTGAGGGTGAAGGCTGGTCTAAAAGGCAGATTTTCTCCTTGTTCTTGCTTGGTACATTTTCCATATTTTCTTGCTTGCATCATCCATCCATCACTTCATCATTTCATCTAGGGCTTGAAGTTGGGAGATATAAGTGTAGTTTTCATTCATAGGAAATTGGAGAAAGGAGATATAAGTGGTAGTCCCGCCCCTAGGAACGAAGTTGGGAGATATAAGTGTAGTCCATCTCATAAGTTTTCGAAGAGGCAGAAATAAGTGGTAGTGCCATCCCTAGGCAAAGAGGCAGAGATAAGTGTAGTGTGATAGGAATTGAAGAGGCAGAAATAAGTGGTAGTCCCATCCCTAGGCGAAGAGGCAGAGATAAGTGTAGTGTGATAGGAATTGAAGAGGCCGAAATAAGTGGTAGTTCCATCCGTAGGATTGGAGGGGCAGAGATAAGTGTAGTCCCATCTCATTGTAGAAAGAAGAGGAAGAAATAAGGGTTAGGATGGCGGATGCTAGCGCAAGCAAGAGCCAAAGGGCAATGCATACCAAGTAAGACAAGGAAGACATGAGGCCCAAGACCACCTTCTTCTCGAAATTGAAGCGAGGGACACCAGCATTGTCATAGTGAACATGATACAGTTGAGAGACAAGTTGATGGAGAGCTCCTCTTCCTTGGCCAAGAAGGATAAGAAGACAAGTTGCCACCACATTTTCATAACTCCATCCTCCATCTCCATCTTTCACTTACATCCGCTTCACCCCCACCCTCCATTGCATATTTTCATTGCAGGTACAAGCAAGGAAGCAGGTTTCATTGCAAGCTGGAAAAGATTTGAAGATATTTAAGGCTAGGCAGGGCTTGGCTATTCATGCAAGCTAGCTTGGTTAGATTTGAGAAGGTTCTAGCACCCAAGAGGGTCATGCATTTTGTTGATAAGTTGTAATAGGCTAAGTAGGCAAGTTCTAAAGGTCAAGAGGTAAGTGTGGGAATATTACACCAATGTAATAGGAACTTGAACTTGGACTTTTTTATGTGGTTGGCCCTCCATGTTTAGGAGTCTGCCCTCGGTGGTGAGCTCCGTGGAGTGGAGTTATGTGTTTTCTTTCCTTGGCTAGTTGTTTTCTTTCATTGCAAACCAAACAAAGACAACTAGTAATTAGATTCAATCACATTAAGAGGAAAGATAAGAATGGACTACAAATTGATACAAACAAAGCAATCATAACTTGGATGATAAGATTGATCAACACACAAACTAAGTTGTAATTATCTATTAGAAATGGACTTAATGAACAATTCACATAATTTCGGATGTAAGATGAACTCCACATAGCTTAATTAGGCGGTGAAGGAACCAACTCACTAACTAGCTAGGCGGCAATTGATGAACTTAAGGATTATTTCAAATCAAGTAATGGGTGCATTGTGGGCCTTGCAGGAGGTATGGCCGACGCAAGTGCCCCCAGAACCCAAGAGTATTGAAGCAGAGGGGGGGCGCATGCAAACCAAATTCGTGTAGGAAGGTTAGAGAGGACCAGGAAGGTTAAGGAAGGCAAGGATAATGAAGGAGGAAAGCAAGATGAAAGGTTGAAGGAGGTCAAGTTCGATTTCAAGGGGGTGGCCAAGAGCAAGGCTCTCAAATTGCAAGAAGGTTCACATCCAGGCAAGCCACCGAGGCCAAGGCAAGATTACCCCAAGTGCATAGAGACCTCACCCTTTCAAGGTCAGGACATCAGGTACAAGCAAGTTCAAGTGGTGATGAGAAAGTTTCTAAGGACGAGCTCAAGCATCCAAGGCTTCACCTCATCTCCAGGATTAAATAAATTTATAAGATAAGGTTGATGAGGTGGCAATTTCATGTGCATGCAATCAAATCATGCCAAGTGTCCTATGTTCTCATTGGTTGACAAATTATTGTAATTTTCTCATTGGCCCACAAATTTGGTGCCCTCATGTAATTGGTTGAAAGATGGTAACCCTAATTAGGGTTTGTAAGGCTTAATCTTGGCCCTTGATTTTGCCCCTTAATCTTGGCCACTCGTTGTAATTTTGAGCCTCTATATAAGGCCATTTGTTCTCATTTGTAAAGAGAGTTATGTTGGAGAATTGTTGCCAAAATAATATCAAAATTGTTCTCTATTCATTGTTGTGGTTTGCATGGTGGATATACATGATCATTTTGGTGTATTGCATGGTTCTTCTCATCTCTCAAATTAAAATAGGATTTCATTTCATGTTGTTAGAGTAGAAGTAGATGGCTAGTTGTATGGTGATGTTAGTGAATGTTTGATAGGGATCTATATACTAGGCCACTAGCATCCTAGTGGCTTGTTAGGAAGCCTTGTGTGGTAATCTAGTTCGATTCCCCTTGAATCATTGCATCTATGGAGGTAGCGCCGCTGGCAAGCTTTCATTTTGTTGAATCCCCGCCCATTTGCTAATTTCTTCATTCATAGTAGTAGAGTAGTAAGCAGTTAGTGGTAGGAGTAGTTGAAAGTGAAAGTGATCAAGGAGAAAAGAACAAGTCAAGCAAGGGAAGTACCACCAAGTTATCTTTGAATGAACAATGTAAGCCCGCCTAAGTGATTACTAGCAAATCAAATTAATATAACTGAGTTAGTATCCACAGGTGTAGGGAACCTTGGCGTTTTTCTCATGTTCTTCATGAGTATTTACTTTTCAAGAGAGGGTTGAGTGTTTGGTATTCTATATCAAGTATTCAATTGCTATATGTTATGTAGTGGTACAAAACTGACATCAACAAGTGCTTGATTTTCCTTACGAAGTTTCTCAACTAGATCTGACTCATCTTCATCTAATTTAGGCTCTTTAATCTACTCAACAAGTTTTTGTCTCTTGTTCCTTGAGATATCAATCTGTTCTTTGAGCTTCTTGATGTAATCTTCTGCACTTTTGAGCTTACTTTTCAATCTAACATTATCTGCATTTGCTTTATCCAAGTCCTCAAGTGCTGCCTCAAAATTTTCTTGAAGGTTGCTTGAATCCATCAGGATCCTCCTCAAATTGTAAGACTTCTTCCTAGGAACTAGGCTCTGATACCAATTGTTAGGATCAAGCAACACTGAGAGGGGGGTGAATCAGTGTTGCAATACTTTCAAACCAATTGATTACTTTGCAACTTAACCATAAGCATCCACATATAGAAATACAGTAAAATTAAAGCATAAAACAATAAAGAACTCATAACACAATGATTTTATTCTCAAGGAAACCCTGGCCAAGGGAAAACCCCGGTGGGGATGGTACCCACAAGATAATGCACTGATCTAAAAGTTCTTTGTTAAGAGGTTTGACCCTGTTAGGAGTTGTTACATAGCATTTAGTACATATGTCCTTGTTAAAGGACTAGACCTTGTTAGAGGCCTTTGACCCGGTTAAGAGTCAAGAACAAAAGTAGCATTGCTTGAGAATGAAGGTTAAATCCACCTTCTAGACTCACTGTCCAATTACAAAGAGTGTATTACAAAAATACAGAACTATGAATGACATCACAATGTCTAATTAGTCCACAATGAACCTCCCATCTGATCTGATCTAGCATCAAAGCTTGCACATCATACACCACACATCATATATCGCTTCCTACATACTCGCATGCAAAACAAATCTTTCCTTTATACCCTTCAATATTCTTTATTTAGTCTCCTTCCACAAAACGTGTAGCACAAACTCTAATAAGAAAAAAATACCGTGCTATCCAAGGGTTAATATCTAGGATGTCGTCCCTACATTGCCAAGCAATTGAATTGACCAAACAATTCAATTAGTTGGGCCAATTTGCCCGATCACTCAAAAATGTTCTAAACAACTGTTATATTGTGCCAGTTTCACTTCGCTCAATCAAAACACATACCAATCATCATATAAGCATAGACGACCATACCAGAAGCATATATACACTATATATTCTACATTTCCAAACATGTCATATTTGATATCATTTTTGTTGTCGATGACCAAAACTGTCTGACTGTTCCCTATGATTCCATCCTAGACTTAGACATTTTTCACTTTACTATCTCACAAAAACTTATCTCCAACATGTTGGAATGGAAAGATAAGGGACTGAGAGGGGAGGGGTGATTCAGTACCCTCAAATACTTTTAACTTGATACTCAATCTGCAAATGGTAATAAACTAATCTATCCAACTGAATCCATTGTATGCAACATTCATTCAATTGACTTGTAAATGTAAAGTGCATGAAAACAAACAATAATTCAATCACATAACACATATATTTTGGTTACATAGAAACACTTGTGAGAAGGTAAAAACTGCGGTGGGGATGACACCCACAAATTCTTCACTACTGCAAATAATAAAATATGCCGGTTAAGGCTACAAGTTGTGATCACTTCTGATGATCTTACCCTGTTAGGAGTAATAATAAGATCGACTAGATCTACCTAGTTAAAGGATTTCAACAACACTTCTTGAGTGTGTACTCAGTTAAGAGATTTACAACAAGACTGTTAGGTCTACTCTGTTAAGAGATTTTGCTAACTCTGTTACAATGATTAGAGAAAAACAAAAAGTATCTGTAATTGACAACTTGTGCTTGTCTGAATCAGATCTATGAAATATCAAATATATATCACCTCAATGTGTAGTTATCTTTCCTCTGTACTGCTCGATAGCCTTGACTGATTCTGAATAAACTGAATATCTTGATTGCTGCTCAACCTTGTCTGAAAACTAATGTCTTGAAGGTGGCTACTGCTTCAAGATCTCCTTGTCATCCTTCTCCTCTTCCTTATGTCAAAATGTCATGAATTACAAATATATAGCATACTGCTTTGATTTCCATCACCGCCTAACCTTTATGACCTAATTAGGTTACATCATCTTAGGAAAATAACCTAAGATCTACGGTATACAAAATTAACCTAGATCGGACTAATACATAGGGATCATCATTACATTTAATGATTACATCTACAATAAATGATCCTCGATCTTGGTAAACGTTTTATGATTCTGTTGTAACCGTTCACATAGATAAATGTGCCATAACAGATTACTATGTCATTTCCTGGATCACTCGGTAAACATAGCCAATACTGCTCGGTAACTATACTGGTGCTCGGTGTCCAGTGTGCTCGGTGTTTACTGTCGCTCAGTGCTCGGTGTACTCTAATGCTCAGTAAAACTGCTCTCTTGCCCGGTTAAGCATGTTTCCATTTAGCTCTCAGTGACTAGCATATGTAGCTTGTAGTTCTTCGTTTTACCGGCAGATCATCAAAGATAACCGACTGATCCACTTTGGTACTAATGACAACATCTAACGCTCAATAGAGATAACACAACATTAGTGCCCATACCAAAGAGGTATGTTGCCATCAATGACAACATCTGTATGGTCGCTCATCATCCACTTGCCAACAAGGAATGGGTGATTATATATAGCACTTACCACCCAAGAGACTAAAAACACAAGCAATTTGGAATAAAGTGAAAAAGTCCATAAGTAAACTTAATTAAGCATGAAGACAGCTACAGAGGAGAACTAGCTAAAAAAGAGCTAGATAGCTAAAGAGCCCTATTGACACTAACACATTGTTCCTTCTAAAATTGTATGTACAGGATGTGCATGAGTGGTAAAATGCATAAGGAGCCCCTTCCACATGGTCAAGCGTGGAGGGAAACTCATAAGTTACATCTTATTCATAGTGACCTTTTGGGACCGGTGGAGAGAAACTCCATCAAAGGTTAAAGGTATGCACTTACTTTTGTTGATGATTTTTCAAGAATTTGCATCTATTTTCTTCCTATTAGGGATCAAGTTCTTGATATCTTTTTTGAATTTCATAAGTTTGTTGAAAAGCAATCTGGTTTTAAGACTAAAATTCTTAGAATTGATAATGGTAAGGAATGTGACTTGTGATTTTAATGGTTTTTTAAAATCATTTAAAATTAAGCATGAGCTAATTGTTCCCTATGCACCTCAACAAAATGGTGTAGTGGAAAGGAAGCTTAGAACCATTGTTGAGATGGCTAGATGTATGTTACATGCTGGAAATATGCAATACGAAGTTTGGGCTGAAACTATGGCTTGTGCAACTTATCTTATTTATAGGACACCTACAAACCTTTAGAGGATATAACTCTCAAAAAGGCTTGGTCAAGTAGGAAGCCCAATCTAAAATATTTAAGGATTTTTTGTTCCATTGCTTATGTTCATAAACCTAAAAAAAAGGCAAAAGTTAGATTCTAAATCTTCTTCTTATATATTTGTTGGATAACATTCCAAAGCTTACAGAGTTTACAGTTGTATCACTAACAAAGTTAAAGTTGCTAGAGCTGTATGTATTGCTGAAAATGGTGTTCATGATTGTTCCAAAGTACATGATAGTGAAGTTTCTCAAAGTAAAATTGTGGTTGTAGAGGACAATCCTCTTCTTAACCCTTCTAATGCTTCTAATAATCATAGTGATAGTGACTAATGCCAATCTGAATAGCAACTAATGTTTACCAAAGACTACCAACAGTTAGAAGAGGCACTTGTACAAATTGGACTTACCATGCAGATTATAAGACCACTGCATGCAGTAGTTTGTGCAAAAGAAAGATAAAAAAGAATGTCTGAGAAAAAAAACTAGAAGCGAGTATAATGCGTACATATCAGTAAAACAAAAACAAGAACTTCCAAAGAAAAAGAAGATAACTGAGCAAATAAATATATTTGTGGACCTATACTCAACATAAATGTTGACTGAAGTTGGGCATTAATACCATGAGAAATCAAGGAACTAACCAGATCATAAGCAATTGTTTGGTTGCACCAGTGAGCAAGCGGTGGTACAAGCAATCGTCCTGCATAAAGCTTACTAGTGTAAGAGTCCTTACATATATACAGATTCCATAAAGATATATAATGTTTAAATTAATTGTCCAACCATGTTAAGTCATTAACATCTAAGTAATGGAGGATAAAACACATACTGAACAAAACTATTGTATATAAAGGAACTTTTCAAGACATTAATTTGCATCAACATGTTTTCTATGCTTCGATATGTATCCTGATTCCTAATAGAGTACTCCAACTTTGAAATGCAGTGCATCAAGTTCAGTGAGCTTGCTTACACTCTTCTGAAGATGTAACTAGTTCTAAAAGGAATTTAAAAATTGTCAGAAAAGGTATTTGAATTTTCACCAGATCTTGAAGTCTTTAAGCCAAACGCTTTTGAAACCTCTTCAGGAGTTGTATGCACACGACTACGAGGAGGGGGTGGGATATTCTGCAAATAATAGCATACAGAGACACATTACCACATATATCAATATGAAAAAATAAATCAACTTTGAACAACCTTAATATAGAAAAATAATTTACATTTAATATCTGCTTTTTGTTGGTTTGTGTTTGCATATTTATTCTTGTACTAGTCTCTGGAGTTTGTATGCAGCCTTTCTCCCTATTACAATTTCTCTCTTGACAAGTATCTCTAATATCAGTGCAATTCTTCGATATCATGCCATGTTCAATTACACTAGCTACTTGGTGAGGATTAGTACCACAAGTTGCATCTATATCATTGCATTTCAGCATCACACCATCATTCTTAGTGTTCTCATAGCACATAAATGTATCAGAAAGTTTAGGAGATAGATCTGTGTGCCTTGTTCTGGTCTTACATTTTCCCCTTTTCTTTGTGCTTGAATTGTTCGCCCGTTTCACAGATTTGTTGACATCATTACTCAGGTGAATTTCTGGTAATGAAGTGGGCTTATTTACTGCAAAAGCAGATGAAATATCTTCCTTCATACATAAAAATTCAAAATCAGCAACATCTGCCAAACAGTCTACTTCAATCTGCTCCTTCCCATCTTCCTCATTGTTGGCTATTTCATTAGAAATTGGTCCAAAATCCAGATCAGATGGAAATAGGTTGTAGTTTTTAGATTCTTCACCAGCACTGGTGGTATCCTCATGACAGGTCACATTAGACAACTCTGTTACAGTCTCATCTGTAATTTCACCACATAATTCATCCCTTGATGCTTGAGAAGATTTACACATTCTGTTTCTCTTTGTTTGTGACATATCTGATGATATCAACTTTCCTGTTTTGCAACCTGTACCAGGAAATTCTGAAACTGGTTTCTCAATTTTTTTCGTTCGTTGTTGTCGTGAAGTACGGTTGCTTTTCATTTGGTCCAAATGCACATTCTCTGCAGGTGATGGCTCTGTTTCATTCTTGTCAATTCTTTGATGAACGCTATCCACTACACTCTCAAAATGGCTACTTGTCTGGTTCTCATCACCACATTCTTCTGTAACTAAACATGTCGATTGTGTTGATTTGGCTTCATCAAAAGAAATCCCACAATGGATCTGCTTCTTGGATTCTCTTATTTCCTTCATGCTTCTTATTACACTATATTTCACAGCACTCTTCTTTATCTCAACAGAATATTTCTCTTCCTGAGATACTAAGACTTTGAGAGGCTTCTCTCTCAACAATTTACTGCCAGATACTATCAAATGGTCATCATTATTAAAATTTGCATAGGTTTCTTTACATGCGTGCATTTGTTCTGGAGTCATATCTTTCTTTTCTACAGATGCAGTATGAATGCCCATGGATATATTACTGACAAATTCCTTTAAAATATTAGGTTTTTCAGGTGATTCTACAGAGAGAGTAAGAAACTTTGGCTTGCCATTTATGCTTAAATTGTCACATTTAAGTCGCTTTGACAATTGAACAGGGGAGCCACATCTTCCCCTCGTACGGCCTCTTACCAAGGCTTCTCTAGAAATTATTTTGGATTTGCTTTCCTTTCCTCCACAGTTTTTTTCCTCCACATCTAAAAAAATTGATATAACAGTTCCCCTGTCCCCAGTGTGCATTCCTGAATGATGAGAATTAGGATTTTCATCCTTTTCCTGCCGTGCATAGTTCTCTTTACTAGCGGGCAGCACACTCGCATTCAAACTCGGTTGGCTACAGCATTCATTTATAACATGATTCCAGTTATATGGGAAGCCAGTAAGAAATAGATTTATTACCTACAAACACACACACATCAGAACAAACATTTAAAAGATATATAAAAATGCTGTAACCCACAAGAAAAGACTAAAATCACTCTTCATACTTGAAAAGGAAAACCATTTTCATGTGTGCGTTGCTGATCTATTGCACCCCTTAGGAAAATGGTCATCCCATTGATTGTTCTCAGCTTGCACTTCTCTATTCGGGATTCTATTGGTGCAGTTCTAAATTTATCATGGTCACTGTCAAATAAACTGTAAAACGTAAACAACACAAAAATGATAATATAAACTAAGAAATCCAAAATCTAAATTTATATCAATATAACCCATGTGCAAAATCACAGCCTATCAAGAATATGAAAAGTATTATATGATCCCTTACTCTGATGCTCTGGTTCCTTCAAGTGCTATCTGTACTCCATTTCTAGCAATGTCATTCTCAGGATGGCCTCCACTCACTCTAAATAATGACCACTTGTACAAATAAACCTGATTGGCTAAGACGATCAATAAGACTTGAAAAGAATTATGAATGAAGAAATTTCCTCACAATGTTTTCATTTTTTTTTGAAACCAAAAAATCAAAATGCACAATGATATATATCTACAACATATGTAACACAGCAATTTATCTTCTGTGTCAGACACACTATTATATATTGTCATTCAATATCAAATTATTAAAAAGATTTTCATGTCAAAATTCTAAGAGGAAAAGCATGACGACAATGCCAAGCATAGAAGTTAATAGCACATAGCAGAGAAAACATCCACAGGTTATAGTGTGGCCACAGCATTATACTGTTCAATTTCATTCAGGTATTTTTAATTTACTCATACGATAATAGTATTACATACCAAGGGGGAAATGACAAAGCTCTTTAAGCACTATTTTGCCCAGTTGTAATAGAAGAATGATTTTGGATTAAACAAATTCATCCTATTTCATTTTATAAGAAAACTGAGTGAATCAATGGAATCTACAAAGACCAAGTCTGCAGAAAAAACAAATTTCAAGCAGATAAAAAGACAGAGACTCGTAACATAGGAAGAAAGTACTCTGCAACAAATCAATGACAATTATCTGAAACAAAACAAAAAAAATTGCCATTACAAATTAAGACAACCATGTAGCCTACCCATGTTCTAAGAGACTACAAAGGATTCAATATGTCAACCTAAGGAATAGCATCTTATAGCATAGGATATCAAATAATAGTCTTATATTCATTTCAACCTCCCAATATTCTATTATCAATCTTCTTTCCCAATATGCCTTTCAAATTACAAAATACCCATTATTTTACCATACATCTTAACCACCCATTTTTTGGTAGCATTTTGTTGGTAAACAGATTTGTCACTGTAAGTGATTCTTCAAAACTGACCCTGTTTGCCTACGGCCAGTGACAATTGTGCCAACAGTTGGAGAGATTGCAATAAGATTACAATCTTCCTAAGTTGCCAGTTTGGATTCTAGCACAGATGCGGGTTAGAGATTCGCGTTCGAAATTCGTCCAAAAATTTTTTGGGTTGGGTTTGGATTCATTATGGGCTCATCCGTACAAGATTTTTTTTTTAAAGATATATATATATATATATGCAGCAGCAAGTTCATACACCACTATGCTAATATTAAAGCAACATAGCAAAATACACCACCACATATATTAATGTTTTAGTCCAAATTACATAACAAAATGCCAAAATACACCTCCATATCAATGTTTTGGTTCAAAATTTAAAAACAATTAGAGGATCAAGGAAATTGTCTCTGACCTTCTATTGATGGGAATAAAAGAAATGGCCAGAGTTACACATGGATTATGATCACGCCATATATACATGCATTGATAATGAATAGTGCATAATTTGATGGATGAACAGAAAGTAACCAGCTAAGTCACAAGGTTCAAGCTCGAGTTCAACAAAAATAAAATTCAGACGAAGTTCAGCAAGGGTAAAAAATTCGGAAAATATATTCGGCATTAAATTTACCTTTATAAATTTAAATTTGAAAATAAATATATAAATTAAAAATTCATTAAGCGGTTCAAATACTTTAAAAATGCTAAATAAATTTGAAATTAAATTATATTTAAAATAAAATAGTTAAATATATTGTTTATTAATAGAACAATATTATATAAAATTTAAAATTAATATTAACATTTTTCACTTTAAATTGAAATTATTAAAAATAAAACAATGTTATAAATTCAATACATTATAAAAAATTTAAATATATTTTAATAAATATATTAAAAAAATTAATTTTAAGTAGTCAACATTTAAGTAACATGTTAAGGTTTATAATAGCCCTCGACTATTTTTAGACAGTCTTCATTTCTGTCATAGAGCACGATGAACTTCCGCAGGTCATTGATGGACATTCAAGCATGATGGTCAAGGCACGATGGACATCATTTCCAATAATATTTATAACATAGCTGGGTATCTTCTATAAAGAAACAATATACAATGATCCATATAGATAGACGGGGCAATCACAACACTCCATTCTTTTCCACATAATGAGTCAAACTTGATTTGTATATCTTCAGAACATGTTTGAATGGCAAAGAATTTAAATATATTATTTCTTGGAGATTCAGTTCCAGTTTGTATATTCGTCCCAAATTTTGTAAAAATTCGTTCTGGCTCACACGGCTGTTTGAAAAGTCTTCCAAATTTACTTGAAATTCTTGCAGGGTCCCACTAGGCAAATATTCAGCGAATTTCTCAGACTAGCCATGACTTTTGAGCAAATTTGCACCGTACCAGAATTTGGTGCGAATTGACTTTCGAATTCCACCAAGTCTAAGCGAATGTGGTAACTTAGCAATCTTCCTCTTCGTTTGAGAGGGGCAGCTCCCTCGTATGATGGGGTTGTTTGTTGTTTTTGAGTACTTTTCACCTAAAAGTGCAAAATGGATACATGACAAAACTAAAGAAAGTTGAAAAACAGAAACCCTATCAGTAGACGTATTGTTGTGAGGTTTTACAACATCGCCCCATTCCATGGGGACCCCCACTTTGAAAATTTCTGGACTTAGACTTCTGGCCTTGCTCCAAACCTCATGGTGTTTGCCTGATCCCGATTGAGTGATGATTTGACTTGCAACGAGAGTATGATCTTGAGAACGTTGGTGATGAGGCAATAAGTTTTCTTAAGGCAATGGGTTCTAATTTGCAAGTGATATGACTTCGGTTTCATTTGACTTGAATTGGCAAAATGGATGCTTTGTTAAAGTTTGAAAATCGATGGTGCTTGAAGGATTAAAATTTTGAAAGGAAAATATATGTGATGTTCCTGATTTCATGCCATAAACGGTTTCATGAGATTTGTAATTTTGTTGACTAAATTCCTTCATGTCATTATGTTGCCGAAATCTGAATTGTTTCTTTGCCATTTCTTAGATTCAAATCAAATTTTGCAAAGTGTTTGTTGCTTTCAAATTCAATTTTTGCAAAGTATTGGGGGCAAAATTTCGATTTTTGAGTGATTAATTGAATATTTGGTGAAATTCGAAAATCTGAGAAGGCCATGATTTGTTTCAATTTTCAGTTTCCTCTTGGCATATTTTTTTTTTCGATTCTTGTATTTGGCAAATTAATTCAAATCCAATTTGCATCATTTGGAAACAATTTCGATTTTAGTTGGATAATATGAGTGCTGGTTACATTTTCGAAAATCTGGACTGAGTTATCATTAATTTTGATTTTCAATACATTTTTGGCATTTTCGAATCTTGATTTTGGTTAATATCTTGTTTGGATTGAAAGGTGTGCCAAACTAAATCGAAATTCAATGATTATAATTTGAATTGGGTCCATCCTTTTGAATTTCAAATGCTTATTAAATGATTTATTTCAAAAAAATCGAATTGCATTTAATTTATGGCCAAGTCGACCTTGCTATACACGTTTTAATTATTTTATTTTGGTAATTTGTGTAGGGGTCGGCCTTAGAATTAAGGCAGGGCAGCGGCTATATAAAGAGGACAAAGCCTTTCATTTTCACACAACAAATTTTGATTATCTGCTCTGATATTTTAGGAGCGAATTCAGTCCTTAAGGCAGCCGATCTCCATATTTTTGGCGTCTAGAATCAGGTCTTCAAAGCAGCGAGTTGGAGTTAGAGGTGGCGGCCTCATTTGAGGTCAGATCTGGGCAGAGTTCATAGCAGTTGGGAGGTAGATTTAAAGTTGAAAAGGGCAGATTCGAAGGTGGAGTCCAGCAACAAGCAAAATTCAGTCTAAGGCGGCCCTGTTTCATATCAGACCTGGGCATGGTATAGGGCAGTTTGAAACGATGTGGGGGCCGATTTAGGGCCTAAATTCGTCATTTTCAGCAGAGGAAGAAGCGGAGACTTATTGGTTATAGTTTGCAGGCCTCTTTTCTGCAGTCTATCTTCCAAAATTTAAGTTTCAAAGGCCTTTTTTTTCAGCACATTTTATACAGATCCGAAAATAGAAGTTGCGATATTTTTTTTTAATCTCAGAATTTGGAGAAGAGGGAGATTGTTGTTTTGAGTTCATTTCCAGATTTTGTTGGAGGTGGAGTTTGATTGTTTGAGGCCTCATCTCAGAATTGTGAAAGACATTTTGAAGGAAGATTTTGATCTATACTTGGAAGCCATATTTTCAGAATTTTAACAAGTATAGAGGGTGATATCAAGTTTAAAAGATCAAAGGGGAACAGTTATCAAGCCAAGGCAAATACATCAAGGTTGAATTCAGAATTGCATAACCGGTGAGTGGCCTATCTTATCATTTTCTTCTTAGTTGTTCATTTCATTGGTATTATTGCTAAGTGTTGAAGACTATTTTCAAAAGTAGAGTTAGAAGTTTGGTTAGTAGGTTGATTACTCGATTGTCTTGATTAGCTTTTTTCCCTCAAGTTCTTGCTTGCATTCCATCATTTCATTTCATCATCATAGGAGGAAGATTGAAGTGATAAGTGTAATCCATCTCACAGGAAACGGCGCGGAGTGATAAGTGGTAGTCCCACCCCTAGGGAGAAGATTGGAGTGATAAGTGTAGTCCATCTTAAGGCAAAGGCGGGGAGTGATAAGTGTAGTCTTCATCATTTCATCATTAGGAAGAAGATTGGAGTGATAAGTGTAGCTCATCTCTTAAGGTAAAGGCGGGGAGTGATAAGTGTAGTATTCCATCCCATTAAGAGGAAGTTTGGAGTGATAAGTGTAGTTTCACCATCATTGTAGAAAAGGCGGGGAGTGATAAGTGTTTAGGATGGTTGATGCCAATGCAAGCAAGCGACCCAAAGGAACTAATGCTAAAATAGGAAACAAGGAAGTCATGATACCCAATTCCAACTTCCGCTCAAAATTGAAATACGTTGGAGACACCAACATTGGTACCCTTGATATGATTCAATTAAGAGATAGGTTGAGAGACAGCCAATCTCCTATTGCAAAGAAAATCTACAAGTCCGGAGTTGTGCATGCAGCTGTCTTCCCTCCTACCTTGCCTTGTCCAGAATTGATCATGGAGTGTGCATCTAGACTTAACATCCAGCGCAAGTCAGTCATGATGGACGGAGAGAAAGTTTTGGCGAACATCAGCAGTCCATTGATTGAAGACACATTCAACATACCTAAAAAGAATAGCACGGAGGAACTATCTATTAATCAAGCCACCAGATTTTACCATGACAACCAAGACACATACTTTGCTCAACTGAAACAGAATTGGTTACATGAAAGAAAGAAAGGAGTCACCAAGACCTCAAAGCTCACCAAGTCCGACTTCAAATCAGAATATGGCAACCTCATCGTCCTCCTCAACAGAATCATGGGGTTAGCACAAGGTATGCAATTCGAAATTTGGATGTACTATTTCATTGATGGCATAGAAAGTGGAAAGAAGAAATTTGATTGGGCTGCAATAATTAGTGCAAATCTAGAGTTACAGCTTAGAACAGTGTTGTCTCAAAAGCAGTTTTATATGGGGTCATATCTTTTTTACTTAATAGCAAGATTATTTAAACAACCCGGACTTAAGGCTAGGGGACAAGTTGGTCATGGGCCTGGGCAATACTTGGTGTATGAGTGCTATCCACAGCTTCATTTACACAACACCAAGGATTACAAGATATTTTATGATGCCTTTGCCATGAAGTTAGTAAGGATGTTGCAAGGAACTCCTGCTCGGAGACTTTCTCCGGAAGCCGAAGCTAAAGTTAAGAAGTATGGGAGTTGGTTCATCCAATTTGCACAATTTACATACATAAGAGTGGCTGGATGTACAACTTGTCCCAAGAGGCTTCCAAGGTACCCACCCGATAGATTGGTTTTGATGAAGTTGGCTAGGCAACTCGAGCAATACGATAAGATAATGAAATGAAGAGGTGAGGCAGGGGTTACCCTCTCACTTATGATAGGCAATGACAGTTGTCCCAATCTTGTTGCCTTTGCATCTGCTGAAAAGGAGTTGGAACAATATCACCTAGCTTGATATGGAGCAAGACAAGGATTTGATCCTCATGGTCTAATCAGGACATCTCAAGGAGATCCATTCAGGCATGTTCCTACAATAGAAGATTTTTGGGCTAATGCACAAGATGACTTTCATGTGAGGAAGCTAGCTTTCTCAAGATTATCACTAAGCCTAATGAGAGCCATAAAATGGAAAAATCTTATGATCCCAGACCAGCTGGAAGAAGATGAAGATGTGCTAAGAGAAGACTACAACACAATAGAAGGAACGGAGTTGGATCCAGTCAACTGGAATGATCACTAGGATCCATCCTTAGAGGCAATCAATAAGTCGGTTGAATTGTACATTGAGTGGTGGTATAACAAGAAGTATGAGCAGTTGCAAAGATCAAGGGTACGCCTTACTTATGAAAAGATGAAGCTGGTAGAGGTTCAAACAGAATCAGTTAGTCAGCAGGGTGAGGGCGATAGCTGGCAGCAACCACAGCAGCAGCAGCAAGCCAGTAACGGCAAGAAGAGAAACTTAGAGGCAGAAAAAGATAGGGAAGATCAAAGGCCTCCAGCAGCAAGCCAGTAACGGCAAGAAGAGAAACTTAGAGGTAGAAAAAGATAAGGAAGATCAAAGGCCTCCAGCAAAGAAGCAAAATAAAGTACCATCAAGAGAAAGTATATTTGAGACTAGAGGCCAAGAGCACGAGGCCAATGAACAAGGTGTAGCAGTTGAAGTAAGCTCAAGTTCAGAGTCAAGTAGTGAGGATAGCAGTAGTGGATATTCTCCTCTTTCAAAAAATCAAGTAAATGAAGATGTGGCAATCTCAAGTGATGAAGAAGATATACAAGTTGATATTGAGGGTGAAGCAGCACAAGATGAAAATCAAGCACCCAATGATGAGTATGCAGGGCTAGTTCAGCCAAATCCAACAGTTGGAGTTTTCACTGGGCTCGCTTGGATGTTGAAGATGCTTCAGCCCATTATCCCAGATCCACCTATCCAGACAGTTGAGGAAATTCAAAGGGATGCAAAAAGAGAAGGTGATGCTAGGCAGAAGCAAGCAGAAACAGTGGCAAGGGTAATCAGAGATGATGGACACAGAAAAGTTCAAATTGCCATACCGAAGGTCAACAAGACAGTGGAGGAAATTTCAATTCAAGACTATGAGTTTCAAGAGCATGACTTGGGAGCAGCAACAGATGAGATAGAATGTGAAGAGCTTCAAGAGAGCGTAACTTCAGTAGTTGAAAGGTTAGCAAAAGCAAATGCTATGAATGCTAAGTTGAAAAGAGAAAATGAATATTGGAAGAGTATTTATGATGGAAGGAGTCAGCCAATCCAACAAGTGCCAAGGGCAGCTCTCCTCCAAGCTAATGAGGGCAACATCGAACTAGAGGTCGGAGAGTGGGTCAACGACACCATCCAGGAAGGGCGAAATTTCTTGCTTCCTTTCATTGCTACTTTCAGGACTTTCATAACTATCAGGAACAAATTCAAAACGTTTGAGGCAAGATGGAGGGATTTCCTTCCAATTCGTGAGTACACCATTCCCAGGCTAGAAGCAGTCACAAAAATATCACAAGGATCATTGGTGAAGGCCAAGGTGATAAACGAAGGAGAGAAGAGAACAGTTGAGTCTTGGTTCATGGCCTTGACAGTCAGGTTGGGAACACTAGAAGAAATATAGGACAAGATGGCATAGCATAGTCCGGGCATCGAGGCTTTCATTTCGAACACAATGAATGATGCTAGAGTTGCACTTGATTTCGAAGGAATAAGAGAGGAAGACTTCAATGAGACAGAGTTTGGATCGAGGTTGGATGATTTGGGAAAGGTTGTCCCTTTGAAGAAAAGATTGGACATCCTTGCCTCTCTCAAAGCCTTAGGTCAATTTGCAAAAGATGATGAGAAAGAGAATGAGAAGATACTACAAGCAGCAAAGGACATGGTCATCAGTGCTGGGCTCAAGATGAGGCATTCACCTTGCCCTCCTATGGAAGAAGTGGATAATATGTTGGCTAAGTTCATTACTTATGCTCAAAGAATGAAAGAAAAGGGTAGAGTTATATTAGAAGACCATTTGATGTAAGCCCATGTGGCATTTTCTCCTTTCTTCTTGGGTACGATAGGTGTCGGTTTCTGATTGGCTACCATCTTTGGTGCCTTCTCATTGGTTACCACTATTCTTTTTTCTCATTGGTCCATTAATGAGGTGGCGTCTTTTCATTGGCCGATGGGGTGGTAACCCTAATTAGGGTTTCTGGGATTCGATCTGGATCGTTGATTTTGCCTCTTAATCTTGGCCATTCATTGTAATTTTGAGCCTCTATATAAGGCCATTTGGTCTCATTTGTAAAGGGGGTTGAAGAAAATTGTTGCTAATATAATACCAAAATTGCTTCTCTTATCATTGTTGTGTCTTGCATGGTGATTAAGAACACTTGGTGTTATTGCATGGTTTCTACTTCCAATTGTTAAAGTTAGATTTCATTGAGTTGTTAAAGTCGATTTGATTTCAAGAAGTGTTAAAGTAAGGATAGAAGTAGATGGCTAGTTGTATGGTGATGTTGGTAGATGTTTGATAGGGATCTATATACTAGGGCCACGAGCACCTTAGCGGCTTGTTGAGGAGCCTCGTGTGGTAATCTAGTCTCATTCCCCTTGAATCATTGCATCTATGGAGGTAGCGCACTGGCAAGCTTTCATTAGGTTGATCCCCATCCATTTGCCAATCTTTCCATTCCATAGGAGTAGTAGTAAAGCAGTCAGTAGTTTAGTAGTTAGAGTTTGAAGAGCAAAGTTGGAAGTGATATAAATTGGAAAATCATTGAGAGCAAAGCTAAATTTCATCATAGCGAGAGTATGACATTCCTCAAGTGAACAACGTAAACCCGCCGAAGTGATTACCAACAAATCACATTTATATGACTGAGTTAGTATCCACAGGTGTAAGGAACCTTGGAGTATTCTTATATACTTTTCAAGAGAGGGTTGAGTGTTTGGTACGCCGTATCAAGTATTTCAATTGCTATATGTTATGTAGTGGTACAAAACTAACATCAACACGTATGAATACAAAATAGGGTTTCATGATTGATAACAATTGCAAACGGGGCTTTTATGATAAAGTATGTTTACACATGCAATGACAAAGGAAGAAAGATGACAAATCTCAACATACAAAGAGATGAATAGCTCTAATACTTTCAAACCAAGATACCAAAGTTTGAATGCACTTCATTACATCAATTGCATGGGTTATAAGCGTGTTAGTTAATAACAAACGATTTCCACATAACCAAAAGATATTACAAGTTTGACATAAGAAAAATTAGTAATAATAACTTGGAAATGCATCTAGAATGTACGATCCAAATGTATTCTTCATTATCTTTATAAGATTATACAATCTTGGAAACCCTTCTATACATAGTGTGATATCAAAAGTCATTACAAGTTTTTCTCAGAAATTCTCCAAAGTTTCCCCTCTTCCCAAAAAGTCCCCCTTTAACATTACCAATCGCCTTGTATTTAAAGATCTCTTGTCATAACTACTTTTTCAGGTTAGTAACCAGCTAAGTTAGAGAGTAGAAGTTACTCATGCTTTAACAACCAACTCTAACTTTAAAAAAATAAAAGCCAAAATCCAACTTTAGTTACAACAAGTGACGTAAGTCGCTTTTTACAAAAAGGTAATTAGAAACTTGTAGTATTTGAAGAAAGACCAAATTATTGACTTCATTGAGGTAACCTCCATCTTCATCTGCTTCATCTGTACTTGTACAATCATCTCACCACATAGTGATGAGGGTAGAACTCGGGAAAACAATTAAACACAAGAAAGATACTTTCTATTATCTCAATAAAGATGCTTATTACATGTAAATTACAATTAGATAGCAAAACTACATGTCTCACAGGCTACGACACTTTCAGATTCTGGAGAAAACCCCTTTTCCCAATACCTTCCCTCAAAAAAAATTGCTTTCCACCTTAATGATGGGTCCTAAATAACCTATTTTAGTTTTAGAGCCAAATTCAAATTTACATTTTGAAATTTGGCGGATGGGTGCCAAAACAGAAGTTTCAAAATTCAAATTTGCATCACGTTCAAAAGCAAGGCAGATCCGAAAAAGTGGTCCAACTTCTGGGAGGCGTGACCCTTGATCTGGGACTCCGATTGACGAATTGTTTACATCGTCAGAAAGCTCTCTGAGTGCTCTACAACACTGTGAACCAGCAAAAAAGACCGTCCCCCCAATTTTGAGGCTGTATAGAACTGTTTAGTTCCTCAAACCTGAATTTGAAGGTTTTTCGGCAAGTTTTCGAAAACATAAAAAATGTAATAACTTTCAAATGGCGAATGACCTTGACCTGATTCTTTTTCCAAAGTGTGCAATATTCCATTTACAAGCTTCCCTTGCATTCATGTCCTCATCTGCCTTATAACTCATGCTCTCCTACAAAATAGCTTGTTTTCCCTAAAATGTAGCAATTTCCTAAAAAATAGCAAGTTGACCCAAAAATTTAGTAGAGCAATTCTGAGAGTTGGTGACTCTATTTTGCCAAAATGGGTATCCAAAAATACAAAAACATCAAATAGAAACTAGCAACAAATAATATTTTTGGGTGATGCAGAATTACCCAGACACTGCTGGATGCTCCTGCATCAAACACCCAGGGTAATTTGAAAAGTGACCCTATCACTTCTCAGCTGGTTGAGGAAAACCCAAGCAGTCAACCTCTCTGCCTTGGACAACCGCATGGAGTCTGCTACAAGTCTACCCTTCCACTTCAATAAATATTCTTCATACTGTCTGATTCTAGCATCGGCATTATGCTTAGTTGTCATCATTGGCAAACATAAAACACACCGGTCTTTAACTTAGAGCAACAGTGGTGAACCAGTAGTTGTCCTAGTCGACAACCATCAAACTTGAGTGTACCTACACCAGTCACAATAATACCGGTCTTGTCCAACTGGTCCAGTAGAAAACCACAGGAGGCAAATGACTCAACTAGTAGCACATCGGTTTTCCTTCAAAGTAGCAGATCTACTAATCAGTGCTTTTATAATCCAATCCAGTTTTTGCAGAGCGTTTTTTGGGATGAACTGAAGTTTTTCTGTGAGCGTTTCGAGATGAACTGAAGTTCTATATGCGAGCGATTTGGCTTGATCAAAAGTTCTGCATGCGAGACTTTCGGATTGCTTTTCTAGAACAACGTTTTGGAAGAGTTACAACTTGGCGCCACAGTTTCGTGTGGTAATGTGCAAATCGTTATATATATATATATAGGTTCTCGAGCATTAGCTACGTGTGGTTAAAGAAATCAAGTGCAGAGAGATAAAGCAAAGCAGAAGAGTTGAGTCTTCTGAGAAGGGTTAGAGTCACCACGACTGAAAGACAGAGATTGAACAGCCAAGCACAGCGAGAAAAGAACAGGTATGATCTAATCGACAGATTGAGTGTCTAAAGAAGATCATTTCTTTTATTGTGTGAAGCTCATAAAAATCTCTTTATCAGGGTGGACCCTAACAGGTTCCATTGTATAAATCCCTTCGTCGGGTGACATCTTGGTTGATGTTCTTAAGTCCTCTGGCGAGGCGACTCCTAACAGGATTAAGATCTTAACCGATCTATATCAAATCCCCTCGCAGAGTAGCACTCTAACAAGTGCTTTTGTAAGTCTTTAACAGGGCAACTTTATTACTACAGTAGTAAAGATTGTTAGTTCTGTCCCACCGTGGTTTTCTCCCTCTAATTGAGGGTTTCCACGTATAAATCTTGTGTTAGCTTATGTATGTGATTTCTATTCAAGTTACTTACGCATGCATTACATTTTCAATATTACACAGTAGCTATATTCAATTTAACAAGATAAAAGGTTAAATAAGTTGAATTGATTGATTCACCCCACCCCCTCTCAGTCACCGATTAGGATTAACAATTGGTATCAAAGCCAAGTTCTCAAGTAAAGAAGCTTAACCACTTGAGTAACAATCATGGAGGGTTACTGGTATCAAAAGCAGTTAGAGGAAGCAAATGAAAGGATTGCTTCTCTTGAAAATAGACGGAGAAGATCTCTTCCCAAGAGAAAAGAACTGGCTTTAGAGCTGAGTGAAAGTCAGGACACAATAGATGAACCATAGTTGAAGATCTCTGCGATATATCGCATGTATCATGATACATCGCACTAAAAACTGGCCACTGATTATATCGCGATTTAACTCGCATCCGATTCATTGAAAAAATCCCGGCGATATTTATGGGTTTAAATTGCCACATTGCACGAGATTTATGGGTTTAAATTGGCAAAAGTCAAATGTCAATAATATATTATTTAATAATCTAAAAATGCATCTTTTAACCCTAACGCCGACGTGTTTTACTTCGCGGTTTTTTTCGCCCTAAACAAAGACAAAGTCATGAAACACGGCAACAAGTCACAGAAGGATTTTTTTTAGTAGCGGAACGAAGACGAAGTCACGGAAAAGAAAGACGAAGTCACAAAAAACTTAGACGACGCCATTGCAGTCATTTTTCACGATCGACCGCATATCCACAATCTCAAACAACTATTCTTCATTGCCCAGAGTCCAGGCGCCCGACGGCTTCCAGAGTCTAGACGCCCAACTGCTTCTTTGTAAGGTAATATTTAATGTTTATTATTAAAATTTCTATATAATATTATATTTAATAACTCAGTCTTTAGGAATCTAGGATAATAGGATATTAATATTTTTTTAATTAATATTTCTATATAATACTGTTAATAATATATCATTAACTAATTAAAACCTCTGAGTTTAATAGTTCAAGTTTTCAACTTCATGAATTAAAATTTGATATATAGTTATACTATATATATAAATATATACTGTAAAAATTTATAATGTTGTAGAATTATTTAATATTAATATATACTGTAAAAATTTATAATGCTTAGAATTATTTAATATTAATTTAATATTAAATAATTCTACAACAATATAAATTTTTACAGTATATATTTATACATATATATATATAGTATATATCAAATTTTAAAATTTAAATAACAATATAAATTTGTAAAATAATTATTATTTTAAATACGATGTTTTAACTTTTATTTAAATTTTATATTATATTATAATTTATTTATCTCAGTCATTTCATAGAGTTTCAGTTAGCTAATATTTTATCTCAAGCTTAGACAAGTTCCCTATTCAAACTTCAAACTTCAACTATTAGGTGATTGCATAAATTTTGATCTCTGGTACTTAATAGACTTGTCACTTAACTAATGTTTGATCTCAAACTTGGACAACTATTTGGTAACTGCCCTCTTTAAAAGTCTCTTACATTATGATCTCAGTTACTTCATAGTTCATTTTGATCTAATATTTGATTCTTTATCCTTGTACTTACAGACTTCTAGTGTAGAAAATGGTTGGTCGCAGAAAAAAGGACCCTTTAAGGATACATGGGACACCAGGTCCAAATCGAGGAGATGTCAAATGTAACCATTGCATTAAGGAGATGAGTGGGGGCATAAGCCGACTAAAATATCACCTTGCAAAGATTCCAAGAAATCATATTACACCGTGTGATGGCTGTCCGGAAGAGGTTACAAGGGAGGCTGTGGCAAGCCTAGAAGCATATGCACAAAATAAGGCAACAAAAAAGAGGACATCAGAGGCCATGGAAGCCCCAATGGGGAGTTTTAGTTCTACAGGGTCACAAACAGGTGCAGAGGCTTCTTCCATTGGGCCACGGGTACGAGGATCAAGAAATGTGAGCGGGATTATATCAAACTTTTGGGTTCTACGTAACACTCTTGGTGCTCAACCTGAATTGCAAGGCACTACATGGAACAAAGAAATGCATGCGAAGACAAAGGTGGCAGTTGCAAGATTTTGGTACTACAACGATCTTCCCTTCAATGCTTTATGTAGTCCATATTGGGATCAAGTGGTCACTGCGATCTCTGTGTCTGGTAAAGGGTTAAAGCCCCCATCTCATTATGAGGTGAGTGGACCGTTGTTACAGGATGAAGTCCGAAGCATTCATCAACTTGTGGAAGAGCAAAGAAGAATTTGGGAACAGAGAGGTTGCACTATTATATCTGATGGGTGGATAGATGGTAGGAATAGGACGCTCATCAACTTTCTTGTTGCTTCAGGAGGGTAGTTAGTATTTCTAAAATCAGTTGATGTCTTTGATCAAGTGAAAAATGCAGAGACTTTGTGCAACATGTTGGATGAGGTGGTGGTGGAAGTGGGAGTGAGTAATGTCATCCAAATTGTGACTGATAATGCAGCTACATATGTGGCAGCCGGTAGACTTATGATGGATAGGCATCCCACATTATTTTGGAGCCCTTGTGCTGCCGATTGTCTTGACTTGCTCCTTGAGGACCTAGGGAAACTGAGTTGGGTGGGGAAGATGGTCAAAGATGGAAGAAATATCACACATGGGTCCTGAGTCTTATGAGACAATACATTGATGGTAAGGATCTTGTGCGATCATGATGCAGGGGCATTCTGGTGTACTCGGTGAATCTGCATGATGGTGTGTTGATTTGGTTCTGTGTTACTCGGTTGCAGCTTTAACCGACGGTCTCGGTTATTGAAGGAAGCTCAGTCACTGAAGGAACTCAGTGAAACCTCTTGTGCTCGGTGGAACTTGTACTCGGCGATGTTTGTGTTGCCCGGTCATGCTTGGCGTGCTCGGTTGTTTCACTGATACTCAGTTGTTTCTCTGACTCTCAGTAGTTCTGTTTACCGACTGGAGTTCTTGGAGATTTGGTTGGCTGACTTGGTGCATTTATTATTGGTAGCTTTTGTTGTATTCTCCTATGTAGATCTTGAGGCCGACATGGAGGATTAAATGTTTGTAAGGCTATTTGAGAGCCGACTGTTGTTGCATTTAATTTTTGTTTGTAATAGGAGCTGACTTGGCTTAGGAGTTAATTGTTTCTTCCAGCCGACTTGTGGCTAAAGATTAGTATTTAAGGAGTGCTTGGGTAGTTGTTTAGGAGTCAATGGAAGCAGATTGATAGAAGATAGATCGGGATCCTGCGAGATCTTGAAGATCAGATTGTTATCTAATAGTTTGTAATAGCAGAGCTAGTGGTTTGCATGCTTGGAGAGAAGGAGATTGTTTGGAGGCTTGCGAGCTCAAGTTGAGATCTGCCTTAGGGTTTCCATCAGTTGCTGATTTGTTTCAGAGATGGACTAGCTGAAAGATTGTAGAAATACTTTTGATTGTATTTGGTCCTAACCCAAAAGGCCTTACAATCAAGCATGTTAACGAAAATTCAGTTGGAAATCATTGTCTTGTTGTGTTGTTCCGCATTGTGGTGTTTGGCTACTTGTTTGGACTGTCCTTAATTGGATCCTCCTTACCTGTCCTACGTCAGATCAGGGGTCACATGCTTTGCTCCTAATTTTCTCAACTTGCAAAGCATATTAGCCGCATTGCCCAATCTAAGGCGGATATTTGTGAGTGAGAAATGGTTGGAGAGTCCTTATGCCAAGAAGCCTGAAGCAGAGAAGGTTGTGAAGGCTTTGTTTGATGTTAGATTTGGCAAGCTAATAGAGGAGATCATCAAGGTAAGTATTTGAACCTTGATTGATGATTTATTATTTAATTTTCAAATAATGCAATTCGCTGATTTTGGTTAAATTTTTTATGTCCAGGTGTCAGAACCGTTGGTGAAGGTTCTTTGAATAGTGGATGGGGATAAAAGCCCCATGGGATATCTATATGAGCCCATGGATAGGGCCAAAGAGGTCATTCAACACTTGTATAGGTCAAATGAGACCAAATATAGACCCACATGGAACATAATTGATCGTAGCTGGAACCGACAACTCCACCAACATATTCATGTTGTTGCCTACTACTTGAACCCCAAGTTTTACTTCTCCAACACCTACAGAGGTTTAAGTTGGCATAGACACATGTATTCGGAGATTGGTTGCTGATTTTGACCTTCGAGACCTTGTACTTGATGAGTTACAGAGCTACAAGAGGGAAGATGGGCCATTGTTTTCTTCACCTGATTGAAGAACGTAGGAGATACACTCTGCAGCCAAGTAAACAAGAACATGTGTTTAGTTTTATTATGTCATTTATTTCGCTCATTAAGTTTATTAGAATCTTCAACACATTATAAATGGTTTAACTTTTTTTAAATCCTTGCAGATCTGTGGTGGGAAGATTATGGTGCCACAACACCTAATCTTCAAAAGCTTGCCATCCGAATATTATCGCAGACCTGTAGTGCTTCTGGTTGTGAGCGAAATTGGAGTGTTTTTGAGAACATACATACAAAGAAGCACAATAGGTTGACTCGGAAGCGCTTGAATGACTTGGTTTATGTGCGGTACAACCTTTGATTGCATGAAAAGAAGGTGTGAGGGAAAGTTTCATATGAAGCACTTGACCTAGATGAGATTGATCCATATGCAGCACATTGGGTTGCTCCTCCTGATGGTGATGATGTGGATGTGGATGTGCATGTGGATCCTTTCTTGACTGATGATCAGCTAGCTGACTTTGATATGGAAGAAGATGATTGGGCTGCAGAAGTGGTAGCATGTGAGGAGGAACATGAGCTTGGTCATGATCCATCAAGGGCTTCTATTGAGGCACCTATTCAGCCCCCTGTTGGGGATGGTGCAAGTACTTCAGCACCACCCACCCAGCAGCAACGAAGTCGTAGACGCAATTTATGATTTCTACTTCTAGTTTTCATTGATACTGAAACTTGAACCAACTATGTATTCAGAAGTTGTAGTTTCATGGAGTTAGACTTTGATATGTATTGAACTTATTTTTATTTAGATGTCGCACTTGTTTTTTGGTATATGATTCTATGTTAATCTGCTAAGTTCTAATTGCTATGTATTTAACTCAAAACTTTGATTCATATATGGTGGATATCTCAAATTAGTATATGTTCTACAAATTTGGTGTATATGTGTGTTTTTAACAGTATTTTAAGAAATTATATATTTTCAAATGTTCAATAAAAGTGCTTAGTTTTTGGCGATTCCGAGTTTTTCAAATTTTTTGGGTCGGTCGAGTTATTGCTGAGTCCGAGTTTTTCAACCTTGAGATAAACTATCTGGACAGAGTAGTTCAAATGAAGCAAAAGAATCAATCTCTGAACTCATGGAGAGAAACATGAACCTGACCGATCAAATCTCTAATTTGAAAAGAGAACAAGAAGGTCATGCACTGAGAATGACTGAACTCATCAAAGCAAGCAAAAAAGCTGAGGATGAGAAAAATAGTGCTAAAGAAGCACTACAAACCACTAAGAGAGTAAGGAACCTAGCTGAAGATGCTCTAAGAGAGCGATGCTCTCATACTGCAACTACATGCAAACATGCAGGGCATGATTCAGGAAAATGCCATCATGCATGAACACTTGCATGATAAAGATGAAGTAGAGAAATGGTTGTTGAAGTTGAAAACCTTAAAATGCAATTGAAAGCTCTTGAGGAGAGAAATGAAAAGCTCAAAAAATACAATGAGAGTTCTGAGAAGTTGGATGAGCAACTGAAAGCTCGGAGAAGGCACAACGACTCAACAGGACTTGGTTTCAACGGCCAAGGCACCAAAGAGACTGGTGAGTCCTCAAACCTCAAAGCAATCAAGGAGGACAAAAATAAACCACCCGAAGAAAAAGGTAAGAGACTCTCCAAATAATCTTGCAAACATTGTGGCAAACTGGGTTATAAGTCTAATGATTGCAGGAATGCACCGGTGAAACCCTTCACTGCCAACAGTTACTGCAATAATTGTTATAAGTATGGACATAGGACCTTTGAATGCAGGTCACGATCAAACAGTGTCTCCAGTAGAAGTAGAGGAAGCTTTAAAGGCTATTGTTATGCATGCAATAAATTTGTCACAAGGCTGAAGAATGTAGGTCTACCACCATGGCATTCAAATCTCCACCGAGATCGATATTCCATAACAGGAATGCAAACCGGGGCACATCTATGTGTGCTACGTGTGAACAATCAAGTCATAGAGCTAGTTAGTGTCGTTCACCCATGGACAAAGGAAAAAGGGTGAATCCATGGAGAGGAACCGGGATGACTTGTTACAATTGTAGCAAGATTGGGCATTTGGCCAAAGATTGCATAAACCGGCCAATGAACAAAGGAAAAGGCCAAGTTAAACCAGTCAAGAGAAATGAGACTCCCAATCATAAGGGAAACATAGCTGAAGAGACCAAGAAAGAAGTGAAGAAGATATGGTCCTTAAAGGGGACAAAGAGCTCTGAAGGAGAGAAATCAAAGACAAAGTCATCATCTTCCGATGATGATATCTCTTCATCAAATTAAGCCAACGGGGCTTAAGGGGGAATAGGTAGAAATGTTATCGTCCCCGGAGTAACTAGTGAGATTTACTCTCACTAAGTAGAAGTTGATACTGAGAAGCACTCACCGATCTAAGACCAAAGATTGAAAGAACCGATCAAAAGAGCAAGCTGTGTGGTTTGGTTAATTACCTTCTCGGTGATGGGCTGATGTTACACAGTTGATGTTTCAACCGAGGATGTTGCGGTAAAACAGGAAAGCAAATGAACTTGTAATAGTGAACATCACTAAAGACACCAATGGTGATCTAACTCCACCAACTATTTTAGCATCTCCAATAAAAGGTAAGGCTAAAACACTTATTGTTGATGATATAGTTGATGAAATCATAGATTTTGGTAAAGTAGGCAATGTTGCTAAATAGTATAGTGCCTTAGGCACTGATGATAAGTCTAAAATAGAACTAGCCCTGTTAGAGAGTTTTCTTGAGTTTAACCGGGGACACAAGGATTATAGGTCCATCTTCCCAGCTGAACTTAATAAAAGGCTACTAACAAAATGGAGAGGAGTAGCAAAGGATGCAAAAATTATAAGGGAAGTTCTAGAACAAGTGGAACCAGGTCTGGATGAAGAAGAAATCAAAATTCTTATTGAAGCAGAAGTACTAAACCTAGACTCTCGGGATAGAGTGGCCAAAATCATAAACGGCCAAGAACAAGAAGTGTATGAAGACACTATGAAATTATGGAAAAGTCATGATTCCACCACTCCAACAAAGAGGCAAGAGAAACTGGCATCGGAACAGTTATCTACAAAGACACCTCATTCAATAGGTCCTCAGGATACATCTCAAGTTCAACAGGCAGAGGACATGATCCTACCAAAACATTCAATGGACACTGAGGTATCTAGGGATAAAGGTGATGAGACAAAAGTCACAACTAGTGATCAGGACACAACCGGTGAACAAGTCACAACCAGTGAGTAGGACAAAACCGGTGATCATGACACAACCGGCAAGTAGACCCCAACCGGTGTACAGACTACACCAATCAAACCGGAAGGACAAGAAAAGATGGCTGAAGGAAAAGATACTGATAACGAAGAGACGGCCAAAGTTACCCAACAGGTCGCCGAAGAGGAAGAAGAAGAGCAACAACAAGAAGAAAAGGTAGAGGAAGAAGAAATGCAACAACAAGAAGAAAAGATAGAAGAAGAGAAGCAACCAGAAGAAGAGCACAAATCAAGAGAAAAGGGCACTAAACAGAAACAACCAGCAGATATACCAAGCTCCTCTTCATTGAAAAAGAAGTTATCCTTTACAGGAGAACCTAAGTCAACGAAAGGGAAAGTGGAAACTCCACGAACAGGGGAATCCTTGATTGACATCAGCAAAATGTCAACAAGGTAACTCAAGTTGCAAACAAAGAGGAAACAAGAAATGGTCCTAAATAATGTAAAGAATATTCTATACAATTTTGCTCCCGATGCAAATATTGATGAAGAAGAACCAATAATATATTAGCTGAAAATTCTGGCACAAACAATTGGAGAAGACATAACTGATCCAGAAGCTGTAGCTATAGATAATTATGAAACAAAGAGAATCAATATCCTACATGACCAGATTGTTGCAATCAAAGCAACTGTGGCTACCAGCACCGAGGAACTGAAGAAACAAGTTCAAGACGCTGGAAAGTTAATAACAAAAACTTCAAATTTTGAAGATTTTGTAAAGGATATCATAGAAAGAACCAATCGGACAACACAAGAGCTGAAAGAGACTACATCACGTTTCAATCCTCAAACCTCTTCAGCAACAGAGTACAGTTGTGAGCTAACCAGTTTAACACTCCCACTAAGAAAAGCATATGAGGAGCATACAAAGAGAATCCAAGATCTCATTGGATTTCAGCTATACATAGCTCCCACATTTGATATGATGCAAAAAGCAGCAAAAGACACTGACACACTTCTCAGTGAACCAGACTACAAGACAATTGAGGACATGGAGAACCTCATTATGTCTCTACAAGCTATGAAGTATAACATTGACCAAGTCATAGCTGCATGAAAACCATTCCTCGTTTATGCCAGAAAAATATACAAGGACGTCTTTAACAGGCTTCAACTATGAGTTCTCACACCCTTTGTCCCTTGGAGGCAAAAAGGGGAAGTAATGGCAATATATACA
The DNA here is from genome assembly GCA_027943335.1 of Chamaecyparis obtusa. Lineage (NCBI taxonomy): Eukaryota > Viridiplantae > Streptophyta > Pinopsida > Cupressales > Cupressaceae > Chamaecyparis > Chamaecyparis obtusa. The sequence goes on from BSBK01000882.1 coordinate 819,170, forward strand.
CCAGTTGACAGGGGAAGTATCAATTGAGTATAGACACAGGGGTTGCCAATGTACAAGGGAAGTAATGGCAGTATATACACCAGTTGATAGGGGAAGCATCAGTTGAGAGGATGATACCTAACAAGGGAAGTATTATGATAAGAGCTTCAATTATATATACTCCTTTGCAAGTTATGGTATGTGTTATGATATGTTTTGCCACCAATGTCAAAGGGGAAGATTGTTGGCATTATGCTTAGTTGATCATTGGCAAAAATAAAACACATTGGTGTTTAAGTTAGAGCAACAATGGTGAACCAGTAGTTGCCCCAGTTGACAACCATCAAACTTGAGTGTACCTACACCAATCACAATAATACCGGACTTGTCCAACCAATCCAGTAGAAAACCACAGGAGGCGGATGACTCAACCGATAGCACATCGATTTTCCTTCAAAGTAGCAGATCTACCGGTCAGTGCTTTTATAATTTGATCCGGTTTTGGCTGAGTGTTTTTTGGGATGAACTAGAGTTTTTCTGCGAGCATTTCGGGATGAACTGAAGTTCTATATGCGACCATTTTGGCTTGATCAAGAGTTCTGAATGTGACACTTTCAAATTGTTTTTCCAAAATAGTGGCGTTTTGGAAGAGTTACAGCTTAGTGCCACAGTTTCATGCGGTAATGTGCAGATCATTATATATACGGGACATCCAGCATTAGCTATGTGTGTTTAAAGAAATCAAGTGCAGAGAGATAAAGCAGAGCAGAAGAGTCGAGTCTTCTGAGAAAGGTTACAATCACCACAAGTGAAAAAGATTGAACAGCCAAGCAAAGCGAGAAAAGAACAAGTATGATCTAATCGACAGATTGAGTGTCTAAAGAAGATCATTTCTTTTATCGTGTGAAGCTCATAAAAATCCCTTTATCAGGGTGAACCCTAATAGGTTCCATTGTATAAATCCTTTCATCGGGTGACATCTTGGTTGATGTTCTTAAGTCCTCTGCGAGGCGACTCCTAACAAGGTCAAGATCTTAACCGATCTATATCAAATCCCCTCTCAATGTAGCACTCTAACAAGTGCTTTTGTAAGCCTTTAACAAGGCAACTTTATTACTACAGTAGTGAAGATTGTGGGTTTTGTCCCACCGTGGTTTTCTCCCTCTAACCGAGGGTTTCCACGTATAAATCTTGTGTTAGCTTATATATGTGATTTTTGTTCAAGTTACTTATGCATGCATTACATTTTCAATATTACACAATAGTTGTATTCAATTTAATAGGATAAAAGGTTAAATAAGTTGAATTGACTGATTCACCCCCCCTCTCTCAGTCACCGATTAGGGTAACATCTAGCACTCATTCCCACGTGACTGTCCAAGATTGCTTCAATCTCCTCCTTCCTTGAAGTAGGTGTTAGAATGCTAAGTTGTTCCAATATAGATTCTTCCTCTGTTCCACCTTCTCGATATTCTGTAAAATCTACAATGTTGAAAACAGGGGAAATATTGATTCCATCTAGCAACTCCACCTCATATGAATTCCTTGAATCATGCTTCTTTAGAATCTTGCAAGGACCAAACTTTTTCATCTTTAACTTGTTGTAGGTTCCTATTGGAAACCCTTCTTTCCTCAAATACACCATGACGTCATCCCCAACTTGAAACTCCTTATGCCTTTGCTTCTAATCTACCTTAGTCTTATACTGCATGTTCATCTTGTTGATGTGTTCTCACACTTCCTCATGTAGATTCTTGATGGGCTCTGCAAAGTCTTCTGCTTCAGCACTGGCCCTACTTCCTTGGTCCATCTTCCTCAATTCCAATGCGGTCCTTGGACTATCTCCATATACAATTTGGAATGGTGACCTACTAGTGCTCCTATTCACATAATTGTTGTAGGCAAATTCTGCCTGTAGTAGGACTAAGCCCCATCCCTTAAGTTTATCTCCTACTAAGCATCTTAGCAGGTTACCTAGACTCCCATTCACTACTTCAATCTGCCCATCGGTCTGTGGGTGCTATGCAGAGCTAAACTTTACCTCGGTCTTTAATTTCTTCCACAAGGTTCTCCAAAAATATCCAACAAACTTGGTATCATGATATGAAACTATACTCTTTGGAAGACCATGTAGTCTCACCACCTCTCTAAAGAATAAATCCACATTGTGAATTGCATCATGAGTCTTTTGTTAAGGAATGAAATGTGTCATCTTTGAAAACCTATCAACCACCACAATTACTAAATGATTACCTCTTTGTGTCCTTGGCAAGCCAAGAACAAAATCCATATTTATATCTTCCCAGGGCCTTGATGGTACAGGTAAAGGCTGGTAAAGTCCTGTATTCTAACTGACTCCTTTAGCCATTTGGCATTGTTGATAGCTCTACACAAATTTCTTCACATCCTATGACAACTGTGGCCAATAATAATGCTCACTGACAATGGAAATATGGTCTTGTCTCAACCAAAGTATCTGGCCATTCCTCCACTATGCTTCTCTTTGATCAAATTCTCCCTCATGGAACTCCTTGAGATGCTCAGTTGACTTCTCTTAAACAACATCCCATCTTGGATAATGTAGTCCAACCACCTTGTCTTGTCCAAAGTAACAAGTTCCTTGCAAGCCTTCCAAGCCTCTGCAAAATCAGGATCCTCAGGCCACAGGGTCTTGAGTTCATTAAAACCAACCACTTCAATTTGCATTTCTGTTAGCAAAATTGGCCTCCTATTTAAAGCGTATGCAAGTCTATTTGACCTACCACTCCCATGGTTCAAAACAAAGGTATAGCTCTACAAAAACTCAACCCACTTCAAATGCCTCTGATTCAATATACCCTGGCTATTTAAGTACTGTAATACTTGATGATCAATATACAAAACAAATTCTTTTGACAATAGATAATGTCTCCATTTCTTCAATGTCTAAACTATTGCATAGAATTCCTAATCATAAACAGGATACTTCTTTGCATCATTTAACTTCTCACTGAAATATGCAATGGGCTTACCTTCTTGGCTCAAAACAGCTACGATGGCATTACCATTGGCATTACAATCCACCTGAAACACCTTATTGAAATCTGGGAGTGCTAAAACAAGTTGCTCTGTCACCTTGTTTAATATTTCAAAACTTCTTGCAGCTCGTATAGTCCATTTGAACTCTTTTCTATCCCCCTCATTGTCTCACTTAGGGGTGCACAAATACTACTAAAGTTTCTAATGAACTTCCTGTAGAAACTAGCCAAACCATGGAAAGACCTCACCTTAGTAGCACTCCTTGGGGTAGGCCATTCTAGAATGACCTTCACCTTCTCTGGGTCCATTTTGAGACCATCTGGTGGTACAACAAACCCCAAGTATACTAGTTCCCTTTTAACAAACTACATTTCTTCAGATTAATCACATGTTTCTCTTCTCTTAGCTTCTCAAATACTCTACGAATATGCATTAAGTGCTCATCTAGTTCCTTATTGAAAATCAAAATATCATATAAATATACAATAACAAATTTGCCCATAAATTCCTTAAGTACCTCATTCATGAGCCGCATGAAGGTGCTCAGTGCATTGGTTAGCCCAAAAGGCATGCCTAACTACTCGTACAAACATCCTTTTGTCTTAAATGCAATTTTCCATTCATCACCCTGTCTTATTCGAATCTGGTGGTATCCACTCTTGAGGTCTATCTTTGTGAAATATTGAGCCCCACTCAAGCAATCCATGAGGACGTTCATCCTTGGTAGGGGAAGCCTCTCCATATGCTTATCCCTCTAATATAAACCTTGTTAGAAAGAAAACAAGATTTCTTTGAGTCAAGATTTACGTCTTATGATGACAATGAATGGGCAATAGGGAGATGGAAGTGAAAATGGCAATGCCACTATTCCTCTCCGCTGATTTATGGGAATAACACCACAAACACCATTGTTGTAGCTATATTAGACATTGGATATAGTAGTTCAATCACGAGGGCTTGACCCATAAACACGAACCAAAGGTACCTTGACTACTACACGATGCCATTGTTTTAAATTTGCAAAATTTATTTTATTTTTGAAATTTCACCTAAAATCAAACATTGCTGAAAATTTCCCCTTCCCATAATATTATATGATGGATAAAACAAATATTTTAAATCAACCTAACTAAGCAACTTCACTATGAAAATTCCATTCCATTTTTAAAAAAACATGATATTCTAAACCTAACATTCGAAATTCTTAATCCAGTGGATTTGTAGCTTTGTGTAGAACAATGTCAGATTGAGAAACCAAAGAAGCTCACACATATGTTGGTGGCAAGAGTCGTGGCAAAAACAATTCGCAACACAAGAATGAAGCTGCTGAGCATAAAGGCCAGGTGGCAGCAATAATGGTGTGGGCACAAGTTGTAGCTTCTATCACAATCTACACTTGCTCTCTGCAAATTTGGCTGCAAACCATTCAAGTACAAATGATATTGCTCCCTTGAGACAGAATCAGATATTGGGTTTGATGAAATTGCAATTTAAGATTTGAAAGTTAAAGAGAAGGCAAATGGAAACAATATATAGTTTATACACAAGGGCTGGAAATGAAACACAGGCAAATGGAAAACAAAGGACTCATCACATTCAATCTGTCTCAACATACCTCCCATAGCTACCTGGTTCCTCTACATAAGACACAAAAGATACCAAATGCATTTCATAGGGATTGAAGACCATACTGCGGCTCCATTGATGTCCTATTTCCGTCTAAATGATCCATTTGCCTTGCAAGAGATCTGAAGCAAATTTTGGTCATACAAATCCAAAAGGTGAGAGAGGAAATGAATGAATTGTATAGAAATGACAAACAGTGAAAAGGGAATGGACACAGCCTTAGTGACAGATCTGGGGTTACAGAGACAAAAATTGAAAATTTTGCAATATAAGTGAATGAGGTATGAACAAGAGGCTACTTATAAAGACTCAGATAAAGAGAGTTGTGTTTGACAAGGTCAAGGAGTACTGACAACATGAGAAACAACGTCAGCAAACAAGGTCTTTGTTGGTGATCATGCTTAACAGCAATAAAATTGAGGCAGACAGAAATTCTACAGCTGACGGACACCAATTTGTAGAAAAAAACTGCTCAAATTATGGCTGAAAAGATAAATCCACCACATAAATCCTTGGCAGATTTTTCATCACAGAAGCATTTTTTAACAATTCCTGTCAATTAATATGGATTGTCCACCAAGGTTTTCAAAGGTTATTTGTCATTCTGAAGCAGAAACGAATATCGGATGTTTGCACACTCATTTGAGCATGTTTCAATTGGAACACGCCTGCACTTAGATAACTGGAAATATGCTTTCTTCCACAATAAAAATTAGAAATTACATACTGAAATATTTATAGAATGAAAGAGCATTCAAAAGAAAAATGAATGTGCTAGAAACAAATTCATAATAAAAACCTGCAACACTTCATCATACACCCTCAACCAATTCTCAGCTACCAATTTTATGCCTGGGAATGAAATGCAGAAAAGATTGACAAATATAATGGACAGGACAATATGCAATGAAGTTCATAAGATTCATCCATCAATGCATTCGTTGATCCAAAATGTGGTCCAATGTACATATTTAACATTATGAAAATGACTCTTCAGTTCAGCTTCTAGTGTATCTCGGAAACACAAATTGTAAAATATAATATCCTACTACTCTGAAGATTAAGTAAATTATTTTGTTACATTATGCTCACACTCACACTTACCGCTTGTCCCTTCATGCATTAAAAGGCTGTTAAATGTTGTTATCCGAGAGAATAAAGAAATTGTTAAAAGGATCTTGAAGGTTGTTATCCTAGTGAATAAAGAAATTGTGTAAAGGATCTTAAAGATTGTATTCCCAGTGAATTAAGAAAATATGTGAAAATCTTTATTATGATTGTTATCCCATTGAAATCTTTGTTTGAGGTTGTTACCAAAAATAAAGTTAAGTTGACCACTTTGACTTGACACTATTTGTTGTACTCCATTGACAACTCTCAAGGTTTGTATTTTCCAGCCAAATTGTCTCTCAAATGACCAAACATGTTTCCCTGTGGATTACAAATAAAAGAATTTTTAAATATTTAAAACGGCAGGTTTCTAACATTTTTTTTTTAATTTTTTTTTACAGATAAGCACTATCAAAAGGCAGGTTTCCAACATTTCTAAAGGTACAAGGGTCTTTGAAATCCAAGATATGTAAAATCAGGCCACGAGATATCACATTTGTATATTTGAAACATCTACAGTCAAATATCCAAAAATTAGTCACAACCTTTAGAATTAAATAAGTAATCAAAGACAGAGAGGCAAACTGCCATACAAAGTGTCATTAAAAGAGGAGAAGAGGTGGAGGAGGAATAAGAGGCAGCAACGAGGTAGCCCTTTTCTCTTTTGTGCATGGACACTACTAATAAAGGATCTGTTGATGTGAGTTTTGTTCCACTACAACATGCAGAATTAAACACTCAATGTTTTGGAGTGAAACACCAAACATTCAATCCTCTCTTGATATAAGGTCATCTCTCATGATAAGCTTGCAAAGTAAGATCATGAAATGACTTCAAAGTTCCTTCAACTATGGATACTCGCTCAGTGAAATAATGTGATTCTTTGGTAATCACTTAGGGGACTTACACTTGTTCATTCAATGGATATCAACTTCTTGCACTTCTAAAGATTTAGCTTCACAATGTGCAACAAAAATATATTTGGTTTTCCAATTTCCACTTCAACTTAAACTTAAACTTAACTTCTTCTATTTCTACTACTAACTATGAATGGAAGGAAGTATGGATGAACTTGGACTCTACTATATGTGGTTTTATCAACGACTTTCACCCACCTAGTGCAAGCTTCTAAAGAATAATCTGATAGTTTTCACATCTTCAACCCCATCAAATGGATGCAAACTAAAGATTAAATATCAATTGAAGTTAAGTGCTTTCAATCATCGGCTAACCACACAAGACACACTTAGAATCAGCAAGAGGCTAGTGGCCTGGATTTGTTCAAGTCAAACAAGTAAACATCCACAATTTTTGTCATCTAGCTAAACTACTTCTAAACAACGTGAAATGAAATCCTAAGCTAAATGAGAGATGCAAAGAACCATGCAATACTTCAAAATGATCATATATATCCACCATGCAAGTCACAACAATGAATAGAGAACAATTTTGGTAGTGTTGTGTGGTTTTCACCATCGCCCCCTTGCAAATGGGGACCCCCTCTTTTTGCTGGTAGGCTTAGGTGGTAGGTAGATTTGGCAACAATCTGAGATGCATGGGGATTTCTTTGAGCAAAATCTGGGAATTTACAGATTTTGGCTAAGTCTGAAAGTGGGAAATCAAGATAGAAGTTGAGCTAAGAGGAGGTAAAATTGGCCTAAGTATGAAATGGAGATGAGACTCTTCTTCGTTCCCATCATTTTGAGACGAGGCTCCTTTTGGTTCCCATCAATTTGCGATGAGGCTCTTTTTGGTTTCCCATCAAGTCCCTTCCCATCTCAACTTATAGGTGGAGGAATCGCTTCCCAATCTCAATAATAATGAAAGAAATCAAGGGGTGAGACATGGGTTCAGTCCTAGCAAGATGGGTCACGTTTTCCTTCCTGTGTGGCTCAAAACTCTAAACAAATAGGCCTTCATCCTTGGAGTTTGGGGCATTGGGCCTATAAGATCGTTTCATGAATGGCATTTGCAGCCCTATGTTTAACATGTGGGCCAGGTCTTTAAGGACCAGACCTTAGTTCGAGCAAGATGAAACCTTATTTAGGCCTCCAAAACCATCGTTTAAGCCATAAGGGGCCCAGATTTGAAGGAACAGCAGTGAACATATACAACAGCACCTTAAAACTCATCATTTAGAGCACAATCGAAACATAGGTTATGATCCCAGCACACTAGATCAAGCCTTATTGGATAAATGGCACTATGAGGCCCCAAATCTGTCTTCACAAATGGCGATCTGCATTCAAATTAAAAACCTGACCCAAATGACATAGAAATGGGGCAAAATTCCGTGGATCTAGGCCCTATATCTAGCATCAAAGGCTGCCATTTCAAACTAGAGGGCCTTTAGGCTTTATCATATAGTGTGTGGCCTTGTTTAGACCTTTCAGTTCAAATTTCGAAGAGGAAGTAGCCCTATATGTGACGTGTGGGCCTGATGGGCCTAAAGCTAGGCTAACGTGCAGCCTTGGAACCTCTAGAATGGACTTAAAATTGAATTGGGCCTTGCCCTATGTGTAGCGTGTGAGCTGGAGTATACATTCCAGACTTAAAACAAAATTAATAAGAACCAAATCCAAGTTTAAACAGGCCCTATGTCTAGCGTGCACATTGGGAGACTAAATAGGCCCCCTAATTTATAGCGTATGGCCTTGAGAAACGAATTGGACCACCCTTATAGGTGACATGTGGACCGAATTAGCATAAGAGCGGCCTTAACTTGTAGCGTGTGGCCTTGAGAGGCCCTAAATCCAAACGTACAGCACTTAATTCAAGGAAAATTGGCGCCAAACTCAAGGTAAGGATATAAGGAGGTTAGTTCAAAGCAATTTGGCAAAAAACTTGATGCTACTTAAGGATATAAAAGGTAATTTAATGCAGATCTGGGCACAAAGATTAATGCAAGGCTTGATTTCACAACACTACCTTGAGCTGTACAAATTAAAGCATTAAATTTGATGCCCTATCCAATGCAAAGGCAAGTAATTAAACTAAATCAGTAGCCTCCTATGCTCAAAACTTGAGGCAGCCCATTTAATGGAAACTAGCAAGCATTTAAAACCCAAATTGCCTTGAAGATTGCCCCCATCCCTGATGTCCCTATATAAGCAAGGCAGCAATGCTTTCATTTTACAAAACATCTTCATTGCAAACACAAGCAAAGGCTGGAAATTCGAACTTACAACGGCAAATTGCAAAAGGTTTTTGTGACTGTTGAGAAGCAGAGATCTGGTCCACATCTCCTTAACATACATCTACGTCAAGAGACAGCATCTAACACGTCACACCAGCCACCTTGAGCAACATTAAGCAGTCATCATCAAAGGGAGCTCATTCCCTATCAACTAAGGGTCTGATCTTCATCTCAGAGCACCTTACAACAGTAAATTTAATTTGTTTGCAGGTCTGATGGCAGCCTTATTTCAACATGATTTGATCTCAGTTTTGAGTTAAGAACTAATAGTAGGCCCTCCAAATCATATCACAGGTTTTGAACATGGGGAAATTGATTGACCATCACTTATTACCTTCAAATTTTGTGTGTATCAGATATGATCTTAGCATCTTAATCACATCTTTGGCTAAGCATAGATAAAGTTAAGGTTAGCATTACTAGTAATGGAACTCCTAACATTAAAAACAAATCAGTTCTTGGAGTCTTTGAAGGCATAGTGAGTCTAAATTAGTTCATTTTCTAAGTCTGATGTAAATAGCAGAAGTACTGATTTTAGTAACTTGACTTGTACTGGCACCTGATTTTGAGAATCGGATTCAATTGAAGCAAAACAAAGTCCTGATTACACTGTTTGCTGCAGGGCCAAGCATGAAGAGAGGAGTTGAACACATCTCCAGACCAAGATCTCAAGTCAAGGAGACAAAGGACATGCCAACCCAAGGTGGAATGGGAGATGATCAAACACCAAAAGGAAAGAGAGTCAGGCCCACTAGCGAAAGCAAGAAGTGCGAAACCAAAAGTTCAAGAAAGATAGAAGATGAAGATGCTAATGAAGAATGAAAGAGGATTCATCAACAATGAAATGAAAAGGATCAACACATCCAAAGAGGCAACTTAGAAAATCAAGGTTTTTGGTGGTATGCAAACCCTCCATCATCACCAATACAAATTCAGTATTGAAAGGAAAGCTGATCTGAAATCCATTTGTTGGAACAACTTAGAAGATCAAGACAAGAGAGAGACTCTAGAGCAAGGGATGAAAAAATTTCAAGAAGAAGCAATTATGAGCATGAGTCATCGCACTTGAGAACTTAACAATGATTTCTCATCAACAAATAAGAAATATTTTTCAAGTTTCTAGATGAGTATGATGAGGTGGCAACCTTTTGCTCAACCAATAAAAACATGTCAAGTGTCTCATGGAGATGATTAATGAGATTGTGTCTAGGTTCATTGAATGTGAAAAAAAGAACGAAAAAGAGGGACACAATTGTCAAGGTGATGAGATGGCGCAAGCCTACATAGTCCTAAATTTTCTTATTGGTTGATAAATAAATGTCTAATTTTTATTCGCCCATTTGGCGCCAAGTGGCATAGGCCCACATGGCCTTTTTCTGATTGGCTCTTGGAAGCATTTGAATGTTCTTATTAGTCTACTAGTTGATGGCTTCTTCTATAGGTTTTTTCTTCTCATTGGTCCATTTGTTGGTGCACCTTATCCGATTATTATGCATTTGAATTCTCTTATTGACCCATGAAGACAATGTAATGTTTCTATTGGCCCACATGGTGGTGCTTAAATGTAATTGGGAGGGCATTTAACATTTGTAGCTATGGTTATGGAAACCCTAATTAGGGCTTATGCAGATTAATTTTGGCCCTTGATTTCAAATAAATCTTGGTCATTCATTGTAATTGAAGCCCCTATGTAAAGGTTTGCTCACATCATTTGTAAGGAGAGTTATGTTGGAGAATTGTTGCCAAAGTATTACCAAAATTGTTCTTTATTCATTGTTGGTCTTCATGGTGGATATACATGATCATTTCGGAGTATTGCACGATTCTTTGCATCTCTCACTTAGATTAAGATTTCACTTTATGTTAAGTAGAAGTAGTTTAGTTGGATAAAAGAAATTGTGGATGTTTACTTGATTAACTCAACAAATCTGAGCCACTAGCCTCTTGTTAATTGTAAGTGTGCCTTGCGTGGTAAGCTGATGATCGAAAACACTTAACTTCGATTGATATTCAATCTTTAGTTTGCATCCATTTGATGGGATTGAAGACAAGATATTGATTTGAAAACCATTTGTGTATTCCTTAGAAGCTTGCACTAGGTGGGTGGGAGTCGCTGACAAAATCACATCTAGTAGAGTCCAAGTCCATCCTGGATTCCTTACATTCACAGTTAGGAGTAGAAGTAGTTGAAGTTAGCAAGTTTAAGTTTAAGTTGAAGTGAAAGTTGGGAAAGACAAAACTATATTTTCATTGCACATTGTGAAGCCAAATCTTTAGAAGTGCAAACAATTGATATTTATTGAATGAATAGTGTAAGTCCACTAAGTGACTATCAGCAAATCACATAATTTCACTGAGCAAATATCCCCAGGTAAAGGGACCTTGAAGTCATTTCATGATCTTACTTTGCAAGCTTAGCATGAGAGATGACCTTATATCAAGAGAGGATTAAGTAGTTGATGTTTCATTTCGAAACATTGGGTATTTGATTGTGTATGTTGTAGTGGATCAAAACTCACATCAACATATAATACTTTGGCAACAATTTTCTAACATAACTCCCTTTACAAATGGTGTGAGCAAGTCTTTACATAGGGGCTTCAAGTACAATGAATGGCCAAGATTGATTTGAAATCGAGGACCAAGATTAATCCACATAAGCCCTAATTAGGGTTTTCATAATCATAGATACAAATATTAAATGCCTACCCATTATAATAAGCACCACCATGTGGGCCAATAGAAAAATCACGTTGATTTTCAAGGACCAATAAGAAAAATTCAAATGCATAACAACCAGATAAGGTGCACTAACACATGGACCAATGAGAAGAGAGAGCTTATAGAAGAAACCACCAACTAGTAGACCAATAAGAAAATTCAAGAGCTTCCAAAAGTCAATCAGAAAAAGGGTCATGTAAACCTATGCCACTTGATGCCAAATGGACCAATTAGAATAAGGCATTTATTAATCAACCAATGAGCAAATGTAGGGCCACATGGACTTAGACCACCTCATCACCTTGGGAATTGTGTCCCACATCCTTATTCTCTTTTTCACAATCAATGAACTTGAACACAATCTCATTAATCATCTCCATGGGGACACTTGGCATGTTCTCATTGGTTGAAGAAATGGTTGCCACCTTAACATACTCATCTAGAAATTTGATAAATACCCATTATTTGCTGATGAGAAATCATTGTTAAGCCTTCAATTGTGATAGCTCATATTCTCTATTGTTTGATCTTCAATATGCTTCATCCCTTACTCTCTTGCTCTAATTTTCTAAGTTGTTCCAAAGAATAGAATTTCAATTCAACCTTCCTTCAATACTAAATCTTTGTTGGTGTAGATGGAGGGTTTGCATACTGTAAATGCTTTAATCTTCTGAGTTGCCTTCTTGGATGTGTTGATCCTCTCCACCTCATTGTTGATAAATCCCTCTTCATTTTTCACCTTTATCTTATGCATAAATCTTTTGAACTTTTGGTTTCGTCCTTCTTGCTTTAGCATTTTCAATGGTCCTGGCTCCCTTTCTTTTGGCTACTTGCCCATCTCCTTCTCATTGTCATGTGTTGGCATATCTTTGTTTCTTTGGCTTGAGATCTTGGCCTTGGGGTGTTCTCAGCTCCCTTCTCTATACTTAACCCTGCAGAAAACATCACAATTAGGACTTTATTTGACTTAATCAAATCTGGACTAGGGTTCAATGCAGGCTGAAAGACTAAAATCAGAACCTCTGACATTTATATCAGACCTGCAAAACAGATTGATTTAGACTAACTACACCATCAGTACATTCAAAGAACTAATTTGCTCTTATTTCTAAAAGCCTGAATAATTATAGCAATTTGATTTTAGTCCATGTTTGACCAAAAGATGCAATTAAAATTTGAAAGGTCTGATATATAATTCTGAAAATGAAAATAGACCTCAATGAATGGTGCCAAAACTATGATGACAGGCTGAGATCAAGCTATCTCCCTGGGTCTAAAGTCTGCAACAAGACTTGGATTGTTGAATACCAGTCCTCTAATTCAAAACTGAGGTCTCATCATTTTGAAAAACGGTTGATATAAGACCTGCAACCACGTTAAATTTGCTGTTGAAGGGCTCTCTGAGATTCCAAAAATCAGAATTTTGATGGTGGTGGCAGTCTGAAATTGAAGCTTTGTAAATGTTAATTGATCTGAAATAAAGTCTCCTGGGCGATAGCAGCTTGAAGATGGATTATGATTGACTGATATAGACACCAGTATAACCTTAATTTGCATATGTCGGTCAAAATGATGCATCAGATCTCTGCTACTCTCAACAATCTCAGTAAATGAAACAACTTCCTTTTCAATCAGCCTCTAAAAGTTCGAAATTTCTACCTGTGCTTTGCATTTGCAATGAAAAGACCTTCAAAATGAAAGCTTACTGCCCTGCTTATATAATAAACGCCTGGATATGGGGGCAGTTATTAAAACAATTATACTTTAAATGCTTGCAAATTTTCATTAAATGGAGATTGCATTGAGTTTTGAGTCTGGGGAGTGAGCATTTAATTCATTTCCTTTCGAAAATTGAATTTCAAGATCTTGCATTGGATCGAACTGGATAATGGATATTAAATTTAAGGCTTTCATTTGTTAAGTTCGAGGCAACACTCAAGTAGCAAGGGTGTGCATCGAGTTTTGTGCCCAGATCTGCATTTAATCCATTTTGCATCTTTGCCTCGAGTTTAGTGCCCAAGATCTAGCTGTTTGGATTGAATTAGGGCCTGGGCGATTTTAAATTAAAAGCCCTATCAGGCCACACATTACATAAATTGGGTCCCAATCAATTTTACTTAAGTCTGATCTCATCTCCTATGTCACACGTTTCATTTATGGGCTGGACCCAATCAAATTTAAATTCGATCTGGTATTTAAGGCCAGATCAGGAGTTATAATGTCACACGCTGGCTTATTAGGGTCTGGCTTATTCATTAAATGCCCAGATCGAAGTAATTTAAGGCCCATATGAGCCACACATTACATGCCATAAGCCCATATTTTAAATTGCAATGCCTGACATTACCTTTAGGACAATTTAATTCAGATTTAGGTCCAAGCTATCAAAATTAGGTCCAGATCAATCAAAGAGTCCACGCGCTACTTATTGGGCCCGATTTAAGTGTGTTTAGGTCTGATTTATAACTCCAAGGCTACACGCTAGGATATAGGGCAGGGCCCAATTCAAAAATCTGAGTGTAATTCAATGTCTTTTAGCGTACATGTTACCTTTTAAAGGCCTGTAATCTTGAATTTTGAGCCCAGACTTTGAGTTTTATGGCTCATGTCCCACATTAGCGCCCTAATTAAAAAGATTTAGGTCCTAACCCAATCTAAGTCTGCACATCTCAGCTCAAGGGGGGCCATTCCTTTAAAATTTGACCTCTGTCCAATCAATGTTATACCTTTATCAGCCCAATCAGGCCCACACGCCACATTCCAAGGCCATTTGAAGCTCATCAAATTCGAATTTAGGCCTGGGCAGACTTTTAAGGCCCACAAGTTTTATCACAAGGCCTTAATTAGTGAGTTTTAGGCCTTCTCAAGCCCATACACCAACCATATGGCCCAATTTTAAGCCCAATTCTCATCAAATTATGGCCTGGTCATTAAATTTAGGCCTCCCCAAGCTTAGACGCTGGCCCTTGGGGCCCTATGAAAGCCTTATTTTACCGAATTGTAGCCTAGACAAGGCCCACATGTTCCATCAAGGGCTGCATCTGCTACTATTGAAATGATTTTGATGGACTCAAGGCCTCCAATCTGATCGATGAGGGCTATTACCTAGAGCTTTGAGCCATGTAGAATGGAATTTTAGGCCCATCTTGCTAGGACCGAACCCATGTCCCATCTTCTTTTCCTTCCATTAACCTTGAGATGAGGAGGCGCTTCCTCCATTTATAATTTGAGATGGGAAGAGGTTGTTGGCATCAAGAGATGGTAACCAATAAGCCTGCTGCCGATACATGGCAATTAAGTATTGTCATTGATTGGCAAAAGAGAAAAGAGAAAGGAGATGTTTTGTCATCTCAATCTAAGGTCCAAAGATCTAAAGAGATCTGTATGTAAAGAAGTTGGTTTGGCAACCGGTGGCAACCGGTGACACTATGCAAGGAAGAAAAGACAACATCTGCTCATCAAGAGCAACCGGTCACTAAGCAAAGAGCATCTGCAATCGAGTAAAGGATACAGCCAAGGACAGGGATACAACCGGAGTCAACAACGCAACCGAGGAAAAGGGTGCAACCGGTAAGTAAAGAAAGGAAAAGTGACAGGTCAAAGTTCTTACCTATTTACAACATGAGGATCTCAACCAATCAAGTGAAGACTTCGGTATGATACGATGAACCCGGGAAGTCATAGTCAACTATTTGTTTGAACCAACTCTTCGACCGAGATTTATTGCACTAAATCCGGATGACTTTGAGTTATCATGGTGATCGGTTCAAGGCGCGTTTAAAGGTTTTAAAGCCGAAGTCTGTGGCTTTAAAACAAGGAGTTATCTCTTGTGAAGGAATAGTGCTTGACACGCATCTATTGTTTTTCCTCTAAAGCATATAAAGCAAGAGCATGCATCGGATGTTTCCTCAGTGAACTCATACTCCACCGAGTGATGTATCCGAAAAGAATCTGTAATTAGGTAATGCTTGAGAGGCACAATTAGGGCAAGAACTCTATATATTCTTCTGCCTGTTGAGAATAGAGTTTGCCTTCATTCTGTCGAAGAAAAGAGTGAACCTGTACGCTGAAGAAGCTAGGGTAAACAGAAAATAGAAGAAGAGAGAGAAGAGTGTGCAGACAAGCACAACAGTAAAGGAGAACACACCTGCGGCAACCGGTGATGCTTCTTAGTTGAGCATAATAGAGATCTTATCAGGCTAAGCAAAGCCATTTGTAAAAGGTCAATCCCTCTATTGTTTTCTAACAACTACAATAGTTAAATCTCAGTATTTGGGTAGACTCTAACAAGTCCCTTGTATCAAATCCCTTAACCGGGTGACATCTTGTAAGGTGTTCTAAGTCCTCTAACCAAGCAGGCACTAACCGGCCTTATTGTAACAAATCTCTTAACCGAGTCGCATCTAATAGTGCATTATAATCCTCTAACAGGGAAGGCTCCTAACAAGGCGCACTTCAGAAAAGTGCAAAATTTGTGAGGTCTCCTCACACCGTGGTTTTCACCCAAATTGGGTTTCCACGTGATAAATCTGGTGTCACTGTGTGATTGATTGCCTGATGTTATTTTACGCTTGAATCTGTTTAGCTTACAGTTAAGTATACTTCATCAGAGCTATTCAAAGAAGTTTTATAGGTGCTGATTAACCCCTCCCCTCTCAGCACCGGTTGGGACTGTTAGAGGTTTCGTCCCCCTTACTTGGTACGAAGAAGAGTCTCAGCTCCATTTACTAGGAACGAAGAGGAGTCTAATCTCCATTTGCTAGGAACGAAAAAAGAGTCTAATATCAATTTGCTAGGAATGAAGAAGAGTCTCATCTCCATTTCAAACTTATGCAAATTTTACCTTTTCTTAGCTCAACATTTTATTTCAATTTCTCACTTTCAAATTTAGCCAAATTTTGCAAATTTTCAAGTTTTGCCGCTTGTCCAATTTTTCTCAATTTTCAAACTCTATCCAAGTACAACCTCTTACATCTCAGATCGCTGCCAAATTTACCCTACTACCTAAACCTACCAGCAAAAGGAGGGGGTCCCCATTTGCAATGGGGGCAATGGTGTGAAAACCACACAATAGGATCCAACTTCATGATTCACCCAAACTCAATGATTGCCATCAATATTGTCAAGAAAAGTTCTTTCCCAAATTTTAATCAAACAGATTGGTTCAAAACATTAATGCTTGGCCTCAACTATGTAAACCATGTTTGATAGTAAATTTATTGGCAAATGTAAGGTGGACATTCATTCTAGTCAAGGTCTTAGTCTGATATGTCAAACCATGTTTCATGAAGAAACTTAGACCATCATCATATTAAACTCAGACTGCCTTCTACTGAGCTGATTTTTTTCTAAACTGAATGACCTGATGAAGGATGGCGATGATCATTCCATGTCTGCACTACTTCCAGTAGTTAGTTTCTCCAAGGAAAACTATTTCTCTTTTGTCCAGAGTTTTTTATTTGTTTGTATTTTCAAGTTGTGATGTAGTTTGTTCTGGAGGTTCTTGCTGCCATAAAAATTACTTTCAGAATTACAATGTGCCTAAGACAGTTTTCCTGTGGACAGGATTTGGTTCTGATTGCTAGTCCACAATATTTTACCCATAAAGGATTTTGGTGCAGCTGGATGGTTTGTATGCATTGGTGGAAAACCGGCATCTTCAGATGATGATTTTTGCTTTATCTATAGCTAGATTTTCTGTAGTGGAATAGGTACTACTCCTTTTGGTTTTTCTAAAGACCTCTAATCGTACTGATTAACATTTGCATACATGTATCTCTAGTTAACCAATTTTGGAAGGTGTGGCTGCTTTCCTAGTGTTGTTTTTCTGGTTATGTTTAAATGAAAGAAAAAGTGCTCTGTGGATAAAGTGCAGCCATGACTGACCAAATCTTGTGAAGAAGGTGGTCCTTTTGTCAGGGTATAAGAGATCAATTTCGATCCTTTACATTCTTGTCTCCTATGTTAAAATCTCTGGTCCTACTGATATGACAATGGCTTTGGTCTAACAAGTGACTCAATGTGGATTCTTCTCAAAGCATTTGTCGACTGGAGGAATTCACAGTTTGCTAATGATTTGATAGTTTTAACTTTTAATGATGCTGTAGATAAGAATGTCTCAAGACTGATATATATTACTGTATCAACACTCGCGTTTGAGGATACAATTTTGTCAAAGACACAGCATCAGTGTCCCTGATCCTATCTTCCAGTTGAAGGGTTGACATAATACACTCCCAAAAATGTAGGTCATCTTCATGTTATAATTACTATCTCTAGCTATCAAGGTTGTGCTTAGTTTTGGTTTCCTGAGAATTATAACCTTTAAGTTTTATTCTGCACTCCACGATTCCTGCTATCAATCTGGGCTAAAGTGAAATTATCACGATAATGAAGATGGACACGCTGCCAGTGTTCATTCAACTGGGTAATGGTTTAGCCATTAATTATTACAATCTTGGTTTATAAATTTATTCTTTACCACCAAACTTATCGTAGTTTGCCTACTGGTGGTGTACAGGCTATTAGTATATTTGCATAAGACTCCCAGAAAATAAATAAACTTTCCTTCATACCAAACCCTAGACATTGGCTACCTTGCCCATGACCAGAAGCATGACGTTCTTAAGATAGCAATCATTGTATTATTTTTACCAACAATGTGACTATCGAGTATTGTCCTGAGAAAGCACCCTGTTTAGAGCAATTCAGGGGCTCTTTCCAGTGTCGAGTCAGAAGATGAAAAGTAGAAGTGAGAAAGAAATGAAAGAAGGGCTTGATGGTGCAAAATTTTAATACAATAGAACAAAAGATTTTACTCACGCAGTTCGACGATATCGAAGCAAGGCAGTTGTCCCCCTCCATGAACATCCTTATATCCTGCTTACTTTTTCTTAACCCCACCTGGCTTCTAACATTTTAAAAATCATTTTGAATAAACTCTATGTATCCATTTACATATATGCTAATAAGGAATGTACTTTTTTTATTCAAACCAGATACATCACTTCAATTTCCAAAAGCCTCTTACTCCATCTTCCTTGCATTATCTAAATCGAATCAGATTACCCGTATGTAAGCTTACCCACTGGTTTCCACAAGCACACATAAGTAAGATTCAAATCTACACCACCTTCTGTGGAAAGCTCACACATTTATTGTATGGCCACAAGAGTGGTATAAACTTTTCTCCATCTCCAACATGCTCGTCCAGATATCACTCCTTAGAAAGCAGACATGGAAGTGTTTACAGGCGCGCGGGCTTTGCTCATCTGCCTCGGTACACGAGCCTCTTAAAAAATTACCCAATAATGTAGAAGGAGCGGGCTTGTGTATATACGTCTGTTGTTTTAGAGCTTCAATTGTTACAAATAATTGTTATTAGTTGGTAATGCATTCTCAATTCAATTTAATGTCAAAGCATCAACTAAATATCATTTGGTTTACTAAATTTTCAAAAAGAAATTCAAATATAAATTAATTTATTTATAATTCTATTATAGCAATATTCTATAGTTTTATTAAGATGACATTTAAAATCAATAAGAAGCAAAAATTAAAATAGATTGACCAATTTATATTTACATTTTTTTCCATTTTCATACAATAGTCATTTTACTATTCCATTTTATACTATTTCTTTTTGACGATATATGAATGATAAAATCACTTTTTCAATAATAATAATAATTTAACAAGAGCTCTGGAAGAGTTGGAGTCCCTGCCTTTTGTAAAAAATAAATGGATTTGTTTTAGAAGATGGATTCTTACAACATAGTGTATGAACATTTGTTTTGTTTAAGAACCTCGGAGAATATGATGCATCTAGGTGTGACAGTATTGTATACACGGCGAAAATGGGCAAAAGAATATATATAATAATAAATACTCCGTTAGAACAAAAAGCACAGTAGAAGAAAAGAAAAAAATGATAGATTGATAACATGTTTTTTTAAGTATAAACAAACATTGTTTTAGTTCTCATAATATATTTCAACATTCTTGAACATTTTGCTAGATAAGTAATCCAATAGTATTTTAAGTTGTTCAATAGTTGTGCAAACAATAAATAGGAATAAGTGCATACATTCAAAACATTCTAATTTGCATATTAAAATATTCTTATCTATACAAATAAATTGTGGTTTATGTCAATGATATTCCATAGGAAAAAGCATAGGACAAATGTTGAGAGGCTAAAGTTGATTGTGCATGTGCTTTGGATGGTGTGGTGGGGAGGAATCCATTTATGTATGTTTAAATGGATATGTGGATATCTAATATATGAATATTGTCATGAGAAAATGTATGTATTCGACAAGATCAATGTCCTTATACTAGAGTTTACTTGTGACTACTATGTCCATGAAAAGTCTAGAATAAAATAGAATATGTGAAAGTAGAGCACAGTAAGGCCCCTAAATATATAAATGATGTAGTTTGCAAATAGTGAAACTTTTTAAGAAAACCTAATTGTTTAACTAGTCTATTCTTGTGTAAGATGCTTAATCTCTAGACAAGCTAGAGAACGAAGTAGTTGCCTGACTTAGAGCATTGTCCAGGTGAATAAAGGTTGGTGGATCATTTAAATTTTTTGATTACTTAAGTGAAAATAGTTGCTTTTGAAAAATTATGACAAACTCATGCATCCAAGCCATATTCCCATACAAGCTAGCAACACCCACAAATTGCTAATCATGTTATTTTAGTGGATGATCATGTACTAATTGTTAGAATAACTAAGAGGGGGGGTGAATCAGTTAGCTCAGTTATCCTATAGTCCCAAATACAAAGATGTAACACTCAAAACAATTTCAATAAATTATGCAGCTCGGTAACATAAACTATTAAACTGTCTATGCCTTTTACCGATTACCAGTTAATTAACTCACTGTGATTACCAACCAAATCAAATATGCAGTATGTAAAGTATGATAATAAAATAATCATCACAGAAACACATAACACAATGATTTAATTTGGAAACCCTGCTAAGGGAAAAACCACCTGGGACCGATAACCCAAAATAATTTTCACTCTTCTGAAGTGAGATTGGTGAAGAGCCAACCCTCTTAAAGGTTACAAACATATTGTTAGGTGTGACCTTGTTAGAGGATTTAAGACTAACAATTAACTTTCGACCAGCATTCACTATGGGGTCAATAAGAAAACAATGTACATTCCTTGAATGACATAGGGGCATAACATAAGACGGTTAAGTCCACTCGGTTAGGAGATTTTTTGTATTAATGGTTAAACTAAAATAGTAGTTGATCCTTTAGTATCGCGAGACTTTAAACCCCTCTATAGTACAGGAAAAGTTCATATGTAAGTTAAGGAATCTACATACATGTAAGAGATATAATTATAGGAGGCTCTCTCTTGCTAATAAAGGAAAAATATAAATAGAAGATTTAAGAAGTGAGCGAGCTACGCTTGATCATTATATCAATGGGAGGTAGTATTACAATATATAGTTAAATCTTAGTATATTAAGCTGACTAATCATAGTATGGTCTAGGTATATATTTAATCATCCTAAAGATAGACTTCCTAGAGAACCCTTATTAATGGTCATAATTAAGGACATTGCTTTACTCATGATTACTTAAGTATAATGGTCTAGACCTTATATTTAATAAGGTAATCAAATACTAATTACCACTGAGTCTCTAGAAAGATTGAAATCAAAGCTTCTCCACTTCTATGGACAATCTAATCCTTAAGCAATACAGCTACCAGTAAATCTCTATATTTAATATAAACACCTCAGAAATGGTATTTCAAGTTAACCTCAATATTCATTGGAATCCTTAATAGCAGTAGTCTTCCTTAGATTAGCCATTTATACTATGGATTCTTTAGTCTTTAGATGACATGGTCCCGATTAGCTATTCTAGCTTAACTTGTTTTCAGGGAATCTAAGAAAACATGGGCCTCACCCATAGCGATACTGGTGTATCTCTTGAATCATAAATATCCATCATAGTTATTTAACCAAATTGTCGAGCACTATCTTCTAATATTAGAACAGACTCTGCTTTAGCTTAACCTACATTCCTAGATAAACATGGCATTACTAAAACTCATTTAAGCCTTGGGGCATAAGGATTTAGCATAAGTTATTTAAAATCCCCAAGCGCCCTCTCGAAAGCTCTTACAAAGCACAGTGTAATCATTTCTATAAAAGGAAGGAAGTTTTTACAGAATACCATATTATCATTCCTATGATTCAAGAACAAATTAGAACAATCTAGTAGCACTTCCAGAGGAGGCCTGTACCAATAATCATTGCAAGCTATCCACAACAGCAAAGGATGGAACTCAACATGATCACATTTCTAGTAACTTCCTTAGGCTTCCATCATATCCTTGATAGTTTCAGACAAAGCCCTGATTACATTCCTCATAGTATGAAATCAACCTTTCTTCGGTATACTTTAAAACATGGAGTCCAGACTGCTCACCTTCTACACCAAAGGAAACAGAGCCATGGCCTTCAGAGGACACATCCTCCTAGAAAGATGGAACCAAATCCTCAAAACACTGCCAGACTCCATGAGAAGAGCAATTGAACATGCGATGGGTGATCAACACTTTGATAATGAATTCACCTACCAAACAAATGGGGAAATAATGGTTTGTGGAACTGGATGCTATCTTCATTCCTGCTACTCTTAAATATAAGAATAGCTAAGAATAGATAATGGTATTGTGCAAATAGTGGATTTGGTAGCCTAATACATTAGCTTACTGTTTTACTCCAGTTTAGATGGTAAATGAATGTCTTCAGCCAGTTTAAGGTGATGTTGCTGTTGAAATATGGTCTAAGGAATTGTGCTAAAGGAAATATCCTGAATTATAAACTACAAACTAAAAAATCTTAGTTTAGTGGCAATTTGTATAGCATTAAGTATATGGATAATATCGGACCTTAGTGAGATAATAGCCAGTGAAGGCTAAGATGGAAGCCTGGTCCCTATTTTCTCAAGCTTCTAACTTTTTGAGCAGTTGAGTGTATAGGTTGTTCTAGTACCAGAATTGAGCAACTAGACCCTTGATTCGAATGTTTGGTGATTGTTTTGTTCTACACCTAATTTACAAAACCCAGAAAGTTATTAAAATTCTAAGGTCAGCGGGAAACATTTTTTTAAAAAAAAATTCTGCCACAGTATCGAAAACCCACAGTGTTTTCGAAAACCCGTGATGTTTTCAGCTTCCCTGCTATCTTTCGGTCTGTCGATATTCCTGTGTGTTTTTGATATTTTATCGAAAACCCTCGTTGTTTTCGACCTTTGCCCTCCAGCTTTGTGCACTTGTCTTTTGGTGTCGAAAACTTTGTGTGTTTTCGACATAGGTCTTAACTGCGCAGGTCCGACTGGATGGTGGGTCCAGACTCTTCCTAATTGGTTGTCGCATGGCCGCATGTCAGACTTTTCTGACATGCGATCATGCGACCGCTTGCCACCTAGCCATGTGGGTCCCAATCCTGTTCAGCTGCCTAGTGGTCTACTTTTTCTTAGGTGCGCAAGTGCGATGATGTGGGGTTAGTTTCTTCAAAGCGGCAGAGAGAGGAGATCGACAGTCGGTGTGTGATCGCATGGAATATTCTTTCCCCATGCGATCATGCGCCTGCCGTTGATTTTGTTTGTTCTAAGCGTCTCTTTGGTGAAGTGGGCCCGGTGTCAGAGGGGAGGCAGGGGGCATGTTCTTATAGGATGTTGCATGGCCGCATGTCAGACTTTTCTGACATGCGATCATGCGACCGATTGCCATCTATCCGCATGGGTCCCAGTCTTCTGCAGTGTTCAGTTTCTTGGTAGTTAAGTTTTCATTCCGCGACCTGGCGACCAACGGTTATCTCCTTGTCGCTAGATTCTGGCAGTTAAGCGGCTAACATATGGTGACTTGGCTAGTGGTTAAGCTTGCCTTAATCGCGCAGTCGCGTGATGGTGGGACCAGATTTTCAAAGTTTTTTGTGAGTGGGGTCTCTTCGGTGGTGACTACGCTGGTGATTATGTGGCGGCTTATGATTGGCTGTCACATGGCCGCATGTTAGACTTTTCTGACATGCGATCATGTGACCGCTTGCCATGTGTCCTTGGGACCCAGTAGCAAGTGATGGGGCATCTTTCAGATGCTAACACTAATACATTTGGGGTGAAATTGCGACGGCAGGCAAATGTCATGCGGTTTTGGCCTTTTTTTTTCAAATATAGCCCGACACCGTCGCAATTTGCGACGACAATACATTTGGCACTGTCGCAATTGCGACGTTGTCGGGATATAAGCGCAAAATTAAAAAGGAACATTGTCATGTGTGTTTTCAACAGCGCCGTAACCCTCCGCGAAATCACATCAGGATATAAGGGCAAAAAAAATAAGAACGTTGTCATTTGTGTTTTCAACAGCGCCGTAACCCTCCGCGAAATCACATCGGGATATAAGGGCAAAAAAAACAAGAATGTTGTCATTTGTGTTTTCAACAGCGCCGTAACCCTCCACGAAATCATAGCTACAATTTCTGAGTACGTTGGGTTTATTTTTCTTTTGTCATTATTATGTAATCTGGTATTCAGCTGTTAGAGAGCTAAAATACCCAGAAATGAGGACATATCTATGTTGAATTTATTGTTAGCGGCTTTGGTTATTTAGAAGTTTAATTTTATTTGTTCATCTTTCAAGCACAAATGTTTTGTGGACCGTAACGTCTTCATTATTTCGGGTATGCAGTGAAACAGCCCTAACTTGCAATTGCGATGTTGTCGGGATATAAGGGCAAAAAAAAGAAGGAACGTTGTCATTTGTGTTTTCAACAGCACCGTAACCCTCCGCGAAATCACATCGGGATATAAGGGCAAAAAAAATAAGAACGTTGTCATTTGTGTTTTCAACAGCGCCGAGAGAGATTCCCTCCACGAAATCACAGCTACAATTTCTGAGTACGTTGGGTTTATTTTTCTTTTGTCATTATTATGTAATCTGGTATTCAGCTGTTAGAGAGCTAAAATACCCAAAAATGAGGACATATCTGTGTTGAATTTATTGTTAGCGGCTTTGGTTATTTAGAAGTTTAATTTTATTTGTTCATCTTTCAAGCACAAATGTTTTGTGGACTGTAATGTCTTCATTGTTTCGGGTATGCAATGAAACAACCCTAACTTGCGACTACCTTCACGGTACTTGTGTACATTATCATGTTGTCTTTACAATGACTGTCCTCATTCAAGTGGCAATTACACAAGGGACAGTCACTGTGAGATGTCCTCATTTGTGACAAGGACAGTCACACTTAGGACATCTCATAGTGATATTCCCTTGTGTAATTTCCACTTGAATGTATTGCTATTGAACCACATTAATGCTTTTCTTCTTCAACAAATGAGGACAGTCACTGTAAAGACAACATGATAATGTACACAATTACCAAAAAATGATCTTGTTAATTGATGTAACACTTTATCTTGCTCACTCCCTATCCTTCACTAGGGTCTCTTTAGGCCAATGTTTTGACTTGATAGGGTACTTAACTATCCCTACACTCTTTAGGTATCTCTACCCAAGATCCCACTCCTTCAACTAGTGCACACCAACAAGAAATACAACGAACTCTGCTCAATACCAATCTAGCTACTAGGACACTCCTAGTCTTGTCTTCACAAATTGAAACACATTCAACTAGAACTTTACTCCATGGAGAGGCTGGCCACTAGGACCTCTATTGGTTTCAATATTACTCCTTCACCTATACTTTTCATCAGTACTTCAATCCGGTTCATCAAACCATGCCAATTGCACCCAAAAATAGGCTGCTAGCAATTAGGCCTTTGTCAAGCCTTTTTGTTTATATTAAGCCACCTAAAGGGCTTAGGATTCAGATGCCCTTTATTGAGAACTCCAAGATATCTAAGGTCTTCTCCTCCTAGATTTTTTGTACACCAACTGCTACAGCCATGCCTGAAAACAAGTATTTTGACACAACTTGGACAGTCTGACTAAGAGTTTGTTTTCTTAGCAACCAAAGAAACTCACCCAATCTTCTAATTTGACTTTGGGCTTCTTTAGATGTGTGTCTACCTCTCCATGAGATTTTAGTTGAAGCAACCAATGCATTCAACTTGTTGTAATCTTCTTGTAATGATTTGTCATCCCTAACTGTGCTCAACTGACTCACCTAGGACATCATTGCAAACATAGAAAATGAGCTTCCCAGGGCCCCTCCTTCCAAACATATAGTACACGGAGTCTCCTCACCCATTCCAAGAGCCCGTACAAAATTGACAATGGAATGATGAGCTAAGACTCCATTTGTTCAACCTGCCTGGTTCAAACCAATGATAGGGTACTTAACAAAAGAATTAACAAACTAGTTGGAATGCTTCAAAACTCAAAAAAAACACAACACGGAATAAAAAAACAACTTGTACTAACTTTTCCAATAGACACTGCGAGCTATCTAATCCATTAATCAACTGAAAACAAAGAAACAAAAAAACTCAAGAATTCACTAAAACCGTGTTACTCTACAAATCTTCTTAATTCCAAATGTTTTTCCCCCCAACCTTTTGCACAGATCGATGGAGGCCTCTTATAGTTGATCTGATGCCTAATTCAATGGTTTCATATAGTTACATAACCATCTTACTCGAAAATGCTCCCTTGCACAAATGTTGTCAATGTTGTGAATGACAACATTGACAACTTGTTACAACCTTTGGGATTTTGGTTCAAAACTTATTGTTCAAACACCATAAGACCCTAACCATGACTTAGTTAGGCTATTTAGACCTCACATAGGCCACTTCTACACTTCTTTGCCCAATTTGACCCCTAAATGCTTCATTCCCACTTTTGCCACAATATTGGTAACTTGGGTACAAATTGGCACTTGCCTTCACAAAGGTCACACATGAGGACATCTCACAGTGATCGATTTTCCCTTGTGTAATTGCCACTTGAATGTATTGCTATTGAACCACATTAATGCTTTTCTTCTTCAACAAATGAGGACAGTCACTCTAAAGACAACATGATAATGTACACTCACTGTAAGGACAGTCACAAATGAGGACATCTCACAGTGACTGTCCCTTGTGTAATTGTCGCTTGAATGTATTGCTATTGAACCACATTAATGCTTTTCTTCTTCAACAAATGAGGACAGTCACTCTAAAGACAACATGATAATGTACACTCACTGTAAGGATAGTCACAAATGAGGACATCTCACAGTGACTGTCCCTTGTGTAATTGCTGCTTGAATTACACAAGGGACAGTCATTGTGAGATGTCCTCATTTGTGACAAGGACAGTCACACATGAGGACATCTCACAGTGATTGTCCCTTGTGTAATTGCCACTTGAATGTATTGCTATTGAACCACATTAATGCTTTTCTTCCTCAACAAATGAGGACAGTCACTCTAAAGACAACATGATAATGTACACTCACTGTAAGGACAGTCACAAATGAGGACATCTCACAGTGACTGTCCCTTGTTTAATTTCCGCTTGAATTACATAAGGGACAGTCATTGTGAGATGTCCTCATTTGTGACAAGGATAGTCACACATGAGGACATCTCACAGTGATTGTCCCTTGTGTAATTGTCACTTGAATGTATTGCTATTGAACCACATTAATGCTTTTCTTCTTCAACAAATGAGGACAGTCACTCTAAAGACAACATGATAATGTACACTCATTGTAAGGACAGTCACAAATGAGGACATCTCACAGTGACTGTCCCTTGTGTAATTGCCGCTTGAATTACACAAGGGACAGTCATTGTGAGATGTCCTCATTTGTGACAAGGACAGTCACACATGAGGACATCTCACAGTGATTATCTGTAATGTCCCCTTTTTGGCTAACTTGGAAAACAGGAACAATTACTCCACTTCTCAGACTTACTCTATCAGATACTTACAATTAAACTAAGTAATGGAGGTTACTTAAGATATAAACCGCTATTTCAGATTCAATCACAATATGTGTGCAAGATGATATTGATACCAATATGTTTAATAGCACTGTCGGATATAATGATATGAAATATGCTATGAATATGATGTTTCCTATCACTTATAGTGATAGTATAATGATGGTATGTATGATATAAACAATATCGATATACAATCAATAAGTATTGCTTACAGCAATGTATTTGCTGTGTCTGATATGATGATGTAATTATGCAAATGTGTAATATCGCTATGAGTGATATGTTGCTATTTCAGATTCTGAATTATATGCTTGCAACTTCAAATATTGATGCTGTTTCTGACTATCCTTTCTATCTATGCAATCATGGTGTTGTCTCTGATCTGCAATGATAAACTTGAAACCAAACTGCCAAAGGCAGATGCTCTATTGAGTATATTCAAATATGGATAAGTAAATAAAGTTCTAATGATGCCTTGAGTGACTGACAAGAATGCATTCTTATATTGTCTTTAACAAATGAAGAGATGCTATGAATGAGACGTGTCTTGTTTCTTCCTCCATGTCCCTTTGTTAATCACACCTTTCCATAATCCGACAGTTCACATAATATTATTTCATTATTTTCTGATCATAGATAACTCCCAGATTGACTCAATATCAAATCTTTTTATGAAGGTAATCTTCCCTAATTGGTAGTGCAACCAGTAGTTAACATCCATTGTGTTTGTATTAGTTTGGTCTAACTATCATTAGTATTTAGTCAATCGATATTAACTCTTGCCTTATCCCATATTGTTATGATGATATCCAATCTTTCTAATCTGATATAAGTCGATATCATTTTCTGATAATTGTCCATTTATTGGTTGATTGCTGGTAATGGAGTTTGATCTTCAAATTGACTCCCATTCCTGTTAATACTTAAGGATACATTGTACTTATTATCCATGACTGATGCCTCATTCATCAATAGCTTGTGATATAATCACTGATGCTTTTGTGTTTCTACAAGATGTGGTTTATCTCAGACAATCGATAATCTTTCAATCCTTTAGTCGATATCCTCCTATGTGGTGTCTATTGATATAGATAGTAGAATTCAATCTAGTTTATGTTATTGTCATGATAACATAGGAAGTGATGGTGCATATTTGCTAGCGGGTCTTCATGTTTGATATTGCTTTATCGGATATGTCATTGTCTAAACTTGTGCAATTAATGATTATTTATAATATATGAATGGTTATCCTTCTTGCTTATCAATACATCTTCTGAAACACATAGCGACCTATCCCTTATTCATATCATGTTGATCTTGACTTCATAGTATTTGGTTCATTAATCATCCTCTCATGGTATCGATGTGTAATGACTAGTGATTGTTGTATCACTTCTTCATTCCTCATCGTGATAGATAATGCAGATGTTTAATGTAGATGTATATCGATTACAGATATTCGATATTGCTTTAAACGTTATTATTATTATTATTATTAATGTTATTGTTATTATTAAATATTATAATTAATGATGTTAGTAATATTAATAATATTATAATAAATATTATTATAGTGATAACATATTGTTTTATATTGAGAGGTTTATTAATATTATTTATATATTAAAATTATTATATCAATAATTGATTTAATATTATTACTTAATATATTATTATAATATAATATATATAATTTATTAATAATTATTTATTATTAATTTATATTATAATTATAATCATAATTATATTATTTATTAATATTTTAATATTATTTAATTAACATATTACTTATTATGCTAACTATATATTATTATTATCTTTTGATAATAATTATATATTATTGTTATATACCGTTAATAATAGATTATTATATATCATCTAATCATTTTATTATTATACTAAGTTCAATATGTCACGGCTCATGACATTGTCCCTTGTGTAATTGCCACTTGAATGTATTGCTATTGAACCACATTAATGCTTTTCTTCTTCAACAAATGAGGATAGTCACTCTAAAGACAACATGATAATGTACACTCATTGTAAGGACAGTCACAAATGAGGACATCTCACAGTGACTGTCCCTTGTGTAATTGCCACTTGAATTACACAAGGGACAATCATTGTGAGATGTCCTCATTTGTGACAAGGACAGTCACACATGAGGACATCTCACAGTGATTGTCCCTTGTGTAATTGCCACTTGAATGTATTGCTATTGAACCACATTAATGCTTTTCTTCTTCAACAAATGAGGACAGTCACTCTAAAGACACCATGATAATGTACACTCACTGTAAGGACAGTCACAAATGAGGACATCTCATAGTGACTGTCCCTTGTGTAATTGCCACTTGAATGTATTGCTATTCAGCCACATTAATGCTTTTCTTCTTCAACAAATGAGGATAGTCACTCTAAGGACAACATGATAATGTACACTCACTATAAGTGTACATTATCATGTTGTATTACAAATGGACCTTATGTTGGTCGGGATATAAGTGCAAAAAAAAAAAGGAACGTTGTCATTTGTGTTTTCAACAGCGCCGAGAGAGATTCCCTCCGCGAAATCAAGCGGGTTATCATTTGTGTTTTGAACAAAGCGGGTTGTCATTTGTGTTTTGAACAGCACCGAGAGAGATTCCCTCCGCGAAATCAAGCGGGTTGTCATTTGTGTTTTCAACAGCGCCGAGAGAGATTCCCTCCGCAAAATCACAGCTACAATTTCTGAGTACGTTGGGTTTATTTTTCTTTTGTCATTATTATTTAATCTAGTATTCAGATGTTAGAGAGCTAAAATACCCAGAAATGAGGACATATCTGTGTTGAATTTATTGTTAGCGGCTTTGGTTATTTAGAATGCTTCCCCACAATACTTAATTACACAAGGGATAGTCACTGTGAGATGTCCTCATTTGTGACAAGGACAGTCACACATGAGGACATCTCACAGTGACTGTCCCTTGTGTAATTGCCACTTGAATGTATTGCTATTCAACCACATTTATGGGCCCGTTTGGACCACGACACACAGTAGCATCTACAGAGAAGAATATCCCAGGTGTAACAAGTTGTAAGAATATACCAACAGTTCTAAGAAGTTCCCTAGCACGTAGTAGCATCTACAGAGAAGAATATACAACATGAGGGCAGCCACTGTAAAGACAACATGATAATGTACACTCATTGTATGTGTACATTATCATGTTGTCTTTACAGTGACTGACCTCATTCAAGTGGCAATTACACAAGGGACAGTCACTGTGAGATGTCCTCATTTGTGACAAGGACAGTCACACATGAGGATATCTCACAGTGACTGTCCCTTGTGTAAGCCACTTGAATGAAATATCCCAGGTGTAACAAGTTGTAAGAATATACCAACAGTTGTAAGAAGTTCCCTAGCACATAGTAGCATCTTCTAATTGTCTATACCACTTCACAAGGTATTGTTTGCACACATTGTTTTTGGTTCTTTTGATGACCCTTGTTTTGAAATTGCTATTAGGCCTTGTAGCTTATATGTTTTGATTGCTGGAGAGCTTCTAAAGCTAAGCAAGAAGACCATTGCACGAGTTATAGTCGCGCGCTCAGGTTTGAAAATTGTATATTTTTTAATCTAATGTATATTTTAACTAGACTTTTAGCTTATTTTTGCTGTATATTTTAATCTAAAGGGAATCATGGATGTGAACTTGAAAGAATTTTGTACTTAGTTCTTATGGAGAGAATAGTAGTAGTTTACGGTCTAATATCAAATAGAGTTTTCCAATTACAGAAAGTTAATGAATTCTAATAGCTTATATGTTTTGATTGCTGGAGAGCTTCTAGAGCTAAGCAAGAAGACCATTGCACGAGTTATAGCCGCGCGCTCAGGTTTGAAAATTGTATATATTTTAATCTAATGTATATTTTAATCCTTTTGCCATGTCATGTAATATGTCTTGCCTTGTAGCTTATATGTTTTGAAATTGCTGTTAGGCCTTGTAGCTTATATGTTTTGATTGCTAGAGAGCTTCTAGAGCTAAGCAAGAAGACCATTGCACTAGTCATAGCCGCGCGCTCAGGCATGAAAATTGTATATTTTTTAATCTAATGTATATTTTAACTGGACTTTTAAAATATTAAAGGATTTAACTAAGTCTAAGAAGATTTGTGTACTTTTGACAATTTTGCTTAGTCACTGAAAGTTGTAGACCGAAGTTTTCATAGCCCAATTTTTGCTTCCTGCGAAGAACGATCATGTCAGATAATATAAGTGAAGAACAAAATAGGGAGACAATCGCTAGATTGTGGTCTAACTTGAAAAGAAAAGGTGATGGAAAATGTTATTGTCCCTGCAAAATTTGTAAGGGCTTAAACCGTAGAAGATTGCTAATCAAAACAGTTAAGAGACATTGTAGGGAGAATGGTCACATTGAAGGGGGGCATGACCATCATCCACTGGTAAGTTGTTCATTATATCATTTTAACAATTTATATACATATGAAATCACTTGATGATGAGTTGAAGATCATGGTTTATTTATGTTAATCAATTTTATATAGGTTGATCTCCCCAGGGAAGTACATGATATGGAGGAACATGGGGGTACGAATATCCAAGGTGAAGATAATGATCCCATGGAAGATGACGATCATGCGCCAGAAAACACAATTGAAGATGATGGTATAAATACATTGATCCATGACACATTTAGTCCAAGCGGATCTGATCATGATGATGATGATAGCCTTGATGTACCTCTACTTGAGAAGGCATACGAGCCCCTATACAAAGACTCCCAAACAACTCTTCTCTCTGTTGTATTGTTGTTGTTGAACTTGAAGGTTATGAATGGTTTATCCAACATAACAATGTCACGTATGTTAAGGTATGTCATATATGTCTTTATAGTTAACAAAGGGTGAATAATGTACCACTAATATTGTTTATATTAACAACTTATATTTTTTGCTGTAGATTGATAGGCGAATTTTTGTTACCACCATCAAATATTCTACCTCGCTCATATCGAGAATTATCTGCTATTATGAAAGATATTGGAATGGAGTATCAAGCAATACATGCTTGTCCCAATGATCATATTATATATTATAAAGAACATGAATTTGCAACACAATGCCCTGTATGTCATACGAGTAGATATCGAACAGATCGAATAACAAAAAAGGTGCCTCACAAGGTTCTTCGTTACATCCCCATTATTCCACGGATGCGACAATTATTCAGGTGTACTAGCTTGGCACAATTTATGGATTACCATGCACGCAATAGAAGTCGAGATGACATTATTTGAATCCCTGCGGATGGTTCGGCATTTATGCACATAGAGGAAAAGTGGCAACACTTCAAAGAAGAACCTCGTAATCTCAGGCTTTCATTGGCAGCGGATGGTGTCAATCCATTTGGAGAGAGGAGATCTGTTTGCTCGGTGTGGCCTGTTTTTGTTATCAACAATAACATTCCTCCGTGGATGTCAATAAAGAGGGAGCACATTATGTTGGCAATGATTGTTCCAGGTATTTTATCATTTGATAGTTATTAATTTACATGTACTTACAAATCTTACAGTAAAATGGTCACAATAATTATGTAATGTTACTGTTCATTCAAGTAGGTAAATATCAAGTTAAAGATATGAATGTATATATTGAGCCTCTTATTGACGAGTTGGTGGAGTTATGGAACGGTGTCACTATGTATGACGTGTCTAGACCAATAGGACAAAGACAATTTCAATTCCATGCAATACTTGTATGGACAATACATGATGCCCCAGGGCTAACACATTTTTGTGGTATGTTATAATGAATTCAAGTTGCGCATGATAATTCTAATTATAAAAATCAACATATTTAATAATCCAATTATATCATTATCTTGTAGGTCTTCAAACAAAGGGAAAATTTGCATGTCCAGTTTGTGGTCCAAAGATGAAATCTCGTCATTCAAAAAGTTTAGGAAAGCATGTGTTTGATGAGTACAGACACTTCCTCCACAGGAATCATAAGTATCGAAGTATGGAAAAACATCTTTTCAATGGGAAAGAAGAGACTACATCAAAGCCACGAAGAATGACACCTCGCCTATGGAAGTTGGAATATAATAGAATTAATCGTCGAGGTAATGTCGTTCCACTTAATGGTTTATGTTTGTAATTTATATATTTCTATTGTGATTTTTGTTTACTAATTATGTAATTGATGATCGTGAAGGTCGTCAAGGCACTACTGACAACCTTCCAAAGGGACTAAAAAGCTATCCCAGACAATTTAGTAGGTTGCCCTACTACGAGGACCTACAAATTGTGCATTTGTTTGATCTTATGCATGTTGGAAAGAATATAACAGAGACATTGTGGAAAATACTGGATGGAAGGCGTGACAAAGAAAAAATTGTCAAAATTTGTAATGACATTCATGAATCCAATCATGCACTGAAGAATTTCATTCACTCAAATAGCAATAGAGATCAGATTAATATAAGTGCCCTTCCTTGGTTATTAACGGAGCAGCAAAGTGATGCCATAAAAGAAGTCATACGAAAAATTCGATTTCCCACAGGATTTGCTGGGAACATAAGCAATCTCATATCAAAGAAAAGTGAATTTGGGCCAGGGCTCAAAACGCATGATTGGCATACTTTCATCAAGGTAAGTTATGTTCTTCTGTATTTACAATATATTCATAAACTACGTGTACTATTCATTATGTTATGTTAGAAAATAATGAAATGATTGGTTTATAATTACTGCAGTACGTGCTACCTCTATCTCTCCCAGAGCACTTCAACAATAACATCAAACAAGTGATATATGATCTTGGAAAATACATGAGGTAAGCAGTAATATCTGTTCAATTTGTTGTATATATTTATTATATTCGCGATTTGTTTTTCTTGCTATGTAATCTATTGTATATTATTTTGTAAAGTCTCGTATTTATATATTTTTTGTGACTTGAATCTCTTAATGTAGGTGGTTGTCATCTAAAGAAATCCATAAAAAAGATATAAACTATTGGAAGAGAAGAATTCCTCATTTATTGTGTGAAATGCAAAAGTGTCTACCTCCAACTTTTTTCAATGCACAAGAACACTACCTCATACACCAAGTTGAGGAGATTGAATTGTGTGGACCTGCACACACTAGGTCAATGTGGATGGTTGAGAGGCACTTGAAATCTTTGAAGGCTTTGGTTCGACAAAGAGCACATCCTAAGGGTTCTATGGTAGAGGGATACATGGTATACCAGACTATGGTGTACATTACTGAATATCTTCCTAAGTTTGCTTCAAATATCCATGTAGATCGCATTTGGGATCTCGACCCTTTTAAAAAATTCAAAGGGGAGTACTTGATGGGGAAAGGTAGATTGAGGAAAGTGACTGGTAATAAATTATAAGATGTTATTGTAATAAATTATTTCTTAATCTTCAAAATAAATCGGTTGTAAGTCGTCTATTTTTTTTTTGTACAGTTGCTCGAGAGTGGGATGCACTACATTTGTATATTGCAAACAATCTTGATTGGATGACGGTATGGATTGAACGATGTCAACATTCTGGTCACACATTAACATGGGAAGGTGTATCTTCATTGGTTAAAGAAGCTCATCGTAATGGAGATTCTAATGTTACGCAAAGGGAAATAGATTTAGCATATGGTTTAAGAGATTTCCAGGTACGTACAAAATTATTAATCACCCGTATGTTTATCAACTCACGATATAATAATTTTGACATGTTTCACATATTATTGCAGGTTAAACACCACAAGGGTATGTTCTGTAATGGTCAAAAATTTTGCGTCAAAGTGTTGGATGACACGAAGAAAATTTGTGATTCTGGAATAACTGCAGTCTTTCAAGTGACTAATATTTCATCTAGAAATGACTTAGATCCTCAAGAGTCTAAAAATCAATACTATGGCATTTTGGATGATATACTTGAGTGTGACTTTAGTTCCTTCAAATTAGTACTCTTCGTTGTCAAATGGTACAGGCTACGACTTAATCCAAATGATCCTAATAGAACTGTTATTGAACATGATAATGGATTTACAATAGTTAATACAAGGTCGTTTGAGCCAGTTGGGGATGAGCCCTATGTTCTTCCAAGCCAATGTGAGCAGGTATTTTACTCAGAGGTTTCACATAAACCGGGTTGGTCATTTGTTGTTAGACATGAACCGAGAGGAAGGCCGATAAAGTATAATGCGATGGAAGAAGAAGATACCGAAGAAGTAGAAGATGATGTAGATGATGATCACGATCGACAATTATTGGATGATGTTCCTGAGACAAATTTTCATGAAGAAGAAGAAGATGATGATGACGATGATGCTGCTACTGATGATGATGATGAAGATGATGTTGATGTTGATGATGATGATGATGTTGATGATGACGACAACGACGACGACGACGATGATGATGATGACGATGACGAGGATGATGATGATGATGATGATGATGATGATGATGATGATGATGATGATGATGATGATGATGATGATGATGATGATGATGAGGATGATGATGAAATTTAAAGGTATGCCATCAATCCTTAATGTATTTAATATTCATTTCTTGATAGAAATATATTTGTCTTAAATGGTTACATAGTTTATTCATTATCTATTTAAAAGCTACAAGTTTCAACTACAAATAGAATACTGCTAATCTAAATTAACTATTAATCTAAATTAATTAAATAAAACTATTTAAAACACATATTAATGTGAGCCTGATTTAAGTGTTATAATGTGTACGTTTTAATGTTTTTAATTTTTATGTGATGCTTATGATGGATGTGATTATGATTATGATGTGATTATGCTCACGATAATTGAATTACATTTGCAGGAAATTGAACCCCTTTCAAGAGCATCCCGCACAGTCTCATGGATCAACAGGTATAAGTCAATACACCTTATAGAAAGTCTATTTAATACACTTATCAATAGTAAGATTGATGTCTTCTAAGATCTCTCCCATTTGCATGTACCAGCAAATAGGTATTTGTCAGAAGTGTCTTCCTCGAGTGAGGGAAATATAGGAATAGAAGAGGAAAGTGAGACATGCAGTTTATCTAGAATAGGGAGATTAACTAGAGGTCAAAGGACTAGAAGGAAATTCAATAAACACATGAAATTTTTCCTTGCTCAAGGGGGGTCATGTTCTTATGATGATGAGACGAAAGGCGACATCGAGGTGCCCTTGAGGTACCAACATCTACAGAAACATTGGGTACCCAAGGAACTTCCTCCAATAAACACTGATTTTTGTGTTAATGAGAGGATATATCGCATAGCACCATCATCATTACATGGTTTGGGCCTATTTTCTATGGATGGCATAAAGGTGTCTTACAAAAAAGTTTCTGAATTGATGGAGTATGTTGGACCATGTTACGATTACAAAAGTTGGATGCATATTGTTCAATATAAAAAAAGTATGCGTAGGTATGCACTCTCGGCAAATTATATACAACAGCAAGACAATAATCAAAGTAAAAGTGTGGCTATATACATTGATGGAAGGCCAAAAGCAACAGGGAATATTGTGGGTTTTATAAATAGTACACAACCTGGGTCAACTATAAAGCAACCCAATTGCATATTTGAGGCGCGCGAGGGAAATCGTGTATTCATCTGTGCGATAAAATCAATACGTGCAGGGGAAGAGCTGCTTATTGATTACAATTTGAACCGCATAGATACAAACGAGGCTACTATCATGGGGGTGGTACATACTATTAAACCAACTTCTAATCAATGACTCCAACATACCATTTAGTTATTAAATTTTTGGCTAACATTTTTATACTTGATCTTTGACACAGGGGCACAATATGGAGCAACCGCCCGAAGGTGATGGTGACGATATTCCTAGCTCATCTACACATGAGCAGGTAAAACTCATTGTAATTGTGCAAACTAGATAGAAGCAAAATGTTATTTTTTTTAATGTTATTTTCTTCATTGTTTTGGAGTAATTTTGATAATACTAATACTATTGTTGTCATAGAGGGCGGGTGGTCGGAGAGAGGGAAAGCAACCTGCAGTCCCTCAGGAGTCCCCCCTTGTGGACCCTTTTTTTATTGATTTAGCAGAGACTGATGACCCGATCGGTTCCATTAAAAAGCTGCTAAAGAAAATTGGGAAAGAACTTCTACGTTTGGTATCCATACATCCTCATACTCAGGAAATAAAAGACAGGGCAGCTGAGTTGTTGCGCACTTCTGAAAACTTTAAAGTAAGTATTAATGAAATTTTTAATTATTACAAGAGTTCAATAATGGTTTTTATGTTATGCTCTTTTATGACATTAATTAAAATATGGATGCATTGTCTTTACAGAGTTATTTGCGTAATTTTGAACCCCATTCCCATGATGAGGCCGGTATTGCAAGTGGTTCAGGTAGATCACATGTTCCATTCCCCACTTGTGTTTTCCACTGAATATATATAGGAATGATCATAATCATTGACAATACATGCTCGAACAATCTTTTTTTTTAATGCTCTAACAATCTTGTCCATGCTAGTCCACGCGTTCTATATTTATGCATGCTCTAACAATTTTATTCTTCAGCTCCTTTCCATGATGATATGACAATGCCGCCTCCATCCAGGACAGCCACAAATGTCTTGCCGACTGCCATGTCAACAACACACAGCCTAAATGCACCAACTGTTGCACCATCTACTGGTACACAAATCCCTCTTTTTCTCTCTTTTGTTATGTGTTTAAGTGTTATGTGTTTACGATGTAGATCCCTTGATTGTGTTTGTGCCATGGGTGCTCTGCACCAATTTATTTCCCTTGAAGTATTATTTCTTGGAGGCATTTGATAATGGTTTTCATTTTTTGCAATAGGAGATGCAACAAGTCCCGATGCAACATCATTTCCTGGATGTTCCCGTGTTCCTAGTACGGGAACGGTGAAGGATTGCGTATTGATCATCAGCGACGATGAAGGCATTCCCTTAAAAGTATCCAAACTTCCAGGTACTTTAAATTTATTATTATTCTATAGTGATATAATAGTAATTTAGTTTTTGATCACTCTTCATCGACTAATGATCCCATGATTATTTTGTAGGGAATGATATTTTTTGGTGAAAACTTGGTGACGAGTGTTTGTGGATATTCGGGCCCACCATACGTACATGGTGGAACATCATATCCTAACTAAAACCCCAAACCACTATTTTGATTTCATATCATTGCTAGAATAGTTTTCCTTTTCATCAATTTCTTGAACTATATTAAAGGTAGCTTCTCTTCATTTATGAGTCTAACATGTTTTTTTTTACTTAAAAGGTGGAATAACCAAGATAAAAAGTTGAAGGATGATCTTGTACATAGTATGACCCAGCTTTTTGGACCTCGTGCATTCGAGAGAAACAAGCTCCTTGAAAGAGCTGGTTTATGTTTGAAGTATATTAGGGACCAGTACAGGAAATATTTAGAGGTTAACCCAAGGCACGAGCGTCCGCCCTGTGTTCTTGAGACTGAGTGGCAGGGTTTGATTTTGGATGGAAAGTATAAAGTCGACATGAAAAAAGGAATTACGCCAGTAGAGAGTAGAGCAAGGTATGTGATACTTTTGAGAATGTAATTATGTACTAATTAACCTCTAAATTTTTCCTGTACTGGTCTCTAACATATTTCAAACTTTTCATAGATTGCCTGACACATCAAAGGCAACAAAGGCAAGATTAGAAAAGCACGGGACACACAAGCTCGGCTCTGGTGGTTTTTCCAAACTTCAAGCACGAGTTGTAAGTATTAGTAAATGAAAACTTGTATCAATTTTTTTATATATTGCAAGGAAATTTTTTTTGATCAAACAATGCAAGTAAAATTCACCATACCAAGAAAAAATGTAGGGGTCAGAGTTCAATAGATGCCTCACAGAAGAGGACAAGAGAATTGGCTTCCAACAAGGCTATAGAGCCGTGGCTGAACGGCTACGAGCTGAAATCAGTGTGCAAGGTTCAAATAATGATGCATCTGAGCCACAGGTAAATAAGCTAAATGAAATTTATTTCAAATTGAATACTTTACCAATTAGTCTATTTGATGTTAAGTTCTAATATAAAGTGAGTATATCTATTTTAAGAAAGCAATGATAACAATGTGTAGGATATTGGAATGCAGCCTGACAATCTTTCTACACAATCTATGCATAATGAAGGTTCGCATGATGTGCATCCTAGTGGTGGAGGTATACATTTGCTATTAAATTTTTTATATGTAATTACAATTGGTGTTTGGATTAATGTAACATTTTGTATAGCAACTGTAGAGGATCGAGGGGTCGGTGCTCATGAGCATGTTGAGGTTGAGTCTAGACAAAATGATGTGGCCAGATCAGGTAATTAAAGAGCGCCACAGTTATGTTCTTTAAAATAATTAAATACTTGTAACAATTATAATTAAATATTTTAAATTTAACTCTTTTATTTGTTATTGTAGAGGACCCCCCTTTGCAGCAGCATAGGAATTTGAGATCATCAAGAATAGAGAACAAAACAACTGATGAGGGGGGTATTGATGATAACACTGATGCTCCTCTTAGAGCTTACATAGAAAAAAAAATTAGAAAGAGAAAAAAGAAATGATTATCATCTAAATACCTTAATTGATAATGACTGAATTTTATGTCTCAATGAATTTAATTATGTGCTAATGAATGTTCATGAATTATGTGTTTATTTTCATATTGATGAATGTTGCGTGTTAATGAATCTAATGTGTTAATGAATGTTATCATGTGATATTGATTGAATGTTACATTTTATTAATAATTGAAAGAATGAATGAATGTTAGATGTTAACGGGGAATGTAGAGTGATGTTAGGGGGAGGGGGGTGGGGCCAAATGAGCTTCCACCTTCACGTGGTTGGCCCTGTTTAGTAGAGAATATTAAACTATATTCTCGAAACAAAGTGAAGCTCAATAAGATACTAAATGAGTCAAAATGGTTATCAAGGTCCTCTATCCATAAGATACTTGTAGTCAAAATGGTTATTAATAAGATACTTGTAGTCAAAATGGTTATCTAGGTCCTCTATCCATTCCATAAGTTCTTCACCATTCAAACTTCCTCCATAACAAGGAATGTGCTCTAGGTTAGTCATGAAGCCTAGCATGGACTCTCTGTCAGATAGAGCCACTATTTCAGAGCCTTTTCTGTGCATTTCCTTCAAGCACTGTACAGTGTACGGATGTGAAAGGGAGGGCAGACCAGTGTGGAAGTTAGAGTATTTATATCTTATGCTTTGAGAGTTTATTTGGTAGATTCAAGACACCTTATATCAAAGTTATTCCTTTTTCTTATCTGTTGTTCTGTCAAACCCTCATTTTTTGGGTTATTGCATTCAAATGGCCTTAACTTGCAAATAAACCATAGGATATCCTCTGTTCTTTGTAAAATGCAAGTTAAGGGGGTTTATTTTCATATTTTAAAAGCTTTGGAACAGGATACTAAGCCAGAGAATTTCAAGAGCAAGCCCTAGGTCAAGAATCTCAATGTTCTTGACTAGGAGTTGATGGATTATGCAAGATCAGAGGGTAGCGGCAAGTAAAGGACCTCAAACCTTGTTGAATCTAGATCTTTAGAGCATGGTGGACATCTTCAAACTCTGATCTTGGTTTCATGCACCCATTTTCAATGCCTTGTTTTGGAACCCACACCCAAAGACATGCATTAGGTCTGCGGACTCAATAAGGACATTGATATGCTGGAGTGGAGTCAGGGTCTTGGAGTTGGAGGATTGTTAGAACATCAAAAAGGGTACTCAAAAAACATATAAGTTCATAAGGTCCTTTGTCAAATTGAAGAGTTATTACTGCAGAATAGGTTTTGGAGACCTACTAGAGTCACTAGGTCTATTTGGACCCGTTTGGACCACGACACACAGTAGCATCTCCAGAGAAGAAGTTTGGTATGCAATGGTCTTGAAACCTCCTGAGAAATTCTTGGTATGCATTTGTGTGGTGCAAAAGCTTCGTTGAAAGAGAAAAAGAAGAAAAGAATAGAAATGATTTTTTTTCTTTTTATGTCATATACTGTAACCAGCTACTTATAACTTGCAAAAATTATTATAACCATTTGAAATTGAAACTTAGTTTAATGTGAAACTGAGAACTGCTTTATTAGAGCTTTCTGTGATTTAGATTCAGACATCAAGAACATTGTTTGCCTAATATTGTGATTAATGTTTATTTATTAATATCTCATACTGACAAACAATTGATAATTGTAGGGAAAACATCATTGGGGGTCTTTGAGGATCCACCAGAAGCCAAGGAGAAAATATATTCAAATGCTAAAGATGGTGTAACAGTCCTTACAGCTGTTGAACCTTGCTGTGTAGATCATCTCCGATTCTCCAAGTTCAACAGTACTGTGGTATTCCTTTGGATACTTCTAATGGTAAATTTTAGACATCAAGTTCTTTTCGTATGAAACTACTACATTTGTAATTTGTAGTTTTAAAATTTTAGTTTATAAATGTTCATCAGCTTTAGTTCGTATGCTGCCATTTCAAGTATGATTAATGAAGTTACCTTTATCATAGGATGAAAGTGAGCAGTCAGCATACTGGTACGGAGCTGGCAGCATTGATACGGTGACTAGGGCATCGTTTAATGGTGGTATTGTGTTTTCCCGTATTTAGGGCATCGGCCTTTTGAAGCATTGCCTTCATCTTTCTTAAGTCTGAGTTTTAAGTTTGTTTATCTCTCTCGGCACTGTTGAAAATACAAATGACAACGTTCTTGTTTGTTTTGCCCTTATATCCCGATGTGATTTCGCGGAGGGTTACGGCGCTGTTGAAAACACAAATGAAAACACAAATCCCTTGTGTAATTGCCACTTGAAGGAGGACAGTCATTGTAAAGACAACATGATAATGTACACTTACAGTGAGTGTACATTATCATGTTGTCTTTAGAGTGACTATCCTCATTTGTTGAAGAAGAAAAGCATTAATGTGGCTAAATAGCAATACATTCAAGTGGCAATCACACAAGGGACAGTCACTGTGAGATGTCCTCATTTGTGACTGTCCTTACAGTGAGTGTACATTATCATGTTGTCTTTAGAGTGACTGTCCTCATTTGTTGAAGAAGAAAAGCATTAATGTGGTTCAATAGCAATACATTCAAGTGGCAATTACACAAGGGACAATCGATCACTGTGAGATGTCCTCATGTGTGACTATCCTTGTCACAAATGAGGACATCTCACAATGACTGTCCCTTGTGTAATTCAAGTGGCAATTACACAAGGGATAGTCACTGTGAGATGTCCTCATTTGTGACTGTCCTTACAATGAGTGTACATTATCATGTTGTCTTTAGAGTGACTGTCCTCATTTGTTGAAGAAGAAAAGAATTAATGTGGTTCAATAGCAATACATTCAAGTGGCAATTACACAAGGGACAATCGATCACTGTGAGATGTCCTCATGTGTGACTATCCTTGTCACAAATGAGGACATCTCACAATGACTATCCCTTCTGTAATTGCCACTTGAATGAGGACAGTCACTGTAAAGACAACATGATAATGTACACATACAATGAGTGTACATTATCATGTTGTCTTTACAGTGGCTGCCCTCATGTTGTATATTCTTCTCTGTAGATGCTACTATGTGCTAGGGAACTTCTTAGAACTGTTGGTATATTCTTACAACTTGTTACACCTGGGATATTCTTCTCTGTAGATGCTATTGTGTGCCGTGGTCCAAACAGGCCCATAAATGTGGTTGAATAGCAATACATTCAAGTGGCAATTACACAAGGGACAGTCACTATGAGATGTCCTCATGTGTGACTGTCCTTGTCACAAATGAGGACATCTCACAGTGACTGTCCCTTGTGTAATTGCCACTTGAAGGAAAAAAGAATTAATGTGGTTCAATAGCAATGTATTCAAGCGGCAATTACACAAGGGATAATCACTCTGAGATTTCCTCATTTGTGACTATCCTTACAGTGAGTGTACATTATCATGTTGTCTTTACAGTGACTGTCCTCATTTGTTGAAGGAAAAAAGCATTAATGTGGTTCAATAGTGATGCAGAGTAGTCAGGGCTTTTAGAATATACAAATATACATCCTTAACTCTCATTCCACCAAGGAAGAAGGAATTCCAATGGTTGAAACGTGAGTTAAGGTCTTTACATCAGTCAAACCCTAAAAATGAGGGTTTGTAAACAATGCACAGAAAATTTGAAATAACTTAGATATAAAACAAAGAGAATCAATCAAACCAACTTCCAAAGCATCAGATGTCACTATTACAACTTCCAGGAAAATTTTATCATCCAACCACCATCCGTACAGCCGTACAGAGTTCATTTTTCACCAGAAATGTACTAAAACAGGGTTATTTTTATTTTTTATGAAAGCAAAATGATTACAATACTGGTTCTCTGTCTGTCTTCGACCATTTGAAGCCTAAAATAG
Source organism: Chamaecyparis obtusa (assembly GCA_027943335.1). Taxonomy (NCBI): domain Eukaryota; kingdom Viridiplantae; phylum Streptophyta; class Pinopsida; order Cupressales; family Cupressaceae; genus Chamaecyparis; species Chamaecyparis obtusa. Next base: position 863,261 of record BSBK01000882.1, read on the forward strand.
GCTCTCCAAACGTTGGTTCAACCATCTAGGTGGTTAGAACAGTTTATCCAACAAATGTCAACTTTGCTAAGCAACTTTTAAAGTTGCATTACAACTTTGCAAACAACTTTGCCGAGAAGGTTAAAAATGTGTTGTGAAACTTTAGGAACCTTATTAAAGTTATTTTGGACCTTCAAACTTCTTAACAACATCTAAAAGACACCTAATAAACACTTACTATGCTCATTTCATCCAAGGACTCAAAAGATGCCCAAGGTTTATAAGTCACCAAGGGGTCTTGTGTCCAACAAGTGGATGTTTATAAGGAGATAAAATCAATCCTTAATATTTATTACAAACCAAGAAAACATCTAAAACTCCTATTCTAATTTATTGTCATTCAAAAAGACTCTGATTTGTCATTCAAAAAGACTCTGATTTGTCAATCAAAAGGACCTTTCACCAGTCAATCCTTCAAAGCTCCAAGGTGAAAATCTTATGTTCCAATTGATAGGATTTGACTCCTTGGCTTCATGGCAACTTCCTTCAATCATGGTGTCTTTGGCTTGCATTAGGGATGCCCCTGCATCAAATAGCAATGCATTCAAGTGGCAATTACACAAGGGACAGTACATGCCCATTAAAGTTGGTGTTTTGTTATCCAGCATGACAATGGAGACAACATACTCTGTGTCAATTTTACTGATCAAATTTCCCTCCGCCAGGCAAAGCAACAATCTGGGTATGATAAGGTGAAATTTTGTAGTCCTTTTGGGTATGATAACAGTTCCAGTTTCCAATAAGATGGTTCATTTTTATAATCTAGCTTCAATTTCTCTTGTGAAAATCTTTTTTTCATTTTATGGGTGGTAAAATATAATTATTATGCTAGAGGTGTGTACTTATGGATGATAATGAAACAAAATGATAAGATTTAAGACTCTTGTTTTTTTTTTAAATAGCAATTTAAGTTTCCTTCTATTATAAATTACTATTTTTCTATTTTTTAATGTATCTTTCCAGATCTTTTATATCAATTTTATTTATGAAATATAAATATATTAATAATGTTTTAGTGTTTTTAGGATTAGTTTATATCAATTCTATGTATCATCATTCGTCATTCAATTGTCAGTATTATTAATTTAGACTGTGCAATTGTAGAACTACTCAAATATGGGTTGGATGGATACTCAAGCAGGGGAACCCTCCTCAAATATCTCAAGCAGTGAACTTGGAAAAATGTGTCCTGAAGGAACCCTTTCCATCAGAGAGATAAAAGTACAAACAAGTAAAAGAAGCAGGCTCTGCAAATATGTTTTTGAGAAGAAAAATGATAGATTATTCGAGTATGGTTCATGAGGTATATCTAAAAAGACATTTTTTTTCTTATTATAATAAAAGAGGAAGTTGTGAATGTCAAAGTTGAGTGAAACAAAAATTATTTTCATCAAATTTTGTTAGGCTTGCTTTTGGGAATAGTTTCTTACAATATTGCTATTAAGATTTTTATTGTGTAGTTTTTAGATTAGGTTTATAAAATTATATTTCATGAGTAGTGATTCATATTAATCAATTAACGATACTTTTGGAAGGTATTTTCAATGTGTCAAATTTTGATATTTTTACAAGAATTAGATTGTGTAATTTTTTTAATTAAAGTCATTGACTCATATTTCATAAATAATAGTTCTCATGAATCCATCTCTTATAAGATTGAATAGTCTATTTAGGAAGTATTTCTGATAGTATGTCAAATTATGATATTACTATTACCATTAGATTGCATGGCTTTGAAGTCAACCTCGTTGACCCATATTCTTCTCTGTAGATGCTACTATGTGCTAGGGAACTTCTTAGAACTGTTGGTATATTCTTACAACTTGTTACACCTGGGATATTCTTCTCTGTAGATGCTACTATGTGCCGCGGTCCAAACGGGCCCATAAATGTGGTTGAATAGCAATACATTCAAGTGGCAATTACACAAGGGACAGTCACTGTGAGATGTCCTCATGTGTGACTGTCCTTGTCACAAATGAGGACATCTCACAGTGACTGTCCCTTGTGTAATTTCCACTTGAATGAGGACAGTCACTGTAAAGACAACATGATAATGTACACATACAATGAGTGTACATTATCATGTTGTCTTTACAGTGGCTGCCCTCATGTTGTATATTCTTCTCTGTAGATGCTACTATGTGCTAGGGAACTTCTTAGAACTGTTGGTATATTCTTACAACTTGTTACACCTGGGATATTCTTCTCTGTAGATGCTACTGTGTGCTATGTTCCAAACGGGCCCATAAATGTGGTTGAATAGCAATACATTCAAGTGGCAATTACACAAGGGATAGTCACTGTGAGATGTCCTCATGTGTGACTGTCCTTGTCACAAATGAGGACATCTCACAGTGACTGTCCCTTGTGTAATTGCCACTTGAATGAGGATAGTCACTGTAAAGACAACATGATAATGTACACAAGTACCGTGAAGGTAGTTGCAAGTTACGGCTGTTTCATTGCATACCCAAAACAATGAAGATGTTACGGTCCACAAAACGTTTGTGCTTGAAAGATGAACAAATAAAATTAAACTTCTAAATAACCAAAGCCGCTAACAATAAATTCAACACAGATATGTCCTCATTTCTGGGTATTTTAGCTCTGTAACAGCTGAATACCAGATTACATAATAATGACAAAAGAAAAATAAACCCAACGTACTCAGAAATTGTAGCTATGATTTCGCGGAGGGAATCTCTCTCGGCACTGTTGAAAATACAAATGACAACGTTTCTCTACATTATCATGTTGCCTTTACAGTGACTGTCCCTTGTGTAATTGCCACTTGAAGGAGGACAGTCACTGTAAAGACAACATGATAATGTACACTTACAGCCCGTGTACATTATCATGTTGTCTTTAGAGTGACTATCCTCATTTGTTGAAGAAGAAAAGCATTAATGTGGCTGAATAGCAATACATTCAAGTGGAAATTACACAAGGGACAGTCACTGTGAGATGTCCTCATTTGTGACTATCCTTACAGTGAGTGTACATTATCATGTTGTCTTTATAGTGACTGTCCTCATTTGTTGAAGGAAAAAAGCATTAATGTGGTTCATTAGCAATGTATTCCCAGCATCTGTACCTGCATCTCTCTTATATACTACAAGTTGCTTGCCATCAGAAATTGCAGTTCCCTCACGTGACATTGATGGTGAAGTGTTCTTTTCAAAACCATCATCTGTGGTTACCAATGCTCCTGTTTTAGGCAATAAGTTTGTTGCATTCCATGAGCCATTGGTCAAGTTTCTTCTACGAGCTTCTGATGCCTCAAAATCTAAGCAGTGCCTACGCATGCCTCGTTGTGGTTGATTATCATTCTGTACATGAATTATAATGAGTAATCAGTTTTGGGCCTTGGAATCTTGTATGTAACATGCACAGGCATTTCATGGCTAAATGAATCTATTTTAAAAGCATCAACTTTTCTTACATGATGCTGGATACATAAGTAGAACAAGCGTATATCAAATTGGAAGCAATCAGAACTCCACAATGACATATTATTTAGAGTACTCTTCAGTTTAAGTAATAATGCATATATTGACACTGTAAAGACAACATGATAATGTACACTCACTGTAAAGACAACATGATAATGTACACTCACTGTAAGGACAGTCACAAATGAGGACATCTCACAGTGACTGTCCCTTGTGTAATTGCCACTTGAATGTATTGCTATTCAGCCACATTAATGCTTTTATTCTTCAACAAATGAGGATAGTCACTCTAAAGACAACATGATAATGTACACTCACTGTGAGTGTACATTATCATGTTGTCTTTAGAGTGACTATCCTCATTTGTTGAAGAATAAAAGCATTAATGTGGCTGAATAGCAATACATTCAAGTGGCAATCACACAAGGGACAGTCACTGTGAGATGTCCTCATTTGTGACTGTCCTTACAGTGAGTGTACATTATCATGTTGTCTTTACAGTGGCTGTCCTCATTTGTTGAAAGAAAAAAGTATTAATGTGGTTCATTAGCAATGTATTAAATAAATTTTTATTTTTTAATCCACCCACGGGCGTCGCAATTGCGACGGCAACCTGTCGTAATGCGATGCAGGCGCCCATCAATTGCTTGGGAGGCCCGTCGCGATTGCGACGGCCCTCCGAAGCCATGCGACGGGGGGGCGACGCCCATGCCGCTAACAAATCTTAGTCACATTGCGACAGGATATGTGTCGCAATTGCGACGGCTACCCATAGACGTCGCAATTTGCGACTAAAAAATAGCGACGTCTATGGGTGTTGCTATTGCGACACAGCTGTCGCAATTGCGACACATAGCCATCGCAAAATGCCCCCAAATGTATTAGTGTAAGTGGCAGTGTTTTATTGGTCGGTGTGTGACAGATGTAGCGGTCTAATGGTCTTGTCGCATGATCGCAAGGGCCATTTCCACGGCTTGCGATCATGCGACAAAACCCCTGGTGTTGACTTCATGTGGTCTGGCGATTCCCGATTGGTTAGTGGTGGCAGCGATTTTGCTCGGCACGGTTAAGGTTTGCGGGTTGTCGCATGTTCGCATAGCCCGTCTCCTGGCTATGTGATCATGCGACAACTGTTGTCACAGTGGCGGTTGCGGCAAGATAAAGGGGGTGCGGGTGGTCGCATGTTCGCATAACCCATCTCCGTGCTATGCGATCATGTGACCAAGCACAAATTGAGGCCCATTTTCCTGTGGCAGTCAAGGTTGGTGACTGCGCAATTGCGCGACTAGGGGCAAATGGTTAAGGAGCACAAGCCCACGAAATGCATGGTGACCGTTTGTACTTGCTGAGTGTTTTTTGTGGCAGGAGGTACCAAAATTCAATTTTTGAACGGCTAGAGTGGGCAGAATGGATTGTCAATTGTTGTGGCTTGACCCCTATCATGTCTGTGTTTATTCCTCGGTGGGGTTAGGTGATTTTGAAATTTTGATTTTGAAATGACCGTGCTTGCATTGTAACCCTGGTATAAAGGGATATATATATATATATATATATATATATATATATATATATATATATATATATATATATATATATATATATATATATATATATATATATATATATATATATATATATATATATATATATATATATATATATATATATATATATATATATATATAAGTATACTTATATAGATATATATATATATATATATACATTCATATACATATATATGCATAGGTATTTACTTAATGATATATATATATATATATATATATATATATATATATATATATATATATATATATATATATATATATATATATATATATATATATATATATATATATATATATATATATATAATATGTTTATGTTAATATATAGGTATATATATAAATAAATACCTGCTCATATATAAGAATGGTATATATTCATATATAAAGGTCTCTCTATATATGCATATATACAATTTATTTATTTGGAAATTGCCTGGCCGGTCTTGCTCTTTTGTCTTGCCTAGACCTGGTGCAGTAGGTGGAGAGTTGTTTTCTTAGGCCAAATTAGTTTGGGCTATGGGTTATTTATAGCAATAGGGAGCTTATCTTCATCTGGTATGCAGTGATTAGTGCTAAGCGACATTTAAAGCTAAAGGGAGTATCCTTTCACCCTTTCTTGTGATTTATAGTTTAGACTTTAATATAGCACAGTTCTGCTAATTATTTCTAATTAAGGTTTCAAGTTAAGGGCTGCAGCTTATTTTCTCTAATAATGTAGTTGGTTTAAGGATGTTCGGATCCTCTGCTTCAAGGTTTCTAAATCAGTTAGAATATGGATTAGAATTGTCTGAGCAGTACAATAATTTAACTCATATTGAGATAGTAGGGGAGCTTAATTATATGAACTATGATCTATGAATTTTTGGTAAATTATTCTAGGTACATAGAGTCAAGTAACCCATGCTATCCTCCGTTGGTAAATAAACAAGGTCTTTAACAATTATTTTAATCTAGTTTGAAACACTAACCATGTAAGAGGATAGGGTTTTGGATCCTTTTGTTTCTTTTGCAGATCGAATCACCCAACGGCAACAATATCACTCCTCTCTCAAAGGATTTGAATTGGATCTACAAATTAATACCCATATATTTGGATATGGAATTCAATCTTATAATTAAAATCACAAGTATAAATTGTAAATATCTAAGCATATATGTACCCTCGACAAGCTCGAGCTGTGGGTATGCCCACTGAAAACTATGTAATTTTTTTAAAATCTCGATGTATATCGAGTCATGGGAATGCCCATGAAACTATGTATTAGTATCCGGACTTAAGTCCCAGGCACGCCTGGAGGTTTTCTCTACCCTGCTCTTTCCTACCAGCACCTGCACTGAGCAGGGTTCTGTATGTAAAATCTTTTTATTATTAATAAAATTATAGGGCTTTAGCCTTTTACCGATCAAAAAAAAAAAATAGTAGTTGATCTGATTACAATACAAATTAATTTACAGATGTTCATATCTATTTTAAGCCCATACAAATCCTCTGATCAATATTTCAATTCACTTCCTTAACTTACATTCACTCAGTAATAGCTCTCTGACACTCGGTACTGTTCTATAGTTCGGTTCTCCTTCAACCAGTCTGATCAGGCATGCATGAAAATGTATTCACATGAAATCTCTATAGTCTTCTTCCTTCCAGCATATTTCAATAAAGAAACTCATATCTCTTATATAGATAGATAAACCGTTTTCATATCAACCATTAGATTTTGCCGCTTATTATTCTTCGTTGATTTTGCCTCTTAAACCTTCCTCAGTAGTTTTTCAATAACATGTTTCAATTATATCGTTTAGATCTTCTCCAAAATTTTTCAGTCATGGATCTCATAACAAACTTTATCTTCAATCTCAAAATCATAACAATTTCCAGCTCATCATTTTCTATCGGCTAAACTAAGCATTTAATACTTTCATCCATACTCAGTTAACAAAGAAATGCATCGGTGAATACAATCTCGGTTAATACTATCACTTAGTATACACTACACTGGCTCGGTGTATACTGAAGTCTTCATTTACTGACCACATTACCTTGTACAATTTTACTTCCTTCTTCATAATAGATTAATGCAACATAATCAAGTCAACAATATGAGATCATAGACTCATCAATAAGTTATCCAAAGTATTCTTTATCCTCATCTGTCAGATCCATCTTTCTCCATGTAGATGTCTCATTTCTTCATATTTCCTCTCTTTTTACAGACGTTTAGATGTTTGTAACTAACATGATAGGGTATGTGCAAGATCATGAGGGGCCAAAAAGTGGTGATGTAAAAAAATCCACTTTTCAGTCATCCAAAAGCACATGAAAATGTATGTTGACTTTTTAGTAGGCCTGGGTGTCAATACACCTGGGCAAACCTAACACCAAAGCACAAGCCTAATCAAGTACCCGAAACCTGTGGCATAAATCAAAACCCGTGAGTTGTTTTCCCCATTTCTCTCCATGTTTTGAGTTTAGAAAATGGCTCCAAATATCCTATACACGATATTTTCAAGTACCTAATTTTTCCAACAACAAATTCGACTCCGCAGTTTATCCGATATGTAAATTCTTGCTATACCTTGATTAATTTCTTTCATTTTCATGTTAAATGTATTTTTTTTGTTAAAATGGGATTTTGTATTGGATTTTTTAATAATATATGAAATCAATTTGAAATTTATATTTATTTATTATTTAATCAAGCATGGCTAACAACAATGAAGATAATAACCCTCCCCCACCAAATAACAATCTCCAAAACAATCCAGAACCACTTCAAAACCCTCAATCTTTAGAGGATTTGATACAGGAAAACTTGAACATTATACGAGGCTTCAAAAACACATATCAGAATATACCTACGTTAGCTCCTATGCTTGCCACCCTAAATACCATTGTTGAAAACATTGACACCCTTACGCAATAACATAATGTTACTCTTCGTAGGCGTGATGATATGCATGCCCAATTTGATGATGGGCTTGACCATGATGGGGTTGCGGCTCTTAATATAACTAAGGAAGATATAGCCTCCCTTTTTGTTAATCCTAAAATCGAATTAAAAGTTGACCCCAAAAAGCCCAAATTATCAATAAAATGGTGCACAAATGAAGCAATGCGCACACACTTTTGGGATCACTGGTGGATAGTTTTTGATAAACCACCCCATAGCAATTTGGAGCTCCCTTTCTATTTCATAAAAAAATTGTATGTTGAGTTTGTGCTTGGTCACAATGTTAATTATTGGAGCATGAGGTCCAACATGGGAATAGGCAGAGGAGCTCCTCAGACTAGGCCATTTTCCCAACACAACAAAGGCCACTACCTTTGTCCCCCCCACAGTGATGTCGCACCCCCTCCTCTAGTGCAACATCCCAATATCATTACAGAGGTTGCCTCACAGAGTATTAGGGCCATTCATTTGTTGAGTGATCAGTTGATCATGCAGACCAGGTCATTGTTGCCTCCTGGTGTGGATGATGTTGGCGCATCAACATCTGGCAGCAATTCACATGTATGTGTGCCCCATACTTGCATTATGTGCAATAATTTGTGTCTCGGACTACTTACTGATGCTGATACATATCAATATGTTATTGGTGAGGAGGATATAAGAGATGCAGTTGCAGAGGCTGCAACACCTCATGGAGCATCTACGTCTCATGAGAGTGATGAGGAGGGGTACGCAGAGCCATGGACTCCTGTTGATATGGTAAGAGTAAACATTATAAATAAATTTGTCACATGACTTATTTAATTTTAAAATAATTTATTTATTTAGATTAGTTTTAATGATTGCATGCACTTATGTATATATATTTTTTCCATTTATGTTTAGTCGATGACAAAGGAGGAGTTGAGACAGGTGGATGACTCCACACTTTCGGCCATTTCATTTGGCCTTGACACCTATACGGTATATTATAAATTATGTACCCATTAATTTATTTTTTATTATTTGGTGTACATGCTTAAATCTCTATCAATTAGAGCAATAAAATTCATGCATTTACTAATATATTGTCATCTTATTGTACTCTTGCAGGCTACAACTGATGTCAGTGGGGGGCACAAGGGGGTTCCTTCTTCATGTGTCGACACAGGAATAAGATTAATTATGCATGCATATGCATGTCACTTTTGTGTAGTAATAAATATTTTACTTGCACTTTATTGTATAGGGTGTGACTCTTGATGATGTCTCGACACAAGTTCGGGAGCCTACACTAACAGGCATCTCGATTCGGAGTGATAGCCCGATTGTACGTAGACTTTTACATATTGTTATTTGTATTTTGTAACCAGAGTTGTTATGATGAAGTACATTTATATATAATTGACAATATTTTTACTCTCATAGGTTACTCCCATTGTGAGGGAGGGCCCACGAGAATCTTTCATATCTTTGTTGACCCAGCCCACTATTCCAGAGGAGGGATTAGCAGATGTAAGTTTTAATTTTAGTTCAATCAATTTGTAATTTTATTATGCTATCATCCTATTTTTGTAGATTTATTACTCTATGTTGCACCACTCTACTAATCTCATTATTGCAAATATATATTTATAGGTCGGAGTTGGTATTGGTGGCATTGTCCCTTCGCTACCAAAGACTTATGCTAGGACACCTAATCGTGGTAGGTGACCGAGAGGCCAGGTACAAATGTTTGTATTCAATTATAATTTTAATTAAATTAGTGTTTGAATTGTGAATTATATATGTGTGTGTGTGTGTGTGTGTACAAATCATATAAACTAAGCAATCTAACTTGGGTTTGAACTCATTTTTGATGCGGGATCAATCAGATCCAAACACTTCTTCAAAGAGGCTACATTTTGATGACCCCCTTATGACATGGGATGTAGTTTTAGTTTTGTGGTCATTTAGAGATGCCACTTGGCACATTTTGAGATGGCATATATGCCACATTGTACACCTTGAAACATTGATTTTGTAGACATTTTGAAATGGCATATGCCATATTTGTATATGGAGATACTTTTGATACATTTGATACTTTCTATATATAGAACATGTTCATTTTTATGTTATATTTGTGTCATCTTTTGTATACATATTTATTATTCATGTTTATGGAATTTAATGGTGAAGTTATATCTTGACTATGATTATCATTATGATTTAAATTATATCTTATTGAAGTTATATGTCAATTTGTTTGAATTTTTTTATAATTGATGTAATAAATTACCTAGATGTAATAATTTACGTAGGTGTAATAAATTAATAGATGTAATGAATTTTTTGTCCTCAGTCACATACCTTGGGTCACTTGGGTCGAACATGGTTGCGAGCATTCCAGTGACTCTGTGGGCGGAATGGGGTTGTCATTGACATTAATCCAACCAACCATAGCTAATGGACGGTTTGATGCCAGGACAGACGGTTTGAAAGATACACTGCAGAGCTACTTTCAACTGATCCTCACTGCAAGTTTTAGCATCGACTTAGATTGCCTTTCCAAATGCAAATGAAGTCAAATCACCCAAAATTGAGAGAGGTTATTGTAGACCTTCAAAACACAATCTCGTAGCCCCTGACGGTTTGTCGATACCTCTCACGAGGTCTGAGATACGAGCCTCAGAAGATCGCTGCCCAATTGTGCTTAGTGCACCTTGGGGTCACTTGGGTCAAGCGTGGTCGCGAGCATTCCAGTGACTCTATGGGCAGAATAGGGTTGTCACTAGAGTTTACCTAGCCAACCAAAACTGATGAAGCATATGGTTCGATGCTAGGACAGACAGTTTAAAAGATACATTGCAGAGATACTTTCAACTGACCCTCACTGCAAGTTTTGGCATCGAATGAGATCACCTTGCCAAATGCAAACAAAGTCGAATTGCCCAAAACTGAGAGAGGTTATTATAGACCTCAAAAACATGATCCTCTAGCCCCTAACGATTTGTCGATACCTCTCATGAGGTCTAAGATATGAGCATGGTCGCGAGTGTTCCAATGACTCCGTGGGAGGAACGGGGTTGTCACTAGCGTTTACCCAGCCAACAAGAGTCGATGGAGCAGATGGTTCGATGCCAGGACTGACGGTTTAAAATATACACTGCGGTGCTACTTTCAACTGACCCTCACTGCAAGTTTTGGCATTGATTAAGATCACCTTGCCAAATGCAAACGAAGTCGAATCGCCCAAAACCAAGAGAGGTTATTGTAGACCTTAGAATCACGATCTCATAGCCCCTGATAGTTTATTGATACCTCTCACGAGGTCTGAGATACGAGCATCAAAAGATCACTGCCTAATCATGCTTAGTGCACCTTGGGGTCACTTAAGTCAAGCGTGGTTGCGAGCGTTCCAGTGACTCCGTGGGTGGAACGAGGTTGTCACTACCTGACCAACCGGAGCCGATGGAGTAGCTGGTTCAATGCCAGGACATATGGTTTGAAAGATACATTATGGTACTACTTTCAACTGACCCTCACTACACAATGAATCATTTACATCTATCATGTATGTATCCATCTGATTCAAATAAACTTTCAAAGCATCAAAGATTGTTTGAAATGATAAAAAAAAAAATCCTTAAAGCATTAGAAATAACAATCAAACATGTAAGAATTCAAACCATGCAAATGACATAAGTAAATAATAAAAAAATTATGTGTTTTCATTGCCTTTTTATGAGAAAATGTATACTTAGATCCCTTGTTGGCACTATTGGCCACCCATACATGATTTTGGTCGTAAGTCCTTATCAAGACTTCTAGGACATTTAACTTTTAAATCAAATTCATTGTTACAAATTGCCATTATAGGATTCAAAAGATAACAATTAACCATTAAGGATCCTTTTGTCCTTCTATCTCTGATTGGATCCATGGTGACCGTAGGTGTCTTCATAGGTGCTCCTGCACAAGTTACAATCCACATACAAAACCAAGTTTATTGACTCAAAATACAATCTAAGAAAGGTGAAATTAATGTATTGAAATTAAGCTTAACAAACTTAGAAAACATTGCACTAAGTTAACTTATTACCTAGTCAAGTGTTCCTGAAGGGTCATCTCTTTGCTTCAGGGTCTCCAATAGTGCTTCATAATTAGCAGTACTAATAGTCCAAAGTTCTTTTGTCTTTGGTCTTCCTTGATGCTTTGACAACTTGACATTTGTTGCTATAACAAGGTGTGAATACATGAGAATAGTTTTGTGCTTCTCATAGTCTTCAAATGCAGGAATTCCATTCTTTCTAATCATGTATGTTCGCAACCATGTTCCCGCAACAACAACTAAACCAATAGGATATGTGAACCCATCACCATTTGTCATCATTTGTACAAGCTTCTATTTACCTCATACACAACGTGCTAACCAATAATCTGACCTCTCATCATTCCCTTGTAGTGCAACCAATGCAAAAACATCTCCTGCCTGCAGAAGATCTAAAAGATGGTCATACTCAATTGAAGTGTCCATGTCATCATTTCTTATAGAGAGTGTCAAAGATAAAGGAGTTAGATACTATGGAACCCATGTATCCACCCACTCACTTGACTCACAATGATCCCAATCATACTGAAAACACAAGGGGAAAAAACAAGCCAACTCTCGTGTCCAAATGGCCCATGTACTACTATTGGAGCTTCAGAATGAATGCATTTTTGAAGAGTCTTTCATTGTTTGACAATCCAATCTATCTCCTATAATTCCCTCCTCAACCAACCAAAATAATCTATGCATTGTAGAATAAAGAGTCCCCCCCCCCCCCCGTGACAATGCTAAAGTACACCAATCAACAATAGAATGAGCATCAAGAAGTACAACACCTAAAATCCTCAATTGCTCCTTAACTAGAGCTCTTTTCACACACACACCTGCTCCATCATGCTCCCCTTTCCCATGCCCTAACTCAAAAAAACTCCAAATATGAGGTACACCTCTCTCCACATGCATTCTACACAACCAATAAAACATTCTGGCATTCTTAAATTGACCGGTACAATTATCTGACCAAATGAGATGCCTATCCATAGCAATACCATTTTCCTGCAAGAAGTCAAAATAGTTCTTGAAACAATGTTGAACAAACTCATGAGAGTGAGACCTATCATCACTCATATAAAAATGATACTCTATGATTATCTTTCACTCATCTTTTGTGCTATCAGGGGAATGTCTATATGTGATGTGTACAAAAATAGCAACTTGAATGGAATTGTAATATTGAGCTTGAGTCTCATTTTGGGGCTGCAATGTATAGTTCTTTGCAAAGTCTACAATGGATATAATAGTTCCAATGGGGAAAGTGTCCTTACACATCCTGAATTGTTGATCCAACCATTGAGACCTGTGACTATGCTTTGCATACTTGTAAAAAATATTTTTCTTGAAATCTGAGATAAAATCAGCAACATTGTATTATTTTGCAACTAACTCACATCTAGAGCCTTAACCTCCACTCTTCAATGTATATTTCATTGTTTCATATATATTTTTTTAGACGAGTGTCTTTCCAAAATTGTGTTCCAAACCCTCATGAAAACATGTCCTAAACTTGGACAAGCCACCACATTCTGAGCACTTGGCATTTAAGCAATCTTTTTTATAAAATAAACAACCATCATCTCTATGACATAAAAAATTGATCTAGCAAGTCTCTTGATGATTTGGGAAGACCACTTGCACCACAATCCTCTAGCATTTCATTAGTATGCAAAGTAAAATGAATGGACCGTAATAATTCATGATGCATTGAAAACTCAACATGATATTTGCAACAACATGTATTCTGAATCTTAAGGGGTACACAATAAAATGGCTTCACATATTCAAAAGACCATTGTGATATTTTTAATGTTGGATGTGTCTCGCAAATTTTTTTATACAACATTGTTTGCCTTACCTCCACATAATGTTTAGGATGTGGAGTGCGGTCTCAATTGCTAACTCTCAACTTCAAGACATCCTTCATATTTGGTGACACTCTTCAGTTAGCATCCCAAAATTGTTGAATTTCATCCTTGACAACATTTGTTAGCTTCTTATCAAAACGTGGAAGTCTCTCACCATAAGCCCATGTATCAATTTGAAGCGGATCATCAAGTCTTTCTCTTCTTGCAAGTGCTCTACCCAAAGTTTTATGGTCTATATTGAAGTCAACACAAGTTTGTCTCATCAAACGAGCCTTTCTCAACTAATGACTTACTAAGGAGGTTGTAATAACCCTCCAAGCAACTCTCTTGTCTTTTTCTCTGCTAGTCTTCCCAATACTATTGAGAGCATTGAAAATATTCTTCACAACAATGGCATTTCTCTCCATTTTCTTGTTCACATGAATCTTCAATTTCACAAGCACAGGTCTCATCTTTTGCATCTTTAACAACTGCACAAAAATTTGACATTGCTCAACCAATGTCTTGTTTCCAAAAAAATGATCATAAAGTCTTGAAGCCCACAACCTAATGGTTCTATGTGACCTCTTTCCTTCCCAATTATTCATAATGTTCTCCTCAATTTCAATTAACCATTTAGGTGTTCTTGAAAGCCCCGAATTTGAAGATTGATTATCTTTATTGCAAGGGACTTCATTTCACATACAATTTGGAGATGTGTAACGTTCATGTGGTTCTTGTGCAACATTCTCATTCCCCAAGTCTACATTTTCAATCTCCATCTGTACATTTTCATCTTCATTCCATTCATTGTCATTCCCCAAGTCTATGTTTTCATTCCCCAAGTCTACATTTTCATTCTCCATCTCTACATTTTCATCTTCACTCCATACATTGTTATTCACAAAATTATTTTCTATATTATTTTCAAATTCAACATCCTCTTCACTTGCAACTACATTTACTGGGTCACCTTGATTAATGTTTAACATACCTTCTCTCCTTCGGTGATTTTCCCTATCTTTTTCCTTACATACTTGAATTTCTTCATCTGTCACCTTCCTCTTCCTTTTATCCTTTTGATGACTGTTACTTCCCATGGTGAGACCACAAGTTGACAAAAAACAACTTAATTTAACTAACTTTCAAAAAATGGGCCCCAAATCACTTTTTTTTTTCTACAACCCATGAAAAAAGTCTAAAATCCCGTGATTCTCTGGTCTGTGGGGGCAGGGAATATTTTGGTCAAAGTTACACCAGTCCATAATCGAGTACCTGATTTTATCAAGTACCCGATATTTTTGGGTACATGAAAAAATGACGGGAGTAAATGAAAAAATTAAACTTTTATATATAAAAAGAGGTATATATATAATGTTTAACTATGAAATATATAATGTTTAACTATAAAATTGAACTTTGAAATATGTATGATATCACTATTTTATATATATATATATATGTATATATATATGTATATATATATATATATATATATATATATATGTATATATATATATATATATATGTATATATATATATGTATATATATATAGATATATATATGTATATATATATATATATATGTATATATATATATATATATGTCTATATATATATATATATATATGTATATATATATATATATGTATATGTATATATATATATATGTATATATATATATATATATGTATATATATATATATATGTATATATATATATATATGTATATATATATATATATATATATATATATATATATATATATATATATATATATATATATGTATATATATATATATAATGTTTAAATATGTATTATATATAACTATATATTTTATATTATAATATCTTAGGGGTTTTAAATTGTATGTCATATATATTTTATAAATTAATATATTTTTTATATATTAATATGTATTGTATATAATTATATTTAATGTTTATATTATATAAATATATGTACAAATTATATATATATATATTATATATATAACGTTTAAGGGGTATTAAGGGGCATTATGTAAATATTTTAATATATATTTTATATTAAAATATTTTATATTTTAATATCTTAGAATATTTAAATTGTATGTCGAAAGGGGTTATCAAGACTTCCTAGAGGTCCTAGTATGCCTTATCACGCATTAGAACCCCTAGGAAGTCCCCATGACCCCTTTTGATACATTGGATAGCTCAAGGTCATGGGGACTTCCTAGGTGTCCTAATGTGTGATAAGGCGTACTAGGACCCCTAAGAAGTCCCCATGACCCCTTTTGACACATTTGAACCCTCAAGTGTGTCCGAAGGGGTCGTAGGTACCCTTCAGACACACTTGAGGGTTCAAATGTGTCAAAAAAGGTCATGAGGACATCCTAGGGGTCCTAACGCGTGATAAGATGTACTAGGACCACTAGGAAGTTCCCATGACCCATTTTGACACATTGGATAGCTCAAGTGTGTCCGAAGGGGTCCTACGACCCCTTAGGACACATTTGAGGGTTCTAATGTGTCAAAAGGGGTCATGGGGACTTCTTAGGGGTCCTAACACATGATAAGGTGTACTATGACCCCTAGAAAATCTCCATGACCCCTTTTGACATATTTAAATGCTCAAGTGTGTCCTAAGGGGTCCTACGACCCCTTCTGACACACTTGAAGGTTAAAATGTGTCAAAAGGGGTCATGGGGACTTCCTAGGGGTCCTAACATGTGATAAGGCGTACTAGGACCCCTAGGAAGTCCCCATGACCCCTTTTGACACATTTGAACCCTCAAGTGTTTCTGAATGGGTCCTATGACCCCTTAGGACACACTTGAAGGTTCTAATGTGTCAAAAGGGATCATGGGGACTTCCTAGGGGTCCTAACATGTGATAAGGTGTACTAGGACCCCTAAGAAGTCCCCATGACCCCTTTTGAAATATTTGAATGCTCAAGTGTGTCTGAAGGGGTCGTAGGACCCCCCAAGACACACTTGAGCATTCCAATGTGTCAATAGGGGGTATGGGGACTTTCTAGGGGTCCTAATGCACGATAAGGCATACTAGGACCCCTAGGAAGTCCCCATGACCCCTTTTGACACATTTGAACCCTCAAGTGTGTCCGAAGGGGTCGTACAACCCCTTAGGACACACTTGAAGGTTCTAATGTGTCAAAAGGGGTCATGGGGACTTCTTACGGGTCTTAACGCATGATAAGTTGTAATAGGACCCCTAGGAAGTCCCCATGACCCCTTTTGACACATTAGAACCCTCAAGTGTGTCCTAAGGGGTCATAGGACCCCTTAGGACACACTTGAGGGTTCTAATGTGTCAAAAATAGTCATGGGGACTTCCTAGGGGTCCTAACGCGTGATAAGGTGTGCTAGGACCTCTAGGAAGTCCCCATGACCCCATTTGACACATTTGAACCCTCAAGTGTGTCTGAAGGGGTCGTAAGACCCCTTATGACACACTTGAGGGTTCCAATGTGTCGAAAGGGGTCATGGGACTTCCTAGGGGTCCTAACATGTGATAAGGCATACTAGGACCCCTAGGAAGTCTGCATGACCCCTTTTGACGCATTTGAATGCTCAAGTGTGTCTGAAGGGGTCGTATGACCCCTTAGGACACACTTGAGGGTTCCAATGTGTCAAAAGGGGTCATGTGGACTTCCGAAAGGTCCTAATACGTGATAAGGCATGTTACGACCTCTAGGAAGTCCCCATGACCCCTTTTGACACATTTGAATGCTCAAGTGTGTCTGAAGGGGTCGTAGGACCCCTTAGGATACACTTGAGCATTCCAATGTGTCAATAGGGGTCATGGGGACTTCTTAGGGGTCCTAACGTGTGGTAAGGCATACTAGAACCCCTCATAAATCCTCATGACCCCTTTTGAAATATTTGAATGCTCAAGTGTCTCCGAAGGGGTCATAGGACCCCTTAAGACACACTTGAGAATTCCAATGTGTCAATAGGGGTCATGGGTGTGTGTGTGAAAATTGTACCTAATCTGTAGACACAACACTCAGTAAAACATTAGAGGTTAGTAATAATCAAAATCGTGCAAAATTGAAAACTAATCTAACCAAGCGATTTACTGCCTTCTAATAGGTGCGAGATTGATGTTCTCAGATTGTAATCGAGATCAGTGACCTAGACGACACCTAAATGAAGGATTCGAATGCAAAAGATGGATATGAAATTGAATGCAATTAATCTATATTTTTGATATTTTCTATGCAATAAGAATGATAAACTGATATGCTATGGATGCTAAATGATCTAACAATGAAGATTCTAAAAATGATATGAAAACTATGAAATTCTATGCTAAGATACAAAAATTATGCAATTGAAATTGATCTCACAAAGCTTTGAATTCGCAAGTTGATTCCTCAGCCTCCAATTCTCCAGTGTGATTGTGCAAAATATGAGATGAATTATGAAGAGCTGAAGCCTTAATTTATAGAAATCCAGGGCTTTGGAGGTGCATGGATAAAAGCCATAAATCACTCAAATAACTCAGCTTGATTTTTGAGTTATCTGATAATAACAGATAATTAAGTCACAAAAACATGCAAAAGCTAAGCTTTAACTCAAAATAGAGTTTAGCTTTAATTGATAATTGACAGTTGTCTGCTTTTATGATTGTGCATGTTTTAATTATGAATTAATTTAATAATAAAGTGATTTATGCTCAACTTAACTGATTTTTGAAATAAAATAATTAATTTATGGGTTAATTAACTATTTTATCAAACTTTTATTAAAAATTATATTATTAAATAATGACAACATGCTTTAATTAATTAAATAAGAATTTAATCAATTAAAGATATGAATTTTGATTTATTGTCAAAATTAAATAATATAATTAATAATAGATAGAATTAAATTTAATTAAACAATTAAGTGGCAAATATTAAATCTAATTAATTAAATATGAAAATATTCAATTAATCAAACTTTAGGATAAATGTGATTTATTGCCAAATAATTATAAAATTAAAGATAATTATGATAATTAGGAATATTGCTAGGAATATTCTCTGATGCAGAATTTAAGATAATCAATTATGATTCAATGATGTTCAGATGTGCCTTAGGTTAGGACTTTGATGTCGATTTCATTCGATTTGATGATGTAGGAGGTTAATGAACTTATAGCCCATTTTTGGGGTATTACAATGGGGACTTCTTAAGGGTCTTAAAGTGTGATAATGCATACTAGGACCCCTAGGAAGTCCCCATGACCCCTTTTGAAACATTTGAATGCTCAAGTGTGTCCGAAGGGGTCGTAGGACCCTTTAGGACACACTTGAGAATTCCAATGTGTCAATAGGGGTCATGGGGACTTCCTAGGAGCCTTAACGCGTGATAAGGCATACTAGGACCCCTAGGAAGTCCCCATGACCCCTTTTGACACATTGGAATGCTCAAATGTGTCTGAAGGGGGCCCTTTTGACACATTGAAATGCTCAAGTGTGTCTGAAGGGGTTCTACGACCCCTTCGAACACAATTGAGCATTTTAATGTGTCAAAATGGGTCATGGGGACTTCCTAGGGGTCCTAATGCATGATAACGTGTACTAAGACCCCTAGGAAGTCCCCATGACCCCTTTCAACACATTAGAAACCTCGAGTGTGTCCTAAGGGGTCCCACAACCCCTTAGGACACACTTGAGGTTTTCAATGTGTCAAAAGGGGTCATGGGGACTTCCTAGGGGTCCTAACACATGATAAGACATACTAGGACCCTTAGGAAGTCTCCATAACTCCTTTTGACATATTTGAATGATCAAGTGTATCCAAAGGGGTCCTACGACCCCCCAGGACACACTTGAGGGTTCCAATGTGTCAAAAGGGGTCATGGGGACTTCCTAAGGGTCCTAGTACATGTGATAAGGTGTACTAGGACCCATAGGAAGTCCCCATGACCCCTTTTGACACATTTGAACCCTCAAGTGCATTCAAAGGGGTCGTACGACCCCTTAGGACACACTTGAGGGTTCTAATTTGTCAAAAGGGGTCATGGGGACTTCCTAGGGGTCCTGTACAACCCTTTAGGACACACTTGAGGGTTCTAATTTGTCATAAGGGGTCATGAGGACTTTCTAGGGGTCCTAATGCGTGATAATGCATACTAAGACCCCTAGGAAGTCCCCATGACTTTTGACACATTTGAACCCTCAAGTGTGTCTGAACAGGTCATAGGACCCCTTAGGACACACTTGAGGGTTCTAATGTGTCAAAAGGGGTCATGGGGACTTCCTAGGGTTCCTAACACATGATAAGGTGTACTAGGACTCCTAGGAAGTCCCCATGACCCCATTTGAAACATGTGAATCCTCAAATGTGTCTGAAGAGGTTGTAGGACCCCTTAGGACACACTTGAGCATTCCAATGTGTCAATAGGGGTCATGGGGACTTCCTAGGGGTCCTAATGCGTCATAAGGCATACTAGGACCCACTAAGAAGTCCCCATAACCCCTTTTTACACATTTGAATGCTCAAGTGTATTCGAAGCGGTCGTAGGACTCCTTAGGACACACTTGAGTATTCCAATGTTTCCATAGGGGTCATGGGGACTTCCTAGGGGTCCTAACGCATCATAAGACATACTAAGACCTCTAGGAAGTTGCCATGACCCCTTTGGACACATTGTAACCCTCAAGTGTGTCCAAAGGGGTCGTAGGATTCCTTAAGACACACGTGAGGGTTCTAATGTGTCGAAAGGGGTCATAGGGACTTCCTAAAGGTCCTAACATGTGATAAGGTGTACTAGGACCCCTAGGAAGTCCCCATGACTCCTTTTGACACATTTGAATGCTCAAGTGTGTTCAAAGGGGTTGTACGACCCATTAGGACACACTTGAGGGTTCCAATGTGTCGAAAGGGGTCATGGGAACTTCCTAGGGGTCCTAATGTGTGATAAGGCGTACTAGGACCTCTAGGAAGTCCCCATAACCCCTTTTGACACATTTGGATGCTCAAGTGTGTCCGAAGGGGTCGTAGGACCCCTTAGGACACATTTGAGCATTCAAATGTGTCAATAGGGGTCATGGGGACTTCTTAGGGGTCCTAACGCGTGATAAGGCATACTAGGACCCCTAGGAAGTCTCCATGACCCCTTTTGAAACATTTGAATGCTCAAGTGTGTCTTAAGGGGTCCTGTGACCCCTTAAGACACACTTGAGCATTCAAATGTTTCAAAAGGGGTCATGGGGACTTCCTAGGGGTCCTAATGTGTGATAAGGCATATTAGGACCCCTAGGAAGTCCCCATGACCCCTTTTGACAAATTTGAATACTCAAGTGTGTTCGAAGGGGTCGTAGGACCCCTTAGGACACACTTGAGCATTCTAATGTGTCAATAGGGGTCATGGGGACTTTTTAGGGGTCCTAATGTGTGATAAGGTGTACTAGGACCCCTAGGAAGTCGCCATGACCCCTTTTGAAATATTTGAATGTTAAAGTGTGTTCGAAGGGGTCGTAGAACCCCTTTGGACACACTTGAGCATTGCAATGTGTCAATACGGGTCATGGGGACTTCCTAGGGGTCCTAACATGTGATAAGACATACTAGGACCCCTAGAAAGTCCCCATGACCCTTTTTGACACTTTTGAATGATCAAGTGTGTCCTAAGGGGTTGTAGGACCCCTTAGGACACACTTGCATATTCCAATATGTCAACATGGGTCATGGGGACTTTCTAGGGGTCCTAATGCATGATAAGGTGTATTAAGACCCCTATGAAGTCCCCATGACCCCTTTTGACACATTTGAACCCTCAAGTGTGTCTGAAGGGGTCATAGGACCCCTCAAGACACACTTGAGGGTTCCAATGTGTCAAAAGGGGTCATGGGGACTTTCTAGGGGTCCTTACGTGTGACAAGGTATACTAGGACCCCTAGGAAGTCCCCATGACCCCTTTTGACACATTTGAATGCTCAAGTTTGTCCGAAGGGGTACCCCTTTTGAGGCATTTGAATGCTCAAGTTTGTTTGAAGGGGTACTATGACCCCTTAAAACACACTTGAGGGTTCAAATGTGTCAAAAGGTGTCATGGGGACTTTGTAGGGGTCTTAACACGTGATAAAGTGTACTAGGACCCCTAGGAAGTCCCCATGATGCTTTTTGACACATTTGAACCATCAAGTGTGTTTGATGGGGTCGTAGGACCCCTTAGGACACACTTGAGGGTTCCAATGTGTCGAAAGGGGTCATGAGGACTTTTTAGGGGTCCTAACGCGTGATAAGGCATACTAAGACCCCTAGGAAGTCCCCATGACCCCTTTTGACACATTTAAATGCTCAAGTGTGTCCGAAGGGGTTGTACGACCCCTTAGGACACACTTGAGGGTTCCAATGTGTCGAAAGGGGTCATTGGGACTTCCTAGGGGTCCTAACACGTGATAAGGCATACTAGGACCCCTAGAAAGTCCCCATGACCCCTTTTGACACATTTGAATGCTCAAGTGTGTTTGAAGGGGTCCTACAACCCCTTAGGACACACTTGAGGGTTCTAATGTGTCAAAAGAGGTCATGGGGACTTCCTAGGGGTCCTAGTACGTGTGATAAGGTGTACTAAGACCCATAAGAAGTCCCCATGACCCCTTTTGACACATTTTAATACCTTAAGTATTTCATTTTCTTCCTTAACCTTGTGAAGTTTGTATAAAAGACACGTATGGAAATCTTCACAGTATTTAGGAGGCACAAATTGGTAACAATTGGAGCAGTAGGAATTAGAAAATACACACCCTTCTTCACCAAACTGTATAGATGTTCAACCTGAAATACATCTGGAAGTAGAGCTACTCCCTTCGCTTCGAGCCATTGCAAATTAGAGAAAGTTTTTTGCCCTTCCCTCCAGCAAAATAGCTTATTTCAATGGCTGCCCATGAATTTTTTAAATGGCTGATTGCTTTCATTTGCTTCTTTCAATGGCCATCCATGATTTTTATGCAATCTTCCAACCTTTCGTACATAGTTGTAAAATACATATTAATATATTATACATATAAAATAATATATAATGTAACATTTAATATATATATTAAATAATATTTAATGTAAAATGTATATTATATAATATTTAATATATAATTGATATTATATAATATTTAATATATATAATATATAATCGAATATATATTTTTTGATATATAATATATCATACGAAGGATGGAGAAATGGGAGGGAGAAAGGGGTTGGAGAAATTAAGATAGAGAAAAGGGAGGGAAAAGTTAAAAATCAAAATTCTGTCGGCATTTTCGGGTACACAAAAATATCGGGTATCTGATTAGGCTCGGTATTGCTTTGTGCACCAAACCTACATTGTCAACTATTGAAATGTCTCAAAAACATGTTTTTCCCTTGTTTCTCTGAGTTCCAGACTTCGACCATGTAGCTGACGACTTTTTTTCTCTCCCGAATTTGATGAAACAAAAAGGGTATCTTAAGGAGATTATCAACTTTCTATCGATATAATTGCAGCCAAATTTTGAATTCAATAAGTAATTATTAGTTATTTTCTAATTGAGTTACCTCTAAAGTGCTGATTTATATACTGATTGAAAAATGACTATAACTTTCAAACAGTATAACATTTTTGAAATCCGAAAAATGCGTCACATTCTATGCTTCGCCTACTATAAGAAATTTTATTTTTTTTAATTTTGTAAAGTTTTGAATGAGTTAAGGTGGTCAGACATGAGAGTTTTTTTATTTTTAAAATGTTGTAGCAGAAAATTCATAATTAATTTTTTTTTTGGAATAAAATTACAAAAAAATATGTGTCACATTTGGGCATGAGTCTACTACTTAGATATAACATCTTATAATAAAATATTATCATTTGATTATGATTAAGGTGGTCAGACATACACCTACTTCTTATTTTTTTCCAGAAATTTTTGTACTGCTGCATTGAAATCTATACTTTTCACCAATCATACTAACTTTTTTTTTTTTTCAAAAAAGGCCTAGTAGTTTAGAAACTACATTCAATTTTATATAGATTCTATTCTTACAACTTTTTGATATTAGGTTGATAGCTATTTGAAATTTTCACGTCAAGTTGACTAACCCTGATTTGCTAATTTTTCATTGCCACTTAAGGGCATAGTTTGGCCCCTCGTGATCTTGCACATACCCGATAAGTACTATCAAAAACTAGTTGACATCAATGACATAATAATGTCTGATTTAATTATCTTACATATCATTTCAATAACTTGATGATCTCTAATCACTGATCTTCAAGTCATTCAACTATTCAATCAGTTGTAGTTCACCAATCTCTCCCTTTGGCATTGATGGAAACACAAGAAAAATGAAAATATGCCATACACATACCAAACATGTATTCTACAACTATGTAAGTAAATGATGTAGGTCGGTAAGCTCTTCCTAGCTTGATATTTAATATGTTTAATCACTATGTTACATAACAACATTTCAAGTGCAGACTCTCCTCTACGAATTTGATCTTTTTATCACTCAAATTCCTTCTATTCTTAGCAACAAATATTCAAATCGCTCCTTGACTTTCTTAGATTATCTCTCCCTTAGATAGATAGTTCATTGATCTATCTGTTTATCTCCCATATTGTTTATCTCTCCCTTTGACAACAATGCCAAAGAAAAACATAAAACATGCAACTCTGCAATAGCCAAGTAACTCTTTGTTGTTCAGTGCAGACAATGTATCTCTGTTTACTGATATGCAAATTCTCTATTGTAGCTCCTCAAATCTTTCATAACCTTAGACATAATCCAAAGTGTGAACTATGTTGCACCAACATGAATGATCTTATGATAAGAATAGGTTGATGCAACCTCTAGATCACATCAGTGACTGGTAGATAGGGGACGGACCCCAAGTCTAGTCCTCAAGTATTCAAAAGTGTCTTTTAGTAGAGGCTTGGTAAAAATATCAGCAAGTTGCTCCTTTAATGTAACATATTCCAATTTGACTTGCTTCTCATGTACTCGTTCTCTTAAGTAGTGATACTTAATTGATATATGCTTTGTCTTTGAATGCATTACAAGATTCTTAGAAATATTTATAGCACTAGTGTTGTCACAATATATAATCATTGGCTCAGTGATTACCTCATTCATCCATCCAACACTTGTTTGATATAAGCAATGTTTGAACAATTTGTAGCAGCGGCAACATATTCTACTTTAGCAGTAGACTGAGAAATACAAGGTTGTTTCTTACTTGTCTAAGTTACAAGTCTTTCACGAAAGAAAAATGCTCCTCCAGTTGTGTTCTTTCTATCATCTATATTTCCAGCCCAATTTGTGTCAGTATAAACTCTTAATTCAAATTTTCCTTTCTTAGAATACCATAAACCATAATCCTCTATTTTCTTCAGGTATCTCAAGATTCTTTTTACGACAACCATATATGAATCCTTTGGATTGGCAGAAAATCTAGCTACAATCCCTACTGCATGTGCAATATCAAGCCTACTGTGTGCTACATACATCAGTTTACCAATCATAGATCGGTACAATGTTTGATTTACCTTTGTAGATTCATCATCTTTTGTTATTTTGCAGCCTGTAACCATCGGTGTTCCTACTGGTTTAGCATCTTCCATGCCAAATGTTCTCAATACTTCCTTAATGTACTTTGATTGTGTGATGAAAATTCCATCATTTTGCTAAATAACCTACAAGCCTAGAAAGAATTTAATCTCTCCAAACATTGACATTTCAAATTCCTTTCTCATCTCATCAGAAAATGATTTACAAATATGATCTTGTCCTCCAAAAATTATATCATCCACAAATATTTTAGCAATCAAAATAGTATCATCAGATCCTCCTTTCATGTACAAATTGTTGTTTTCACTAGTTCTTACAAAACCAATACTTAAAAGATAAGTATGTAACTTTTCATACCATGCTCTCGGTACTTGTTTTAATCCATATAAAACTTTGTGCAGTCTACATACCATGTCTTTTTGATTCAGATCAAAATATCCTTCTAGTTGTTCTATGTAGACCTCCTCCTTTAGTATTCCATTCAGAAAAGCTGACTTAACATCCATTTGATAGACCTTGAATTTATTATGTGTAACATATGCAAGTAACATGTAGACTCCTTCTAGTCTATCAATAGGTGTAAAATTTTCACCATAATCAATACCTTCTTCTTGTGCATATCCCTTACAAACAAGTCTAGCTTTGTTCCTTGTAACCTCTCCATTTTCATTCAGCTTATTTCTGAAAATCCATTTAGTACCACTAATAGTTTTATCTTTCAGCCTAGGTACTAAATTCCATATCTTATTTTTCTCAATTTGTTCAATCTCTTCATTCATAGCATTGATCCATTCATCATTCTCAAGTGCAACCTTAACATTCTTCGGTTCAAACTCACAAACTAAGCATACATTTTTTCTTAACTTACTTCTTGTCAGCATGCCAGCTTGCTTGTCTCTAATGATTTGGTTCTTAAGATGATTTCTTCTGACAAATATTGCTAGCACTTGATCTCTTCTTTGTTCTTCAATCTATTCAGGCTCATTTATTTTCTCGACAACTTCTTCCTGATCCTCGGTTTCCCTTTGTTATTCCTCGGTGTTATTTTCTGATGCTCGGTCGACTCAGCCTGTGGCTTTGATAGGTACTCTAGATGTTCAATAGAAGCAAATCTACCATAGTCTTCTGGCTCCTTAGTGCTTTCTTCATCATTTTTATCAGCAAATTCATCAACTCTGACATTAGCACTTTCAATCATCTTATTAGTAACCTTATTCAAACACTTGTAAGCTTTAATTTTAGTAGAATATCCAAGGAATATTCTATCATCACCTTTAGAGTCAAATTTACCATTCCTATCATCTTTCAGAATAAAACATTTACTACCAAAAATTTTGAAGTAACTTACACTCGGTGTGTATCCAAACCATAACTCATAGGGTGTCTTGTTTGTGTCTTTCTTTAGTTGAACTCGGTTCAGTACATATATAGTTGTGCTAACTGCTTCTCCCCAATACATCTGTGCAACATTTTTCTCTATCATCAGTGTTCTTGCACAATAAACAATAGATTTGTTTCTCCTTTCAACAATCCCATTCTGCTGCAGTGTTCTAGGTGCATAAACCTATCTTTTGATGGCATGATCATTATAATAGTTAGTGAATTCATCAAAAATAAACTCACCACCTCTATGAGACCTCAAGCACTTTAGTTCTTTTTTGGTTTCTTTTTCTACTTTAGCCTTGTACCATTGAACCATCTTAAATGCCTCATATTTCTCTTTTAAAAACATGACAATCATCAATCTAGTATAATCATCAACAAACAGAATAAAGTATCTATCACCATAGTAGCTTTGAGTTCTCATGGGACCACATAGGTCGGTGTGAACTAACTCTAAGATTCTTTTTGTTGAATAGTCTTTACTTTTAAAACTAGATTTTGTCATCTTCCCTTTTTGACATTGATGACACATAATATGATCAGGTTTAGTTAGGCTAGGTAGTCCTCTAACTTTTCTCTTTCTACTGATCTTAATCATGTTATCAAAATTTTCACATGACATAACCTTTTATGCCATAACCATGCATCTTCATTTTTCACCAGTAAACAAGAAGTCTCAGCATTGTCAAGATAAAACAAGTTACCTTTTGATTGTCCTCTTGTTCCGACAAGCTTTCAACTTTCATCATAGATTCTCACCTTCTTGCTTTCAAATGCCACTCAATGACCTGAGTTGTTAAGCTGTGCTACACTTAGCAAATTGTAATTCAGTCCTTTTACCCAATAAGCATTATAACATCTAATTTTATCATTTATCAATACATATCCTTTTCCTTTAACCATGCAAGGTGTATCATTACCCATTTTTACTGATCCTCCATTATAATGCTCAAGATGATCAAACTTATCTTCATCACCAGTCATGTGATGTGTACAGCCACTATCAATGATCCAAGTATCATTTTTACTAACTTTAGAAATGACTATTGTTTCTACATACCTTTCCTCCTCTTCAGAATCATCTTTCATTGCAAAAAATGCTACCTCAACATCATCATCCATGTCGGTGTCGGTGTCCTAATCTTCAACCAAATAACATGCCTTTTTTCCCTTATCTTTGTGATCTTAGTTATTTCTATTGTAGTGTCAGTAACCTCTGTTGTTTCTTCTTCCATAGCTTCCATCACCAGATCGATCTTGGTCTTTATCTTCCTCTTTCCTATTGGGACATCTAGCAACAATATGGCCAACTTCTTTACAATTAAAACAAGCTAAAGGTAACTTTCCCTTATATCTACCTTTACCTTTAGGCAGTCTCCAGGCCATAAGAGCTTCAAGTTCATCAAGCTCATCATTAGTATTACTGTCACTGTCATTCTTTATATTATGTTTACTGCTAGATTTACCAATCTTCAGAGAAGACATAAAAGCAGACTCAACAGACAGTACAACACTATTATCAAAATTGTTCAACTCAAAGGTTGTTAACTTACCAATCAGACTATCAAGTGTAAGAGTGCTGCTAGGTGCAGACCTCATTTCATGTATAACATATATTCTGATTGCATATGCAGGCAACAAGGTTCTTAGAATCTTACTTACCATTGTATCTTCATCAATGACACCACCAGATCCTTAGATAGAATTGACTACCTCTTTGATTCGGTTTGTATATTGTGTAATGTTTTCTCCTTCCTTCATTTTCATATCATCAAATCTGCCTCTTAAGCTTTCAGCTCTGGCTCTCTTCACATTTGCATTGCCACCATAGACTTGAGCAAGTTTATCCCACATTTGATTTACAATAGTGCAAGTCTTGACATCCTCAAATTTAGCATCAGATAGAACAATGACAATCTCTATCAGAGTAATGTTGTGTTCATGTCGGTCTCTCAACTGATCAAGAGTTAAAGGTCCAGTCGGCGGTTGTATGTAGCCATTGTTCAGTAAGGTTATAGCAGAATCACCAATTTCAGATATGTGAAGTTTCATCCAGCTTTTCCATATAGTAAAGTTGTCCTTATTCAGCTTCGACACTTCCCTCTTATACATCTTGTAATCTTTTTGCTGAAGTCCTTAAAATTCTGTTCCAAGCAACCAATGCTCTGATACCAATTGTTAGAATAACTGAGAGGGGGGGGGGGGGGGGGGGGGGCGAGTGAATCAATTATATCAGTTATCCTACAGTCCCAGATACAAAGATGTAACACTCAAAACAATTTTAATAAATTCTGCAACTTGGTAACATAAACTATTAAACTATCTGTGCCTTTTACCGATTACCAGTTAATTAACTCACTATGATTACCGACCAAATCAAATATGCAGTATGTAAAGTATGACAATAAAACAATCATCACAAAAATACATAACACAATGATTTAACGTGGAAACCTTGCTAAGGGAAAAACCACCTGGGACCGGTAACCCAAAATAATTTTCACTCTTTTGAAGTGAGATTGGTGAAGAGACAACCCTGTTAAAGGTTACAAACACATTGTTAGGTGTGACCTTGTTAGAGGATTTAAGACTAATGGTTAACTTTCGACCAACATTCACTATGGGGTCAATAAGATAACAATGTACATTCCTTGAATGACATAGGGGCATAACATAACATGGTTAAGTCCACTCGGTTTGGAGATTTTCTGTATCAATGGTTAAACTAAAATAAAAGTTGATCTGATTACAATACAACTTAATTTGCAGATGTTCAGATCTATTCTAAGCCCATACAAATCCTCTGATCAATATTTCAATTCACTTCCTTAACTTACTTTCACTCGGTAATAGCTCTCTGACGCTCGGTATTGTTTTGTAGTTTAGTTCTCCTTCAACTAGTTTGATCACGCATGCATGAAAATGTATTCACGTGAAATCTCTATAGTCTTCTTCCTTTCGACATATTTCAATAAAGAAACTCATATCTCTTATATAGATAGATAAACTATTTTCATATCAACCATTAGATTTTGCTGCTTATTCTTCTTCGTTGATTTTGCCTCTTAAACCTTCCTCGACAGTCATGTCAATAACACGTTTCAATTCCATCCTTTAGATCTTCTCTAAATTTTGTCAGTCGTGGATCTCATAACAAACTTTATTCCTCAATCTCGAAATCATAACAATTTCCAGGTCATCATTTTCTGTTGGCTAAACTAAGCATTTAATACTTTCATCCATACTCGGTTAACAAATAAATGCATCAGTGAATACAAGCTCAGTTAATATTGTCGTTCGGTATACACTACACTGGCTCGATGTATACTGAAGTCTTCATTTACCGACCACATTGCCTTGTACAATTTTGTTTCCTTCTTCATAATAGATTAATACAATGTAATCAAGTCAACAATACGAGATCATAGACTCATCAATAAGTTACCCAAAGTATTCCTTATGATCCTCATCTATCATATCCATCTTTCTCCATGTAGATATCTCAGTTCTTCATCTTTTCTCTCTTTTTACAGATGTTTAGATGTTTGTAACTAACATGATAAGTATTGTAAAAACTAGTTGACATCAATGACAACATAATGACTGATTTAATTATCTTACATATCATTTCAGTAACTCAGTGATCTCTAATCACTGATCTTCAAGTCATTCAGGTATTCAATCAGTTGTAGTTCATCACTAATATGATGACTTATAATCATTTAGAAAACACTTTCTTTGTGATGAATCATGATAATTCTATATTAGGAGGTGAAACTATAACAACCATCATCAACATAAGAGGAAGAAGGATTAAAAATAACATGAATATTATAATGTCGTAATAAAATTTCAGACAAGTGACCAAGGTGTAGACAATGGGATGAAACTTAAATGTGATAGTGTCAAAACTATTGAACCAAATCCATCAATCTCAGGTCAATATATTGACATGTTGTATTATTTCCATTAATTTGTTTTTGGCACCCTAACTTTCAAAGTTGAATCTTTATCATCCATTCTCACTATTCAATTTTTAAGTTATAGGTGTGCATGGTGATTGACATGCTCTATTTGTGCAGGATATAAGAGACTACATTTTTTTATTCAAGACCATCATCTATAGTTAACCAACATTTACAATTTTGCAAAGAAATACAACACTTACTCAAAATAGCGAAAGAGAGAACTTTTATATGCAATATCCTCAACTTCAACTTCAGAACAACCCGACAAAAACCAGACACTAGTCAACAAGTTGTATAATAGTTTGATTAGTCAAATAATGAATGGCCTCTTAAAAATGTAGCTCTTACTGAAAACAATAGATGGAACTTGTATATGCTAGATCTTTAGCCCCAACTTAATCACGATCCTACAAAAATCAAGGATATTTGTTTTAGCATAAATTAAAGGATAGGAGAAAGAAAAGGACTTCTCAAGCTTAAAAGCCAAGTGCCTAAATTGTTATTTTTAAAAAAGCTTGAATGAGATATTATGGCATGAGAACTTTACCTATCTGTCGTAATAATAGAGGAATTATGGTCTATGTTGTAATGATGTGAAATAAATTTTGAGGAATCAATTACTGTGTTTCTGAAGCTAACAAGTTATATTTTAGAAAGAGAAGCATTTACAATTGTATAAATGAAATGCAACACTTACCCAAAATAGTCGAAGAGAGTACTATTATATGCCAAATCCTAAACATTAGCTTTATAACACCCAAAATAGCAAAAGATAGAACTTTTATATGCAAAATCTTCAACTTTAGCTTTATAACAACCTACAAAAACCAAACACTAGTCAACAAGGATTAGTTAGAATAGGAACACTCCTCGTACTCTCATTAAAGAAGATTAAGAAGTATGAAATGAAGAACCTCTTGTAGAACAATGAGATTGTTTAGTTTTAAAAATTCTTTTTATTTTTTGAGAAAGTTTGTCTAAAACATATTTACAAAAATGTGGTCCCAAGTTGCAAATTTTTTATTTTTTATTTGTGATTTTTGTTAATGACTTTTTCCTAGACTTACTATTTCATTCATCTTATCTGTGTATGTTTCATTGTCATTGTGAAGGATTAGGATGTTCTTCTCACTCATTATTGTAGCTACATCTGCATGTGTCAACAAGCATGTTGGCTTAAAATGGCCAAAAAAAGCACAAGTTTTGTCAGTAGGATGCTTGGATGAAGAGGTATTTATATCCGATAACTAAATTTTCTCTTACAAGCTTGCATTATTTAGCTAAATACCGTTGAGAAAATGGTCAGCACTCCCCTCGGGATTTGTGACATGGCTTAACTACCTCCTGTGTCTTCTATAAGTCTAGTAGTTGTATCAGGCATTAATAGGTCGATCTTTTGGTGCAATGGCAACTACTACTTGTAACAAGTGGTATCAGAGCTTGGTCATAGGTTTGAATCCCATCGGGTAGTGTTGACGGGGAGATTGTTGGCAAAATGGTCAGCACTCCCCTCGGGATTTGTGACATGGCTTAATTGCCTCCTGTGTCTTCTATAAGTCTGGTGGTTGTATCGAGCATTAATACGTCGATCTTTTGGTGCAATGGCAATTACTATTTATAATAAATACTCGTATATTGTTTTGGAAATATACATATCTCATAGGTATATTAATATTTTGATATTAAAAAAATGAATCTGTTAACAACCAATACATTTTGGTTTTGGTTCTTGCCTAGTTTGATGTCTGAATTGAATTTTTATCCTTGTGACTATAGTAATTACCAGCACTCTTATCTCTATCTTTTGTAGGCATTTTCTATTAAGGGTGAATGAGTTGGGAAGGAATCATTTTCAATTACCTACAAAACTTTTAAAGTTAAACAAAATGTATAGATAATCTCAACAAAAAACAACATAATCTTTAGCAATAGACTTAAGGTGGCATAAATTGATTTGTTAGACTGAGTAAATATGCCTTCACAAGAAAAAATAACTATAAGATAATTTTCCCAAATCTTCAAATAAATAAGTGTAAAAAAAGAATTAATTTCTTTCAAAAAAATGTAATATCATTTTTACCAGGGAAAAAACACAATCTAAATAAACTTAAATCTGATAGCATAATTTAACTCATTAAACGAGTAAATTTACATGTACATGCTAAACAAAATAATTTTCCCTAATAATCATTCTAAATATTCAAATAAGAATGCTAAATTTAACTTGACACTCCTGTTTCCCGAATGACAGTTTCATTTATAGTAGAGGCAAATAAATTCCACCTATAGAATTAACAAGAAGAATAATGAATTTCCCATAAGCACTAAGAGATTCCAACTATTCAAAAGATAATAGGGAAAATACACGCCAATTTTGCATGGCTACAAAGATTGACAAAACAAAATGCGCTCTTAATGTTGTCCCTTGATATTAATTGAACATGACAAGAAATTAGCTACTGAATAATCGACATTAGGACAATTATGAATAAACTTTAAAATTTGATAACCTGGGTGTTGTGTAGAGATAAAATCTTTCATGGCAAAGAAGAAAAAGTAGATGCAATGAAGAAGGAAAATATTCAGCCTAAAAATCTTAACCCATTTGTGGAGTGCATGAAAGTCCATTATTAAGTTAAAGTTTTCCATACTTGAAATTATGATAAAGTTTGTATCAACATTTTGGCCCTTGAATTTGATGCCCTAAAACCATCAAGGAGAGACTTAATGTTAATAATACACCCATAAATGTAGATTCATAAAGAAATAATAAGAAGAGGGTTTGAGTCTCATATTTGTATAAACAACACACTAATTCACATGCATGCAAAATGTTGTAAAATTGACAGAGCACAACAATTGTTTGACAAAATGTCACAACCTAATGTCATCACTTGGACAACCGTGAATACATGATATTTGTGTAATGGATTGACTAATAAATCCATATTTTTTTAAAGGAAATGCCTTGATAGGATATGGCTGAACAAAGAATGTAATTATTGTAGAATATGCACAAAATGTGCTTGTTGATGAAGGTTTGCAACTTTTTGAGGAAATGCATCAACCAAGCATTGTCGTCTAGAATGTTGTAATTGTAGGTTACATTCATAGTGAGTGTAGTGTGAAAGCCCTTAATGATGTTATGCCTAGTCTAAGGTTTGAAGCCAAGATAAAGTTGATGAGGATGACAATTGCAGCATCAAAAGAAGTGCTTTTCTTTGCAAATGTCACTTTCCTACACACTAGAACCTTCCAAAGGAAACATTGACGAATGTTTTATATTTATCAGAACATTTTTCTTTCCAAATTTTAATAAAAAATAAAAATAAACCCCAGAAGAATCAATCCTCAAAAAAGAAATATTGGCTAAAATTGTATATTTTAAATTCACTTGCTCTAGATGTTAGGGAAAATGATTATTACAACTCTAGATGTTAGGGAAAGTGATTATTTTATACTTCTACCCTTTTCGAGAAGAAATTAATAATGAAGGGAGTGACTTTGAAAACATTAGTCTTATGCTTAAGGCAGGGACTAATAAAATAAAAAATGCCTACAAATAAATATTTTTTAATTTTTTTTTTATATAAATCATTTGAAATTGAAGGATATGAAAAGTTCTCATCTCTCACTGACACACAGTGATAAATCATGCACAAACTATCCTTAAATTGATTATCATTTGTTTGTAAAAAAATAACAAAATCTCCATGCTCGAACAGAGCTTGATGACTTACACCGAGCTTTGCAGGAAGATTGTATGGTCTAAACATGGTGGGATATTTGTCTCCTTTAGTTTCTATGCCTCAACTACATGACAAAATGCTTGTGAAAACACAAAATTAGAGAAAAAAATGTTGCATGAAATCTGTTGAGAGTTTGCCAACATAGAAATGGTTGCAGGCTTATTTGCTACTTCAATGTCTTTGTCTGTATAGATGTATATATAATGTATGGAAAACATATGATATAAGGTGACACTTTCAAGGGTGGTTCCCACTACAAGTAATTCCATTTATTGTTTACATTCAATGTAGTCCTTTAGCAGTATTGAGCTAAAAAATATGTAGTCCTTTACCAATATTTTTGGCGATAATTCTATGGCTCTTGATGACATCCAGCTCACACACATGAAATGGAAGTGACATTTGCCAACATCAGCATGAGCAGTACACATTATTTGACAGCAGCTAAAGATTTTTCGGCAATAGATTTCTTGGTGTGAGACATCATGTTTTTAGTCTAATTTCAACCTGCGATAGCTAAATGAATATATTCTGCAAAACTAATATCGAATTAGTAAGCCAAAAACATTAGGGAATGTTTTAAATTTTTCTCCCTCTCATCGTTCATTGGTTGAAGATTTTTCTTCACAATTTTTAATAGAAAAAATTAAAAAAAACCAACAAAATTAGCGCTGATGAATCTGAAAAAGGAAAAAACTCAATAAAAATTTAAATTTGAAAAATAAAAGGGTAAAACCATAGGATAAATATTTATTTACGCTGCTAGCACGATTCTCAAAATAAGATTAATTGTTTTTTGTGCAAGTGAAAACATAAGTCTCTGCCTATACGCCAGGGACTAACAAGTGCCACGTAGTGGCTAGTACTTGCCTTTAGTTAAAGTTAGTGTTTGGTTTTGTCATAATTGTAATTTTAATCTTGAATGTTTATCTAATTTAAATTTTAATAAATTTTTTAGAATTATAAATATATTTTAAATAGTTATAAAAATATATAGAATCACATATATTAATTTACATTGATTGAAAAAATTGTTTATATTTTTATTTTATTCATAAAAATTCATGTATAACACCTCAAATCTATTAACAATCATAATGAGAATTTTTTTTTTTTAGAATTTAAAAACTTAAATAACATACAAGTAGACTTTAAAATAGTAAAGTAAATTTTAAAAATAAAAAATAACTTATTTATAATTAGTTCAAATAACTATTTTTAATAACTAGTTAACTAGTAGAATCCAAAATTCATTACAATAGTATTATGCCTTACTGCAAGTACTAAAAATACATACAATTATATATTGTAAATCTCCTTTTTCTTTTGACAATATGTGGGTGATAAAACTATTTGACTTTTTATAACAACAATTTAACAAATATCTACAATTATAAATGTCAACCATAATAAAATTAATGTATTGTTTTAATGAACTCGTTTAGTAATGATAAGATCATAATTTCTTATATAATATTATATAATAAATATAATTATTCAATAATAATATAATAACTAATAAATAATAATGTAATATACTTTATAAATATTAATGAAATAATTATAATGTATTAATTCTATGTACATTAAATATAATTACATAATTAATACTTAATATATAGTTATTAATAATAAATAGTAGAATCATTACAATGAATAATAATAGGCGTTATGGATAATTAATAGTATAAGAAGTTATTATTATATGTCTAGTATCATTATTATAACATCGATCAATTATTACATATATAATTATCTAGTTATGGAAATTATTATTATATTTGATTAGTTAACAAATATTGAGTTGAATAATTCATACTTATTATATACTCGTTAATAATAAATAGAAGAATCATTACTTTAAATAACAAGTGCCACATAGTGGCTAGTACTTGCCTTTAGTTTTGTAATTAATTATAATTTATATTTATATTTAAAATAAAATAAAAATATACATTATAAATAAGTTGTTGTGTAGATAAATATAATAATAAAAATTTATTTGTTATATGTTGAATACTTAATAAAGTAATAATAAATATGGCGTACAATATTAAGATTTTATAATAGTTATATTTATATAATAATAATAATATTAATAAACATAATATTATATATTAAATAATTTGTAATAGAATTAGCATTACAAAGTGTCATTTAGTTTTTCAAATTTTATTATGTTTTCAATCTTAACAATTTAAATTTTACCTTAAATTAATGAAATATATCTTTAATAAATTTTATTTTATTTTATTCTTAAATTTTTAAAAAATCATATTTTTTTTATCATAATTTTATTTCTATAGTCATAATTGTTAAAATTAAAAATATAGTTATAGAATATATATTTTAATAATTTTATAATCTCAGTCTTTTTATGCATGAATTTTGCCTACAACAAAGCAATATGGAAGAGCAACATAATTGAATTCTGGAAATTTCGTATATAAGGGCTCAAATGATTTAGCCAATCATATTGCCAAAAAATAATTTTTAGATATTAGAAACTTAAAAAATAATCAACTTAACTATATAAAATATGAAATATATAACAAAATAACAAATATCTTAATTTCTAATTGGTCCATTCACATTGACTTAATCACTAGTTAAACCCAGAAATCCAAAAATCATTACAATAGTACTTGCTTAGCCTACGACAAGTACTAATAATAGATATTATTAATAATGAATATGATAATAAGTTTTTTTTTCTTATTGAAGTGAATCTTTTTTTACTGGAGCTATGAATCAATGGGGTCACATTGGGAGACCCCACCCCCGTGGTGTTATAGGCAAGTGCTAAGGCATTAAAACCTCCTGGATATGTCTCATGTTGATTTATACATTCTCCTCCTTATCAATTTGGTCGATCAAGCGCCTCCTTATCTCTCGTTGACTTATTATCCACTCAGAACATTAGATCTCCTCATATCTCTCTTGCTCATCGTCTACAACCCCTTATCTCTTTGGCTATCTCCCTTATGTCTCCTGAAGCACTCTCCTCATGATGGCAAGATATCTCCCAACACTTCTTTTTGATTCCATCCATTAATTTGTGCATGAACTTTTTACCACATTAGTGTCTTTGCTTGGTCACGTGGATCGACCTTTTGTCAATGGAAACCAAAGCTAATTGCTAGTGAACCACCATGAACAACATGTACGTTAGCATCAATATCATGCACCTGTGTACATTATCTAACCCCTAACCATTCTTGACTAAAAATTATTACATACATGGAGCTTTAATTCTAATTTCAAATATTTGCAAAACCATTACTATACATATCGAGTTTTTGTTACATGCATAAATAATTATTGTTACAAAGTTGTTTATCTAAGCAATATGTTATGGATTTTATTAATTGAGGAATTAGATGCAATGCATCTTTTGTTTACTTACTAAGAAAAATATTTTATATTTTAAGATTTAAATGTAAATTATTCAAAGTTAAACTTTACTCATTACTATTTGTCAAAATATTTACTATATCATTACTAAAATTATTATTCAAAGAGCTTCAACTTATAATTTAAAGGTGTCAAGATTCTAATATTCTTACTAGAATCTACAATAGTTTCATATTCAATTAAAAAATATTATGGTAGGAACATGATGTAATTGTGTCCTCTTGTTAATTAATAAGGGTCAAATGTCTTTTTTCTTAAGATTTTTCATTTACAAAGTGATTATAGCTATCTTATAATTTTCAGCCTTATTTATTATGATGTTAGGGTATTGCATTCAACAAAACTTTATACCTAATAGGTTCATTAAGAACTAGTCAAATTCATCATGAGACCAAGAATCAATTGTTACTTATTTCTAAAATATAGTCGAAATAAAATTTGTTTTATCTTATAATATTATATTATTGGAAGAATTTAATAATTATCAATAATCAATTAATTTTTTAGTAGAATATTCTTATATAATCAGAATAAAATTTGTTTTCTGTTATAATATTATATTATTGAAATAATTTAATAATTATCAATAATCAAGTGATTTCCTAGTAGAATATTCTTATAAACAACTAATGAGAATTGTAATAATGATTAACCTATTTCAATAATAATCAACTAGTGATTTCTTAGAAGAATATTCTTATAGATAGCAAATGAGAATTTATAATGATCAAACTATTAATTATTGATAATTCAATATTTTTGTATAAGACGCTTTTGAGATTGATTATGATCAAAGTTATTATTTGAAACTTTTGTAAACTTGGATCTAACCAAATACAATATTGAAAGAGTATCATCTATACATTTCGCAAAGGAGTGGAAATTTATTTTGATTGTGCATTAATTCAATTGTTGTTTTGTCTCTATATTGATTCATATATATATATTTCTTTTGATGGGTAATAGGCCGAAGCCAAGATCAACAAGGGGCTCAAGAAGACTTGAACCCAAGACCTCCCAAATGAGAGGCTTGCAACTTACTGTTGCATTGTGGGGTGTTCCCTATATTGATTCATATATTTAAAGAATACTTGAGGGCACATAATAATTTTCAAGATTGTCCACCATGAAATAAATGAGGGCAACAAAAAGAGCAATGTTTTTTTAAATATTTCTACCTTCAAAATTGGGAGAGTTGAATAATTAAATTTCATTATGAGTTTTTTTATCAAAATCAAATAAGCATAATTCATATCTCTTGCATCATTAAAAATAATAATATCAACTCCCATATACAAGGAAATTCATTACATAGGCCCAAACTTGTTTTGGTGTTTGAAAGTGAGGAAGTGTGATACTAATCTATGGGAAAAGTCTACACTAACATATTCATGAACCCAAGTTAGTCTTTCTTCCATTCAATAATAGAGATGTGAGTGAGTTTGGCTTCTTATACATGAGGAAAAGCCAAGATGTCCTGAACTTGCACATGTATGTTGATATTATATTGCATAGGGTTAAATTGATCATGTGCAATAAAATAGGATCAAGATGGATAAATTGAACAAGTTTAATAGGATGTACATAATATACATGACTAAAGTATCATAGACAGAACCAAATTTGGAAATAAGATAGAGAAATGAACCTAATGTTGTGGGTCTAGGTGGCTAGCATTGGCTAGTAATCTTCTAGATCTTTCAATGCCTTACTAAAGCGAGACTAGAGAGAGCATAACTTTTTGTAGGTCTAATTTGCTACTTCAAGTTGTTGAGTGTAATAGAATTAAGTATGTAGCCAAATACTTGTAGTAAATTTTGCATGTATTTTTGTATAGGTTAGATCTCCTATAATCTTTTTAAATAATTAGAATATAATTTTTTTCCTTGTTAACTACTAATTTATTGTTTGAAGTTCCAGGGTATCATAATTTAATAGTTAGGTTAGACAATTGGGTAGATTTCTATTTTTTATTTTCTAACTATATTCATCATGATATACCAAAATTTAGAGTGAGTAGAACTCTGATAATTTTCAAGCTATAATTGTATTTTGA
The DNA here is from genome assembly GCA_027943335.1 of Chamaecyparis obtusa. Lineage (NCBI taxonomy): Eukaryota > Viridiplantae > Streptophyta > Pinopsida > Cupressales > Cupressaceae > Chamaecyparis > Chamaecyparis obtusa. Next base: position 903,300 of record BSBK01000882.1, read on the forward strand.
TTTTGGGTGTGTATCACTATTTAGAGTGGGTACAACTCTTCATATGATATTGAAGTTACATTTTGTTAGATTTGTTAAACTTAATTTTGTAGCAACATTTTGGTACACTTTTGAATTGAGTGGATTGACATCATTTACATGGCTTTAAACAACATTTTCTCAGATGCAAAGAGATCAGGTTTGCACACATACTTATCTTATCTTTGAGTTTCATTTTGTTGGATTTATTGAAGTTTATAATAGATCCTTTTTCTACATTAAGGATTTTTATATGATTTTATTGATTAAAAAATTTATTTAATTTAGTGCACATCTTTTCATTTTTAGGTTTTGAAGAATGGGGTAGAGGTAAAGTTGTAGCATAATGCACTAAGTGTAGTTAAATATTGTTGGCATTATGATGGATTTTGGAGTCTGAGATACAGTGTTGATGTTTAGGAGTTTGTCATTGATAGAAACTCTATCAAATTTGATGATACTAATTGACTGGATGAATAGGTAAAGCAAAATTAAGCTAAGTGCTTTAATTGGTAAGAAAGAAGGTAGCAACAAAGAATGTTTTGAGTGGCGATAGAGTTAGATGACACTTTGGGAGATGTGATTGTTCTTGGTGGTTTACCAAGGTTAGATAACGACAGTTCTACAACCACAAACAATAACTCAATATTTTGGGTGAGTTAGCATTTTGGTGATGTGTTAAGTGAGAATTAGTTGTTACCGATTGGTTCTTGATGATTAGATGATCAAGGTGGTTGATTTTTGGGCTGACATGTCAATATATTTTGGGCCAACATGTTAGGTGTCTTTGGCGTGATTTTCCATAAGTTAGGTCAAGATTGTGGACCAACTTGTAAAATATTATTCAAGTCTTAGCCGACTTAAGAACAACCATATAAAGGTCAACTAAATCTAGGGTTATGATCATGAGTTTGGTTGTTGTGATCAAAGGTAGAGGTAGTATAGTGCACCAAAGTACATAAATTATAGTGGATCTTTCAAGCAAGCAGTGCCATTTCTAGATCAATCATTTGAGCACATTTCTCAAGGCTAACTCTAATAGGTTAGCAGGTTAAATCCCTTAACCAGGTGGAATTTAACAGGTCTTAATGTAAAAATCCTTTAACAGGGAGAATTCTTAACTGGATTTCTAAATCCTCTTGTGAGGTAGATCCTAATAGGTCTTTTGGTACTTCTAACAAGGTACTAGTCACTTCTAACTGGGTGAGCCCCCAATAGGGTATTGTAAGCTCCTAACAAAGCAAGTCTTTTTACTGTGGTAAAGAGATTTGTGGGTATCATCCTCACTATGGTTTTCACCCTCTAACAAGGGTTTCCATGATAAAAATAGTGGTGTTATCTGTTATGCTTTTGTGGATGCTTAAATTATTTTAATTCTATTGCATAGTTACACTTGCATGTTTAGTTGTATGGAAGTTGTTTAAAAGCATAATTAGATTAGTGGTTGAATTGGTTCATTACTTGTTTACACTGATTCACCCCCTCCCCTCTCAGTGCCTCCTATATATAACTATATCATCTTAAAATGGAAGCACTTCCATCTTGGTATGTTTAGCACCCTCATTTAGTGCATTTTCATGATAGATTTGCATTTAGGATGCATTTGCACTTAATTCTTCATTTCTAGGTGAAATTAGGGTTAGGATCCCAAGGATTCTCCTTAATTTCCTTCTTTGTGGCTCTATTTTCTAGGTAGGACCTATGTACTAGTCCTCCTAGCCTTCATCACATCTCTTTTAGGCCTCTAGGCCCTTTCCCAACATTCTGTTATGCTTTCCCATCATTCTAAGTCTTTGGCCGACCCAGAAACTTCTTTGATTTCTATGTTGACTGGCCTGAAACCTTAGGTCAGGGTCAAGGTCGACCTTGACCTTTGTTAGGTTTTGTTCCCCACTTCCAAATTTAGATCATAGTGGGGCCTGAAATAAAAAAATGGGCCTCCAGATCTGAATGCGAAAGGATTTTTATTTAAAATTCATTTAATTATTTTCCCTCCTTAGTTGGCTATTGTGATTGGACCATAATTCGAGGTGAAATTTGAATTAAGGGCCCTTACATTTCCCAAGGAACCTTGTCTTGAAATCTCTATATAATCACTTTTAGGAATGAATGCTAAATGTTTGGCAGCCATTCTGTAGCAGTTGTTGTTGCATTCATGACTATGATTGTCATTGATGTCAACACAATGATCTTCTGGAGACTTGCAGAGAAGCATACATAGTTTGAATTAGCGCATGTGGGTTATTACAATTGGAGCTATGCAATGTTGAGGATATACTCTTTGATATGTTATATGTCTATGGTTAAGAGCGTAGATAGTAATTCTTTTATTCATGGAAGTTGTGAGCATTTTGGTGGAAGCAATATTCAGGCAGTGTTCCTGAGTAGCCATTTGTGGAAATCGGATGATATCTCCTAATCAGGATGGAATCTAGTTTTGCGCAGTTAAAGGGAAGTTGAAGAAACATTAATAATGATGTGGATGAGAACGCAAACTTTGAGGTCACACGAGTGAAGATTTATTGTATTTGGAAGCCGACAATTTTTTGTAATTTTGATGTAGCGTGTGGAAACTTTTATTTTGTAATTGTATGCCGACTCATTTGTAATTATTTGAGTGTGGTATAAAGGAAGGAATGTGTTTCCTTGTTGTTATGTAGAAGAGGATATTAGTATATGAATGTGAAGTGAAGAAAGGAGCTAAATGTGAAAGCGAATTGTGAAGGAAGACATGTGAAGTACAGAGATCTGAAATTGAGATTTGGTGTAACAGTGAGTGTGGTTTGGCACAGTCAGAGAAGAGGTAACATATTATTCTATTGAGTAATGCAAAGATTATTTGGATAGTGTGTTCAATGATCTTACCCTGAAGCTGTTTGGGCAATGGGTCCTTCTGTCTTCCATAACTCTTAACAGGGTTAGAATCTTTTGACAGGGATTCAAAATCTCCTAACAGGGATTCATATGTACTGAATGTATTTCATAAGACTCCTAACATAGTCCATCCTTTCACAAGGAATATTCATATTAGTGCATCTTTTGTGGGCATCATTCCCATTGGGGTTTACTCTTTGATCAAGAGGTTCCCTAGTCAGCATATCTTGTGTCATTGTGTTATTGTGTATGAATATCTTTCTATGGTTGGTAATTATATTGCTTACATGGTTTAATGCTATTGAAGTTGATAAAAGTTATAATTATCTGATAACTGATTCACCCCCCCCCCCCCTCTCAGTTATCTTGGTGGACTTTACTTTCTAACAACACTCTCTTTTACCTTCATTTCCATCAAGCGACATCAAGTAACAAGCAAGAAGTTATGAGGAGATGATGATGCAAGATTGCAAGAGGATGATATGGAAGAACAAGATATTGATGATGCCTTGATGCAAGCAAGCATTTTGTGGATAAGTTATTGTGGACATTAATTTGGAGCAAGAAAGGTTCCTTCTTCCTTGATCGACCATTTTTCAACATTCAAGCATTCAAAAGATACAATCATGGGTTAGCAACTACGAATTGTGAGTTTGGTAGGAGTACTTTAGCCTTGGGGGCTTGGTATGATTTCTTTATCATATTCAAATCTACACATTGCTCTCTCATTTCAATTCATGCTAGGGTTTCAATATAGAGGATTAGATCTTGGCATTGCACGTTCAAAGCTCTTCCTATGAGCAACACACACACATATTCTATTACATCCAGTTATTCATGGAGGTGGAAATTACCAAAATGGGGGTTTGACTAAGGCAAAACCCTATATAGCCACCCCAAAACACCATTTTCAAATATCTCTAGTCGTTGTTTCAAGAGTTGCAGAGAAAATCTGGATACCCTTTTCAGCAAACTTCCAGGATTCATGAACATAATTTCTATTGGAGTAGTATAGGTCAAGGTCGACATAAAGGGGTTAAGGTCGACCTTCATTTGGGTCAAGGTCAACCTAGCTCAGAAAAGGAAAAGATTTTTGGGTTTTCTCCATCTCTATGTTTCTGTTTCATATCCAGTTGCAAAATTTCCAAAAACTCGGTACAGACACTAGAAAATAGGTATTTCTGGATCTACTATGTTATGAGGTATGTATTTTATTTTATCTGATTTCATTATTCTTTGCAAGAATTTCCAAATTTATATTCCTTATCATTACATTTCCAGAGTTTTTTATTTGTTTGTATTTTCAAGTTGTGATGTAGTTTGTTCTGGAGGTTCTTGCTACCATAAAAATTACTTTCACAATTACAATGTGCCTAAGACAGTTTTCCTGTGGATGGGATTTGGTTCTGATTGCTAGTTCACAATATTTTACCCATAAAGGATTTTGGTGTAGCTGGATGGTTTGTATACATTGGTGGAAAACTGACATCTTCAGATGATTTTTCTTTATCTATAGCTAGATTTTCTACAGTGGAATAGGTACTACTCCTTTTGGTTTTTCTAAAGACCTCTAATTGTGCTGATAACATTTACATACATGTATATCTAGTTAACCAATTTTGGAAGGTGTGGCTGCTTTCCAGATTGGAAGTAGTGTTGTTTTTCTGGTTATGTTTTAATGAAAGAAAAAGTGCTTTATGGATAAAGTGCAACCATGACTGACCAAATATTGTGAAGAAGGTGGTCCTTTTGTCAGGGTATAAGAGATCAATTTCGATCCTTTACATTCTTGTCTCCTATGTTAAAATCTCAGGTCCTATTAATATGACAATGGCTTTGGTCTAACAAGTGACTCAATGTGGATTCTTCTCAAAGCATTTGTCGACAGGAGGAATTCACAATTTGCTAATGATTTGATGGTTTTAACTTTTAATGATGCTATAGATAAGGATGTCGCAAGACTGATATATATTACTGTGTCAACACTCACGTTTGAGGATACAATTTTGTCAAAGGCACAACATCAGTGTCCCTAATCCTATCTTCCAGTTGAAGGGTTGACATAATACACTCCCAAAAATGTAGGTCATCTTCATGTTATAATTACTATCTCTAGCTATCAAGGTTGTGCTTAGTTTTGGTTTCCTGAGAATTATAACCTTTAAGTTTTATTCTGCACTCCACGATTCCTGCTATCAGTCTAGGCTAAAGTGAAATTATCACAATAATGAAGATGGACACACTGCCAGTGTTCATTCAACTAGGTAATGGTTTAGCCATTAATTATTACAATCTTGGTTTATAAATTTATTCTTTACCACCAAAATTATCATAGTTTGCCTACTAGTGGTGTACATCCTATTAGTATATTTGCATAAGACTCCGAGAAAATAAATAAACTTTCCTTCGTACCAAACCCTAGACCTTGGCTACCTTGCTCATGATCAGAAAGCATGATGTTCTTAAGATAGCAATCATTGTATTATTTTTACCCACAATGTGAATATCAAGTATAGTCCTGAGAAAGCACCTTGTTTAGAGAAATTCAAGGGCTCTTTCCAGTGTCAAGTCAGAAGATGAAAAGTGGAAGTGAGAAATAAATGAAAGAAGGGCTTGATGGTGCAAAATTTTAATACAATAGAACAAAAAAATTTACTCACGCAAGTTCGGGCAGTTCGACGATATCAAATCAAGGCAGTTGTCCCCTCCATGAACATCCTTATATCCTTCTTGCTTTCTCTTAACCCCACTTGGCTTCTAACATTTTAAAAATCATTTTGATTAAACTCTGTGTATACATTTACATATATGCTAATAAGGAATGTATTTTTTTTATTCAAACCAGATACATCACTTCAATTTCCAAAAACCTCTTACTCCATCTTCCTTGCATTATCTAAATCGAATCAGATTACCCATATGTAAGCTTTCCCAATGGTTTCCACAAGCACACATAAGTAAGATTCAAATCTACACCACCTTCTGTGGAAAGCTCACACATTTATTTTATGGGCACAAGAGTGGTATAAACTTTTCTTCATCTCCAACATGTGTAATACCCCAAAAATGGGCTATAGGTTCATTAACCTCATACATCGACACATCAAATGAAATCGACATCAAAGTCCTAACCAAAGGCACATCTGAACATCATCGAATCCTAATTGATTATCATAAATTCTGCATCAGGTAATATTCCTATTTATCATAATTATCTTTGATTTAATGATTATTTGGTGATAAATCACATTTATCCTAAAATTGATTAATTGAATATGATGAATATTTAATTAATTGATTTAATTCTGCCACTTAATTATTTAATTGAATTTAATTATATTTATTCCTACGTATTATCGTTTAAATTTGACAATAAATCAAAATTCCTATCATTAATTGATTAAATTCTTATTTAATTAATTAAAGCAAGTTGTCATATTTGATGATATTGTTTTTGAATAAAAGTTTGATTAAATGATTGATTAACCCATAAATCAATTGTTTTATTTCAAAAATCAGTTAAGTTGAGAATAAATCACTTTGTTTATTTATTAATTCATAATTATCCATGTGCACAATCAAAGAGTAGTTAAACTCCAAATCAAAAAATCAATGCAAATTATTGACTTTTTGGAACTCAACATCATTTTTGAGTTTCAAAAGTTGATCTAAACTTCTAATTTGAGTTAAAAAGCTATTTTTGCATGATTTGCATGTTTTTGTGAATTAAGATATCTTTATTTTCAGATAACTCAAAAATCAAGCTAAGTTATCTGAGTGATTTATGGCTTTCTTTCATGCACCTCAAAGCCCTAGATTTCTATAAATTAAGGCTTCAGCTCATCTCAAATCATCTCATGAATTTGCAAACTTACTCTGCAGGAATCATAGCATATCAAATTTGAAGAATTTGAACGATTGAAGCTTGAAGAATCATCTTGGGAATTCAAGTTTGTGAGATCATCATTATTTTACATAGCATTGCATATCATTGTTAGATTAATTTCATATCAATTTCTCATATAGATTAGATTCATATCAGTTTTCCATTCTTATTGCATCTAAAGTCTTAAAAAATAGATTAATTGCATACATTCCATATCCATCTTTTGCATTCAAATCCTTCATTTAGGTGTCGTCAAGGTCACTGATCTCGATAACAATATGAGAACATCATACTTGCACCTATTAGAAGGCAGTAAATCGCCTGGTTAGTTTAGTTTTTCATTTATTGCACGATTTCAATTTTTGCTAACCTCTAATGTTTTACTGAAGTGTTGTGTCTATAGATCAGGTACAAAATTCACACACACATTTCTGGTGCCCACCGTGGGGCCCTGAAATGGGTTTCCCTTCATTTCTATCAATTTTCTATCTTTTGAGGTTAAGGGTTTCAAGGGTTCTGGTATACTCTGCAGGACGTTATTTTTTGTTTTTTTTGGCACTTTTTCTGTCAAAACTGTTTGTACATTGCGATTTTTAATTTCTATCTGTACAGTTGTCGTATGAGTTTTTTCAAAAACTCGTACTAGGAGATACCCAATGTCGTATGATATTTTATTTGATCGAGGATCGTACCAGTAGAAACAAAGTGTCATATGGAAGTTCAACTGTCGTATGATTAGACACCCAATGTCATACGAGTTGTCAAACTATCGTTTCATCAGACACCCAGTGTCGTACAAGTTTTTAACTATCGTATGATCAGACACCCAGTGTCCTACGAGTTTTTAGACTGTCGTTTCATCAGATACCCAGTGTCGTACGAGTTTTTGGACTATCATCTGGGAGCATACCCACTGTCGTACGAGTTTTGGCACCAGGTTTTCATTGTCATTTCATTTTTTAGGGCAGTTTGTTAGATTTGATTTTTAGATTTCAACTAACGGCTAATCTTAACAATTGAAATTCTCTATTTTTTATTGACTCCTGCTGGTTTTGATTGGAAAAAGTGCAAGAATTGCTAAAAATAGGTAAAAATCTACTAAGCGCATTGCAAGGAATTCAGGTAATCTTCTCAACTGATAAGACTTTGATTTTGGATCTAAAACGAACATCTCATGTGTCTAGCTTGAGTGACTTTTATTGCTTTCCTATCACAGACTTCATTTGGGCTATAAAAATGAACATAGTTTACTTTCAACATCTTTGTTACACATAGTAATTAGGCCCCATGAACACTATTTTTGGATCTTGAGAGAGTGGGTTTCTAGTGAAACTCTTCTCAATGAAGGATCCCTTGTAGGTGGGGAGGATACTAAGGGAGTCTCACGTTCCACTAGATCTGTGTGTCTTCAACTTTTGATCGAGGCATTCTCTCTTCGGAGAGGTTGATAGATCATAAGGGGTTGATGTCATAGATTTTTGTGAGATAATCTTGGTCCTAGCGTGTCAGATTGATCTATCTGCTTTGTTTGGGTTAAAAGTGAAAAGGCTAGGGGATTATGCTCTACTTCCTTTTTGGATAGTACTAGAAACCCAAATCCTTGAATCTAGAACCAATCTCCATGTGGTATATCTTGTGAGTCACCTTTAGAGAGGGTTAACCATAGTGGACATTCCCTTAATTGGGTCAACCATGTTGACAGAACCTCAAGCGGTAATAGCCATTTTCACCATGGTTATGACAGCCGCTATATAAATATCCTGGTGGAAGAAATTTTCATAGGTGTGGTTCATTGTTGGGTTGTCAGATCTCCCTAGCAGCTCCTGATTGATTAAATTCTCAGATTGTGTCAAAACCCTGGTGCGCCGAGATTGGAGTTCACCCCTTTGGATCATAAAAGTTGCAGAGTCAGACCATTACTAAAAACCATAGCGAGGCCAAATTTTCATTTTCAGGAATATGTGCGTTATTGCAAAACTTTTTGGAACATACACAATTAGCACTTCTAAGGATTAGCACAAATAAGTCACTTGATTGTTCATGCACAAGGTTGCTTTTTCCCTTGTTCATTGTTTTCAGACATGCTTGAAATCACTTGCTTGCTATTTTGCGTGCTTGTTTATCTATCTGGGTATTGAAAACAGACAAATCTGTTACAATCCTCGAATCTGGACAGTACAATTTGCAAACAATCTGACACTGAAAACCCTAAATTTGCAAAATTTAAAGTGAAATTCCTTTCTAGAGTCAAAAGTCATCTCAGGAGGTCAGAAAGTCATACGAGTTTCTATCAAGTGTCATTTCATTACAGCCCATTTGTCATATGGTAAAGAACCCAGTGTCGTATGAGTCTTTCTGCAAGTCAAATTCAAAAAGTCAAATCCTGCTAGCAACAGTCGTGTGAGTTTTGCAACTGTCGTACGAGCTTTTCAATTGTCATTTCATAGCATACCCACTGTCGTACGAGTCTGCAGAGTGTCATTTGGGAAAATTTTGAAAATTTGTCAGAAAATGTTCAGAATTGCTAGATACTTAGCTTTTTCAGCCTAGTTCCAGAATCTGTCGAACAAATTATTGTGTCAAGAATAGAACAGTAGCCATTGAGAATCAGTACACATGTCTCAAAGAATCAATACACATGAGGAAGAAATTCTAATCATAGCTATGATGAAATAGATACACGCTATGCAAGTCAAACTTAACAAACTTGAGAAAGAAAAGGAACCTAAAGAGTTCTCCATGGAAGCTCTATGCCCTTTTCCATTTGATAAAGACTTGTACATGTCACCATGCCCCCAGACATAATTTGAGCAATGTGATAATCCTTATGATACGTCTTCCACAAAGAGTGACACATCCATCTTTGGAGACTATGATGACTATGATGATGGACAATATAATGATACCTATGACAGCTCTGTTCTTAAGAGTCCTCTTTGTCGTGTGTTCCTGCTTATTGGAAATGGGATGTCACATTGGATAGATCGTGATGGTGATCCATATGATTCTGATTTTGAAAAAGACTTTGATGATTTTTGTGAACAATACCTTGATTATGATCCATCTACTACTGCTGAGGACTATAAAATGCATTGTGCTAGCTTGAAGCATCAATATTATAAGAATCCTTCTCCTAAGGACTCTCCTGCTGAAAATAAAGATTATCTTCTCAAGCAAGATCATGTTAATGTTGGACCTTTGTCTTGTGATGGTTCCCTTACATCCCCTACTTCCTCCAATACCTGTACATTTCCTAAAGTTTTTGAGTCTTTCAAATCTTTCACAAAACCTTCATCCAACACAAGCCCTGATACTTTTCATACAGTTCCCTATAGTTATCCTCTAGGACTACCTCTTCAAGAAATTCAAGCTAACCTTCACTTGGCTGCTAATACTTTCAATAATGCTAAACCTAAAGAGCCTAAGCCTTCATACGCTACAATGCCTACTTCAGCTGGTCCTTCACCATCTCTGCAATAGTCTTCCATACAATCCCAACATGCTTTCGTATCCTTAGAACTGGCTCCATGTCAAGAGGACTCTAAAAATGATGAAGAAAAGAACATAAAGAAAGATCAAGATCAAGAACCCTCCATGTCATCCAATCCTTTTCATGATGTCTCTTATCCACTTCAGGGTTCTTTTGATCCTGCACATCCTTTCTCATGCATTCCATCATGTCTTAAGTCTTCTCCTAAGCAAGATCAAGCTCCTCCTTACACTATTGAGCTTATTGACAATCAAAATAACCTTACCCCACTTTCACTTTCCAAAGATGATACTTCCATTAAGGTTGGTAAAAATGGTGTTGTTACTTCCAATGTTAAGCCTATTGAAAATCAAGAGAAAAATTATGTGCTTATGCTATCCAAAGATCCTTGTCAAGATCAAAGTCTTCCATCTTCTTATTCTACCACTCCATGTTCGCTTCCACTTTTTACTTTTCCTAAGTCTTTGCAAGCTTTGAACAATCCTATCAAAGAAGATGTTCATATTCAAGATGTCCATGATTCTATTGAAAATTCTAATGCTCACTCTAAAGATGCTGATGTCCTTGGTTGCCATATAGATGTTGATGAACTTATTGATTATCCTTTTGCATCCTTCACATCCATCCTTAGACCTCCTCCACCACTACTAAGGGCTTCACGTCTGCCTTCCATCTTGGGTCCTTATGTCCCTTCACTTTTCCCTCCTAACTCTCCTAATTCTCCATCCATCTTGGGTCCTTACATACTTCCATCTCCCATCTTTCCTCAAGATCAACATAGATGCATACCTTTGAATCCTTTTCATCCACCCACCCATCTAAACCAGTCATATCCTCCTTCTTCCACAAGTCCCAAGTTTTTTGGAAGTAACTTGAATGTTCAATACAAGAAAAAGAAGCAATACAAGAATCCATAAGAAAAAGAAGATCACCGTGTCTCCTCTAAACGACATGGATGCATAAAGTCAAAAGAGATATCTAAGAAAAAAATTACAAGACAAGTATGGGTTCCAAAATCCATCATTAAAGATATTCTCTTTAGATCATCAAAAGGAAATAAAAAGCCTACGGCTATATGGATTCCAAAGTCTCTCTTGAAAGATTCTGGTGTTGAAAAAAAGTGAAATTGACATTCAAGCTTCCAAAGGCTTCCACTTCATCTTCTTCCATAAATATTCTTCCATTCCATGTGCCTAAACCACAACCTCTACTATCCATTCACCATATTCTTTCACTTATTCCTTCATTCACATTTCCTCCATCCTCTCCCCACCCTTCAAGGTGTGTGTTGATGTTGATCTTACCTTCCTTTCCATCTACCCTTTCACAATCCTTCCATTCATTATCCTTCTACCTTCTATCCTTTTTCCTCATTTGCCTATTCCTCCTATCTTCCAACCTCACTCGCTTTACATAAAACCTTATCCTCCATTTTTCTCTTCCATCTCCCTTTCCCTATCAACATTTTTGAGCATATCATTTTAAATATTTGGAATATCATGGTTTATTCTTTCAAGGAGCATTATCTAAAAAGCTTGCCTTCTTCTAAAAAAAGAATTGAAAATGTGCCTTGGTGAAAACCTAGAAATAGGCACCTTGGTAGAAAAAGTAAAGAGAAATAAATTCATCCTATGGTGAAAACCACTCCCTTGTGGTGCCTTGGATAAGTACCATGATGAAAACCTGGCAATTAGGCATCATGCGTAGTTCTTCTACATATTTCATCCATTCCATCTTCTCTCTTTGATCTTGACAAGGTTGACCTATACATGAACATTTGGCTATTCTGGTGAGCTATCTTATGATGATCTTACTTTCATTCCCTTCCTATTTAGCCTTCATATCCATCTTCCTCTATTCATTTTTGCCTATCACTATCCATTTCCCCTTTGGTCTTGATCTAATAAAAAAAGAAAAAAAGAGTAAAACACGGTGTTGTGAAACCTCTTGACATGTCTACTCCTTTGGACTACATCATGTCCTTCTTTGGCATTACAATTTTGTGACTTATCCTATACTGGCCTTTCATTGCTCGTCCAAATGTGCTTTACATGACAATTTTCCCTAGCTTGGGTATTCTTGAGGAGTTTTCCCTTGAGGATTTCTTCCCTTCATTCTCCTTCATTCTCTTATCTTCTAGTTCTTCCACCAACTTGCTAATCCCTCTTGTTCTCCACCTTGCTAGACATTGGGACTGCACAATATGATCTTGCTTGGGAGTTTGCAATGGAAAAAGATGCTATCAAGTATACCAAGTGTCAGAACTAGTATCAGAACAAATATCAGAACAAGTATCAGAACAAGTGTCAGAACCAGTATCAGAACAAGTATCAAAACTAGTATCAGAACTAGTGTCAGAACACGTATCAGAAAACCTACTAGGGCTACACCTTTCACTTTATTTTATGGGTCTGAAGCGGTACTACCTATTGAGGTTGAAATCCCATCACTAAGAATCAGAATGCATGGTCTGGTAACTGATGATGACTACAGAGTGTCTAGGTTGCAAGAACTTGAACTACTAGATGAGCGTAGACAAGCAGCGTATGATCATCTCAGATTATATCAGAAGAGAATATCTAGAGGCTACAACAAGAAAGTCAAACACAGAGAATTTCAGGTTGGTGATCTAGTCTTGAGAGAGAATCCTAAAAATCAATCACATCAAGAATGCAAGGGGAAGTTTGAACCCAACTGGCTAGGTCCCTTTGTAATCACTGCTACTTTTGGCTCTGGTGCCTATCAACTCTCAAAAACTGAAGGAGAACAGCTCTGAGAACCAATCAACGTTCTCCATCTGAAGAAATTCTATGCCTAAAGCATTCAGTCTATGGCAAAATGTCCTAAAAAATCTTTAAAATTGGAAAAAGTCCTAAAAAATGAACATCTTGGTGAAAACCTAGCAATAGGCACCTTGATGATTCACAAAAAAATAAAAAAATATCAAAAATATAAAAAAAAGTGAAAAATGAATAATACAAAAAATGAGAAAAAGAAAAAAGTGCCTTGGTCAAAACTTGGAAACAGGTGCCTTGGTAGCAAAAATAGAATCTCTGCCAAGATGGTGAAAACCCGGCAAACGGGCACCACTTGTTTCAAAAAGCTCCATCTATCAGTGCAATCTTGGTCTTTCCCAGCTTTCAATCTTGCTTTAGTTTGTACATATGTCCTGGTTTGTTTCTACATTCCTGTTTCCAATAAGTCGTTCTGTACACCAATCACCTCCAGCGTCTGTATCCTATCAATGCTTAACACTTGGGGGCAATCAATGTCAAATCCTATAGTCTCCAGTATATCTTAGACGTATCATATCCAGTCAGAGTCTTTTGAAGCTTCATGTGAGTTAGTCAGTCAGTGTTGTCTCTAGAAAGGATTTTGCATCTACAACAATGCAATCAAACATCAAACGCAAACTGAAAACAATCTATGATTTTTACATGATTTTATCTCCTTGTATGCTTACTGATTCGCATTGAGATTTTTGCATATTGTGTCCCTTCGAGCTCTTCGATGATGTCCTTTATAGGATTTAGAGAGTGATGACTAAGGGCATAATCTTTTCTTTATTTTCTTCTTGTATGTGAAAATCTAACAACTTTGGAAATTTTGGATTGAAATGGTGTCTGACTGTAAGAGCCTCTATCTCGAATTGGATGGCCATGTGTACCTCAACCATTGATACCTAGAAAATTCAAGGAAGTTTGATCTAACTATTGTCTTTTTGAGTGAGTTCTTTCTCCTATTGTGAAACATGATCTTACTTGTATGCTTACTGATTCGCATTGAGATTTTTGCATATTGTGTCCCTTCGAGCTCTTCGATGATGTCCTTTATAGGATTTAGAGAGTGATGATTGGGGGCATAATATTTTCTTTATTTTATTCTTGTATGTGAAAATCTAACAACTTTGGAAATTTTGGATTGAAATGGTATCCGACTGTAAGAGCCTCTATCTCGAATTGGATGGCCATGTGTACCTCGACCATTGATACCCAGAAAATTCAAGGAAGTTTGATCTAACTATTGTCTTTTTGAGTGAGTTCTTTCTCCTATTGTGAAACATGATCTTACCTAAGGATGTGAACGATAAAGGGTCACTATAGGTAATTCACATCGGATTTAGAATAATCTCTTGACTGTTTGATGTGTTTGTACCGCAAGACGTATTCAGGTCATCACAACGTTTATGTTTTGATGCTTATACAAATTGCTATATCAAAATGGACATGATATTCAGGTCATCCTGGCATTTATGCCTTGGTGCTTATATCTAATCCGACATTCCAAAAACAAAATCAATATTCATATATCCATGGTTGTCATAATCAGTGGGTGTTGTATTGATTCTTGTGCATACAAATCGATATTCATATGTCTATGGTTTCATAACTAGTGGGCATTGTATTGATTTATCCGATTACCTAAAAGTTCAATGATGATAACAAATCAACATATGATCAGTGACTAGGTCCTAGGTCTTAGGTTGCATTTCATTTTGCATGTTTCTTTGCATTTTGTATGTTTGCATTATCTCCCAAATGTTTGGAAACACTTCAAAGCTTAAACAATTCTTCATATCTGACGAGAGCTGAGTCTCACTCAAAGGTCTCTTCACCGAACCACAAGCCGTAACTCTCCTGGGTTAAATATCCTTTTGACATAAGACTGAGTACTTGTCTTCATCAACCTACAAAAACATATCATGTGTATCACTGCATTTACATCTCATATAATTACCATTTGTTGCATTACATTACATCCAGTGCATAAGCATGAATCATACATACATCTTTTCATAGGAAATTACATTTGCATAACATCCATACATATGAAAGAAATCATTGCATTGCATTGATCCATACATACATTCTACACTACTCATAGCATAAACATCACATGATATCATCATAAAATCAAAACATGACAAGTACAAATGAAGTCACAACCAACATATCGATCTCATATATATCAAAAAAATATCAAAATGTGTCAGGGGTGCACTACTGGCACAATGTACAAAAGAATGAGCTCCAGAGAGCTATCAGAGTCATAACAGTATATTAGTGATAAAAAAGAATAGTGTACATCAAAACATAAGAACAAGAATCAACTATCAGCATGCTCTTCAATATCTGGTGGAGGAGGTGGTGGTGCATCTGGTATGGCCTCTACTCTCGGTGCCCTAGCTCCCTCTGAGGCTGCCATGTAATCTGAATAAGTGGGCACTCTCTGCACAGCAGGGACAACAACATAGTATGTAGACACATAGTACGAAGCTCGTGAGGTCTGATGGGTCACCTCTGTCTGTAATCTCAGCACCTCTGAGTGAAACTCTGCATGAAGCTCTGTGCACTGCCTATCTGCCTCTAGATACCTCTCCTCCCACCTAGCACTTTGTACCTTCAGGTCCCAGACCTGAGCTTTGAGACGTCTAATAGTCTCTGATGAAGTGAGAGGAACAGTAGGATTGACCTCAGCTGCTGGCATCTCTATGTCCTGTGGCTGCTGATTAGTGGTATCTGCTCTATGCACCTTATGATGTCTAACCTTAGCTCCTAGATCAAAGGTGGTATCTGCCTGTAAGGGATCTACATCACCACCTACAAACTACTCAGCTGCTAAAACCTCATCTGCAAAACCAACACTGCCCAAAGTACCCCTCTCACCCCTGCTCCGTCTCTGTGAACCTGTGGTTGTACCTGCTGTAGAAGTAGAAGGATGAGGGGTCCTCATCTGTCTTGATGGTCTTTGAAGTGGAGCCATTGCTCTTTATCTGGGTGGTGTAGGATGCACTACCTACGGTCTCGGGCCCTATCCCACGGGAGCACCTGTAACATCCATCGCCTCCTCCATGGAGGGTATCAACTCAGTGGGATCCAAGAATCTATGAACAGGATGATCCGCAAGCCAAGAAATGTATCCTTCTGTGACCCCTGCATCAACAACCTGTGGATGATAGTCCCATTCTCTACCTATGATAGCACTGTACTCCTCTGAACATAAAGAATAGGTGAGCCTCTATGTCCATCCGAGCCCAATCTCATGAACAATGCGAGCATATGTAGTATACTCCTATGGGGCATCCTGTCTGCGTCCATACTGACGCCACACTCTAGTAATCAATAATCTCTCCAAAATGGTGGCAGAACGACCAATGAGTACTCGACTCTAAAAAAGAAAGCTGTACTGCTCCCTCGCAGTAGGCCATGCCTCTATCTGCAAGTAGGGTCTCCAATGCACAAATGTAATATCATCTAAGCATCATCAGAAGTACTCAGTATGACCCATGCGGACCTATGTGACATAACCAGCGTATGTATATATCACTGGCTCCTATGGCTGCCGTTGTGACTGGAAAATGGGTCTCAACACTAGGATATGCTCCCATGCCCATATCTATAATACAAGAGCTCCAAAAGTGAAGCTCTTGCAATCCTGATACATGACCTCGTGCATCTCTAAAAACATGTGGTCCAATAGGCACTGACCCCAGGCAAGCTCAGTGGGAGTGGCCATAAGAAGGGCTACCATCGGAGCCCATCCCATCAAAAAGCTGTTCTGTTGACGGCCTGGCATGATGAGCTCCTTGATCATCCTAGCAATAATGCACTGTAAAAAGTGCATCTGACCATATCTCTGTACCAGGGTCTCCTAGGAAATGGACCCCGTCAACTGTGTATCATCCCCAAATAGACACCTAAATGCATGAAGACTAGTCTAGCCGGAACTCACATACTCAGGATGCCAATTGCTATGGAAGGGAATGTGTAGTATCCTATAAATATCCTCTGGAGTCACAGTCATCTCTCCAGTCGGTAAATGAAACGTCTGTGTCTCCGAATGGAATCGCTCAATCAGTGTAGTCAAAAGGCCATGATTTACCCTAATATCGGGTAAATGGATCAAATACTCAAACCCACATGCATTAAGATGAACCCTCATAGGGTCAGGAAACGAGACACATAATCTCTGAGTTGCCGGGTATGAATGTCAGACATGAACATCTAGATATGTGACCTATATCATACAAAAATAGGGAATTCTATCAGAAATTGGGTTCAATAGCAGGCTAATAGTACATAAATTGGATAGTTGGGTACTTCAGAAGGTAGGTTAAGAGGTCAACTATTAGCATCATAAATCAGAAAAGTCAAAATTTGGCCCTAAATATCAGTTTTAAACCCTCTATTTTTCATACGACATTCCAGAATGGCCCCGAAAGTCATACAACACTCCACAATAGACCATATGACAATCCATGGTCATACGACATTGGATTCAGTATCATATGATTTTCTAGGGACCCGATGAAATGTCGTACGACACACGAGTCCCCTTCATACGACACTGGGTAATGCATGAAATGACAAAGCAAATGGAATTCAAATGTCGTACGAGTTTGGGTTGGGACTCGTACGAATTTTTATACATGCAAAATTCAAAAAGCAAAACGCGTATGAAAAAAATAAAAAATGCTACAAAACATGAAAAATTTGAATTTTCAGAGGGGCACAGAGGTCCACCTACTAGATGTCCATACTGTCGGGGTCTCTGGTATCTCTGGCTGCGCTCAAATTGATGCGAACTCACAGGAACCTTTGGATCTTGCTGTTCTGCCATTTTCTTGCTCAGAGGGCTCCACAAGGTCTCCAAAGTCAAATGGTTGAAATGAATTGAAAATGACCCTTCTGGCCTTTATATAACATTTGACCTACTTTTCAAAAGTGCTCCGTTTTCCACAAAAATTGCACCCCTGGCTAATTTCGACGTTCTGAATCCATTTTTGGGATCAAAATTCAAATCTTAGATCGTTTAATATGTCAAAATTGCGATTTAAATTTTTTGGGCCCAGGACGGTCTACTGCTTGCATTTTCAACCTTCAATCATCACAGAAATCCAGAATTCAACTTAACTGATTATCTTACATCAAACTATCAAAATTTCAACTTGGTTAAACTATGGTCAACTCATGGTTTAAACCTAGTCAAACTTGGTCTTTTGGACCTCTAAACGCTGCAGAATGCATTCTCGAACGTGTTTAACCACTTCTCAAATCAATTAACATGCTTCTAAACTATCAACGCTAACTTTTCTTGTCAGATTTCAATTTTTATCCCAAAGGGGGCATGGTATTGCACATCATTCAAAGTTTGTAATCTAAAGCTGAAATCATATCTTTCCTTAGTAATCAAGACAACAACCACGTCTAGTTGCTGATTCATCAAAAGTTCTCATCGCTCGGGGCAAATCAATCATCACTCAGGGCATATCAGATTCATCAAGATCCATATCAATCTGGCATTCTCTTAATCTTGTAAACTGTATCAGCCTTTCGCAACCATCGGTTCATTGGTGTTATTTCCTTGGTTCTTCGATAACTGAAGGGTTCAGATGTGATACCTATGTGGTTCTTCTAATACAATCAAGTCTGGAATTGGTCACTCACTTCTTCGCAATCCTAAGGTTTGGAATCAAGCATTTTGACACTTTTTCACAATCACCAGTTCATCGTTGCTATAGTGAACATTATCTTTGGTCATTCAGGACCTATTATCTTCATATCAAATCTTTCAATCAGCTTCTGTCTCATATCAGTTATCAATTTCGAATCAGTTTCATATCTTTATCAAACACAGACTGTCTTTGAACCACTGCGCTTCGCACAGTAATTCAAAGAGGGGCAAAATGTAATACCCCAAAAATGGGCTATAGGTTCATTAACCTCATACATCGACACATCGAACGAAATTGACATCAAAGTCCTAACCAAAGACACATCTAAACATCATCGAATCCTAATTGATTATCATAAATTCTGCATCGGGGAATATTCCTAGTAATATTCCTATTTATCATAATTATCTTTGATTTAATGATTATTTGGCGATAAATCACATTTATCCTAAAATTGATTAATTGAATATGATGAATATTTAATTAATTGATTTAATTCTACCACTTAATTATTTAATTAAATTTAATTGTATTTATTCCTAAGTATTATCGTTTAAATTTGACAATAAATCAAAATTCCTATCATTAATTGATTAAATTCTTATTTAATTAATTAAAGCAAGTTGTCATATTTGATGATATTATTTTTGAATAAAAGTTTGATTAAATGATTGATTAACCCATAAATCAATTGTTTTATTTCAAAAATTAGTTAAGTTGAGAATAAATCACTTTATTTATTTATTAATTCATAATTATCCATGTGCACAATCAAAGAGCAGTTAAACTCCAAATGAGAAAATCAATGCAAATTATTGACTTTTTGGAACTCAACATCATTTTTGAGTTTCAAAAGTTGATCTAAACTTCTAATTTGAGTTAAAAAGCTATTTTTGCATGATTTGCATGTTTTTGTGAATTAAAATATCTTTATTTTCAGATAACTCAAAAATCAAGCTGAGTTATCTGAGTGATTTATGGCTTTCTTTCATGCACCTCAAAGCCCTGGATTTCTATAAATTAAGGCTTCAGCTCATCTCAAATCATCTCATGAATTTGCAAACTTACTCTGCAGGAATCATAGCATATCAAATTTGAAGAATTTGAACGATTGAAGCTTGAAGAATCATCTTGGGAATTCAAGTTTGTGAGATCATCATTATTTTACATAGCATTGCATATCATTGTTAGATTAATTTCATATCAATTTCTCATATAGATTAGATTCATATCAGTTTTCCATTCTTATTGCATCTAAAATCCAAAAAAATAGATTAATTGCATACATTCCATATCCATCTTTTGCATTCAAATCCTTCATTTAGGTGTCGTCAAGGTCACTGATCTCGATAACAATATGAGAATATCATACTCGCACCTATTAGAAGGCAGTAAATCGCTTGGTTAGTTTAGTTTTTCATTTATTGCACGATTTCAATTTTTGCTAACCTCTAATGTTTTACTGAAGTGTTGTGTCTATAGACCAGGTACAAAATTCACACACACAACATGCTCGTCCAGAGATTATCACTCCTTAGAAAGTAGACATGGAAGTGTTTACAAGTACGTGGGCTTTGCTCATCTGCCTTGGTACACGAGCCTCTTAAAAAATTACCCAATAATGTAGAAGGAGCGGGCTTGTGTATATACGTCTGTTGTTTTAGAGCTTCGATTGTTACAAATAATTGGTATTAGTTGGTAATGCATTCTCAATTCAAAACCAAATATCATTTGGTTTACTAAATTTCAAAAATTCAAAAATTTAAAAATTTCTTTTCAAATATAAATTGATTTATTTATAATTCTATTATAACAATATTCTACAGTTTTTTTAAGATGACATTTAAAATAAATGAGAAACAAAAATAGACTTAGAACTATAGCTATCAACTAAACTTAACTCATTATTAATAACTAATTTTTTAACAAATAGATAAGAGAGATTGTTTATATTTCTAAATTATTTATCTAAACTAAAAGTTGCACATTTTTTTAACAAAACATATTCTAAAAATTAGTTTTCTCAAATTTGATTGGTTAAAATATTTTAGCGATAAAAATATTTGAAAACATTTGCAACTTAAAATTTTTAATGACTTTCAAATTATTATTTTTATTAAGTTTGTAATATATAATTTTTTATTCTACCCTTTCAACTCATATAAGGTATACTGGATTGGCTTTCTAATAGGGGAGTGGAAATGGATGAAATTAATACTGACAATAACTACAAGGTACTCCTATGGGACTTGGTGCTTGAATTTTTAATGGAAGAATGCGATCTTAAGTGTTAAGTTTTTGACGGTCATTGAGTACTGAGTGTGATGTTATTTTCTATGAGAGTGGTGTCAATAGTAAATTCAGAATGGGATCTGGCTACTCAAAGCTCATTAATTCCTACCATTTAATAATTTGCAAGATGGCGGCTCATATGACATTCTTAGATGATCTCCTTTCTCGCAGTGCTTTAGCTCGCTTTCGTCAGTTTTGTGACATTAGTTTTTTGTCTACATAGTTTTTGGGGATTCTGTTATGTATTGTCCATTTTGGTGGTTGGCTTCATATACTTATAACTCTGTTAGGGCGAGGAATGAGGGTTTTCTTCCTATTTCTTTCCCTTAGGAGCATCCCGAAGTAGTTTATTGTTATTAATTTACTTAAATATTAATTAAATATAATGGCTCCGCCCATTTTTGCCAAAAAAACAAAAAAAACTCATATAAGGTATAGTGAAATACTTTATTTTAATCTTAAATATAATTGATTTATTTCATTTTTATTATACAATTTGAACTTTTTGTATAAAATTGATTTATTTTGTGTTAAATTAATAACATAAATTTTATAATTTGAATATTTAAATATGGAAAAAAATTATTGTAAAAAACTTCACATATTTAGTTAGGTTTTCTTATTTAGTTTATATAAGCTTTTATGTATATATACATATATTTTCATTTTTATTATTAGTTTTGTTCTTTTTAATTTGTTCAAATTGTGTTAGGTTTGTTTATTTAAATTATTGCTGTATATTTATTATTATTTTGTTTATTTCGTATTTTATATATATTAAATTTTGTTGTCTTGTTTTTTTGTCTTTCTACTTTCCTTTTTTAAGTTGATGTTTAGTCTCAATTCATATTTTTTTATGTAAATAAATATTAGTTGTGTTTGGTTGATTAAATGTAGTTGTTTTTATTTTAGAATATATGTGTGTGTTCATAGTGTATATTTTAATAATTGAAAGATTTGTTTACATCAACTAATTTATTTTGAAAAAAGTTATTTGAAAAATACAAAAAAATATAAAAATCACTATTAAATTTTGTTTCAAATTGCATTCAATTTGAAAAGATCAAATATAAAATTATATCTAAATTTTGGTACACTATTTTATTTAGTAGTAAAATCATGATTTCAAAAACAATTAAAGTTTTTTTCATATTTTGGCAGGAACTACACTCTCTCAAGCCTTGTCATACAATAGTCATTTTACTATTCCATTTTATACTATTTCTTTTTGACAATATATGAATGATAAAATCATTTTTTAATAATAATAATTTAACAAATACATACAATTATATATTGTTTGTCCTTTTTCTTTTGACATTATGTGGGTGATAAAACTATTTCACTTTTTATAACAATAATTTAACAAATATCTACAATTATAAATGTCAACTATAAAAAAATTAATGTATTGTTTTAATGAACTCATTTAGTGATCATAAGATCATAATTTCTTATATAACACTATATAATAAATATAATTATTCAATAAAAATATAATAAGTGATAAATAATAATGTAATATACTTTATAAATATTAATGAAATAATAATCATGTATTAATTATATATACATTAAATATAATTACATAATTAATACTTAACATATAGTTATTCATAATAAATAGTAAAATCATTACAATGAATAATAATATGTGTTATGGATAATTAATAGTATAAGTTCAGTTATTATTATATGTCTAGTAGCATTATTATAACATTGATCAATTCTTACATATATAATTACACGTGATACTAGTTATCACAATTATTATTATTATTATAGTTGATTACTTAACAAATATTTAGTTGAATAATTCATACTTATTATTATATACTCATTAATAATAAATAGAAGAATAATTACTTTAAATAATAATAGATATTATTAATAATAAATATGATAATAAGTTTTTTTTTCTTATTGGTGAATTTTTTTTACTAGAGTTATGAACCAATGGGGTCACATTGGGGGACCCCATCCCCATAGTGGTATAGGCAAGTGCTAAGGCATTAATGCCTCCTAGATTTGTCTCGTGTTGATTTATACATTCTCCTCCTTATCAATTTGGTCAATTGAGCGCCTCCTTATCTCTCATTGAATCGTTATCCGCTCAGAACATTAAAACTCCTTATATATCTCTCGCTCATCATCTACAACCCCTTATCTCTTTGGTTATCTCCCTTGTGTCTCACGAAGAACTCCCTCCTTGATGGCAAGATATCTCCCAACACTTCTTTGTGATTCCATCCATTAATTTGTGCATGAATTTTTTACCACGTTAGTGTCTCTTCTCGGTCATGTACATCGATCTTTTGTCAATGGCAAACAAAGGTAATTGTTGGAAAAGCACCATGAGCAACATCTATATTAGCATCAATATCATGTGCATGTGTACTGTTAGAGTAATAAGTCATTTTACTTATTAATTGAATCGTATTGATTTAATTGTTAAGTCACTTATTATCTCTTTCTACTTTAGGCATATAATAATTAATTCTTTTAATAATTATTATTATGCAACCTAGGTTTCCTTTTAGGGTTTTGATCTCCTTTCATAAGGATTGATCTCTCTTGTAAATATAATAGATTCTTTTGACTATTGAATTGCAACTTTTGTTTTTACACATCAATGATTTCTCCTCTCTTGAGGATCAATGCGTTCAAGCCTCCATAGCTTCTTATTTGTCTCTCTCTCTTTCTGTGATAGGTATTTGCATGCAGGTTTTCTTGGGAGCTATGGGTTGTTTTCTCATCAAGTCCAACATGGTATCAGAGCTTTAGATCTATTTTCTTATGTCCTCTTCTTGAGAGATTCAATTGTGTTCATCAGATCTATATTTTTAGAGGTTTTCTATCAGATCTAGGGGACCTCTTTTTCTGGTCACTTTGGGCTCAAACAGACCTTGTGGTTGCATTTAGAAAATCCAAGAACCCCTAAATCCATATAAAATTCATCCAATTTGGAAAAAGATGGAATCTGTGGCAAATAAAATTTACAACCAGCCCCGATACGGATCTCGAGGCGATCACTATTTTTTGGAATATTTATAGCTCAAACAGACCTGACCGTTGAGCTCACAACATCCAAGAGCCTACATTTCCATATAAGGCACGTCTGATTTGGATGTAGTTGCAATTTGAGGTAAAAAAAAATTACCTACTAGGGTCGTACGACCTTGGCACACACCTCGAGGTGATGATGCAACAACAAAAAAAATTGTTTTGGGGGACACCTGGGTGCCACCGCTAGCAATCACTACGCGGTGACTGCAGTGTAACAGTTGTAGTCACCACCACAATGACCGATAGTTTTCAAGACCTTAGCCCCCTCTACCAGCAGCCAAGACATATGGAGGACCAACAACTAGCCGCATCAGCTCCTCTTCCATCCACCTAGGTGACCAAGGGCCAAATTTTTTTGGCCCTAAGGGCTAATTGTTCTTTTGTAGTGACAGTCATATGACTGTCAAATTTAGGCCCCTAAAGTGCCGATGTCAGCACTACATCAACACCTTCTACACTTTTTTTGGGCCCTCCAGAGCACTTGGTGGTTTTCTGCTCATAACTTGAGCATACCGTGTCAAAATCGAGTAAACAAGATATTGTCAGAAAGCTCTTTTTGCTCTCTATCCAAATCTGGAAGTTTGAATTTTTGATTTCTCTTTTTTGATGGTCTTTTTTTTCAAAGCCAAAGGTTCATTTTTACACTCTAGGAGCCATATATTGCGCATTTGGACTCCATTTTGGGAAAATGACATGTCATTGGAAAGTTTGTTCTCTAAGATTTCTAGTGCTCTAAGTCATTTTTTCTAGCTTCTTCTCTAGATATATTTTATTCAGTTTCTTTTATTTCTGCACTTTGGTGAATATCTTGGATGTTTCAAGTCCTGTGATCTCTTCCTTTTGTGGAATGGCTCTTCTTTGGTTGTTCTTTTGTTTTAGAAGCCTTTCACTCTTCTTTGAGCAGTGTATACTTAACTTTTGTATCATTTTTTTATGCACATGTACTGAGATAAAGTGTCATTCTATTGCATGTATGGGATCTTGCACATGTTTGTGCTCTTTGTACTCACACTATATTATAAAGTGTCATAGGGGGTTTGATGTTTTGCCTTTGTTTTCCATCTACTTTTTCATGTGAGCATTCCTCCAATGACATTAGCCTCAGGTATATTTATTTGTATTTGTACTCTCTCTACACCTTCAATGTTTCTGGTTCTTCTTCATCATGCAGTTCATATTGGACGTCCTTTTAAGTGTACCTATCACCTCTCCCTTGTCAAAATTATGGGGGGGTTTCTATTGATCGTTCTTTGGCTTCCTAGGTTCAAAAGTGTGAGCTATGTATTTAGTATTTGTTCCTATGTACTAGGAAGATGCAGTGGTTGGGTACCTATGCAATCCGATGAGATGGATCATTTACCATATGGACACTCTTTCTTTCCTATTTTTAGAAGCACTCTTCCAGCTTTTATTGATCAACTCTTCAGACTTTGGTGTTTTTATGCCATATGTATCTTTGAGTTCAGGTGTTTGCCTTTGTTTTCCTCCTAATTCGAGTAGTGTCATTTGAGGGTACTTGTGTAGATTATAGTATTTTGTATCTTCGACTTCAGTTGTTTGCCTTTGTATGCCTCCTGAGTTGAGTAGTGTCATTTGAGGGCACTCATATAGATTATAGTCTTCTCTACATGGTCATATTTTAGTGGAGGATCTTTAGATCAGTAGTTACTTCTTGACAGAGTTTGTAACTTCTTGCTTCGGTGATGTTCTACATGTTCATCCATGTTCCTATTTTCTGGAACATTCCCTAGTTTTGGAGGCTTCTTCAATCCTTCAGACTATCCTTCATTTTTTTTGGAGTAGATTTTTTTCCCATGTGGTTTTCTCTATTTCCCCGCTTTATAGAGACTCTCTTTTGTACTTGGGTACCTGATCAACCTTTTTTGTCGGGACCCATTTGCTTTCTATTTTTTTTCTTTCTATCGGGACCCATTTAGCTTCTCCCAAAGTTTATCTTAAGGGGGGTGTTAGAGTAATAAGTTGTTTTACTTATTAATTGAATCATATTGATTTAATTATTAAGTCACTTATTATCTCTTTCTACTTAAGCTAAACTTTAGGCATATAATAATTAATTTTTTTATTAAAATTATTATTATTATGCAACCTAGGTTTCCTTTTAGGGTTTTGATATCCTTTCATAAGGATTGATCTCTTTTGTAAACATAACAAACTCTTTTGATTATTGAATTGCAACTTTTATTTTTGCACATCAATAATTTCTCCTCTCTCGTGGATCAATGCGTTCTGATCTCCATAGCTTCTTGCTTCTCTCTCTTTTTTTGTGATAGGTGTTTGCGTGCAGGTGTTCTGGGGAGTTGTGGGTTGTTTTCTCATCAAATCCAACATGTACATCATCTGACCCCTGACCATTCTTGACTAAAAAATATTGTACATGGAGCTTTAATTCTAATTTCTAATATTTGCAAAACCATTATTATACATATCTATTTTTTATTACACACATAAATAATTATTATTACAATGTTGTTTATCTAAGCAATATGTTATAGATTTTATTAATTGAGGAATTAGATCAAATGCATCTTTTGTTTACTTACTAAGAAAAATATTTTATATTTTGAGAATTAAATGTAAATGATTCAAAGTTAAACTTTTTGAATTACTATTTGTCAGAATATTTACTATATTGTTACTAAAATTATTATTCAAAGAGCTTCAACTTGTGATTTAAAGTTGTCAATATTCTAATATTCTTACTATAATTTACAATAGTCTCAATTCAATTAAAAAATGTCATGCTAGGAACATGATGTAGTTGTGCCCTCTTGTTACTTAATAAGGGTCAAATGTCTTTTTTCTTAAGATTTTTCATTTGCAAAGTGATTTAGCTATCTTATAATTTTCAGCCTTATTTATTACGATGTTAGGGTATTTCATTCAACAAGACTTTATACCTAATAGGTTCATTAAGAACTAATCAGCTTCATCATAAGACCAAGAATCAACTATTGCTTATTTCTAAAATATAATCGGAATAAAATGTGTTTTATCTTATAATATTAAATTATTGGAAGAATTTAATAATTATCAATAATCAATTATTTTTTAGTAGAATATTCTTATAAAAATATAATCAAAGTAAAATTTGTTTTGTCTTATAATATTATATTATTGAAAGAAATTAATAATTGTCAATAATCAAGTGATTTCTTAGTAGAATATTCTTATAGATAGCAAATGAGAATTGTAATAATGATCAAACTATCTATTATTGATAATTAAGTAGTTTTTTATAAGACATTTTTGAGATTGATTATGATCAAAGTTATTATTAGAAACTTTTGTAAACTTGGATCTAACCAAATACAATATTGAAATAGTATCATCTATACATTTCACAAAGGAGTGGGATTTTATTTCGATTGTGCATTAACTCATTTATTATTTTTGTCTCTATATTGTTTCATATATTTAAAGAATACTCGAGGGCATATAATAATTTTCAAGATTGTCCACCCATGAAATAAATGAGGGTAACATAAAAAGCAATGTTTGTTTTAGAGGCTTCTAACTTCAAAATTGGGAGAGATGAATAATTAAATTTCATTATGAGTTTGTTTATCAAAATAAAATAAGCATAATTCATATCTCTTGCATCGTAAAAAAAACAATATCAACTCCCATAGACAAGGAAATTCATTACATAGGACCAAACTTTGTTTTGGTGTTTGAAATGAGGATGTGTGATACTACTGTGTGGGAAAAGTCTACACTAACATGTTCATGAACCCAAGTTAGTCTTCTTCCATGCAAAAATAGAGATGTGAGTGATTTTGGCTTCTTATCCATGAGGAAAAGCCAAGATGACCTAAACTTACACCTATGTTGACATTCTATTATATAGGGATCAATTGATCATGTGCAATAAAATAGGATCTAGATGGATAAATTGAACAAGTTTAATAGGATGTATAGAAGATAAATGACTAACATATGAAATACATAACCAAATTTAGAAATAAGATTTAGAGAGGTTCCCAACCTAATGTTGATATTTCTAGGAATAAAGTGTTGAGTGCTATTGTCCAAAGGTTGTTCTAACAAGATTCGGTGCTAGAAATGATATGAGTGGGAATTTGGGTTATTATCCTAAAAAATTGGAGCAAAAATATTTAAACACTAGTGTGAGGCTCTAGTGTCCTAATATCTTCCACTGTCTGAAGTATGAAAATGTTTGCCATACTTTTCTTTGTCTATGTGTGCCACTAATCATTGTCAAAATATTTTGGATCTCCACTTATACACATGAAAAGAGCAATGTTGTTCTTAGAGGTTGCTACCTTCAAACCATGTGTTGGTGTTCTCACCTCTTTACTAGCAATAGTGATGACAATAATAATTATGTGCTCATATAGGAGTAGAGGAAGAAAAATATCATAATGACAATTACTACCACAAGCATGAAATTCTTACTTGAATCTCATGTGAGGTGATGATGACTTTCTCATGAAGTCTTGCAAGTGTCAGTACATGACACGATAAAAAATAATAGCATAGTTGAAATGATATTGTAAATTTTGGTATGCTTGACAATAGCATTTGACTTCTTAATTTGATTGATCTTGAATTCTAGAGCTCGAGGAAGAAAGATATTATTAGGAGTAGTAAATGAGAGAGGAAAATTAGATTTTATAAGTAACTAACACCTTTTCACAAATAGTTATTCAGATAAGCCAACTAAAACATAGCCATCTTTATTAAGGGCTCAAAGACAATTGATTCAAACAATTAAATTTGATGTTGAATTGGGAGGACACTAGTGATAGGCACTAATGTTCTACCCCTTATGGTTGTTAAAAAAGAAGGCACTATAGGATGTGACCAAGTTTGATAATTGAGACCTCAAACATGCAAATTTTCTTATGATTAATCACATACACCAAAATGAGTGCTAGAAGTAGTTTGAGTTTGGGAGTGTCAACAATTTACAATTAAATATATAGGTACAAGTTATCAATTAATATATTCCAAAAGGATGTCCCTATTATTGATTCCCAAAATATGGGTAGAATATGTTTTCTTGATGTTGACATAATCAAGCAACTAACTAACTAACTAGAATAGAAAGAGAACTAGAAATAGAAACTAAACTAGGAAATGGAACTAACAACTTGAACCAACAGACTGCTCAAAAAATTAGCAGACCAAAAAAGTAGTCCAACCACCACAAATACTTGGTGGGAGGAGGGACCCTCTTCCAATCTTCATTGAGTTCCTTTGGCTTCTCAAGAAAGGAGGCACATTTAGGGGTTTTAGGAGGAACAACGTCCCCAAAAACCAACTCCTCCTTAGGCACCACCTGCATTCCTTCCTCTCTCTTTTTTCGCTTCAACTTCCTTATTGTAGTTGGTTAACTCAACAAGTTGTTTGTTAAGTTGAGACTAGTTATCCTTCATATTGGCCAGGGCATTGATCATCTCCATTTTTTCATCTTGAGAGGGAATCTGACTCTTCATCTCATTGATTTGGTCCTCAATAATCCCCCAATTAGTAAGCTTCTGACCAAAGTCGTCGGCAACCTCCCATGACCTGTCATCACCTTTCCCCTTGGTCCAGTCCTCCGCCTTCCTTTTAGCTTCCCCTGCAACCTCTAACTTATTAATTTTTCTTCGAGCAAGCAGGAGCTGGAAAATGAGTCATTTGCGCAATGCATTTTGCCTGTTGTAAAAAAACACATAAACTTGTAGTTATAAGAATTATAACTTTAACTATTTTTTCTTAACATAAACTTATAATTATATGAATTAGTATATTAAAAAAATAGCTTATACTTTTAAAAAATAAAGCATATTAATATTTATTAATTTAATTATTTAGATTGAATAATAATTCTAAATAATTTTAAAAATTAGTATAATAGTTGATTCATCTCATTTTAATAAAATTATGCATCCTTTAATCTTTTACTTTTTTTGAAATATAGGTGTTGGATCTATTCCCAAGCTAATTACATCCACATGTTCAAATACTCATTTGAAAAATATTGTAACATAAATTAAATGAGGAAAAGATAAACATGCATATTTTCTCAAGCAATTGAACATTCCTTTTCTTATACATATGAATTTATGAATATTTATTCTAAGGTTGCAAGTTTGCTAAAACAAAATTATAGGGTATTTTTAGAAACGTGCTTATATTATTAGTACTTGCCGATAAGACATAGTAAGTATTGTAATTAATTTTAGATTCTACTAGTTAACTAGTTATATACATGGATTTTTAGGAATGATTGTAGAATATCAACAATTATTAATTGACTTTTTGTTATCTTTTATGTCATAAATGTAACACATTAATCTAGGTGTGGATAATTAAATTATATTTTTAATAGCATTAATTTGGAAAAATATCAATTGCCTCTAATGTGAAAACCCATATAAAATATATAAGATTATAATACAATCTAATATATAATATAATAATGTATTATATATATAGTTTTATTTCAATCATATATAATTAAAAAATATATTAATAAAATAAAATTAAGATTAAGAAATAATACAAATAAAATTTAAATTAGCATTTAAATTAATTATAATTGATAAGTTATAAATTTTAAAATAATTATAATTAAAAAATAAAATTATTTATTGTTACAACTATACTAAAATAATAATAATTATGTAATTTAATCATTAATTAAAATATATTTAATTAAAATTAAGATTATGATTAGATTTCCATTCTTATAATTTCAACTATCATTAATGCTATCAATATGATTCTACATTAAAAAATTTAATTATAAAAAGTTATTACTTCTACTATAACTATATAAAACATAATAATTAAAAAATTAATATACTATTACTTCTACTTTAGTTTCTACTATAACTAAAGGCAAGTACTTAGCCACTACATGACACTTGTTAGTTCATGTAGTAGGTTGTAGAACTATAGGCATTGGCCTGTCTTTAACTAGTGATTAAACTAGTTAGCTTAAACCAATCAAAATTTACTATTTGTCAAAGAATGCTATATCTTAATATTTTATAAAGTAAATTACAAGATACTTAACTTTTTTAAGTTTTAGAGCTATTTTTCATGCATCCTATTGGTTAAAAAAATTGAGCGATAAGAGTGAATTTTCAAGAATTGGTGCAATTTTAAACTAACATAAGCAAACATGAAATCTTATACATAAGGAAAGACAATCTTTTTTTTTTCACTTTTAAAATTATCTTGTGTGTATCAAAGTGGACTAGTGTGTGTAACAATTACATAAAAATATTTAATTTTAGTTAGTTTGTTAAAATATTAATATTTAATAATATTTTTAAAATCATATTTAGACAATAACAACATAATGTCATCATTAAATTGTGGTGCCACTATTGTTAATTTTATAATCTTACTATTTAAGTATATATATTTTTATATTTTAATTTTTATACAAAAATAAATTAGATTAGAATTTTATTTTAAAAGTGTTATGTCATCAATTTAGTTTTTTGATATATCATTCATATAGTTTTTTAGTTTTTTGATATATCATTCATATAGTTTTTTCACATGAACATTCATATAATTAAAAAATGTTTTCTTTAACATAGATTTCATGTATGCTATTTTTTAACATAATTAAAAATTACTAACATAAATAAATAAATTGAACAATCCTACCAATATTTTGGCAGGTTACCTTGTTTGTTCATTATCTGAATTGTAAAGGGGCTTTATTTGGAATAGGTATAAAGAATAATACTATTGGATCTATATATTTAAATATGTTTTTTTTTGTATTTATAGAACCAAATATTTAGATATATTTTAAAATTCTTATATAGACTCAAAAATTATAATTTCAAAGCTTTTCTTGACCACTTTCTTCCAAATTGTTGTTATCCTACTATTTATATATTATGTTGAAGAACAATAAAATAATTACATGTTGAAATAGAGAAATAAGTAATAAAAATATGTTTTTGTATTTTAGCTTTTATCTTTATTTTTATAATATTTTTATTATTTGACTTTATATTTGAATTTTTTTAAAATTGCTATAATAGAAATTTTATGATTCATTATTGAATTTAATTTTAATAATATATATAGTTTACACATATGATAGGACTAGTAGAATAAATGGCCACACAACTTAAAATGTAAAAGGACAAATCATTTTTTATAGTAAATAAAATTTATGACTAAAAAATTAAATCCAATATGGCTTAAAAAATAATGTAGGAAGTTGCGAACATTTTGAATTTAAAGGCTTGCATGGAAAGGAAGTAGAAATGGTGTGTAGGAATTTGAGAATGGAATAGGGAACATTAGGTGCAAGAAGAAAAGAAGCGGCCTTGGGAAGAAAATAATATTGTAATACTTGCTGTACAATAATACAAATAGTGATCTAAAATAAGTAATAATATTTTAGTTGTTCAAATATTAAAAATGATATTGTATGTAACTTAATTGTAATTGTAGTTAAAAGCATTAGATTTCTACAATCCATTTCAAATGGTCAATGTGCTTCTGGATTAGATTGTGTATATTTTTTAAGCATCAACGTTTCGGATCACACTCCGTGATCCATCATCAGGATGAGAAAGTGCAAGAATGTAAAGATAAAGATCATTCTTGTACTTTCTCATCCTGATGATGGATCACATAGTGTGATCCGAAACGTTGATGCTTAAAAAATAGACACAATCTAATCCAGAAGCACATTGACCATTTGTAATTGTAGTTGTTTAAAGTTTTAATTTTATTAATCATATATAAAGTATTATAATTTTAGTATTATGTTATTGTGTAATTAAAACTGTAATTATTTTTGTAATAAGATTTATAAGATTTTAATAAAGAATTTATTTGTAATAAATTTGTTAAATATTGAAAAAATATGATATGATTTTATAGAGTATTTTATTTTAATGTAGAATGGGGTATTATAGTTATAGATACTTTTAGTTCTTATTTATAACTAAAAATGTCATGAGAGGGACAAGTATTCCTAATACATTCTAGAGTAAATGGATATGTTTGAAAGTACTCTTAGGGTCGATGTACAAAGTTGGGTACCAATTCTGTGGAAGTCCCCGATCAAAATTTTTTGGCACAAGAAATGGGCACTCATTTTTTAAAAATCGGGCGCCCATTTAGGTTCAGGAGCCCGATCCATATTTAATAATCGGGCGCCCGCTTTGTATTAGGCACCCAAAGCAAAACTGGCACCCGATTTTTAAAAAATGGGTGCCCATTTTTTAAAAATTCGGGTGCCCATTTCGTAAATCTTTTTTTTATTATTTTAACCATTTTCCATGTTATTTTCACAACTTGGAAACGGGATTACATTTTGCACAGTACGAGTGCCTGTTTCAACTTCTCTTGCTGACCCCCTCAACTATTTTTCTCTTGTTCCAGATATGTACTATTGTTTTATTATTATTTTTCTTTATTTTTTTATTTTTTCATAAAAAAATGTAGTTTCATGTTATTTTTAATTAAAAAATGTAGTTTTATGTAGTTTTGTAATTTATCATATAAATTTAATTATATTTTATGTTTCATTTAGTTATTTTTAGTTTTAATTTACTTTGTAAATTATCATACCAAACTAGAAAACTGTTAAAACTTTTAATTAAACCGTAGGTAGTAAAACAAAAACGTAAACCTAGACACAATTGAATTACGAAACCTTAAGTAGAAAACCAAAAAAAAATTTAGACATGTAAAGAAAATAAGAAACCATAGGTAGAATTTTTTTTTTACCTAAAGAGAACTAAAATAAAAAATTGTACTTGTAGAAAATGTAAACCTATGTATGTGCAGTTCTAAAATAGGAATATCTGTGTGTGTGTGTGTAAGGCAAAATGTTTAAATTATTTGTTAATTTTTAATTATTTAAGTCTTTCTTTGTAAGGTAAAATGTAATTTGTATGTTAATTGTAAATTTTCATGTTTTTATATGTACACAGATTATAAAAATGGATGATTTTAACATTGAGGAGCTTTTAGGTCAGCAAGCATCGCCTCCACCTCCACCTATAGAGTTGACATACAATATTAGGAGAAATGTATCTAGGCCATAATGAGAGATGTAATACTATTAGGCATGATCCCCATCCATCTCCTGGGGGCAACTACTACACCTTGCAATAACATGCAAGGCATAGTAGATTTTTTACATACATTAGACTCCGATCTTGATAGTTTTCAGTCATGGAGGGAGACTATGCGTGCATATTATGTTGATGAACTCTCCTATAAAGAGGTCAATAATTTAAACATTACAAAAGGTGATATGACACATTATTTTTTGAACCCTAAAACGGGTGAGGAGATACTTGGCAAGAAGCCACATATTTCTATTAGATGGTGTCGGCACCCTGGTAGAGTGAAGCATTTTTGGGAGTGGTGGTGGATGGTATTTGACCATCCACCACACACTAATCATGAGGTACCCCTTTATTTTTTGAAAAAATTATGGGTTGAATTTGAATTGGGTAGGAAACTCAATTACTTTGACATGAGAGCATTCTAGGGGGTTGGTTGGGGCATGCCACAAGACAGGCCAGGGGCTAAATTAAGTGATAGAACTAGAAATTGTGTGCGTAATGAGCCCCTTGTTTCTTTCTTCTCTTGTAGTTCATGCACTTGTCCATCATCGAGCAATGCAGTCAGCTCTTGGTTCATTGAGTGCCCTTACAGGCAATTTTTACAACACTTGACCCAGGTGAGGACTTCCCCCAGCATAGCACATGTTTGCATGAGTTGTGGGGATATATGTAGGTGTCCCTAGACTGATCCTGATGCTGCCCATGCTGCCCATGGTGGATATGCTGATGATGATGGTGGCACACATGGTGATGTTCCAGAGATGATATCACATCATTTGTTGATTTTCTCAATGCAGACGATGATCATCCTATAGAGGTAAATTTAATTATAATTTATATAGTTTAATGTTAAATTTCATATTTATACAATTATGAACCATATCATGTGGATTTTTTGGTGAATAGAGGAGGGTTGACCTTCCATCATTCATTAGCCGTCATCATATGACATCCACACCTCAACATCTCGGTGCTCCATTCATGGTATGCACTTTGATCTTGATACATTTAAACTTTAAATAAAATAAACTTTAATTGACAATGTGTTTGACATATTTTTTGCAATTTTGTAGGGTCTCTCATGTAACACTGAGATTGGCAGTTCTTCATTCTCTGCCCCACTGGTCACTGAGAGTTAGTTGCATATACCTGTAGTATGTTTTTCATTCATTAATTTTAAGTCTTTATATCTTACTAATTTATGTACAACTTTGATTCGTACTTACTTTTTTGCAATTGTAGGCTTTTGGATTTTCTCATGCTATTCAATCACATTTATATCCTGACTCATCGGTGACATTAGCTAAGTGTCACACATAGGTAATGTACATGCTTTCATTCCATAAATTTATAGTCAAGCTATATATACTTTATAATTTATGTATATACTATAAGTTTGATTCATGCTTTATATATGTTGATCAGGTCGACACCACCATGAGTCTTGGCATGGCTATAAGATTAAGCAAAATGCAACCATCGATATTGTCCTTTGAGGTCATGATTAAAAGTAATTTTTCAATATCCACTGTGTATCTAGATCTTTTACAGATGATTATAAATTTTTTGTATTGTTTGTTTTTACAAGACTTGACTGCATCCACTTTTGATGTAGCTAAGAGAGAACCTCCATGTCCCACTGAGGGCATTACTGAGCATAGACACATGGTAAAATTTTAAATGTTCAAATTAATATTAACATTGTGTAGCTAATTTTTTTATACCTGAATTATTAAAATTTTGTAATGTTTATTTTTATAGGACTTGAGTGCATCCACTTCTGATGTAGCTAAGAGAGGGCCTTCATGTCCCACTGAGGGCATTACTGAGCATGGACGCATGGTAAAATATTATATGTTCAAATTTATATTAATGATTTTGAAAGTAAATTTTTTAATAGTCTTTTGATGAGATCTTTTAAAAATTTACAGGAGGATGAGGGCACTCAGGAGAAGACACATTATGATGGTGCATCACAGTCCTCTTCACGTGGAGTGAAGAGGATTGCAGATCAACTAGATGACTAGAGTTAGATTATACTTGTCACATACATTATTTTCACTTTTTATATGATGCACATTTTATGATGGCATGTGTTATATATATATATATATATATATATATATATATATATATATATATATATATATATATATATATATATATATATATATATATATATATATATATATATATATATATATATATATATATATATATATATATATATATATGTTATCAAGACTTGCTATCATGTTATTTGGACTTGTGTTATGATGATTTCTTCTCATATTATTTTTACTTGTTGTTAGAGTAGGACTTGCATTACTAGGACTTGTTATCATATATTACTTGGACTTATTGTTAGAGTAGTACTTTGTTGTGTGATTATATATATCATGAGTTGATATTATGGACATTATGATACACATTATTCCAGGACTTGTTATGTTATTTATCTTATTCATGGACTTTTAATCCTATTTCATGATTTTTTCAAATAGTGGTTTGAATGTAGATATATGAGCTTATGTAATATGATCATTTAATATCAATCGTAATTATTTATATCAATTACATAAATAAACCATCTATCTAACAATGAGATCTATTAATTCATGTGTAAATGACAAGAACAATATAGATGTTACAAGTAATATTGACTTTGATTAACTATAAAAAAACCATCTACCTAACAATGAGATCTATTAATTCATGTAATTGACAAGAACAATATTGATGTTACAAGTAATATTGACTTTGATTAACTATAAAAACCATCTATCTAACAATGAGATCTATTAATTCATGTAATTGACAAGAACAATATCAATGTTACAAGTAATATTGACTTTGATTAACTATAGAAAATCATCTATCTAAAAATGAGATCTATTAATTTGAACAATGAATATGAATGCATAAATAAATCTATCATAATTAATTAGTGAACATAATCTGACCAATGTGCATAGTTTAATATTTAGAACAAAATTAGGCGAATACAACTATGAATTTAACTTAAATATTTAAAAGAAAATTGGATGAATAAAAGTGAGTTCATGAACTGTTTACAAAACCAAAATTGGACGAATACAAGTGTACATTAAACTGCATAAATAGTTCATGTCTATGTTCTTCCAGACATCCTGCATCATAAAAATAAATGTTGAAATGTTAGAAAATATATGTATTTAAATGTAAAGCTCATTTAAAGTCAATTTTAATTTATTTCAAATCTATATCTCTAAATTATAATTTATATGACACTTGAAAGAAGACATAGATATTTATATAGAAAACATATAAAAATAAGACAAATTGAACAAAAACTTACATGTATAAATTTAATTCAACCTAATGTACCATCAACATCCTCTCTTTTCTGCAATGCATCTATGATTGCCTCATGCTCTTCCATTAAAAGTGTCCATAATATTTTATTAGCAGGTCTCCCTTTGTATCTTTCCAATTTGATATCTGTTGCCACTACGAAATGGGAATAACTTACATAATCTTCTTTTCTGATTAGTAGTCTTCAAAAGATGGTAAACCATTCCTTCTTGTTAGGTATTTGCATAGCCATGTACCAACTACCACAACAGACCTAATTGGATACTGAAAACCATCATCATCTACTTGATGGCATATCAACTTTTTCTTAGGTTCTACATATCGAGCTAACCAATACTCTGTTTGCTCTTCATTATCCTCACGTGCAACAACAACATACACATGTCCTACAAAACAAAGTCAAGTATATGCACAAATAAAACTTGTTTAAAGATTTATAATTCAAATATAATCATAAATTATATGACATGTACACATGTAACTAATATAATTTAAAGTTTTACAATAAATTGATTAAATTACCAGGTTGTATGAGGTTTGAAACATGATCATAATCTTCTGATGCAAAGGCATGATTCGAGTCTTCATTTATTATATCATCGTGAACTTGTGTCTCACTAGGTGTTAAGGATTTTTTTGCCATCCTTCAACCCATTGTATATTCTCGCATTCTTCCCATTCACCTACAACACAAAATTGACAAAAACATGCAAGCTCCATATTCCATATAGTCCAAGTGTTAGAATTAGAACTCCTAAATGAATGCCATTTAGCCGATCCGTTGATTGAATCAAAATCATACCTTGAAAGGATATTATTCTCTTCAACTAGCCAAAAAAAATGTTTGATTGTAGAGTTTTGACTTGATCCTGTAGATCAACTTGTTTTACACCATTCAACAATTGCACGTGCATCTTTAAATTTTGATTTTTCCTCAAATTTGAGTTGCTCTCTACAAAGGGAGCTCTTAACACATGCATCGACACCATCATGTTCTCCCTTCCCGTTTCCAGCCTCAAAAAAACTTTAGATATGTTGGATATTTATTTTCTTATGTGTCCTATTCAACCAATAAAACATTCCAGCATTCTTCAATTACATTGTGCAATTATCTGACCATATTAGATGTTGTGTTATATGAATTTTTCTCTCCCTTAAATTTTCATAAAAGGTCTTAATGCAATACTGGAAAAAATCTGATGAGTGTAATTTATTATCACTCATATAAAAATGGTACTCTCTCAATATTTTTTGATCCTCTTCTGTACTATTAGGTGCATGCCTATAGACAATATGAACAAAAATTACATTACTTGCACTGAATTATAATATTGCGGTTGGATCTCATCTTGTGGTGCAAGCGTGTACAATTCTCTACAAAGTCAACGACTGAAAGTATACTACTAATTGGAAATGTATTCTTGCATATGCAAAATTGTCCATCAATCCATCTAGAATTTTGAGAGTGTTTCACATATTTAGGTACGACCTTACTCTTGAATTCATTCATAAAAGCATGAACACTAATTTTTTCAGTTATTAAATCACACCATTTTCCAACCTTTCCATCCTTCAATGGATACTCAATAGTTTTAAACCTTTGTACATCAACTAATTATTGTCCAAAATCAATTGAAATATTTTCATGCAAACATTCATCTAATAATGTAAGATTGCCACATACATCACATACACCAGAAACACATGCATTCAAAAGGTAAAATTTCTCATTAGGTGGGTTGCAAAACAAACTTGATATAAACTCCTTTATAGTTTGAGGTGGTATATTTATACCACATTCCTGCAACATTTCATTAGTATGGATGGTAGAACGTATAGATTGAAAAATATCATAATGATAATGAAATTGAACATGAGTTTTGCAAGAACATGTGATTCTTTCCTTGTTAATCCTTACATATCATGGTTTAAATTTTTCAAAAGATCTTTGACTAATACTAATAGTTAACACCTTATCATCCACAAATTTTTTATATAATTTGGTATGAGTCATATCCAAAAGGTGTTTTGGATGTGGATCACAAAATTTTGAACCAAATCTTAATTTAATAACATCTCTTGCATTAGGGGATACTCTTGTATTATCATGCCAAAAATTTTCAATCATAGTTTTGACTTCACCAGTAAGTTTCATGTCAGACCTCGGGAGTCTGCCACTAAAGGTCCATAAATGGTTTTCTGGATCACTTTCAAAGTTAACTCTTCTCTTTACAACTCTTGTTAAAGTTTTATGATGAATATTAAGATATCCACTTATGTTTGAAATCATTCTTTTATCAGTAGTAGTTTTGTTTACTAAAGCTGTTGTTATTGGTCGTCGTGTCTCATTACTATCTTTAGAATGACTTTTTTTTCCAATTGTGTCAAAGACACTAGAAACAGTTGATACAACTCATTTTAGAGACTCATCCTTCTTCTTGGATTTCACATAAATGCCTAACCTCTTCATCACTTTTCACTTTTAGAAATTTTAATTAATTGTAACATTAATTGACATTGAAACCCAAATTTATTAGTATAATTTTTTTTGAAAAACTTTAGTAGTTTCGAAACTACATTCAAAATAGTATAATTTATGTTCTTTTGTTATCTTTGAATTTTGAGAGCGCGAGTCTCAAAATGCTTCTCCAAGTTTAAGCATAGTTGAGTTTGAGGAAATTAGTGCCCAATTATACCCCCCATTTTGGTAACCACATTGGTTCACATTCCTTTCTAACTATAGAAGATGTGTCCAATGCTACCCTAAATATTCATTGTTTACCTTAATCATTAATTAGCCATCAAATGCCAAAACTAAGACCAAATCTTGTGTTACATGCCTCAAATTTGTGCTTCCCTTTTGATGAGCTCATTTTGATTGGACATAAGTATCCAATATCCTAGTCTTGACAAAATATCCTAAAATGGTGGCCATTACAAATATCGGATTTTACATTTTGTGATCTAGTCTTGATCTTTGTATTTGATCATTATCTACATAAAAAAACAAATTAACCTTGTGATCCATATGTAATCTAGTAGTTTTCTCATTTTGAAAGATACATGATTCCTCTGAAATAAAAGTGTTACCAAAATTTTCACTTGACTCTGGATTTCTAAAGTACTAGATTTAGAATCATCATCTCCATTGATCATTCATCTTTATTAAAAATTATTAGAGCCCTAATCAATGTTCAAGGATGATAGATACTATTGATTGATGATAAATGTTTACCTCTCCTCAAAGGGTTGGTATGGTTCTATGCTATTCACAAATTCTTGTGTTTTGATCTCTTTTTGTTTTATTTATGCATATTATGCTCTATTAAGTTGGATTTACTCCACCTTATTAAATCATTTAATACTCCACACCAACAAACTTAAGTAGCATTTTTATGTTTATATAAGTCCCTACTGACCAAAATCTTAAAAATACTTATGGTTTAAAGAGTTATAAGGGTTTTCAAGACATAATAGTTGTTATTCTACATATCGAATATGGACATAAAAAGATTTGGCATAGAAACCCTCTACATTCAATGATAGGTGCATTTTTGTATCTTTTTCCCATTTATATAATTATGTGTTGTTTTATGTGTCTACAACTTTGTTTTAGTAATTTATTATGTGCATTAAATATATTTTAGGACCTAATTCTATAGTATTAAAACCAATCATTCTTATTCACAACAAAGAAACATGTCACAAATAATTTGGCTCTCATGTGGAAAGAGCAAGCCAAACTTAACACCTTTCATTTGGTTCTAGTTAAATTATTAGTTCAACCCATATTTTTTCCATATCACAGAGTATGTTATATTTGATTTATAAATTATATTGTCTAAGTGATATTTTGATTAATTTTATTCCTTTCTCAATACACCTTAAATATTTTTTTTTTCATATTTTATATATATTTTCATTTGTTTGTGTTAGAATAATAAGAAAAATTATAATGAATGAGAAATCATCTTATAATGATTACACCTTTAGTTTTAAAATTAATATTATTACCATGTGTTGTATTTTAATTTATATTTAATTATATGTAATAGCTTATTATTCTATAATATAAATTGAATAAGTATTATTTATGTTAGTTTATTTATTTATTTACACTTAGGCTTATTAAGCCTAATTAGTTGTCCATGATCATTTGACACTTGTCTACACAAGTCATCATCACTTATGAGTCTACTAGAGATGTGTTGATTTCATTTCAACACATTATCCTAGTCACTTGGGTAGTTTTGACACCATTCTAGTTCTTTCCTCCTTTCATGGTTGCACCTTCACATCTTATGTACTTTGCATCTTCAAATGAATCAATGCTTGACTTTGGGCTCATTTTCTCATCATGTTATTCTTCTTTGATTAATTTTGTGATGCAAATTATTTTTATTTTTGGCAATTATTTTTTGGCCAAGTTAAAAATTTTCACCACAATTTTTTTTTGGATGATTAATTTTGTGAAGTGACAAAATTATTTTACTCAACTCAAAATTGAGTTCTTTTTTTTAGAAGTGCATGTTTTTTGTCACGAATCCAACCGACACACTCACATACTATCTTTATAAAGTACCATTTTTAGTGTCTTTTTAGGTTTGGTTGCAAAGCACTCCTTTTATAAAGTGCCACAAATAAGGGGGGAGATAATCAAGGGAGTGTTGCGTGTTTTCTATTTTTTAATTTTATTGGTTCAAAGTGATCATGTCTCTCACATATAATGCCTTCCATTCAAGTATTCTACAAAATCCTCCTAATAAATGGAAAGTAAAATATGGATATCGTGGAAAGTATAGGTGCATACAACATAAGAATGTTAGTTTCATCAAATTGAGGAATTGTAACAAATTCTTTTCAATCACATGATATTGTCTTACCTGATTCTTTAACTCATACAGAAACACCATCCAGTCTCACTTGACCATCTAGTAGAACACCATTACTTGTTGCTACATTTGAATCTTTTATTAACCCATTCATGAGTTTCACAAATTCTTCACATCAGGTATTTTCTAGATAGTCATACCAAATCCATCATATTGGGATGCATATCTATTAGATGTAATATCTTTATTTATAGAGTCCCTTCTTGTAGATTTGGTTGACAACATTGAAGGCATTCACCTTCTATTTGGCTATGACTTTTATGAAGTTGCATCACCATTGCCATCTTTGGACATTGCTCTTACCTCACCTACATCAGCTCCTATCTTGATAGATTATGCAGATATTCCTCATTGCAATATCCAACTCAGCTATCTTCATCTATAGCAATATCAAGTTCACATCAGACCAGACATGACCATACATCCATGGTCCATGTTCTAGAATATTTGATGGTACATGATCCGTCACACATCAACATTGTCTTGGATATCTTTAAGCATCATTCAAAGGCATCACTGGCATCATTTTAATGTTTGGATTATGTGCAGCATTTAGAGACATTCATCTTGCTTCCTACATATTCCTATCCAGAATGGGAAGCAATCCTGCACACATTTTTTTGCGTTGTTTGTTCCCAAGAGGAGGAGTGTTGTTCAACATTCATGGATCATCTTTAGCCTCTAGTGTCAAGCATCTACCAATACTACATGGAGTTCATCACTTCATATCTTTTGGGGGGGTTATATGATCTTCTCTACTTTCTCTCCAATGGGGAGAACATATTGTACTTTGTGATAGAAGTATTCCGAAGTAGCCTGTGGGGTGTGTGTGTGTGTGTGTGGGGGGGGGCGGGGTTATTATAAGTCCTCCATCTATCAGTCTTCTTCTACTTCACTTGTACATGTCATCACATCTTATCTATTTTTTGGAGGAAGGTTTTGTTCCCATTGGATTTTCATCATTTCTCATTTTATGAGAGATTTCATTGTACATGGGCACCTAACATCGCTAGTAGTCGAGACCTATTTTTTTATCTTGTCCCCATAAATTATGATTAAGGGGAGGTGTTAGTATATTTATTTATTTACACTTAGGCTTATTAAGCCTAATTAGTCATCCATGATTGTTTGACACTTGTCTACACAAGTCATCATCATTTAAGAGTCTACTACATCTATGTCAATTTCATTTCGACACATCATCTAGGAGTCTGTTGGGCATTTTTGCCACCACTCCAGTCCTTTCCTCCTTTTGTGGTTAGACTTGGTTGCACCTTCACATCTATATGTACTTTGCATCTTCAAATCAATTGATGGTTGATTTTGGACTCATTTTCTCATCTTGTTATTGTGCTTTGATTTTATCTCTTTGATTTTGGTGAACTCTACAATTTATAAAAGATCATTTATATTTTTATCTTAATAAAGATAGACAATTTTGAGAAAAAAAATGCCACAACCAAGTCTTCCAAATGAATGGAACCAATGCGAAAGTAAGATGGCGATGTCCAACAAATATAAATATATTCTTGTGTTCGTAGATACATTTGTGTGCTCACATAGAGGCTGCTAAGGTTTGCATATATGCTCTAACATAGTCCAGTCTTCATGCTATTAGCGTTGGCAACCAGACCGCGAGAAAAGTACTGGGCATAATAAGCGTGGTAGAGGAGAATGTGAAGAATTAGTTAGGGTGAAAGAAAATAGAAGAGACAAGGGATTGCCTATTTCACCACTCGAATATTTATTTCCAACCAAATAATACACACTGCATGCTATGCTCAAAATTCACCAGTTCCATGATTTCAGTTCATAGTTTATTCGTTTCATCTTGCACGGAATTTGTGTGCCTACACACGCCTTTAACATTGTTCATGAATGAATACTGAAAACTTGCATGCATTCACACCGGTTATTGAACTTCAATCCTGTTCAATTCAACTATTTATCTATCCTGAGAAGCGGAGGTGTGACTATGGGCTAGAAAAAAATAGAAGAACCAACATACATTTTTGTTTTTGTGTTAATTCTTCATTGGCGTTTGGGCTTTGTTGATAGTGAAGCACAGCGAATATTGTAAAGTACTGGCCATTTTAGGTGCAAACAATTGTGTATCTCTTTTGCCGTCTGAAACTATTTATTTTTATTTTTATACGTAACAAATTTTTGGGAAATTTTCAGGATCTGTTCTTTATGTTCTTTATGATCTGCATATTTTGAATTGAAAATAACAAATTTTTTTTTAAAAAAATAACTGTTTTCATAGATCTGAATTTTTTTTTTTAAAAAATCTTTTGCACATTTTTGTCGAGAGGATAGCCAGCGCCATTTTTATTAAGGTATTGGAGGTGCTGGAAAAAACATTGACGGTTTGAGTAAGATGAATACGGAAGTATTTTAGGAATTCAGTTTACAAGGATTTCGAAGATATCGTAGCAATGTTGATCGAAAGTATGGAGCATAATGCAGGTATGCTGTGATTACATGCTTCAACTGGTTGAATTCGACAAACAAATCTTTTATGTTAGTTTCTTAAATACTTGTTTGTGGTAACCACGAGGAGACATG
The DNA here is from genome assembly GCA_027943335.1 of Chamaecyparis obtusa. Classification (NCBI taxonomy): domain Eukaryota; kingdom Viridiplantae; phylum Streptophyta; class Pinopsida; order Cupressales; family Cupressaceae; genus Chamaecyparis; species Chamaecyparis obtusa. Next base: position 948,286 of record BSBK01000882.1, read on the forward strand.
GAGTTCAAAGGAATCTAAGGAGAAATCAAAAAGTGGCATGGAAGAACTGAACTTCCGAAATTGTAGTCTCCACTCAGCTTCTTATCTCAAGTCATTAGAAATTTTAGATAGTGCGGCTATCAGATCTAAGGCTGCCTGTGCAACATAGAGTTGGTGAAAATGGAGTGAGCTGCTAACCGCTCAGTTCAACCGTTTTGCCAATGTCCTTTTTATATGTTTACCACAGAGCATGACATTTTTCCTCTTACCAGAACGTCTTTCGAGGCATATAGCTGACACTTTCATCAAAATACATTTTCTCTTTACTTTTATCATGATTTAAAAGGTGCGATTGCTGTAGTATTTCGATCTAAAAGGCTCTTGATAGACCTTTAAGAAACAATTGTTTTTTTTGGTTGTAAAGCATAAAAAAATTTAGGTGTAGAACATGTAGTAATTTAGTAGTAAATAAGAATCATCATACTCTCACTTTTCATAAAAGATTTGTGGAATAAATCTATGCGTATTAGAGAGACTCAATAATATGTGCGATTAATGTTGCTAAACAAAAACATACAAGAGTATGTGGTATTACTTTGTATACTGGTATTAATGTTGCTAAAAAACTCTTAGTTCTGAAGTAAGTTGTACAATCACTACTAGATTAAGACGTATAATATTTGACTTTTAATATACAATAATTTACATGGAACCAAAGTTGATAAAGTCATAACATGTTCTATCCAACATTTAGCATTTAGTTGTAATGTTCTTGTTGAGATCTTTCTCAATTCGCTCTCATGTTCTCAATTATGATTTTATTTGAAATGTCTTCTTTGGAATCACTTGTGTTTCCCCTTCTCCCCAATGATTAATATCGCAATGATTGTTTATCTTATTTTGTTTTCCTCATAGGAGTACATACATATGTACTCAATATATTGAACATATAGTACCTGCGTTAATGTCTTTATGAATTAGAGAAACGTAGATCAAATATGAAGTTCCTATAATGATATTCTCAGGGAAGAGTATAAAGTGAATATCATGAGTAAGGGTCTGGTCAAGGGAAAGCAAATGGACTAATCTCTTAGGGTCTGTTTGGTTTCTGGTATTAATTTAGAATAGTCATTATTTAATGCGAGAATAAAGTAATTCGTTATTTGTGACCATTTTTTGAATTCCCAAATTAGAAAATTAATCTCCATTTTTGGACCAATGTTTGAATTAACTAATTCGAAAAAAAACCTAAAATTTATTTTTAATTCCAGAATAAACTATTCATAGATTCGAAATAAGCTATTCATGGATTCGAAATTACAAAAAATTGTATAAGTCGTCCGGTCCATGCGTGAACGGTTAAGGAATTATAATCTTATTTTTTTTAATAATTTTTTTTTATAATCTTATTTTTTTAAAGTTAATAATACATATTTTAATTTAAAAATATGTGTTAAAAATACATATATATTTTAATTAAAAAACTACCAATGATAAGTTCAAAAATTAAAATTTGTAAGAAAATATTTTTTTATAATTATAATTTTTTAATAAGTTAAAAATACATATTGTTCAAATTAATTAAAAAAATGAAAAATAATTCTTATTCCAATTCCACATTATGAGATCTAAGGCCCCGTTTGTTTGGAGAATTGGAATTTGATTCAAAACCTGATTATCTCAAAATAAGGTTTTGAAATTCGAGTTTTGTGTATTCGGAATGTAGTTTGGACCGTTTGGTTGACCCGGAAGATGGCTGAGACAATCCATCTTCTGCGTTTGGTTAGCATTTTCAAAATTGAAATTGGAATTGAGAAATTCCTATTTCTGTGTTTGGTTTGCAATTTTAAATTGGAATCCAACTCGGAGCGCCTAAAACTAAACTAGGAATCTCTAGTGCAAATTTCTTCTCATTTCTGTGTCATTCAGCTCTACATTAATCTCGCAATTTTTACTTAAAAATGACTTTTTGTGGAAATCTCACAATTTTTCTAATCATTACCCAACTTAAAAATATTATTCTGGGAGCTCTCTGGAATTGCAATTTCTTTCTTTGACAAAGATTCACGGCTTAGATTATGGGGAAGAAGAAGAAAAAGATTGCCAAAGTGTGGTGTTATTACTGTGAGCGAGAGTTTGACGACGAAAAGATATTAGTGCAGCATCAGATGGCCAAGCATTTTAAATGTCATTTCTGCCATAAGAAGCTATCAACGGCCGGGGGCATGGCCATCCACGTTATGCATGGATTGGATTAAGAGAGACGTTTCTTCCTCTCTGAACACCACATCTTCTTCCTTCAAATCGCTGAGATCTTCCTGCATGGGAACACTTGCAGCAAAGCCCAGAAGAAACTCCACTCGACTCAAGCCCGACTATAATTTGCAACAACTGGTATCCCCGGCCTTCTCCATTCCAAACAAAATAATAATCCCTGGGTCTCTGCACATGAACGTTGCAACGGACGAAAAAATGAAACCTCGAAGTGAATGCAAGAAGATCATGGATCCGACGGGAAATTAAATTTTGCTTCATAAAAATAGAAAATTTGGTTTTGATTTCGAATTCCACCTCTTGGATGGGAAGATGATGCCGCACATTTTAGGGCCAAAACCAAATTTTGAAGCTTAACTTGGTTTTGCATTATAGGGTCCCAAATGGTGGATTTGCTGAAAAAGTGAAAGTCCTGCGGCCAATTCCGCCCCAATTCTAACAAACAAACGGGGCTAAACGCAAAATAGATCTAAACCTTATTCTAACTTTCATTTTACTATATGAAGACACTTCACTCCTACTAATGTATGTTTGGTCTGATTACATATCACAAATAGCAATCAGAGGAGTATTTCACTGAATTCTTTGTGTAATGAGCCCTCCAATTCCTTGTTTATTAGAGGCAAACTTTATGATTTCCCCTTTTCAATATACCCACTAGGTTTGAAATAGACGCGAACTTTATGATTTCCCCGTAATGAGCCCTCCAATTCCTTGTTAATTAGAACACAACCCCAGTCTCATAAGCCTTTTCATTTCGTCCTTCTGCATCAAGAAATTTTGCTCTGCCCATGATGCTTCAACCCATATTTAAAATATAAATCCAGCATCACATTGCTCGATTTTATGTCTTTATATACAACACTCTCATACTGATCGTTATGACGATAAACTCGAGCAGAGCCACGTCACAGGCTATGCGATGTCTTCCATCCGAATTCAAAGCACTCTCTGTTTTGAAGGCATGTATGCAATGGCTTCACAACGGCACTTTAGTTACACCATGAACATATACGCATGACTGTAGTGATCTACTCTAGATTTATTTTCATGTTCAACACGAGCAGATTGCAGGATTAGCTTTTGAAGACATTGAATGTTCAATGGAAGTCTTTAAGATTCCACAATGTCTTGATGTGCATTGATTAACAGGAGTTCATGCAACATTTTAGACTTACATGTATTTGTTTAAGATTCCATTAAATATCTTGATGTGCATGATTAATAGAATTCATGCAGTATGTTTTCAATGTCTTGATGTGCTGTCAATATGTGCAAGATTGACTGCAGTTCATGCAGCATTTTAGACTCTAGTCTTTCTATTATTAGTTTACTTTTTATTGATTTTTTAATAAGACTTTTATGTATCTGTAATAAGTTCTTTATCTTTTATTATAGATTTATTTGACCCTTTAATACACCATCAAAAATATGTGATTAAATAAAAACATTATCCGCTTTTAGAACAATTTGTATCTCTCATTTCTTGAATTTTCAATCTCCCCTACATAATTTTTTTTTCAATTAACCTAGAAGAAAATCGTCTTTTCGATGAAAAACCTAACAAGAATATTGTGGTGCGTAAGCTTTACTATTTATTTGTACTTGTGATAGACACTCTTTCTTACCTTGTGCAACAGCTTCGTTTGTCCCAGGCAAAGTCCAATCTTGTACAAACACTGCAACATGAATTGATCTCAGCACGATTTTAATGTGCATATATAAATACGGTAATTCTATTATAAAGAAATGTTTCATTCTCGAAGGCTTGAGTATGTGGCGACCAAAGGCAATAAGGTATTCAAATTATTGTTGCAAAATATATTGGAGATATTAGAAAACTCATTCAGAGGGGTGAAGCATTGCTGAATGTTAGTAATGTTGTAAACTATACCATCATTTAAGCTTAATATATATATATATTTTTAATATATGGAAGGGTAATATAACATATTATATTTTTGTTTTGGTTTTACCTTTTTAAGGGTGCTGATGTGTTTTTAATTTTATAGTTTTAAGAATTGTAAAATTTATAATGTATAATTTAAAAAAAAAAATTCAGACATGTTTTTGATTAGAGTAAAACAGGTTTTGAAGGGGCCTTGAAATCTTGTACATTTTGGTCAAATAAGATTTTCAAAGCACACTAAAAAGGAATAGATCAAAACCACTGTGAGGGTTTTCCAACAGGCTCCCACAACCTGGAGAAGAAATGGTGCCAGAAAAAGGAGACTGGGACCCTGACTAAAGAAGCCACTGCGAGAGAGATAAAACAATTTAAAATCAGCAGCTTTGAAACTACCTACAGACAATGAAGAAGAATCTTGTTGACCGCCGAGAAAGATTATTTCTTCCCCTTTTGGGAACGAAGGGACATATCGAAAGTGGGTGGATGTTTAGATCTTTTTTTTCCTTTAATTGAAGTCCACCCGTCTTCTGCTTTATTAGCTAAATCCTGCCAAGATAACAAGTTTAGAACCGAGGCACCCAAAAATGGGGAATCCAGAGATTGTCCCAAGATAGGGCCACAAGAGTCCAGAGAAGCTGAATCGAGAGGGGGAACATAAGCCATCGTTCCAACGAGATCCAACGAAGCACTGTCAATGAGAGGGGCAGGCACCTCGCAACCAACAGGGGCCCGAACAGATGAATCAGAACAAGATTTAGGGATGGATGCAACACCCGAGGGAGAGCCAACGGTGGTACCAGGAGGCACCAGGGCCTTAGAGATCTCCTGAGAAGAAGAGACAACCTGAGAAAAGCTTCAAGATGAAGCCTTCACAATAGAGTAATGATTGGAAGAGGTACCCTTCCACCAAGAAGCTGGTTTTTTAATCTTTTCCAATCCACATTGATCCGCTAAGTGACCCATTTTAAAACATCTCCCGCATCTGAATGGGAGACCCTCATAATCCAAGGATTGAATCCAGGATCCTTTAGGATGTTGTAGCATTATCTTTTCTGGGAGACCCTTGAAGGAATCCAAATAAACCAGAATCCTAGCATAAGTAAAATGAAGGATGTCATCGGATTCCTCGTCTGCCATCAAAACATCCCCAAGAGCCTCCCCCACAACCTCAAATAGAGAATCAACCCAAAAGTGAAGAGGGAGGTTGGGAAGCCTCACCCAAGTGGGGACCTTGGAAAAAGTCTCTATAGAGGCATCCAAATCTGGGTGCCATGGCTTCACCATGAGCATGAATTGAGAGTCCCAGCTAAAAAAGTGAGATCACAAAGAATCAGTTTTCGATTAGCTAGATTCTCAAACTTGGCTATAAAAAAACCCCTCGCAAGGGGGAATATGTGAACGGTATCTAAAATAATGGGTTCCCACAGGCGGGTGATCCATGCATGCAGATCCAGGAGGCTCGGCCAGAAGCCCTTGAACCTGCAGACAAGACCATGAACAACGAAAATAGAAGAAGCAACTTCGATGTCTTTCACAACCCCATCCTCCAGAGGGAGGATAAGAGGGTTAGAGACACTGGTAGCGATCGACACCTTTGAGACTGGGAGACAACAGCTAAGAGGCTGGAGGTTTGGGCTTAGAAGAGATACCAGGTACAATAACTACAATAACAGGAGGATCAAAAGTACCAGGGGAGTTGACATCCCCAACAAACCAAACCCTAGCGGGCGCAGTAGTCACAGGCTGCAAGGGGGCATCAGCCACACACCCCGCAGGAGCCAAAGCATTCGAGGAGAGGCCGCAGGAGAGAGGAGCGGTGGTTGCAGAAAAAATGGTGGTAGGAGGGACACCATAGACCCTCATCTCAGGAATGATTGCAACTAAAGAAGCGATAGTAGGAGCTAAAGATGCAGCAGGGGCATAAGCATGATCCCTGGCCACAGGAGCCCTGGACGCAGAGGCGACATAAACCCTAGTTAGCGCAGGGGCGGGAGACATCGTTTAAATTTTTTAAATTTTCAGACATGTTCTTTATATGTAAAGTTCAATATTTGTTAACATCCCATACATACAAACATACATTAAACTTATTTTTGAACAATAAAAAATTAATATAATTATAACGAAATTCTTTTATATATTCAATTGTTGTGACAATTATTTTTGAGAAATGCATTTATAAGCTTTCTTACGGTTTGCCCGTTTAACTATTTTTTTCTTAAGATAAACTTTTAATTACGTGCATTAATATATAAAATAAAATAGCTTATACTTTTCAATATTTATTGATACTAACTAATTCAATTATTTGGATTGAATAATAATTCCAAGTAATTTTCTAAATTTGTATTAGTTAATTCATCTCATTTTATAGATAAAATTATACATCCTTACATCTTTTACTTTTTTTTGAAATATGGGTGTTGGGTCGATTCCCAATCTAAGTACATCTAAATATTCAAATACTCACTTGAAAACTATTGTAACTTAAATTGTTTATAGATGACAGATTAAAATGCATGTTTTCTCAAGCAATTGATAGTTCCTTTTCTCATATAGATGAATTTATGAATATTTATTCTAGGTTTGCAAGTAGCTGTAGATTATCTAAAAAAAAGAACCTTTATCATTTTCTGATTATGTGAATTGGAAAGAATAATGTGGTTGTATCTATTTATTTAAATATGTTATTATTTTGTATGTATATATCCAAATGCTTAGATATGTTTTAAAATTCTTATATTTACTGAACATTAGAATCACAAGGTTTTTCTTCCAAATTTTTTTATTCTATTAATTATAGATTATGTTAAAGAATAGTAAAGAATTACATAAAAGCCAAAATAGATACTAGAGAAGAGAAATAAGTAATACAAATATACTTTTATATTCTTATTGTTTAATTTGAATTTTTATTGTTATGATTCTGATTTTTATCCACCCCTGAAGTGCTACTCTCTCTTCATTCTCTCATACACTGGTCCAAGCACATAGAGATGCTTGGACTAGGGCTTGCAACCAAAGGTAGTAAACCTAACCCCCTATTCCTAGGCTCTTGGAATCTTAAAATACATTGACCCTACTTGCATTTCCTTGAGGGGCATGGGATTACCATGGTGATAAAGCTAGTTAGGCATGATGTTTGTGAAACCCTGGTTCAAGAGGGTTTCCCATGCATCTGGTAGAGAAAACCTCCTAACTTTTGATCCCAATCTCCAATTTGACTCAAACAAAAAGCATTGGACTCCTAATTCATGACAAAATCCAGATCTTCGAGTCTCCTCCTTTTGCAAGCAAGTACAAATCCGTACATGAGCATTTTCAACACAAAATATAGGCAAAACAAGGTTATTTTTATTGATTTGAATGCAAATATACATAAACTTGTCTTCCACCTGCCTGAAAGGGCTATTTGAAGACGTTCCCCAACAAGTACAACCATTTTAAAGGTTTTGGCCGTTTGGAAGGATTTACAACTTGCTTAGCAACTTTTTCAAAAGTTGTTGAGCAACATTTTCTTGCATTCTGCAACTTTTTGTAAATATTGCATTTTTGCTCCTATTGAGCATATAAGGCCTAAGCCTTGGATCCCAAGGACCCCAAATAACATGAAACTATTAAAATAGCCTAAAAGACACCTAAGGTAACCTAATCACCTAACTGTGCCTTTGGACCATTGTCAAAACCCATGGTTAATAACCACACCAAGGGTGACTAGGCCTTACAAGTGGCTTATTAACTAAATCTATGATGTTGTCTTTGTTCCTTAGGCATGAAGGCCCTTGGGTGCATCCTTGAAGACCCCTGGTGAAGATCTTCCATTGAAGAGTATAGGGAGGTGCTCCTACACCATAGGGTTTTTATGTTATCTAAGTCCCTACTCACCACAATCTTAAAAATACTTATGGTTTAAGTAGTTCTAAGGGTTTTCAAGACACAATAGCTATGAGTCTACATATCAAATATGGACATAAAAATTAGATTGTATTTTTTTTTTATAAGGTTTGGCATAGAAACCCTCTACTTTTAATGGTAGGTGCATTTTTGTATCTTTGTTCCATTTCTATAATTATGTGTTATTTTATGTGTCTACAACTTTCTTTTATTAATTCATTATGTACATTAAGCATATTTTAGAACCTAATTATATAACATTACAACCAATCATTCGTATTCACAACAAAGAAACATGGTACACATAATTTGGCTCTCATGTGGAAAGAGCAAGCCAAACTTAACACCTTTGGGTTGGTTCTAGTTAAATTATTAGTTCAGCCCATTCTTTTTCCTATCACAGAGTATGCTATTTGTTTTTTAAATTATATTGTCTAAGTGATATTTTGATTAATTTTATTCCTTTTTCAATACACTTTGAATAGTTTTTTTTTCATATTTTATATATATTTTCATTTGTTCATGTTAGAATAATAAGAAATATTATAATGAATGATAAATCATCTTATAATCATTACACCTTTAGTTTTTAAATTAATAGTTTTAATTACCATGTGTTGTATTCTAATTTATGTTTAATTATATGTAATAGCTAAATTATTCTATAATATAAATTGAATAAGTATTATTTATATGTTAGTCTATTTATTTATTTACACTTAGGATTATTAAGCCTAATTAGTCGTCCATGATCATTTGACACCTGTTTACACAAGTCATCATCACTTAGGAGTCTACTAGAGATGTTTTGATTTTGTTTTGACACATTATCCTAGTCTCTTGGGCAGTTTCACCACCACTCCAATTCTTTCATCCTTTCATGGTTTGACTTGGTTGCACCTTCACATCTTATTCACTTTGCATCTTCAAATGAATCGATGGTCGAATTTGGGCTCATTTTCTCATCTTGTTATTCTGCTTTGATTAATTTTGTGGTAGATTATATTTATTTTTGGCAATTATTTTTTGGTGGAGTTCAAAATTTTCACCACAAACTTTTTTGGGGGATTAATTTTGTGAAGTGACAAAATGCTTTTGCTCCTTAACTCAAAATTGAGTTCTATTTTTTTTCAAAAGTGCATATTTTTTCATCACAAATTAATAGACACACTCACACATTGTCTTTATAAAGTTCCATTTTTAGTGTCTTTTTGGGTTTGGTTACAAAGCACTCCTTCTATAAAGTGCCAAAAATAAGAGGGGAAGATAATCAAGGGAGTGTTGTGTGTTTTCCATTTTTAATTTTGTCGGTTCAAAGTGATCATGTCTCTCACAAATAATCCCTTCCATTCGAGTATTCTACAGAATCCTCCTAATAAATAAAAAATTAAATGTGGATATTGTGGAAAGTATAGTCATACAACAAAAAAATGTTTGTTTCATCGAATTGAGGAATTGCAAAAATTTCTTCTTAATCATGGTATTACCTTATCTGATTCTTCAACTCATACATAAACACTATGAGACCTACCAAACAGTCATACTATTACTATTATGTTTTCCATGCTTTCAGTACTTATTTCACAGACATACTAGACTACTTGGACACCTATGTATTTGAGGATTTGTTGAATCCTATTTTATATGTTTGGTACCTGATTATGTAATCAGGGTACACTCGAGATACTACATGTTATGTTTCAATTTCAGTTACGATTATGTTGCATGTGATGTTATATGATGTTTTAAAACTGTTGCGATGAAAAGTTGGTTTAGGAAACCGAAGTTATGCTTAGTTGATTGATTTACAAATGTAGTTTTAAACCATGCAGTATTGATGTAATATGTTTATATCATGTTTATTGGACCTACTTATGTGTGCAATGAGTGTGCAGGATAAGTTGACCATGGATCTAAATGCGGGGATCCAGTATTGGAACTTATGTTTTATACCGTGCAATTCCAAGGTCCTCTTTGTAAAAGAAACGTGGACCTCATTGTATAGTCTTTTATTCGTATATGTGGTTTGCATGAGTGTATCTAATTTAGCAAATGTCTATGTGTATTAGCCATGTCTTTTGTTTTATTAAATGTGCCAAATTTGGCAAATTGTGGCTTAAGTGTTGGCATGGTTAAGTATTTTATTATTGTGTGGGTCAAGGGCTTTTTTAGGGTGTAGCCTTAGGGTTTGATCAACTAACCTTGGGTTGGGAAGTTTCTAGAAGTCAACCAAGACCAGAAATCCGTGCATAAACTTTGGATGGAGTTTAGAAGGGTCATTTGGGCTCCCATAGGTTAACTGGGGTCATTTTTAGCTACCTAGGTTGATACCTTAGGGGTTAGGGGTCATTTTCAACCCATTAAGAGCCTTAAAACTCATTAATGACCCCTCTAAAGTCAAAGTTTTCATTTTGGTCGAGATTGAAGAGTTGTGAGGTTTTGGTTAACCTCTCTCTTCTTCCCAAACTTGCATTCAACTCCATTTATGGTAAAGGAAGGCAAGTGGGAAGAAGGAAATGGAAGTTTCTTTCCCTCTTCTGATTGGCTCCTAGATTTTAGGAGGTTTGCCTATTTAGGGAAGGTTTTAGGAGTTGGGTGTTCACCCACTCTCTATTCTTAGAGACAGATTCAGAATTGAGGAAGCGTTTTGGAGGAAAGAACTTGGAAGGAAAGCTCTTCTCAAAATCTCAATCCACTTTAGCTTTGGAGTAAGGTTGGTCTTCTTTAGAGTATATTTCTTATTTCTTGATGTTCTTGAGCTTGAAACTCCATTAATGGAGTCCTATGTAAATTTTTAGTTATTTTCAAGTTGTTTGTTTTGAGTTTTAGTTTGTTGTGTTTAATTTGTGTATAAATTTGGGATGGGATTCTTCATGGCTTACTCACCCTAGGGAGGGTGGAGTAACCTTGAAGGGGGGTAGAAGGTAGTAGACCCAGGTTGTGCAGAGTCTCCCATGCGTGGAGTGATAAACATGGGGTTCCATGATACCCATGATGCCAAGTATGGCCTCCGGGCATTTGGGGGGGGGGGCATAAGGAGTCTAGACCGTATCTTCTTGAAGATGGTCATCTCAAGTCCATGTGTGGCTTGGGAAATTTATATTGTAATATGACTTCTCCACCTGGTAGTCCACCTCTACCCTATTTTCAGAAAGGCCTCTAGGAGACCTTCCTATTGTTATACCCTGTTGGGAAGTATGTTGAGTGTTTTCATGCTTTGGTTGTTTCCTTCATGTATGTGTACCTATTTGTATTCCGTTCCTCATTGGATCCCCTAGCTTGGGGGTGGCCATGAAACGGCCTAGGTTGGGAGGTGAGCCTCCATGGTCAACCTTGCATATACAGGTACCCAGTGACGCAGGGCTTGTAGGATATGAGGGCTTAGAGAAGATTTTAGTTGGATATATTGTTGTAAATTTATTAATTCAAGTATATGATAAAATTGGGAATCAGGGATTCCTTTGTAAATTTAACATTTGGCTTATAAATTTATTGATAAAATTATTTATGGGAAAATTCGGAAGTTTTGGTTAAATGGATCATAATGGCATAATGAAAGTTGCAATTTTCTATTAAATTTTTATATGTGATTCCAATCTTAGAATATTCTTGAATAAAGGTTTAAGATGTTATTTAAAATTCAATGCAAACAGATTCTCGTTAAACAAAATACGTTGGCAATTAGAAATTTGATTATATATTTTTATACGTAAAATTAAAAGAATATTTAAATTGATTGATATAGAAAAGTTTAAATTAATAATATATCTTGTTATGTTCCTATTGGGAAATTTGAAATTTATAAGCTTTAATTATATTTAATTTTGTACTAAAAAAATTAAAAATTGAGAGATAAAATTTCTATACTTAGTTGAATTTTCTTAATTGAAAAAAAATAATAATAATTTGTCTGAAATGGAAAATTAATTCCTACAAAATGTTAAGCCTAAATTATGGGTTAAAAGGGTACTTTTATTTTTCAAAAAAATTAATTCCCAATACCCCCTGTTTTAGAATTCAGGGATTTTCTTCTATCAGTAAATGTTAAAAAAATAATAATAAAAAGTTAAATTTATATGCCTATTTGTTCCTTTACGGTATTAGTTTACTTAACATATATTATCATATGTTAATTTAAAAACTTCAAATTCTTTGTTTTAAAAAAAAATTTATATCGATTTTTTTTTTTAAAAAAAGCGCAGAGCGCTGTATAAATTTTTTTCTTTACAATTTAATGGAGGTCGGGGGCGGGCCGAAGCCCTAATCCCCAAACCCTCCCTTCGAGCTGGGCGACAGTGGAGGCCAACACTCCTGCGCGCCACCAAGGAGTGGTGGGCGGAGGCGGCCACGGTGTTGCAGCGCCGCGCTCCCCTGTCTCCGCCCCTTCTCTTCCACCCGCCACCTGGAGTCTTAGCCGCCGCTGTGAGCGGAGTGTGGGCGGCTCCCTCCAACCGCTCTCCTCTCCTCCTGCCGCCACGACGCCTCCCTTCGTCCGCCGCTGCCTCACCCTTCCGCTCGGTTTCACCTCCGGCACCTGCCCTCTTCCCCACGCCACTCTCCACCGCCACTGTCTCCCTTCCTCTGTGTGCGTGCACGGAGTTTAAGTAGGGCCGGAAGTTGTAGGATTTTGAAATCCTCAAAACAAAAGTAAAACAAAATATTAAAATTAATAGTATTTGGCATAGTTAAAGAGTTCCCTTTTAATTATTTGAGATTTAAATGTATATGTAAAGTTTGTGAGTTTATAGTTTTAGATTAGTTGGTTTTTTTAAAAGGAATTGTTTTATTAATCGGTTAAATGAAATTGATTTAGGAGTAGTTTAGGTTTTTATAGTATGTATTTGGAATTTCTACATATTTAATTATTTAAATTAGATGTTTTTTTTTCTTGATAGTTTGGTAACTTAAAATAGGGTTATTGTATAACTTAAAATAGGGTTATTGTATAGAATTATAAACTTTAAATATGCTAGCTAATTTTAATGTTAGGCTTTTAATTTTAAATAAAGGAATATTGTTAATTAATTCATTAATATAAGGTTTAAAACGTTATTTATCTAATTAAATTATTCATTTTAAATTAATAATCTAGATAACATTTTATCGATAAGGGGGTCATAACAACCCCTTATCTTTGCGATAAATATCTAATAAGGGTATTATCACTACCTTTGACCAACATCATGCACAACTGACTTTTGGTCAACGATGGTCAAACTTTCTTCATTCATCTCAATTTTTGAACTAGGTGTTTCCTTCACCCCCTAGAGCTTAGGTTTACAATTTTGCACCATTCAGTGATGGTTGACTTTTTGGTCAACTATCTCAATTAGCATGCATACACCTTCCTAAGAGCTTAGCAGGCCCTAGAAACTTTCTTCCACGTAATTCAGAGCATAGTTGACTTTTAGTCAACTATCTTGATTTGCGTGTCGATCAAAGCTAGTAGCTTAAGGGCAACCTTATAGCTTATTTTAGTGCTGTTTGATGAAGTTTGACTTTTGGTCAAACTTGGACAACCCTTTTGATTGACCTTCAAACTTTAGTCAGACTCTCCTTTAATTTCAGTTGTCTATTTTATCTTGCACCATTTTGCGTGCACATAGGGTCTTGTGCTAGATAGTGCTTCACTTTCTAGTTGCGTAAGTGTGTTTAGTTTAGATGGTTGGTGGGTTTTTTAGAATTTTTTTTTAGTTGTGTTTTGCTCAACTTTTGGGCATGACAAACACCATCTAGTCTCACTTGACCATCAAGTGGGACACCATTGCTTGTTGCTACATTTGAATCTGTTGTTCACTCATTCATGAGTTTCACAGATTCTTTGGATCGGGTATTTTCTATAGTAGATCCATCATATTGGGATGCATATCTATTAGATATAAGATCTTTATTTTTAGAGTCCCCTCTTGTAGATTTGGATGACAATATTGAAGACATTCATCTTCTATTTGGTGATGACTTGATGAAGTTGCATCACCATTGCCATCTTTCGACATTGTTCTTACCTCACCTACATCAGCTCCTTTCTTGACAGATTATGCATATATTCATGATTGCAAAATCCAACTTGTCTATCTTCATCTGCAACAATATTAAATTCACATCGGACTAGACATGACCATACATCCATGGTCCATGTTCTAGAATCTTTGATGGTACATGATTTGTCACACATCAACATTGGCTTGTATATCTTTAAGCATCATTTGAAGGCATTATTGGTATCATTTTAATGTTTGGATTATGTGCAACATTTAGAGACATTCATCTTCCTTCCTACATATTCCTATCCAGAATGAGAAGCAATCTTGCACACATTTTTGGCATTGTTTCTTCCCAAGAGGAGGAATCTTGTTCAACGTTCATGGATCATCTTTAGCATCTAGTGTCGAGCATCTACCAGTACTACATGGAGTTCATCACTTTATATCTTTTTTTTTGGGGGGGGTCATACGATCTTCTCTACTTTCACTCCTATGGGGAGAACATATTGTACTTTGTGATAGAAGTATTTTGAAGTAGCTTGTGGGGGGGAGGGGGTGGGAGGTTATTATAAGTCCTCCATCTATCAGTCTTTTTCTACTTCACTTGTACATGTCATCGCATCTTATCTCTTTTTTGGAGGGAGGTTTTGTTCCCATTGGGTTTTTATCATTTCTTGTTTTATGAGAGACTTCATTGTACATGGGCAACTAACACATGGCTAGTACCCAAGACCCTTTTTTAATCTTGTCCTCCTGAATTATGCTTAAGGGGAGGTGTTAGTATATTTGTTTATTTACACTTAGGCTTATTAAGCCTAATTAGTCATCCATGATCGTTTGATAGTTGTCTACACAAGTTGTGATCATTTAAGAGTCTACTAGAGATTTGTTGATTTCATTTCGACACATCAACCTAGTCTCTTGGGGAGTTTTTCCACAACTCCAATCCTTTCCTCCTTTCATGGTTGAACTTGGTTGCACCTTCACATCTATATGTATTTTGCATCTTCAAATCAATCGATGATTGACTTTAGACTCATTTTCTCATCTTATTATTGATTTCGGCGAATTCTACAATTTATAAAAGATCGTTTATATTTTTATCTCAATAAAGATAGACAATTTTCAGAAAAAAAAATGCCACAACCAAGTCTTCCAATTGAATGGAGACAATACGAAAGTTAGATGGCGATGTGTAACAAATATAAATATATTCTTGTGTTCGTAGATACATTTCTGTACTCACATAGAGGCTGCTAAGGTTTGCATGTATGCTCTAACTTAGTCCAGTCTTCATGCTATTAGCGCTGGCAACCAGACCGTGAGAAAAGTACTGAGCATAATAAGCGTGGCAGAGGAGAATGTGAATAATTAGTTAGGGTGAAAGAAAATAGAAGAGACAAGGGATTGCCTATTTCACCACTCGAATATTTATTTCCAACCAAATAATACACATGACTGCATACTATGCTCAAAATTCACCAGTTCCATGATTTCAGTTCATAGTTTATTCGTTTCACCTTGCACGGAATTGGTGTGCCTACACACGCCTTTAACATTGTTCATGAATGTATACCGAAAACTTGCATGCATTCACATTGGTTATTGAGCTTCAATCCTGTTCAATTCAACTATTTATCTATCCTCAGAAGCGGAGTTGTGACTATTCAACTATTTATCTACATTTTTGTTTTTGTGTTATTGCTTCATTGGCGTTGGGCACAGCGGATATTGTGAAGTACTCGCCATTTGAGGTGCAAACAATTGTGTATCTCCTTCGCCCTGTGAAACCGTTTATTTTGAATTTTATACGGAAAAAATCGCATCTTTATTTTATACGTATTAAGACGGGAGTATTTTAGCAATTCGGTTCACAAGGATTTCGAAGATATCGTAGCAATGCTGATCAAAAGTATGGAGAATAGTGCAGGTATGCTCTGAACGTCATACCTTAAAAATTGTTTGAACTTCATTTTATGTGAATGAATGCTTCTTATGGTTGAATTGGACAAACAAATCTTTTATGTTCGTTTCTTAAATGCTTGTTTGTGGTAACCAGGAGGAGACAAGGAGTTCAAAGAAAGGAATCTGAGGAGAATTCAAAAAGTGGCATGTAAGAAGTGAACTTCCGAAATTGTAAGAAGTTATTACAAATTTTAGATAGTGGGGCTATCATATCTAAGGCTGCTTGTGCAAGATAGAGTTGGTGAAAAATGAGTGAGCTAGTGGTAAGTTCAACCATTTTGCCAATGTCATCTTTATATGTTTACGGCAGAGCATGACCTTAAGTTTTCTCTTATCAGAACGTCTTTTTAGCATATAGGTGATGCTTTCCTCAAAATACATTTTCTTTTTCCTTTTATCATGATTTAAAAGGCATTTGATTGAAAAACACTTGTTTAGAACATGTACGTAATTTAGTAGGAAATAGGAATTATCATACTCTCACTTCTCACAAGAGACATGTGTAATAGATTTATGCGTATTAGAGAGACTCAATAATATGTGGGATTACTTTGTATAGTGGTATTAATGTTGTATTAGTATTTTTTTTTACAACATTAATACCAGTATACAAAGTAATCTCACATTTTCTTGTGTCTTCTAATACTCATAGATCTACTACACATGTCTTTTGTGAGAAGTGAGAGTATGATGATTCTTATTTACTATTAAATTATTTACATGTTCTAAACAAGTGTTCTCAATCGAGTGCCTTTTAAATCATGATAAAAATAAAGAGAAAATATATTTTGAGGAAAGTACCAGCTATATGCCTCGAAATACGTTCTATAAAATGAAACTTAAGGTCACGCTCTGCGGTAAACATATAAAAGGGACATTGGCAAAATAGTTGAGCTTAACATTACCGGCTCACTCTTTTTTCACCAACTTTATGTTGCGCACGCAGCCTTAGATATGTCGCACTATCTAAAATTTCTAATGACTTGAGATAAGAAGCTGAGTATTATTGTCTATTAAAAGTCAAATATCATACGTCTAATATTTGACAATAATATTTGAGTATGAACTGCTCAATCATGCACATATTGACAGCACATCGAGACATTGAAAACATACTGCATGAGCTGCTATTAACCATGCACATCAAGACATTTAATGGAATCTTAAACAAATACATGTAAGTCTAAAATGTTGCATGAACTGCTGTTAATCAATGCAAATCAAGACATTGTGGAATCTTAAAGACTTCATTGAACATTCAATATCTTCAAAAACTAATGCTGCAATCTGCTCGTGTGGAACATGAAAATAAATCTAGAGTAGATCACTACAGTCAAGCGTATATGTTCATGGTTGTAACTAAAGTGCCGTTGTGAAGCAGTGACATCAAGCAATAAGGAATTAGTCCATTTGCTTTCCCTTGATCCAACCCTTACTCATGATAAGGTAAATTATTGTCTATTAAAAGTCAAATATTATACTTCTTCCAGCAGTCAAATATTATACTTCTTCCAGCAGTGATTAAAAGTCAAATATTATACGTCTTCCAGAGTGATTTCTAATTTCTAATTTCTAATGACTTGAACACACCATCAAAATTATGTGATTAAATAAAAAAATTATCTGCTTTTAGACTAATTTGTATCTCTAATTTTTGAATTTTCAATCTCACCCACATAATTTTTTTTCAATTAACCCAGAAGCAAATCGTCTTTTCGATGAAAAACCTGACAAGAATATTGTGGTGCACTTGTGATACGCACTCTTTCTTACCTTGCTTGGACATTGCGGATTCTCTTTAGCTTCGTTTGTGCCAAGCAAAGTCCAATCTTGTACAAACACTGCAACGGGAATGGATCTGAGCACGATTTTAATGTGCATATATAAATATGGTAATGTTAAAATGAAGAAATGATTCATTCTCGAAGGCTTGAGTATGAAGTGACTAAGGGCAATAAGGTATTCAAATTATTGTTGCAAAATGTATTGGAGATATAGAAAAATCATTCACAGGGGTGAATCATTGCTGAATGTTAGTAATGTTGTTCATCATCACAATGGGAACATTGTAAACTAGGTTATCATTTAAGTTTAATATTTTTTCATTATTTTTAGAATATCGAAGGGTAACATAACAGATTATATTGTTGTTTTGGTTTTAGTTTTATAAGGGTGTTGTTTTGTTTTAAATTTTATAGTTTTAAAAATAGTAAAATTTATAATGTGTAGACTTTTTAAAATTTTATAGATATATTCTTTATATGTAACATTTCAAGGTTTGATTTGAGTTCAATATTTGTTAACATTCCATACAAACATATATTAAACTTATTTTTTAACAATAAAAAATAAGGAGAATTATAAACAATTTTTTATTTATTTATTCAATATTTGTGAACTATTATTTTTGAGAAAAATATGTATATTTCATTTTAGATTGAAGTTTAATTTTCTCTTAATAACTATATATTCAATATTAAGAAACCTATTCATAAGCTTTCTTATGATTTGTCCAAGTTTAACTATTTTTTCTTAAGAGAATTTTTTATTTTTTATTTTTTATAATTATAAAATCTACATTCAGTGCAGGCACAGAGAAGAAAACCTCAAGTCTTATGAAGACATACCTTCATTTAGAGGCATTTTCTTGACTGCCCTTATATACATATATATCCACTACATAATCATCTCTGAATACCCAGTTTCAATTACTTTTACATTCTTGTTTCTATCTATTTCAATATATACCTCCAACCATTATGCCCACTTTTGATATAGCCGATCAGAAAAACTAAAATAGCTTATACCTTTCATTATACTAATTAATTCAATTATTTGGATTGAATAATAAATTCACTAGTAATTTTTTAAATTTGTATAATAATTGATTCATCTCATTTTACATTAAAATTATGCACCCTTACATATTTGATCGATTCCAATCTAACTACATCCAAATGTTCAAATATTCACTTAAAAAATATTGTAACTTAAATTATATGTAGATGAGAGATTAAAATGCATGTTTTCTCAAGCAATTGAAAGTTTCTTTTTTTCATACATATGAATTTACGAATATTTATTCTAAAGTTGCAAGTTTGCTAAAATAATTGTAAATTATTTTTAGAAAAGTACCTATATAATTTTCTTATTATCTGACTTGGAAAGGGGCTTTAATTGGAATAGGTATAAATAATAATGTGGTTGTATCTATTTCTTTAAATATGTTATTCTTTTATATGTATAGAGCCAAATGCTTGGATATGCTTTAAAATTCTTATATTTACTCAAAATTTAGAGTTTCAAGGCTTTTCTTCAACATTTTGTTCTATTTTTTTTAATCTTATTAATTATAGATTATGTTAAAGAATAGTAAAGAGGTATATTATAGCTAGAAAAGATGCTAGAGACATCTTTGAGTTATTCAGGGAACACAACAATCACAAATTGATAACAATTCATAGAAAAAAAAGAAAAAATTTCATGATTTCTTCATTTAGTTTCTCTAGTCCATGGGCATCTTTGAGATAGGTCTAGAAATGCATGATCCATCATACATTTTAAAATATTCAATTGTTATTGTGTAGTGTTAATAAACACATTTGTTTAGTTTGAAATCACTTGTAGAAAACATTAGCAATCATAGAGGTTTCTTCCACTATTTTTCATGTTTAGTGTAGTAAATGTCTCATCTTTTTGACATTAGTATTTACCTAAACACTCTTATTCTTCATGAATAGTGTTTAGGAACACTTTTTAGGTCCAAGTATTAAGAATTATTGTTATTGTTTTCGGTTGGTGGAATTAAGAAATATCTTTGGTTGTGTAGTTTATTGTTAGTTGCAGACTAGGGATGACTGACACCCTAGCAGAGAGTCCTAATAATGACTAGGTGACTTTGCGGCTCGCATGACCATTACCACTACCCCCTAGAGAAGATGACTTTCCTAGGACTTTGATATAGACTGATTCCATTCTTAGGAGAATAGAGATTTTTTGATAACATGGCTCAGGATTTGATGGTCACAAAAATGACTGAAAGATAAATAAAAAATGAACTTTAGATTGGTGAGATGTTCAAGCATCGTATTGATAGACTGAGCGTTGATTACAAGTAGAACATGTTTATCGAGTTTTTACCACTTGGACAAATCATCTCTTTTTTTTTCTATCATGGAGCATGTTTACCAGGTTTTCACCAAGATACTTTTTCTCTTTTTCTCTTTTTCTCTTTTTTTGTATTTTTTTCTTTGATTCACCAAGGCACCTGTTTGCTAGGTTTTCACCAAGATCATTTTTTTCAGGACTTTTTTCCATTGTTTTTGATTTTTTCAAGATCAATATCTGATTTTTTTATTTCTTTAGGAACTCTTTTTTTTCGTATTTCTCCAGGGACTTGTAGGCACACTTTCAGTGCACCATTTTTTTAAACTTGTAAGTCATCTCCCATGAAGAGAAATTCTTCTAATGCACTCCCAGATTTTTCTCTTCTAACAATGTTGCTATGAAAAATAAAGTTCAAGATATTAATATGCAGATGCAAATTAGTCAGTCTAAAGTTCAAATTTTAAAGAAGAAAGGTTTCATGATTCAAGTTCAAATTTGAAGCCCCAATTCAAAGCCAATGGTTCAAATTCAGAAGTTCAGATGTAAGTTTCAGATCGAGATTCATATCCACAGGTTTAAGTATGCAGATTTAGATTGGATATTACAAGTGGATGATTTAAAATCCCTAAATTGCCTCGATGCATGATTAAGTATAATCTCATGTCCTTGTGCAAAAGTTTAAAGAAAAAAGGTGAAATCCAGCAATGGAGAAGCACTTTTCAAGTTTTCTACCAAGGAGAGGCCCAAGTTGACTTTTTTGCCATCGCAGCTAAAGTTCACTTTTCTGCCAATACACAAACGAGTCAGATGGCAATTGAAATATTAATGAATATCATCCAAATAATGAAATGATGAGAATTGAGCTTGATGAAAATGTAAATTCAAAGGAAATTGGAGAATTTGTGAAGTAGCGGATTTCTAGCTATCTTGGTACTTTTCTGCCATGGGAGAAGCTCATTTGGGATTTTTTCGCTAAAAGACCAGGAAGGCCATGTTTGAAATCCTGAATCCTACTCAGCTCACTTAGATAGTGGATCATAAATGTGAGATGTAAATGCATGCGATGATGAACACGATTTAAGTGAATGATTGACATCATTGGAATGAAGCTCGGGCTTTGTCAAAATAACATTTAAAATCAGACTAGCTTATTTGGATCAGAGGAACCTATGTTGTGATGAACGTTGATGGGTCCAATATGAAGTGTGTGATCTCAAGACCACCGAATTGATCAGGATGTATCCGCTCATGTGGAAGAAGCAGAGATTTCACATTTCAAAGATCATGAGATGATAAATAGACAAATGAAAGACCGAATGTGATGAATAAATAAGTCATCGAACTACCTCTCAGCCTGAACTTAGTAATAGAGATACCATTGTGGAGGCCGATAATTGAGAAGTCACAAGGAAGTCAACATCTACAATCATGAACAAGGGAAACAAAATTCTCAAGATCCTAATCATGGAGCCATCAAACATTATGAATGCAGAGATATAGACCCCCAAACTACTATCTTCTAACTCGGTTGTATTTGGGATTCCCCTGTTCCGTTGGCATTGACAAGACCAAGCAAAGAAAAAGAGTGAAGTTCGAACTAGATGTCAAAATTTTCTAATGGATGGTGATACGAGAAATAGATGGTAATGCAAATAGCATTCGTGCCTTTCAAAATATCAAAATGATGCATGAAGTAAAGACCCTATTGCTCTCAAATCGAAGACACAGGCACAATGGCCTTCATATCGGCCAAATCGAAGAAACAGGGGATCTATCAAAAGATGAGATAGGTCGAAAATGTTGAAAGATGTTTGCAAAACTAATAATTGATCAAAAATATGAAGCCATCCAATTTTGATAGAAGCTAAATATATTTGTGACCTAAGAGATGATCGAATATGAGTGGGTTAATTGTCATCAGACTCAGAGATTCGTTGCGAGTGGCATATGTTTGGAGGAGCACAATTACAATTACTCAACAAAGACACTCAATCAATAGAGTAACCCACGACTTGGATTTACATAGGACCAAAATTTTCAAAGCATAGGGGTAGTGAGTGATAAGGAGTTTAAGTAACAATTAAAGATGTCCTATGTTGTTGCAAAGAGGGGAGCTCTAAATTTGATACTGTGATCTCAGGTGAAGAACCAATACCATCAATGCATAGTCACTGTTGAGTTGTCACTCGATGGAACATGTGGAGGATTGAAACAATAGCCTTCATATGGAGATGGAAAACAATCGGACCTATAGATGAAAGCACAAGGATAGAGATCGATCTGCCTCCCTTCATTATGATACATGAGGAAACCCATTTCAGATTATTAACAGTATCTATCCAGGGTAAGAGAAGATTTGGATCTTCTAAGTAAAGACACATATGAGACAAAAATTATATACCCACTTGATACTCTTTGCCACTAGTCGCATGCCAAGCCATATTGTCAAATTGAATGTACCGTTACAAATGGATTCTTGATCTTTTCAATATTAAGAAGATATGATTAATATAAAGGAATGTTCACGACCGGAAGAAAAGGGGAGGATCTCATGCGAAAGGAAACTTAAGAAGGCTCCAGAAGGAAGAGATTATTTCATTAAAAAAAAGGATTTAATTATGCTTTTAAAAGAGGAGTTTCTTTTTAAGAAACAATTACAACAAGAAAAGAAAAGGCACGACTTCAGAATTTTTTTTAGAAATTAGAATCTAGAGAGACAGTTATAATAACTAGAAAGTCATCAAGAATGAAACAGAATAGTCTAGGAGAACATTATTTATTGTGAGATCTTTTCTTGTAGAAGGGGTTCTTCTTTTCCTACAAATAGTTAGAGTGCTGGAGTAGAGTGAAGACAACATTTTATTTTTTGCATTTCATTTTATGCATTGGAGGTTTATGTTCTACTTTTTTGTAATAGATTTGACAATAAGTTGTAAGCAATAAAGATCAGAGTATCATTATTTGTTATGTTCATGATAAAGAGAGATCTTCTTTTAAATCAGAGAGTTTGAGGTGGGTTTTTTTGATTATTTTCAATCAGAGAATTGTTGTAGTCTGTTTTGAGCATTATCTTACATCTTAGAGTTAGATAGCGATTGTGTTGTGGATAAGGATTGTTTGCAGCCATTTCTATTGCATAAACTAGAATAGTTGATCTTCATTTTCATTTCATTCTGCATCATTTTTGCATAACTAACATTCATTCTGCATTACCAATGTTGGGGAGTCATAAGATGTGTGGGTTCTCGAAGTTGGCTAAGTTTAGGATTGATTTCACTACCCGAGTTAGTTCTATCTAGGGTTGGCTTGGTTTTCCTCTTCCATTCTCAGGTTAAGAATATACCCGATTAGTTTAAGAATAAAACAAATTCTTTGAATATCATTCATAGGGGAGCTGTACCTTTCAATTCAGAGGAAATCTATCAACTTGATGATAGATTATCCAACTGTTGGTATCAAATTATTTCTCACAGATTTGGGCATTTGAGAGTTAAATTGGAAAGAACAATCTGTTTACCAACATATTTTTGGCGACTCCACTAGGGAGGCGGAAAAGAAGATTTGTGCTTAATTAAGTTTCCTCAGTTTTATTATTATCTCTACTGTTTAGAGATTGGCGACTTTGTTCTAATTCTCATAATTTTTGGTCAGGCAGTCCAGTGCTCTCATTCTTAGAATTTGAGGTTCCTCCCCTAGGATGGAGGTTGGTGGCTCTGTTGAAGAATTTTTCTAAAGAATTAAAATTTTTTAAAAGATTGGATTCCAGCAAGTGATGAGGATGTCTCAAATATCTTTATTTTTATTCCAAGACTAGGATTTAAAGAAAATCCAATTAGAGAGGTTACTAAAGATATGGCAGGGGATGTGAATTGGTTGAAGGCTACTTATAGCTCTATTCTCATTAAGAAGAGACCTCCCATGCAAGAATAAAAAGAGAAAGAACATGCATGTGAAGAACAAGAATCAAATGAAAACCTAGAAGATGGTAGATACCTTGATGCCTTTCAGCCGCATATAGTTCCTATCTTCACACCACCTCTGGTAAATGCCGAGAAAGAGGTGAACTCTTTGGATTTCCTATTTTTATTTTCATGTAATGAAGATTTCAGTTGCATTGTTAATGAAGATGATCTCAATTTTGAATTTGACCCCATGGTAATAGAAAGTGGTATTCAAGATGCATTAGTTTCAATAGTACATTATGAGAAAATTCCATCTCATGAGATGCAAAAAGAGTCTTTAAGTTCTGATTATTCTATTGAGTACCAAGATGAAAGTCTGGCTAAAGTTGTAAAAGTTAAAAGGTTGCAGTAGTTACCATCAAGGGTTTCAACAAATACATTATCTTGTGAAAGGGAAGTCATGCCTTAGTTCTCACCGATCATTGAAGAAAAAGATGCTCATGTAATATCTTCAGGTATTGACTTATCTTATATCCCTGTTTTGAACAAAGAATTTTCAGATTTAATTTGTGAGAAGAATAATGAAGTTACCTCAGTCAATATTTATCCTAAAATCAGGGATGTATGTCCAAACTTTGAGGTTGTCATGTATGATGAAAATCCTTTAAATATATAAAGTTTAAAATGTTTAAATAACAAGGATAATGAGGTGTTTCCTTTTGGGAAGTTTGATAGTTGTTTGTTTCAGTGGAAAGTTGAGAATGATCTAAAACATTCCATACAAAAAGATAAAGGAAGGTCAGAAATTTATGATGAAGTGTGGTTGTTTGGAAAGTGTTTTTGGCTTACTAATCTCTAGGACTATGATATTTTTGCTCTTAGCAATGAAGGGGCTGTCAGAAAGTCTTCATTTTGGTTCATCTCATTGAAGCACAATCCACTTTACTGGAAAGGCTCATACTTCTCTTTGCCAGTCAATGGCCATGTGAGTCATGCTTGTTCTCTTTTATTTTGGTGAGGTCTCTTAATCCTTGTTTGTAATTAGTTTTTCTTCAACAATTTTGGCTTGCCTAGTATAGTTTTTTTTCCTTGCTTTGTGTTGCTGCTTGTTTCCCAGTTTTGGTTGGCCTTGCTCCCCTCCGCCCTCCCGACAAGTAGCTCTATGTTACCCTCTTTATGCCTTGACTCTGTAGCCTAATGGATAAGGCACTTGTCTTTTGTCAGAGATGCTAGATTCTTTATGTACCTTGCAGCACATTATCCCCATTTAGAGCTAGCTATAGGCACACTTTCAGTGCACCATTTTTAAAAACTTTTAAGTCATCTCCCATGAAGAGAAATTCTTCTAATGCACTCCCAAATTTTTCTCTTCTAACAATGTTGCTATGAAAAAAAAGTTCAAGGTATTAATATGCAGATGCAAATCGGTTAGTCTAAAGTTTAAATTTTAAAGAAGAAAGGTTTCGTGATTCAAGTTTAAATTTGAAGCCCCAATTCAAAGCCAATGGTTCAAATTCAAAAGTTCAGATGTAAGTTTCAGATCGAGATTCATATCCACAGGTTCAAGCAGGCAGATTTAGATTGGATATTACAAGTGGATGATTTAAAATCCCTAAATTGCCTCGATGCATGATTAAGTATAATCTGATGTCCTTGTGCAAAAGTTTAAAGCAAAAAGGTGAAATCTTGCAATGGAGAAGCACTTTTCAAGTTTTCCACCAAGGAGAGGCCCAAGTTGACTTATTCGCCATCGCAGCTAAAGTTCACTTTTTTGCCAATACATGAACGAGTCAGATGGCAATTGAAAGATTAATGAATTTGAACCAAATAATGAAATGATGGGAACCGAGCTTGATGAAAATGTAAATTCAAAGAAAATTGGAGAATTTGTGAAGTAGCGGATTTCCACCTATCTTGGTACTTTTCAGCCACCGGAGAAGCTCATTTGGGATTTTCCGCTAAAAGACCAGGAAGGCCATGTTTGAAATCTTGAATCCTACTCAGCTCACTTAGATAGTGGATCATAAATGTGAGATGTAAATGCATGCGATGGTGAAAATTTTTTAAGTGAATGATTGACATCATTGGAATGAAGCTTGAGCTTTGTTGAAATAACATTTAAAATTAGACTAGCTTATTTGGATCAGAGGAACCTACGTTGTGATGAACGTTGGTGGGTCCCATATGAAGTGTGTGAGCTCAAGACCATCGAATTGATCGGGATGTATCCGCTCATGTGGAAGAAGCAGAGATTTCACATTTCAAAGATCATGAGATGATAAAGAGATAAATGAAAGACCAAATGTGACGAATGAATAAGTCATCAAACTACCTCTTGGCCTAAACTTAGTAACAAGGACACCATTGTGGAGGCCGGTAATTGAGAAGTCACAAGGAAGTCGACATCTACAATCATGAACAAGGGAAATTAAATTCTCAAGATCCCGATCATGGAGACATCAAACATTATGAATGTAGAGATATAGAAACCCCCCAAACTACTATCTTTTAACTTGGTTGTATTTGGGATTCCCTTGTTCCACTGGCATTGACAAGACCGAGCAAAGAAAAAGAGTAAAGTCCAAACTGGATGTCAAAATTTTCTAATGGATGGTGATATGAGCAACAGATGGTAATGCAAATAGCATTCGTTCCTTTCAAAATATCAAAATGATGCATGAAGTAAAGACCTGATTACTCCCAAATCGAAGGCATGGGTGCTGTGGCCTTCATGTCGGCCAAACCAAAGAAACAAGGGATCTATTGAAAGATGAGATAGGTCGGAAATGTTTGAAAGATGTTCTCAAAACTAACAATTGATCAATAGTATGAAGCCATCCAATTTTGATAGAAGCTAAATATATTTGTTACCTAAGAGATGATCAAATACGAGTGGGTTAATTGACATCAGACTCAGAGATTGGTTGCGAGTGACATATGTTTGGAGGAGCACAGTTACAATTACTCAGCAAAGACACTCAATCAATAGAGTAACCCATGGCTTGGATTTACATAGGACCAAAATTCTCAAAGCATATGGGTAGTGAGTTATAAGGAGTTCGAGTAACAATTAAAGATGTTTTGTGTTGTTTCAAAGAGGGGAGCTTTGAATTTGATATTGTGATCTCACGTGAAGAACTAATATCGTCAATGCATAGTCATTGTTGAGTTGTCACTCGATGGAACATGTGGAGGATTGAAACAATAGCCTTCATATGGAGATATAAAATAATAAGACCTTTAGATGAAAGCACAAGGATAGAGCTCGATCTGCCTCCCTTCATTATCATACATGTGGAAACCCATTTTAGATTATTAACAACATCTGTCCAGGGTAAGAGAAGATTTGGATCTTCTAAGTAAAGACACATATGAGATAGAAATTATATACCCACTTGATACTCTTTGCCACTAGTCACATGCCAAGCCATATTGTCAAATTGAAGGTACCGTTAAAAATGGATTCTTGATCTTTTCAATATTAAGAAGATATGTTTAATATAAAGGAATGTTCATGAATGGAAGAAAACGGGAGGATCTCATGCAAAAGGAAACTTAAGAAGGCTCCAGAAGGAAGAGATTATTTCATTAAAAAAAGGATTTAATTATGCTTTTAAAAGAGGAGTTTCTTTTCAAGAAACATTTACAACAAGAAAAGAAAAGGCACGACTTTTGAATTTTTTTAAGAAATTAGAACCTGGAGAGATAGTTATAATAACTAGAAAGTCATCAAGAATGAAATAGAACAGTCTAGGAGAACATTATTTATTGTGAGATCTTTTCTTGTAGAAGGGGTTCTTCTTTTCCTACAAACAGTCAGAGTGCTGGAGTAGAGGGAAGACAACATTTTATTTTCTGCATTTCATTTTATGCATTGGAGGTTTATGTTCTACTTTTTTGGACAATAAGTTGTAAACAATAAAGATCAGAGTATCATTATTTGTTATGTTCACGATAAAGAGAGATCGTATTTTAAATTAGAGAGTTTGAGGAGGGTTTTTTTGATTATTTTCAATCAGAGAATTGTTGTGGTCTTTTTTGAGCATTATCTTACATCTTAGAGTTAGATAGTGAATGTGTTGTGGATAAGGATTGTTTGCAACCATTTCTATTGCAGAGACTGGAATAGTTGATCTTCATTTTCATTTCATTCTGCATTGTTTTTGCATAACTGACACTCATTCTGCATTACCAATGTCGGGGAGTCATAAGATGTGTGGGTTCTCAAAGTTGGCTAAGTTTAGGATTGATTTCACTACCCGAGTTTGTTTTGTCTAGGGCTAGCTTGGTTTTCCTCTTCTGTTCTCATGTTAAGAATGTACCCGATTAGTTTAAGAATAAAACAAATTCATTGAATATCATTCGTAGGGGAGCTGTAACTTTCAATTCAGAGGAAACCTATTAACTTGATGATAGATTATCCAACTGTTGGTATCAAATTATTTCTCACAGATTTGGGCATTTGAGAGTTAAATTGGAAAGAACAATCTGTTTACCAACATAACTCTTTTTTCTATTTTTGTATTTCTTCAGGAACTCTTTTTTCTTTTTTTTAATTTCTTCAGGAACTCTTTTTTCTTTTTTTTGTATTTCTTTAGGAACTCTTTTTGTTGTGTACGTGTTGTCTCAATTATTCAGGCATAAAACCATTTCAAGTGGAGATTATTTATTGGATCCAATAGGATATCTCCCTCAAGTGTAGCCAACTAATAGGATCCTGATCTAAATGAAGTTGTTATGACAAAGGGGACCCAGCTAGTTGGGTTCAAACTTTCCCTTTTTCTCTTGGTGTTACTGATTCTTCATATTTTCTCTTTAGACTAAGTCTCCTACTCGAAATGTTTTTGGCTTTAATTTCTTGTTGTAACCTCTTGACATCCTCATTTAGTAGACTTTGAGATGATCAAACACCTATTGTTTGCACTCATCTAACAATTCTAGCTCTTATAATCGAGAGATTTTATAGTCCTCATCAATGACTAAATTTTTCAATGATACCCTCAGTGATGAAATCTCTACTTCAATTGGAAATACCACTTTGAACCCATATACTAGTGCAAAAGGAGGGATAGTGTCTTCCTCAATGATAGATTAATTTGTAAGTGCTAGTGTCTTCCTCATTTTCTCACTATTGTATGCAATATCTTCAAGATTGCTTTGTGTCAAACTTCAACCTATCTGTGACCTTGAGGGTAATAGATCGAGGAATAGTGTTGAGTGATTTTAAATTGTAGATACAAATCATCCATGTCTTTGTTTTTGAATTTCCCTCCATTTTTAGTTACAATTATTGAGGGTATCACGTACCTACACATGATGTAGTTTAGGATAAATATTGATATTTTCTTTCCTATAGCATTGTCTAGTGGTATAGCTTCAACCAATTTTGTAAAGTATTCAGTTGTTGTAATGATATACTTAAGTCTTTTGGATGAGTGTGCATAAATCCTCCCTACTAAATCATAAACCCATTGTTGAAATGCCCAATGTGTTTAATGAATGGAATTAACTCCCTAGCTAGAGCATGTATCAGGTTGCCATCAGCTTGGAATTTCTTGCATGTTTTGGCATATTGAATAACATCTTTTTCCATTGTACGCCAATAGTATCCCACTCTTAAGAGTTTCTTGGCTAATGAAAACCCATTCAAGTGAGACCCACACAAACCTTCATATACTTTCATTAATGCATGACTCGACTCTTCATTTTATAAACATATAAGTAGCGTACCATCTAGATCACATCTATACAAGTCATTAGAAATGATTAAAGAATGTGATGCTACTCTTATAAGGCATCTTTTTTTGTTTCTCAAATAGTTTTCAGGGAAGGTTTGATTTTTAAGGTACCAATAAATATGGGCATATCTGGATAAGACTTGGGTTTCAATGGTACATATAATTTAGGAATCAGGTGAGTCATAGGCTAGAAAAGGGAGTTCTTCCACTAGGAAGTTATAGTAAAATTGATGTTCTTCTAGCTGTAACATGGATTCTAAGGTAGCCATTGTATAAACAACTCTATTCTTGAACCTTGGAATCTATTCAAATGTGATGTAGACAAAATACTTCTTTAGGTTATCCACCATCTTCTTGTAGGGAATTATCTTATCATCCTTTGTTTGATAGTCATCATTGACCTAATTAATAATAAGCTGGGAGTCTCCATAAATATGTAACTCAATGATTTTCTATTCTATTTCTAGCTTTAATCCATTCTCTAGGGCTTCATATTCCACTATGTTATTTGTGAATTAAAATATCATCTTGTATGCCTTTTCTATTTTGTATCCTTGAAGAGTAATGAACAAACTCCAAGCTCTTGATCCTTTCTATGTAAATGAACTATCAAAATACATCTTCTATGGGTGTTCTGTAAGGCGCACAATTGCTTCATCAGGGAACTCTATATGAAATGGTTTTTTATTTGTCAATGGTGCTTCAAAAAGTTTATCACTTGTCCCTTGATAGATTTTCTATCAATGTACTCAATATCAAACTCACTTAATACCAACACCCATTTTGCTAATCTTTCTATCACTGTTTCTTTATTCAATAGGTATTTAAGTGGATCTTGTTGGAGTAAAAGGTTATTTTCACCTTTTATTCCTTTTCTTAAGATTCTCTTAGGGCTTGTTATTCTCCTTTTATAAGGATGAATCTTGTATCTTTTCTTTTTTAATTTGTCTAATGCAATTTTACTTTTGAGAGCTATTGCAATTTGTCTCCATTCTTCTCTTGTAACAAGTTATTCCAGTTTGAAGATATTTGTGGGTTGTGAAGATTTGTATTCTCAAATTTATCACGGTATCCAAGCTCAGATCTACTACTACTTGTTCCTGATTTATTGAAGTTTTATGGAGCTTTGAGGTTTTCAATTTCTTTTTCTTTTTTGGATTGGATTGGGGGGAATTCTTCTTTTTTGTACATTTTAGCTAAAAAGGACCTCATGGTTGTGCTTAAAATGCCTAAAAACCCCCATTTCCATATAAAGGATGTCAATTTTGGCCAATGTTGACCTCTGAGGAAAAATTGTTTTTGCCTCCAAGCCGTACGACCTGCATGCATTTCAATTTTTTTGGGGGGGACACCGCTCACTGGCCACTATTGTGAGTGGATCCATTAGTGATGCAATCAATCACCACATGGTTTAACCACCAGTGATCAGAGTCGGTCTCACCGCTTGGTGCCACCATTGTAGTTAACCATCAGTGTCACCATGCATGACCCACAATTAACATGTGGTGTTATGTACGATCCACTGACATCACCCTAACATCTTGCCTTTGTTGCTAAAAAGGAAGAAATAGAAGCCCAATAAAGATTTAGCAGGAAGTGAGCATCCCTCCAAGCCACCTCAACAATCATATTGTAGATCTAATTCCAAATCAAATCCTAGTTTCAAACAGGGAGATTCTTCATAATCTGGTGAGTCTCCCTCCAAGACAAAGAAGAAATCAAGAGAATCTTGCATCGTTTGTTGAAAGGAAGGAAATCTAGTTTCCAGGTGTTGGAATAAATTAGAGGCTTTAGAGGATTCCATGCAACAACATCACATCACATCCCCTCGCCCTCCTTCGAGTTCCACCTGCAAAGGTCACACTCTTTATGTATGAGCTATACCTAAAGATTCTCCTTAGATCATTGATTCAGGTGCTTTGCACCATATATCACACTCACCTGATTTGGTTACATCACTTACTCGGAGTGTCATTACACAAATTATAGTTGGTGATTTAGTAGAGCTTTCAGTTACAGGATCTGGTACTGTTTCATTAGATGGTGGTTCTCTTTAGGATGTTCTTTTGGTTCTATCCATATCTACAAACCTCCTATCTATTTATCAGATCTTTCATTCTAGATCTGGTAAAATAGTTGAGTTCTCCCCACATGATGTGGTTTTTCGGGATCTATATGATCCTGACTTAGTTTTTTCTACTGCGAGTGTTGATTAAGAGTCTCATTTATACATGTTTGATGGCTTCAAGAGCTCCAACTCTATAGGTGTTTCTCTTGTTTCTCTTGCAAATATAGTGAGCAAGCTTTGGCATGAGCATTTTGGCCATGTCAATTAAAAATATCTATAGTAGATGAGTACACAACAAATAGAGATTGGGATACCTCAGATCTCTTGTACTAATGGTGTTTGTCATTGTTGTGCCCTTGGCTGCAAACATAATAGAGATTCTTTTCTAGGAGGTAGATCCTCTTGTGCCCTTGCACCTTTGGAGTTGATACACAATAATGTTATGTTTTTTCTCACTCCTTAATTTTTTGGTGCCAGATATGTACTAACTTTTATAGATTATTTCTTCAGATGCACATGGGTGTACTTCTTGAAGTACAAATTTGATGTCTTTGATTCATTTTGACCCTTTAAGAAATTTGTGGAGAAACAATCTAGTCTTTCTGTCAGGCATATACGAATTGACAATGGGGGGAATATGTGAATCAGTGTTTCAAATATTTTTGCACTGAGCATGGTTTACAACATCAGTTCATAATTCCTCATAAACCTCAGTAGAATGGGATTGCTGAGAGAAAGAACAAAACACTACGAGAGATGGCCAATTGTATGCTACAGTCATGAGCTATGAGTGATTCATTTTGGGTTGAGGCTATCAATTGTGTCACCTATATTTAGAATTGGATGCCTCATAAGGCATTGTGACATATGACTCCCGAGGAGGCTTGAACTCATGTCAAGCCTGATGTTTTTATATTTAGAGTTTTTCATAGTGAGGCTTGGGCATTTATTCTAGATCCTCAGAGGAAAGCCATGGAGAGGAAGAGTTGACCACTAATTTTTGTAGGATATTGTGAGGATGTGAAGGCATACAAGTTATTTGATCTTGAATCTAGAAAGGTCTTGTTTTGGTGAGATCTTCATTTTGATGAGGGCTATCCTCAGATGGATCCTCCCAATTTGACATCTTCCTCACTACCTAGTACTTCCTCATCTCCTCTTCAGGATTCCATATCCTTTGAGGATGATTCAAATGGTGATCCACCTTCCCCACCTCCACCAGATGTTTAGAGATTACCCAAGTGGGCTTGTGATACTGTTGATGTAGTTGGACCTTTGGCAGGTGATCCTATAGATACTTGTTGCACTCATGCTCAGACATCTGGTTCTTGTCTTCTAAGTCAAGCCATTTCCACTAACCCTCAGAATTTTTCAAAGGAGACATGACACCTAGAGTGGGATAGGGACATTAATGAGGAGTGTTCTTCTTTGATAAAGAATCACACTTGGGATCTATGTTCTCTTCCGAAAGGGATAAAGTTGGTTCAATGCAAGTGGGTGTATCATACCAAATATATTGTAGATGGTTTGATTGATAAGTACAAGGAAAATATTGTTGCAAAGGGGTTCTCACAGGTGGAGGGTATTGATTACTCTGAGACCTTTTACCATGTTGCCAAGATGAATGCTATTCTCCTTGTACCATCTCTTTCATCTTCATAGGGATGGATAGTGTTTCAGATGTATGTGAAGAGTACTTTCTTACATGGAGACCTACATGAGGAGATCTATATGGAGAAGCCTCTAGTTTTTGTGCATGATTCCTCTTTCATTTTTAGACTTTAACGATCACTATATCATATCAAAAAATCTCCTAGGGCTTGGTATGAGAAGATGGACTCCTTTCTACTTACTTCACACTTAATTCATTGTCATTTTGATCCTATAGTGTACATTAAGAATTATGAGGGTGACTTTTTAATCCTTTTTCTATACGTTGATGATCTTCTTCTCATAGGTAGATCATCCTCTATGATTCAAGGTGTTTAGTGAGCTTTGATGGAGCAATTTGAGATGACAGATATTGGTCTTATGCACTAGTTTTTGGGTTTACAGGTTATTCAGTCTTCGGATAGGATCTCTATACTCCAGGAAAATTATGGTCTAGATATGCTCCAGTGATTTGGTATGCTTAATTGTAAGCATGCCCCCACACCTTTTTAGTCAGGTGTTGTTTTGTCACCATCATGTCCTACTCCTTCAGTTGACTCTACATTGTATAGACAGTTGGTTGGTAGGTTGTTGTACTTGACACACACACATCCAAATCTTTCCTTTGCAGTTGGTGTTGTCCCTTGATTGTCCTAGGATCCACATGAGAGTCATTGGAAAGCTTCCAAATGTATCTTGAGGTACATTCAGGGCACTACTTTGTATGGCATTACCTACACATCAAGAGCACCTCACATTGTTGGCTTCACTAACTCTGATTGGGCCGGTGACACCACTGATCAAAAGTATACTTCTAGCTTTGATTTTTGTCTTGGGTCTAGTCCTATCACATGGTCTTGCAAGAAGAAAATCACTCATGTATTATCATCTACAGAGGCAGAGTATCGAGTAGCTATGCTAGCTAGTCAGAAGGTTTTATGGCTTTGAGAGATGATGACTGAGTTTGGGTTTCCTCCAGATGGTCCCACCTTTCTTTGATGTGACAATCAGGGTGTGATTCATATTTCTTTTAACCTAGTAGAGAATCAATGGACCAAACATATTGAGATCCACGTGCATTTCATTGGACAATTGATCCAAGATGGTATTCTCATCTTGGAGTATATTCCTATAGCTAAGCAGGTTGTTGACATCTTCACTAAATATTTTGTATCACCAGGCTACCTTTAGTTGTGCTTAATGATTTGGGTGAAGGAAGTTTTCCTTGGAGGGTCTCAGTGAGGCCTTCCTTCATGTTTTATTTAGCATGCTTTTTTATCTCTTTTTGGAGTAGAGTTTTTCCCATGTGGTTTTCTCTATTTCTCCACTTTACAGAGATTTGGTTGTGATTGGGTACCTCATCAGGCCTTGTTGCTGAGACCCAAATTTGATTTCCATCTTGTTTTCTTTAGCCTTGTTTCTCTTTTAGTTTGAAGTTTTTCCCTAAGCTCATCTTAAGGGGGGGTGTTAGACTAAAAGGTTGTTTTTAACTTTTATTCCTTCTCTTAAGATTCTCTTAGGGTTTCTTATTCTCCTTTTATAAGGATGAATCTTGTATCTTTTCTTTTTTAATCTCTCTAATGCAATTTTACTTTTGAGAGCTATTATAGTTTGTCTCCATTCTTCTCTTGTAACAAGTTATTCCAGTTTGTAGATATTCGTGGGTTGTGAAGATTTGTATTCTCAAATCTATCTGATATATCTTTGCAACTAGATTCACCTTGTGTCATAACATATAATGTCTTAGCTTCTAAGATTTGAATACCACTGCTAAGCATGCCTTTTCAATTATTGAGTAATTCAACTCATAAGAAACTATAATCCTACTAATATAATAAATAGCCATTTCTTTCTTGTCTTCATCCTCTTGCCCTAATAACACCCCTAATGCTATCTTTGTTGTTGATATGTATAGTAGAAGTGGTTTTCCATAGATCAGAGCCATCAGGCTTAGAGGATTCACCAAATATTGCTTGACTTCAAAAAAATATTTCTCACACTATTCACCCCATGTGAATGTGACTCCTTTGTACATCATCTTTGTGCAATGTTGAGCTTTATCTGCTAACTGGGATATGAATCTCCTTATAGATTATAACTTACCTTGAAATGTCCTCATTTGACTGATATTCCCATGTGGTTGCATTTCAAGGATTACTTTTACCCTTTCTGGGTCAACTTCAATTCCTTTTGCTGAAACTATGAAGCCTAATAACTTTCCTGATGATGCTCCAAATGCACACTTCTGAGGGTTTTTCCTTAGTGGAAATTGCTCCATTGCATTGAAGATTCTCGTCAGGTCTTCTATATGCATTGAACTCTCACTTGTTATTTTGTGAATGTGTCATTAACATAATATTGCATATTTTGGTACATCATATTATAACATATTTTCATCATGGCCCCTCCTTTGATATGTTGCGCCTATGTTCTTGAGACCAAATGGAATTATGTTCCAACAATATATCCCCGATGCACATGTAAATGTAGTTTTCCCTTTATTTTTCTAGGGTGATTTTGATTTGGTTGTAACCTGAGAACCAATCCATTAAGGAATACATATCATATCCTGTCGTAAGATCCATGATCATAGCTATTCTAGGGAGTGAAAAATCATCCTTATGATAAGCTTTGTTTAGGTATCTGAAGTCTGTGAAAATCCATATAGATTTATTTGCTTTAGATATAGGAACTATGTTAGATACCCATTCTCCATAGTCAATAGCTCTTATGAATCCAAATTTCAACTACTCTAGTTCTTCTTTGACTAATAATGTGACATGTGGATTCATCTTTCTTAACTTTTGTTTTACGGGCCTTACTTCAGGAGAAACTGATAGATGATGCATTATTAAGTCTGTATCTATTCTGGGCATGTCTGTATAAGACCAAGAAATTTTTATGTTGTTTTCCTTAAAGAAATTAGTGAATTGTAGCTTCTCTTCTTCTAACAAAGATTGAGAAATATGGACCATTTTTGGAGATTCTATTGTTCCAAGATTGATTGGTTGTGTTGGCTCAATTAATTCTAATGACCTTTCTTGGAAATAATCTAGAAGAATATGAATATTCTCATACTTTGGCACATCTAAGATGTTTTCACCATTGGATACGTCTTTTTGTTTTAATATTTTGGAATATGATAGTGCCACAATGTGATTTTCACCATCATATTTCTTTTCCTCTTTTTTTTTTCATTTTTAGACTGAGAAACTTCATATCCTCCTCTGTCATGTTTTCGTTGCTTGCACTGGTGGAAGAGGTAAAAGGTTCACAAGTGTTTATATAACAAGATAGAGTATAATCATTATCAAAGGATAATAGAATTGTGGATGTGGAATCAATCTAGTCTATAAGCTCATGATGTATCAAAGGTAAGTATTCATAGGGTTTGAGAGACAACACCCCAGTATTATCAATGTTATTAACTTGAAAGATGATTTCTGTCAAGTTTTCTTCCTAAGTGTTCTTAAGATCATTAAATTTAGTATCGTTATTATCAGAGTTCACGTTAGTGTTATGTGAATCTAACCCTAGTGACCTAGCATTATCTAACCTTTTCCTTCTTCAATTTGACCTCTAGGAGTGTATTTATGTACCACATCTACCTCTATGTTTATTGTGGCATTAGAGAGTACGTCCCATTCATACTCATGTCAATCAAATTGACTATCATCTGAGACTCCCAAGAAATGCGCAATGGTAATTGGTACCTCTTCATCTTCATCACCATTTTTTCTTCTTCTCGATTCTCTCTTTCATGCAAAGGTGTTTGTAAATATGTTATGTCTTCTTGATTTTCAAAATGAGGCATATCGAGAATATGAGTGACAGTAACTAACTCCTCCCAGTTAGGATGCATTTATTATCATTATTCTTCTGGTACTTCTTTTGATTATTGTTTAGGTCCTGGATTGGTGCTAATCTTTGACATTGGATCTCCTTGCAAGAGTTGTGACCTCTCATAGGAAATTGGTTATCCATCTATTTATTCTTCATCACTTGAATCACCCGATCTATTGAATATGGGACCATCTTCAGCTATGGGATGAGATGTTGCTTCTTTAAAACCTAATCAAGTTTTTATTCTTGGATTTATGAAGTCCATGTGTATTGGTTCCATAATTCCTTTCTTATTTTGACCCAATGTTCCTTTTCCATTATATCCCATTTATTTCATGATGTCATAACCTTTTCCATATCTGTTCGAGGCTATCTCCACATTTTTGACATTTCCATCATGTTCATCCTCTTTGTATAGCCATTGTAGGATGACTTTTTCTTAATTTTCTTCTTCAAGAGACACCTTATCTTTCACCATTCTTTTTCCTTCATGGATTGTCAAAGTAGTACATTTGGAGGGTGTGAATATTGATGAAGGTCTTCCTTGAGATCTGGGAGGTAAGGGTAAATCCGTCATGGATATCAAGGAATCTATTTTATATTCTCTCATTCTTGTTTCTTGAATATTAACCTTCATTGAAAAACTTCTTAGGACCATTTCTTTAGAATTTTATGCTTTTTGAGAACTTTCTTTGTTGTGTGGAATCATATTATCCACTTGCTTGAAACTATTGAAAGGATAGGTTATATCAGCTGGAATGGTTACCTCTACTTCATTATGGGGATACTTTATGCATTTATGATAGGTAGAAGGTACCACCTACATTGTATGGATCCATGGCCTTCCAAGAATAATATTGTAGGCAAGTGGTAGGTCTAGAGATTGACATATTACATATTTTTATACTGGTCCCACTTTGAGGTAGAAGTTCCTTTAAGGGTGAGCTTAGCTTGACTCCTTGTCACAAAATTGGAGGATTCTATCTTATCTTGTACTCCCTTGAGAGTAATCACATTATATGAATCACATTATCACATTCTATCTTATCTTGATGGATTTCTTGCAAGGTTCCACTATATGAATCACATTATCATTATTAGTATAGGTGTAGTTAATTTTATTTATTTTAGAAGATTCACCTTTTCAATAATTAGGAAATGGGATTTAAAATACATTGTGATCGTTATTCGTGTGTTGACCATCCACTTTAAATTTTCCTTCTTCAATTAGGTCTTGAATGACATGTCTTAACTTCATACATTTATTGGTCTTATGTCTTTTATTGCGATGAAAATCACAGAATTTATTATTGTTCCTCCATGTTTGCTTCACTTATGATTCCCATGGCTTTGAATCCAGGATTTTAATAAACTTATTATCCAAAAGTGACTTCAAGACCACATCTAGTGTATCTCCCAAAGGTGTAAATGTTCCCTTAGGTCTTGATAACCAAGGCTCATTCCGATTATTGGATATATCAAAAGTTTTAGGATTTGTCCGTGTCATCGTCGTATTAGAGCTCTTACTAGCTTTTAGACTTGTAGAAAAATTAAACACCTCAGGCTTTGGTCTTTCATTAGGTATATACACAAATGTATTATTTACCACATTATTATTATTATTATTCCTGTATTTGTACTTATCCTTATTGATGTTATAATAGTACTTGTCTTTATTTTCATTGTAGATAGTGATTTCTCCTTAACCAAGACTTCTTCGATCTTGATTGCACTATCTATCATCTTGTTAAACATTTTCAGACCTTCCAATTGTATAGGGAAATTGAATTTAGGCACCAAATTATTAATGAAGATGTCCATCTTCTCACTCTGAGATACTTGTCACGAGTATCTTGCAAAGATATTTCTCCATTGTTGTAGAAAAGTTAGAAATGGTTCTCCACTCTTCTGCTTCATATTGCATAGGTCTAACATGATCACTGTGTGTTGTATATTTTATGAGTACTGCTAAATAAAATTCTCAACCAGTTCTTCAAATGTCTTAATGCCTATGGGTAATTTGGAAAACCACTCCATCGCTTTTCCACCCAAGCTTCTTGGAAACAACCTCGTCAAGTAGGTTTGTTCATGCATAAATTCCATGCTTAATGTGCAAAACTCCCTCACGTGGTCATGAGCATCTGAGTTGCCAGTATATTTTTCTTATTGAGTAATTATGACATGTTGTGTAAATGGTATCATTCTCACATCCTTATCAAAATGGAAAGGACTAATATTTTTCAATGAATATTATTTTGTTGGGTATTCCTTTTCTTTTTTCAAATCTTGTATCTCCACTTGCATAACAAGTAACTATCACATTAATATAGATATAGGAGTAAGATCCTCTTTTTGCTTAAGTTGATTTCCATCATAGTCCTTAGGTAACTTCACTCCTTGAGATGCTAGATCCAAAAATTATTTTTCCTTGTTTTATTCCAATGTTCTTCTGAGAAAATTTTGGAATCTTTTGGTCCTTTGAAATATTTGGTATTCTTGTTTAGTGGGATCTCTAACGCTATCAAAATCATATTGATATCTTTGATTCTCTTCTTTCCCTTGGTTGTCTTATTCTTCTTGGTCATTTTCATCATTGTTTCATTCTTCCCAAGTGTAATAATTTTGATTCGACATGTTGGTAGTATTAGGAGTCACAATGTAAGTAGTACTAGGAGCAGTGCCGAATAAAGGATTTAACCTTGATGTTTCTCCTTGTTCAAAAGTCAATAATGTAACTTCATTTAAAAATTTATTTTGTTCTAGATGTTAAGACTTATGTGTTGTGTTAACCATGAAATCTTGATAAAGTAATAGTTTGAGTGTCCTGATGTTTCAAAGGGTGAAAATTATCCAAGTATGTGTTGATCCCTAAGTTTTGTGTCTATTAGTGTCTTACACTGAGTCATTTTCTAGGCAATGTTGGTCGGTCATCACTATGACCGAGTCATCATGTATAGGCCGAGTCATGTATATTGTACATTTACCGAGTAGTAGTTACTGTTGATTAAGATAGTGGTCATCGAGTACTTTAGTATTAGCCAAGTCAGTTTATACTGAGTTATGTAGAGATATCAGTGCCAAGCACCAGGACATGAAGAACAGTGAGTGTCGATTGCTAGAGATATCAAATTCTGAGCAAGACAAATTTGACATATGTGTTTGTTATGGCACAAACACTTAGGTAAACCATTTTGGCCGATATCTATATTACATTTATTATTTATTGAGGAAATCACATAGGTGATTATGTCTTTAGGATTGTAATCATTAATCCCTATGTAGTTCATGGAACCAATCAAAATTAGGGAAAGGTTAAGCAAAAAAAGTAGATAATCCAGATCATAAATATCAAATCATGGAGATGATCAATTGTTTATATAAGATGAGATCTGAACCCTAAAATGTATTATGAGAGAGGAGCATGAGTATGAAGGTGATTTCATACATGCAAAACAATGAAGTGTTTTGATTATCAAAAACAGAGTTCAGTGACTGAGAAGAGAAGTGAAGGATATAATAGAGACATATTTGATAGAGGAGATGAAATCTATATTGTAAGGAGAAGATCTGTAATCAGTATTACAGTGAAAATTGAAGGATCAAGTACTGAGACATTCTAACAGGTGAATTGAGGTATATCTCTTAACAAAGTGGTCTTCATAGACCATAGTAAATCTCTTAACCGAGTGCTTACTTTGTTGTAAGTTTTAAATCCTTTTGCAAGGTAGATTGTATAAGTCTCAAAGCTCTTAACAGGGTAGACCTCTCATAGGGTAGATAATATTTTATGATCAAAACTTGTAGCCCTAACATGAAAACTTTAATACTGCAGTAGTGAAGATTTGTGGGTGTCATCCCCACCCCAATTTTACCTTTTAAGGGTTTTTGGGTAACCCAAATCATTGTGTTATGTTTTATTTTCATAGATGATGATTAGGATATTAGATCTATTATAGTATTAAATTTGATGCTTATGCTATGCAAGTTAGTTTATGTCAAAATGTATGAATTGGTTGATATTTGATTCACCCTCCCTCTCAGTATGCCACTTTCCCATAATAGATTTCCAACAATTAGTATCAGAGCTTTTGTCTCTTAAAGAAGTATAACCACTTGTGAGACAAAGATATTGAGATGGAGGTTTATAAGTTGGGAAAGATCATAGAGAATCAGAAAATTGATATTCATCTTGCATTACAACAACTTGAAGCAGCTAGAGGTGAACTGAAGAAATCCTTAAGCAGAAGAAGACATATAGCAATACAACAGAATGAAACTCAATATCAATAAGAGGATACTACAAGACTATTTTATATTGGTAACTCTTTTGAAAGTGACAAAGCCATAAAATAACTGGTGGAGAAAAATAACATACTGAATGAGGACATAAA
Organism: Chamaecyparis obtusa; assembly: GCA_027943335.1. Taxonomy (NCBI): domain Eukaryota; kingdom Viridiplantae; phylum Streptophyta; class Pinopsida; order Cupressales; family Cupressaceae; genus Chamaecyparis; species Chamaecyparis obtusa. Next base: position 989,990 of record BSBK01000882.1, read on the forward strand.
AAATCTAAAGAGAGAACAAGAAATACAATCAATAAGATTCTGTGAAGTTGTTGAATAGAAAAATAAAGCTGAAGAAGATAAGCCAATGGCTGAAGAAGATAAAAGACAAATATCAATGAAAATTGATGAAAGGAAATGCGACATGCAACAAATGACTAACAATCAACAAGACACGGTAAATCAACTGCTACTTGTTAATCAAGAATTGGGCAAGAAAGATGTGGATCAAAAATCTGAGATCATAAAATAGTCAACTGAAGAATGAACTAAGATCTCAAAAGGAAATCAATGAAAGGATGAACAATCCTAATGAAGCTATAAGATACTTTGAATAACTGTTGAGGTCACCTAGAAGATCCAGTGATACATCTGGACTTGGACATGATGAGAACCTATCATCTACTAAGGAAGGAGAATCATCAAAAAGTGGAGAACAAAGGAATGCAAATACAAAGAACAACAAGCCTACATGCCATCATTATGGAAAGATAGGACACACAAATAACATCTATAGAAGAGAATATGGTAAGTTTTATCCTAAACCAAAATTCAATGGATATTGTTTTAACTGTAAGAAACATGGACACAAGGCACATGAATGCAAGACAAGGTCAGAAATCCACCTACATCACCTAGATTTCAAGGACATTGTTTTAACTATCAGAAATATGAACATAGAGCATATGAGTATAGATCCAAAGCTAAGTGGACATCCAATCAATAGTCTAAGGCACCTAAGAAGGATAATACATACAATTGGGACTAAAATACATGTTACAATTATCATTACTATGAAAAATATGGTCACATTGGAGAAAAATGTTTGAAGACACATTTCAGTGGTAAATCCAAGAGTTGGATGAATGGAATTATGGTATGCTATACATCCAATAATATTGGTCACTTAAAGAAAGACTACATAGCACATATACCGATAAATGAACAAAACAAGAATAAATAAACTATTGAGTGGATGAGAAATCAGATGAATAATACATGGAAGAAGAAAGAGTAAGCAAGTAGTAGTGGAGTCAATGAACCTGAGGTCACCCAATCCAATGGATCAAGTGATCACACTACTTCAAACTATGTAAAGAAGGTATGTGTGGAACTAAACCTTGCAATGTTTTATTTTACATTAGTTCCTAACACTTGATAAGATAAGGTCCATATTTGCATAGATTAAGATGCATTAGGACAGATTTGAGTGAGAACCTACATTGTATATTTGATGTTGAGCATCAGTATTTTAGCCTCTAGTGACTGAGTCACTAGTGTTTTATGAGATCCTCTGTTAGCCAAAATGTGATGTACACCAAGCCGTAACCGAATGGTTGTATTGACTAAGCTAATGTTAACCGAGTTGACATGAGATTGCTAAGACAACTATATCTCACCTAGAAAGTGTACAAATCATTAATGAAGCCCTAATCTGATCATTTGAAGTCTATAAAGCGGGAAGTTACCATTTATTCTCATTTCACTAGTGATTTGAGAATTTTCAGAGTGATTTTTGCTAAGCATGATTTGTAGAAATCCTCATAGCGTGCCATTGACAAACATCTGAGAACCACTTGTGCAAGGTATCTTATCGAGTTATTCATTTCAAAATTGAACTATTAAATTTGAAGAAATGGAATCTTCATCATTTGCTATAGTTAAGAAGGAAGGGAAGGAAGCTTCTAATGTTCAACTTGTAAGGAATGATGCATGCAAGCCACATAAGTTCCAGGCCATTCCAGAGAGTGCAATTATCGAAGATCTAATTGGATCCCTATCGCCTATCTCTCAGAAGGTTTTGATGATCAATGACATTCTCTCATGCTACATGTGTAAGATAGGATAAATTGGAGATTATGAGCTCAAAGAAGCATATGATAAGTTGTGTAGCAACGAGGTGTTGAAGCCTAAACACTAGAAGGTTGCCAAGTGAGGGTTGGTGCATGCTATCGATTTCCCATAAAATTTTAAAGTTGAATGGATCAAGATTGTACTGAGCTGAGTACATGACATGAAAATTTGGTTGGAGGATGGACTAGTCCAAATTACCTAAGAAATGATACACCAAATCACTAGATATCCTACACTCATAGGAAAGAAGACTATGAGATGTCAGAGTAAAGAGGAAATTTAAGCAAACACCCAGGCAGTGTGGAACAAATGAGGAATGACAATTTCAACTATCACAGACCCAGAAATTGATTTTGTAGTGAGAGTGATAGCTCATAAGTTTTATCAGTCAAGTCGGTTGGACAGTGTCCCATGCATGGGAGTAGACCAAGCTTGGAAGATAGTAAAGAACGATCATACATATGACCTTGCTGAGCTTCAAATGACATAGCTTGCTGAGAACCTTACATCCATCAGGAAAGAAAAGAACTCTATGTGTTGTACACACTCAAATGGTGCACTTCTCTAAGTCATTACTTCCAAGGGAATCCATGAATAGGAAACCTTAGAAAATGACCTAGAGCTCTCTATGCATGAAGTTGCAAGATTATTTTAAGTTTGCTCTCAGCTAGAGCTATTAAGCTAATGACCTTGCTAGTCAACCACACAATGAGATATTCAAATGAAGACAAGGGCAAGAATACAAATATCCCCAAGAATCACTATGAAATGCAAATGCAAACTGGATTAAGATGAATATGCAAGCTAGAAATGAGAGATGCAAGCTAAACTATGGAAATGAAAGTACAAGCTATGCTATGAAAAAGAAAGTACAAGTATTACCAAGCCTTCCTAGTTAAACTAGATGAGTTACTCTAAAGCTTGAAAGGAAATCTAAACTATGAAAGCATAAACATGAAGCTACTATGCATGAATGAAAGTAAGAATGGAATGTAGATGCAAAAGCCAAGAATGCTCCAAATCTTCAAAAGCTCCAAAGTGACCTAGAAAACCTGTAACATAACATTAGTATTCAAAAATGCATCTAGAAATGAGGAAGAGAGCTCTTCTTTTATATGAAATGAAAAGGAATGGACCATGGAGATTAAGAGGCAAAAAATTTAATCAACGGTGGAGCATAAAAGAGGAGCAATCCATGTGCACAAATATCCTCCAATGAGAAAATAAGAGTTGACTTTTGTGCCCCATATGAGACAAAAAGTGCTTTTTCACTTTTTATAAAATAAGAATAATGCTTTATTTGTGCAACTTAGGATAAGAGGAAAGTGGGGGCTTTTTTATTTAATAAAAGGGGAGGGAATTTTTTTTAATTAAATAAAGATTTAGGATAAGATGGTTAGCCCATAGAAAATAATCGAATAAATGATAGAACTAGAATTTGATCAAGAATAAGCAATTGATGATTTAGCAAAAGGGGCTAATAGTCTAGATGACCATTTTTAGATGATTACATGTGTAAGTTCAGTTCTTTACTTGTCTGTCTATTTTTCTACATTCAGAATAGTTTTCCTACTACTGGGAATGTAGAATGGGATAAGAATAGACCTATCACATTACACATCAGTGAGTTTACTGATAAGATGGGTGAAAAATTTGAGAGCATAATGGACAGTTATTTTGTTGAATTCAAGAAGAAAATGAGGAAAAGGAGCAGAATCCTTGTATCACTAGTAGATAAGTACTATAAAGATATATTTTTCCTAGTTGATACAGATATCAAATATGCACAAGAAGTCATACCAAGGGTATCATGGCTAAGGGTGCTCCCCTCAATACCATAAACACATAACAGAAATAGAGAAACAACAACAATTTGCGAGAACAGAAAATGGGCTTCTTATTATCGCCACAAATGTGGATTTACAAATATTCAGAATTACAATATGCAAAGCCACATGGGAATTTTCCCTTACAATATTCTATAGGACAAAGCCTCGAATCATACCTAGATCTACCCAAAACTGCCCTAGACAACACTACAGGCCTTCCTTATATAGGCAATTTGCACTGCACAAGAAGGTTCCAAAAATTTAGCCCTTAAGGTTGACTTTCCTAGAATTATTTTATTTTTCACAATTATTACATTAGGGTCAACTCCAAATAATTACTAAATATGTTTTTAGGTAGCCCAACTTTCGGAGGCCATAACTTTCTAACCGTAGCTCCATTTTTTTTTATTATAACCACTTTTTAAAAATGGTAGGATCTGATCTACAGTGCCTAGTTGCGTAAGCTCCAATTAGTTGGTGGTCGATTGTGATCTGGAGCCTCTAAGGCCTTCAAAATTGAGCTCAAATATTTCATACCCAAAAACCTCAATAAATTCACCAATACATATGATGTGGCAATGAAACTCAACTGGTAGGCTGAAATGACTAAGATGAACCTCCACTTGTGAAATCAGAATATTCTGAGCTCGTATGACTAATTTACTAAAAATAGTAAATTTCTATAAATAGAAGCTCTGCACAAGATAGCCCTTATTGAAAAAAATAAGAAATATTTTTGGGTGATGCAAGATTGCTCTTACAACCAGGATGCTCCTGCATCAGACACCTAGGATAATTTGAGAAGTGACCTTGTCATGTGTCAGATGTGTAGAGGAAAACCAAGATCATTAACCTCCTCCCTTGTCAGCCATGATGAATCTTCAACAGGTCATCCTTTCCATTTGACTAGATATTCTTCATATATCATGTTCCTTGTGCTTCTGCCAACACGACTATCTAGTATATCCTCAATCTCCTTGGTAGCTAAAGTAGTTGCTGAAATACTCCACTGTGCTTATGTGATCTCATCTTCAACACCTCCTTCATGATACTCTGTCAGCTCTGAAATGTTAAATACTGGTAAAAAATTCAGCTCAGTAGGCAACTCTACCTCATAGGTATTTCCTGAATCATGCTTCTTCAGTATTTTACATGGTCCAAACTTCTTCATTTTCAACTTGTTCTATGTACCAACTAGAAATCACTCCTTCCACAAATGAACCATGACTTCATCCCCAACTTGAAATTTCTTATGCCTCCTTTTCTCATCTGCCTTAGCCTTATACTGCGCATTGATCTTGGTAATGTGCTTCCTCACCTCCTCATGGATGTTCTTCAAATGTTCTACAAATTCTATATTATAATATATATTTATTTTTATTTAAATAAAGATATATTAAATATTATATTTTAAATATGTATATCAATTTAAATAAATATTTTCTATATTATAATATATATTTATTTTTATTTAACTAAAAAGATATTAAATTAATATTTAATATTATTATTATTATTTTATTTCTAAAAACTTAGTTTAAAAAATTATTATAAAATTAATAGTACATATTAAAATATTAAACTTTTTAACTATATGAAATATAATATTTATATTAAAATATTTTGAATATATGTTAAGTATCCATTTTTATTAAAATAATGATTATAATATATATTAATTTAATAGTTCTACATATTTTTTCTAATGTTTCACTTTATTTGAGGTAACCTAAAATGACAAAGAATAATTAAAATGAAAATTCTTGAGTATTATGATTATAATTATATGCTTTTATATTAAATAAAATTATACTTAATAAAATATAATAAATTTATTAAAATTCTAATTATATATTTCACATTATAATTACACTTGATTACTAAACTAAAAGGCAAGTACTAGCCACTACGTGACACTTTGACTAGTAGAATATATGGTCAAACAACTAGAAATGTAAAGGGACAATTTTTTTGAGATGATAACTAAGAAGCCAAGAAAATGTTCAATATCCTAACTAGCACAAACCTTGGGTTTTAGCCACAAGACCAATTTGTAGAGATTTGGGACTGCTTTAGTTAATTTTTAGTATTAATCATAAATAACTATTTTTTCATAATTAAAATATTTCTAAATTTATGATATTTATTTATTAATTTCATATATTATACAAGTTACTTATTTAAAATATGATTGATTGAATTGGTTTGGTGTTAAAGGTAAGTGCATAGTATTATTAAGAATTTGATTGGCTAAATCATTTGAAGTGTTATACACAAAATTTGAACTATGATTTAAAACTATTTTGAATAGTTTTAGAAATTTATATGTTTTAAATAAACTATGATTTTTTTAATTAATTTAAAAATAAAATAAAATAAAATTCCTTTAAGATATATTTAATAAATTTAAAGTATATAATAAAAAATTTAAAACTATTTTAAAAATAAGATTTCAATTGTTAAATTAAAATCTTAATAAAAATTTAAAAACTAAATAACACTATTATACTTATTAATAATATTATTATATAAATTTAACTATTATAAAATCTTAATATTGTACATAATATATGTTACATTATAATTATTCAATATATAAATATAAATTATGATTATTATTTTATTTTAATTTTTTTAAAAAAATAAATTATAATTATAATTATAATTAATTGCAAAATTGAAGAAGTATTGAACACTACGTGGCACTTGTTATTTCTTCCATTAAGTAGCGATTAAAACCAATTCTTTCCACCAATTATAATTTAATATTTTCTTATTTTGTTAAAAATAACACATATTCTATAGTTTAAATGTTAATTTTTTAAGTTTATAATTTGTAAAAATTATTTTTTGATGATATGATTGGCTAATACATTTGAGCTCTTATTACTGGAGTGAACCAATTAAAATGTACCACGTTTGTTATTTATTGTACATGAAAATCGTACATTCAAATAATACAATCTAATTTATAGATCATCTGATTTTATTTAGTTTATGGTTTACAACTTTTTAGATACCTATTAAGAGATTGATAAGTTTTTCCTTATATTAAAATAATATTTCTATTTTTGTTGTATTATAAAATATAGAATTTTTTGGATTTATTTTAATATATATTATATAAATTTAGATTTAATAGAATAACATTATAATATTGTTGAAAAAGAGTTATTTGGACTAAATAATTAATATTAAAATTAATTATAAGTAGAACTATTTTACAATTTAAATTAATTATAAATGATATTTTATAATTATTTATAAAATTTGGTTTATGGTTTACAACTTTTTAGATACCTATTAAGAGATTGATAAGTTTTTCCTTATATTAAAATAATATTTCTATTTTTGTTGTATTATAAAATATTAATTTTTTTTTTCTATTAGCTATAGAGAGTACCAAAAAAATAATACAGTTCACCAAGAGCCTCCAAGTAACAGGAGCCTCACATCAGAGCTATAGTATCAACTGTACAGATACACAAGAGTACGACCAAAAAGCAAAAAACAACAAAGGCACTAGTGCAGAATATCAGAGAATGTATCAACCCACATGGTCCAACCGAGAGGGCCTTCCATCCAGACATTGTTCTTCCTCTCCTGGATTTGGGACAGCATAAAGATCTCCTCCTTTCTAGAGTTTTGGTTCCTTCTAATCACCTGGTTCAGTCTCCACAAAGTGTTCTCAAACATTCGCTGATCATCCAAAGTTCTACACCACTGGTAACCATACTTGAGCTCATAGAAAAAGAACGTGGCATGACCATCTTTGAGGAACTTCCTGAGTTTCTCCTTCTCAATCATCATGGTAGTTTGAACCTGCAAGAAGATTTTAAAATAAGTGAGTTTACGATAACACTCAGTAAGAACCCTTGGCTTACCTTGGTATTTTTCTTCATTCCTGCATTTCCAGATCTGCCAAAGAATGTTAGACGAAAGAATATTCTAGAAAAAATTAGCATCTTTACTAATACCTTTAATATAACCAGTAACAATCTAAATAATGTTAATATTAATAGGATAAACAATACCAAAAAGTCTCCATATCTCTTTAGCAAAATGATAGTCAAATAAGATGTGTCTACCAGAGTCAAGCATTCTGCAGATACTACAAATATCAGAAGAATGAATGTCTCTTTTGATTGGTAGTCTATCAAGTAAAACCAGCCACTTAAAACATTGGAGTTTAGGTTCAATAGGGCTTTTCCAAATATTATCCAGCAGCATATTCCAAGTTTTATCATCAAAAGAACAGTACCAAACTTTGTTAATATGATCAAGAATACCAACATTGTGATCAATAATCTTATAAATGTTCTTGGCTTTAAGCTTATCTAAGACAATACCATCGGGCCACTTGCACTTAAGGTATCTGTGCGAATCCACCTAGCAAGTGGCAGGAATATCCTTAGCAGCTTGAAGAATCAGATTATAAGTCTTCTTATGAGATTCAGGTAAATTAAATCTGCGCTTGAGATCAACCCAGGGAACATGAGTGTCATGTTAAAAAATATCAATAAATTGAGTAATACCAGCCTTAGCCCAGAACCTGGCAGAGCATCCCTGATAGAGGGCTAAGGGTTTATCATTGATGCTCAAGTTCCACCAAATGGACCTTTCACCATGGAGATAATTATCATTATAGAAATCCTTATTGGTAATAAACAACCGGACATGTTCCCAAGCACGCCAAATGGATTTGAATATGGTAGAACCCTAAACAACAACCGGGAATTTACCAACAATCAAGTCACAGAAGGGGAGATTCTTCCAAGCACTAGCTTTCTTGGGAAAACCTCTCTCAATGTTATGTCTAACAAGCACTTTCCAAGGACTGTCACCCTCCAGAGAGTGGAAGAGCCATTTGGCGGCAAGAGCAATTCCTTGCAATTTAAGATCTTTAAGCCCAAGCCCTCCCAGGGTCTTATCCGTATGACACCAATCCCATTTAACACTATGAAATTTACGATTACCTTTGCCATCAGACCAAAGAAAGAGTCTAATAGCCTTTTGAATTTTGAGAATTTGATAATTAATGAACATCCAGGCAGAGGAATAATAAATATTATAAGAGGACAAAAGCTTTTGACAAACTTGAACTCTCCTAGCAAGAGATAAGGATCTATTGTGCCACTTATTGAGCTTATTCATAATCTTGGCCTTAACCCAATCCCACATATCCTTAAGAGAAGGATCAACCGAGTAGGGAATACCAAGATACTTAACAATTTTATTAGGACCACCCCATTGATAATTATGCTGGGAAAACCAAACAGGAGGTTGCTCATCCCATCCCAGACAAATAGACTTCGCCTGAGAGATACGAGCACCAAAGATGGTGCAAAACAAATTTAATTTAGACTGCAGGTTTAAAAAATTGCTCTCATGGAGCTCAAAGAAGAGAGCAGTATCATCAGCGAATTGGCTATTTATAAGCTCTTCATTGTTAGGGAGGTAAAGACCCCTAACATCCGAGGACGGAGTATTATCCCTGAGAATATAGTATAAAGCTTTAGCAGAAATGACAAAAATAGTAGGAGCTAACGGGCAACCTTGCCTGATAGTATAGTAATTTTATAATTTTTTATAATTAAATAATTACTTTACATATAAATTAAAAATTAAAATTAAACTTAATTATAAATTATTATAATTAAAAACTCACTTTACATATAAATCAAAATTAAAATAAAATTTATTTATAAAACTAAAGGCAAGTACTTGGCCACTACGTGGCACTTGTTAAAATTGTATCACTCTTCCCATTAAGTTGTACTCTCTTTATACCATTTTATAATACAAGATATATATTTTTTATCTATGAAAAATGACAATACTAAGTATGTTAAAATTTAAAGACATTTTTGCAGCCACAAAATAATATATTAATTTTATTTTATATTAAAATTAACTTTCTTTTGAAATTAAGATAATAATTGTGATTTTTTATATTTAAATTTTTATTAACTGAGAAATTTAATTTGAGGTAATATATAATTTAAGATTTCAATACTATTATGCTAATTTTACAATGAAAGTGATCTCCTAACATAAAAAGATTAATTAGATACGATTGAATATATTTACTAGTTGATTTTTTTTATTCTTTGATAACTAAAATTTGAAAAAAAAAACAAAAAAAACAAAAAAAAACCATAAACTTTTTAAAATGCTTCCTCATATTTTTATAATTATGTATTGTTTTATATTTTTACAATTTTGTTTTATCAATTTATCCTATATATTAAAATATATTTTAAAATCTATACATATAAGATTTCAATCAATCATTTTTCATTATAATAAAAAAATATTATACAAATAATTTGACTCACACTTGAAGAAAGTTAGCCAAACTTATCACTTTTGGAAAGATTCTTGTTAATTTACTAGTTTAGCCCATTTTTTTCTATATTAAATATTATATTATTTGATTTTTGAATTATATTTTCAGGTGATATTTCTATTAGTTTTATTCATTTTTCAATATACTTTTGATAGTTTTATGTCTATTTTCATTTGTTGATGTTAGAATATAATAAATGAGAAATCTTCTTGTAATTAAATTAGACTTTTATATATGTGTACTCACATAGTCCGCTCTTCATGCAGCTAGAGGGGCGCCTGGGAAAAAGGACTGGCAAAAGTAGCGTGGAAGAGGAGAATAATTAGGCCGAAAGAAAAGATAAGAGAATAGAGAAATACTTCAAGTTAATTGGTCCATGCCAACGGAGCAAAGGTACATGAATATTTCTCTAAATTATACACACTCCATACAATTCTACAAATTTATCATTTCAGTTAATACTTGATTCGTTTCATCTTGCGTGGAATTTTTGTACCTGCACACACACCTTTGACATTGTTCATGAATAAACACCAAAATCTTGCATGCATTCACACCGGTTATTGAACTTGAATCCTTTTAAAATCAACTATTTATCTAATCTGAGAAGCCATTGGAGCAGATGCTTGACTGTGGGCTAGAAAAATACAGTGGATATTATGTAGTATGTGGCCACTAAAGACATTGGAGGTGTTTTTCAATTTATGATCTGTTTTAAGATTTAGCTTTCAATAGTAAGAGCTTTGGTCATATAGTGAATATCGCTCTATTATGTGGCCACTAAAAGGTATTGGAGGTGTTGGAAAAAGTAACGAGAGATGTTATAGATTTCAATAAGATTGTAAGTACTTGTTTTCAGGCGTATTTAGGAGGGCTGGGTTTAAAAAATTATGCCGAATGCCTTTCATTATATGGAATGCACGGGCTAGCTTTCAAGATCCATGGTTGACATTGATGGATAAACAATGCAAGACGATTGCAATGTGCATAGTCATTAGATCTTTTTTATCTAATTTTATTGGATGGTTAATTGAGCCGTCTAATGTTTAGTAGTCTGCCATTCTATGCAGAGCATGTGATATTCTATGGAGTCTTTTATTTTATGCAAAAAGAGTTTTGATATTTTGTAAACACAAAGAATGTAAATGAAAATGTAAAAGAATGCTTCTATTGTATGGTCTATTAATAGATATTTCTTCCCTACCCCAATTTGAATTTGAATTTGGCAATTTACTTGATTTATGGCTTTCAAAATTTATATTTTGATTGACTGACAGTTGATGAAGTGGATTCAGAGAGGGAATTTTTGTTGGACTAACCGCTAATATCCCCCTTCAGGATTCGTGACATGGTTTAATAGCCTCATGTATCTTCTATAAATCTAGTGGTTGTATCATATATTAACAAGTCGATCTTTTGGTACAACGACGGCGGCTAGTTGTAACAAATGGTATCAGAGTTTGGTCATAGGTTCATATCCCCTTGGGTGATGCTGAGGGGGGCATTGTTGGACTTAACACTAACGTCCTCTTTTAGGATTTGTGACATGTTTAACAGCCTCACGTGTCTTCTATAAATCTAGTGGTTGTGTCAAGAATTAAATCTTTTGGTGAAATGACAATCGCTAGTTGTAACAATTTTAAATTCTGTTGCATTAATTGTTTGATTTGAATAGAAAGATGAGTCTCACACCTACTGATAATTATGATGTAGGTACTCAAAATTTTCTTGTCGAAGACTCCAAATTGAGAGTTTATGTTAAAAAGTTATGAGAGATGAGATGAGTGATATAAAGAAATAGTTTTTTGTTTATATCTGTAATGGTTTTGGAAGTTGAACAATTGTAAATTAGTCATTACTTATGAAGCAAGCAATGGGAACTGACTGCCTTATCCATATGTTTGGAAAACTAGCAAAAGTGTACAATTTCAAGTATAATATATTATACCTATTTTTTTATATTTCAGATAGAGTAATTTGAGTTATGAAAATCAATATTATATATTGTTTGTATGAAATATACAATGAATGCACTTTGTCTAGGATTTGCATCAATTTTATTAAATCAATGATATATGCAATTTAAATTTTAAATGAAGTATTCTATTATAATTATCAATAAATAAATACATAAAAATTGATATCTACTTGTTTAATCAATAGGATATATTGGTACTATAGCTATTAAAAATAATGTTGACAACCCTCACAACATTTGGTATTGTTCAAGTGTTGAGTCCTCTCTAAAAGATCACTAGGGTTGACAAATAGCTAAAGAGGCACATGAGAAAAGGACTCTAAAAAATTAGCATGGAAGGGGAGAATGATTAGGCTCTAAGAAAAGAGAAGACAATAGAAGAATACGTCAAGTAACTATCTTCAAGTATTAGAAGTGTTGGACAAAGTAATTTAGGGGTTTCATAGAATCAATGAGTGGTTTCAAATAATTTAGTGAGGATTTATATAGTTGTTTTCAACAAAGAAAAATAATGGACTGATAATTTTTTAAAATATAAATGTCATTGTCAACTCTTTAATGAATGGAATAATTGTTTTCAATATTAGATGGAAATTTCTAATATATATTTGTATACATATAATTGTCATGTTTATGAATACATTTGTGTACACCCTAAGGCTCCTAGAAATATGCATATATGTTCCTTAACATTGTCTACCTATGTTAGAGGTGTAAATAACATAGATCTCTTTCATGAATTCAGTTTCCAATTTTATTTTATTTTATTGTGAAAAGGAGTGGATTTAAAGTAGATTACTACATTATGAATAAGAAAGTATTTAATTGTCAGCATATGCCAATCATGGACTACAAACTTCATCAATCATGTTTAACTAATTAAAATATAAAAGATCTTTATTTTTTATTATTTTCTTTAAATCATTAAACCAATCTATTAGGTACCTTAATTTTTAAATAAACAAGCATCTAGTTGTCAAGGCCTCAGCTGGAAACTCAGTTAAAAATTATAGAAGAAATTACAGATCAAGAACTCCCTATAAATGGAGAAGATGTTGTTCAATAGCTAGTCATAAATACAATAGTATTTATTGATAAAAAAAATACACCAATGACACCTCAAATAAAGATAAGGAGGTGGTAGTAATGGCATTTTAGGAAGAACATCTTATGGAATTAGAACAAGATTTTTAAGTTTTAAACTATAATATTCACACAAGGACCTCTCTGGCTGAATTGGAGAAATCAAACAATTCTATGAAATTAGAACAAGATTGTTCAGTTTTAAATCAAAATTAGATAGGGATTTCTTAGACTGAATTGAGGAAATCTAACAAAGTTATCCAGTTAGCTCATCCTATAGAGATAGTGAGGGATTTCTCAAAATTTTCACAAAGGATATCAAAGGGCTTCACAAAGGAATAGCAACCAGGGAAAGAATCCTTTTTGTCGAGAAGAAACAATGGCAGAGGTAGATTTTAGTCCTTTAATCTTTGTATCTTCATTTGTTCTACCAAAGAAAGGAAGGGGTCAACCACTAGGGAAAAGAGGAGATAGAGGTATAAGTGTGGAAGGTAAGTTGGACTCAGTGGAGTCCTCTTTGAACTTTTTGAATTCAAGGAAGAGAATATCTTTAAGAATTAAGGAAAGGATTGGAAAATGTGGATCCAAGTCCCTGATTTTCTCTGGAGATAAGGACTTTGTGGTGGAGGAATATTTGAAGTTAAAAATATCAAATCCAAAAGAAGAATCATTATATGAAATGTTATAGGAAATTAAAAGGAATAAGATAGAATCAAAGAATTTAGAAAAGAAATAGATTTGTGGAGGTCTTCTACCATTCCACCCAGGAACATGAAACATTATAATGAGAGGGGGAGGTAAAAAAGGAAACAAATCAATTCAAACTTCAAAAAAATTGACCAAGACTTCTGAGAAGGATGAAATATATTTAAAGGAAATAAAATTAGTTTATGATCTGTTTGGGCTTACGGATCAAGATACAATAGAGGAGATGAATGATCTTGAATTTAAATAGTTTTACTTAGAGGATATTTTTTATTCAAGTCTAGATGATTTAGAAATGTTAAAACTTCTCATTTCAACTTCTAATTAACAGAATGCATCCGACAAAGAAAATTTTTCACTTGGTCTCTGGCTATCACAAGATGGATTATCTAAACTAGATTGTGGAGGCACTAAGAGAAAGAGAGGGAGGAAATCCTCATCAGTGCTTGGGAAAGAGGATGGGGATGATCTAGATCAAAGTAAAATCACCTCCTTTTGGAACTAAAAATTTCTAAACCCCATCAATATTGCAATATAAACAAACTTAGTTATTATTAAGTGATTTTTGGGTGGTTAATTTTGTAGAGCATTTTTGGAACTTGTTGTATCAACCCATAGTCTTTCAATAGGATGAGTGAAATGGTATCAATAAACAAGTGAATCTTAGGTGGACAATCATCAAGTTGTAAGAATTGGGGCTAAAACTGTTATTTTGGCAGGTAAAAGGATTAATTATAATAAGTTAAAAGTTTTGGTCATTGTTGAAGGATTGTTAAACAAGTCATCTTTTTCAATATTTGAGTTGTGTAGGTAGCATTTAAGGTGATAGGACACAATTTCCATCTCCCATATATAGTGTATCATCTTAAAATGGAAGCACTTCCATCTTGATAGGTTTAGCACCCTCTTTTAGTGCATTTATCATGATAGACTTTCATTTAGGATGCATTCTGCACTTGATTCCTTCAATCTAGTTGATATTAGGGTTAGGATCCCGAGGATTCTCCTTAATTTCCCTCCTCCATGGATCTATTTTCTAGGTAGGAATTTAGGCATAGGTCCTCTTGGCCTTCATCATATTCATCATAGGATTTTGTACCTTTCCTTGGCACTCTGCCCTATTATGTAATCATTTTGAGGTCTCCAAGCATCACTGGGACCTCCTATTTCTCATTCTGGCAGGATCTAGACCCCTAGGTTAGAGTTGAGGTCAACCCTCACCTAGGTCAGATTTGAGGTCGTCTCTACCTAGGTCAGAGGTGAGGTCATCTTTGACCTCCTTTAGGATTTGATCCCCCTTTTCAAATTTTGGTCCCGATGGGCCCCGAAATCAATGTCAGGCTCCCAGATCCAAATGCGGAAGGGTTTTAATTTGAAATTCATTTAATTATTTTCCCTCCTTAGTTAGTTATTGTGATTGGACCATAATTTGAGGTGAAATTTTAATCACGGGTCCTCACATTACTCTAAGAGTCTCACCTTGAAACCTTTATATAAAGACTCTCATTTGCCTTCATTTTCACCATGCAACTTCATGATCAAGTACTCACAAGAAGTAATTGCATGATCAAGACATCAAGTGGAGACATAATTGATTGAATCAAGAAAGTGATGGTGAAGTGAAGAGGCAAGATGGAAAGTGGATGATATAGAAGATCAAGCCATTATCAAGCATTTTTGTGAGCACACCATTGTGAACATCTATTAGGAGCAAGAGAGATCCTTTCTTCCTTGATCCACCATTATCAATATTCAAGCATTCAAAGATACAATCACGGGGTAGCGATTATGGATTATGAGTTTGGTAGGAGTACTTTAGCCTTGGGGGCTTGGTATGCTTTCTTATCTCATTCAAATCTATGCATTGCTTTTGTATACATATTCATGCTAGGGTTTCAATCTATAGGATTAGATCTTGGCATTACACATTCAATACACACATATATTCTATTACAACTGGCTATTCATGGAGGTGGAGATCACCAAAATGGGGGTTTGACTAAGGCAAAACCCTATATAGCTACCGCAAAACACCATTTTTAGATATATATATAGTCATTGTTTCGAGAATTGAAGTGCAGATCTGAGTACCCTTTTCATCAAACTTTCAGGATCTACGAACAAAATTTCTATTGGAGTTGTTTTGGGTCAAGGATGACCTTTAGTCAAGGGTAAGATTATGTCCCGCCATCTAGGTCAAAGTCGACCTACTTCCAGAGAGACAAAAGTTTTCTGGGTTTTCTTTGTTGCAATTTTTTGGTCCCGAATCTGGTTGTAGAATTTTCTAAAATTATACACAGGCATAAGAAAATAGGTATTTCTAGAGTTAATTCCATCATGAGGTATGTATCTTATCCTATCTGATTTCAAGCATTTCCAAATTTACATTACTTAGTCAATTCCAACTCAAAACTTAAATGAATAGTGGGGAATGTTAGATGCATTGTTAAAGCTCCATTTTTCACCTTTTCATTTTGGTGAACCTGTTTACGACAACTCTTTCTTTTTGGTGTTAGATTTAAATCTTGCATGCTTATAAGATTAGCTTTCTTGCATTTATATATCAAAAATATAAAAAAATTGCAAAAATACTTTAAAAATACAAAAACATTTACATTTTTATGCTTTTAGAATTTCTTTGTATTCAACATGTATGATTCTTGTTTTGAATACTTTGATGAGGCTTTTATTGTACAAGAGGATAGATTCCCTAATGAGGTACATGGTAGTGAGGATGAAAATGGTCCTGATAAGATCTCCATTGATCCTATTCCTATTTCACTCTCCTCCACAACCTCTCCAATTGACCTTTACCATAGGGTGTGTGCATGGTTACCTTCATGTCTCACTATTTGAACCATTGATAAACCTAAAATGATATATCCTACACCTTTGATGATGGTAAAAGGATGTCCTCGCATAACAATTAAGAGTAAATCTAGGGATCCTTTGGATTTCTTTGATAACACTGATTTTGTTTCACATGCTTATCACACATGGAATAACTCTCAGCCTACTATTTTGGTTTCTTTACCTCCTTCTCAACCTATGCTTCCTCAAGCTCCTAGGTTTCCTTCTACCTTTAAGGAGTATAACTTATTTGACCAATTACATGCTACTCCAACTAAGATATCTTTATGAGAATTACTTCAAACTTCCCTGACATATCATGAGGCATTGCAAAAATCTTTATCCACTCTTCTGACTTCGCCTCCTAATCAAGAGAACATTCATTCTATTTTAGATTGCAAGCATACTATGCCTTCTGTACCTCCTATTTTGTTTTCCGATAATGATTTACCTTCTCCTAAGGTACATAATCAATATGATGCTCTTATGGTTATTGTCTATATTAACTAGAGTATCATTTGAAGAACATTAATTGATAATGGATCTGGGCTTAATGTTTGTAGCATGGATATGCTTAAGGCAATTAAGGCTGATCTCACCACTATTCAACCTGATAATGTCCCTATACATGGATTTGACAATATTGCGAAGAGAACTTTGGGCATTATTACCTTACCTGTTAAAGTTGGTCCAGTTATTGTAAATACACCTATTCATGTTATGCCTGGACCTCTCAATTATAACCTTCTTTTAGGAAGACCTTGGTTACATACTATGCATGCAGTTCCTTCTACTCTTCATCACAAGGTTAGGTTCATTTATAGCAACTTAATGTATACATTACATTTGGATGATGTGCCAAATCCTTGCCTAAATGTAGAATATGCTAAAATCTCTGAGCCTCTTCAGCCAAGTAAAGAGATTGAAAAATAGCCTGAGATAAAACAACCTGAGATACAACAATCGAAAGCTCCATCTTCTTCTTTGACTAAGGTTGATTGGGGGACATTGGATTTTAATCCTACTTTCATTGGAGAATTAAGGTCTCTGATTTGGAATTCATGAAGCAACAAAGTGAATTTGAGAAAAAAGTTTTTACTCCTTCCCCACTTTTTGAGGAACTAAAAACTAATTTTGTTCTCGCTTTGATTAATGAAATGATTGAAACAATAAAGCCCAATTGTTATGATATTGTGACATATGCATGCCACTCCTTGGACTCCATCTGATATGGCTGATAGATATGGTTTTGGTTATCATTTGCTTAAGAAATCAGGATTTAATGGGAAAGGATGTGGTAAATATGAACAAGGTATACAAGTACCTTTGGATAATGAAATTTATGATCATACATACAAATTAGGATTCAATCCTTATAGACAACCATTGACATTTCCTCTTAATGATAATCATATATGTGGTGGATAGTTGAAATTGGTTAACCCATTCCTCATTGACATTGATCAAGCACCTATTTTGGATATTTTTCCTGAAGATGAAACCTTAATGGAACTTTTAGGGGTTTATGAAGATTTACCTAAGCTCCATCACAAAAGATGAAAGCCTTATTATTTAAATATCGATGCTTACTTTGGGGAACATGATGAATAGGATATTCTCCCATTACCGATGGATACTCTGATACGAAGTGATTTGTTAATAACTGAGACTGTTGATATTCAAATGGATGAGAATGACACTGAAAAGATGATAAAGATTGGGAAATGTTTGAATCAGGATGAACATGATCAGTTGGTTTCCCTTTTACTTGAATTTAAGGACATTTTTTCTTGGACATATTCAGATATGCTGGGTATAGATTCTAAGATTGTTACTCATAACATTGTTTTAAAACCAAATATGAAACCTGTGAAGAAAAAAATTTTGAAAAATGAATCCACAAATTGCTTTATTGGTTAAAATAGAAATTGAAAAGTAATTGGATTCTGGATTTATCTGTTCTATTGATTACTCAAATTGGATTTCAAACATTGTGCCTATTTCAAAAGAAGAAAATAAGACAAGGATGTGTAATGACTTTAGAGATTTAAAAAAGGCATCCTTAAAAGATGATTTCCCGTTACCTAACATTGATATGATTGTAGATTCAACAGCGGGTCATGCCTTGTTATCTTTTATGGATGGTTTTTCGGGATATAATCAAATCTTTATCCTTCCTAAAGATCAATTCAAGACTGCATTTATAACACCTTGGGGAACATTTTTTTGGGTCATGATGCCTTTTGGATTAAAAAATGCAGGAGCAACTTATCAATGAGCTATGACTTTGATTTTTCATGATTACATTCATAAGATTCTTGAAGATTTTGTGGATGATATCTTAGCAAAATATATACAAAGAGAAGATCATGTTACTATTTTACGACAAATATTTGAAAGGATTAGAAGTTACAACATGAGATTGAATCCTAAGAAATGTGTCTTTGGTTTTGATTTTGGTAAATTATTAGGATTTATAATCTCTAAGTGAGGCATAGAAGTAGATACTGAAAATATTGAAGCTATTGTTAATATGCCTCCTCCTAAGAATATTTCTCACTTACAGAGTTTACAAGGAAAAATACAAGCTATTTGTCACTTTATTTCTAATTTAATAGATCGAACTATTCCTTTTACTTCCTTGCTTAGAAAGGATACCACTTTCTCTTGGAATGATGAATGTAAACAAACTTTTGAGCAATTTAAGGAGTATCTTGCAAATCCTCCTATTTTGCAACTAGCTAAATTTGATAAACCATTCCATTTGTATACTTCAGCAACTCCAAAAGCCTTGAGTGCGTTGTTAGCTCAAAATGACAACAATGGTAAGGAAAGACCTGTGTATTAAATTAGTCAGACTTTACTTGATTATGAAACAAGATACATAGATTTGGAAAGATAATGTTTAGCTATAGTTTATGCATGTCAAAAAGTTAGGTATTATCTTATAAATGCTGAAGTTAATGTGATTGTTAAATTTGATCCTTTGAAGCATCTTTTCTCACAAACTAATCTCTCTGGCCATTTGGAAAAGTGGGTCATGTTACTTACAAAATTTGATCTTAATTTCATTTCTCAGAAGTCTATTAAGGGATAGGCTTCAACAAATTATTTAGCTGAAGCTCCTTGTCCTCATTCTGATACATGCTCTACTTCAATAGAATTTCCTGATGATAATATTCTATCTATTAAACAAGATGATATTTAGGAATTATATTTTGATGGGTCTAAATGTAAGATAGGTTTTGGTGTTGGTATTATCTTAATTCATCCTACAAAAAAACCCATCCCTTTATCATACAAATTAACCTTTCCTTGTACTAATAACATTGCTGAGTATGAAGCTCTTATAGCTGGCCTACAAGGAGCTTCATCCCTTAACATCAAACACTTGAAAATATATCGAGACTCACAATTGATTGTTGAAAACATTAAAGGAGGTTATCAAAATAAGAATGATAAAATGACACAATATAGAGATGTGGCCCTTGATGTGCTTTCACAATTCTCCTCTTATACGATTCAAACCTTACCTAGGAAAGATAATAGACAAGTGGACGCCATGGAAAGTGCAACTTCTTTGGTTTGTCATGAGAATAATGCTAAAAAATTCCAATTTACTATATAAACACTTAAAAACCTTGCAATTTCTAAAAAAATTTCCTCTAACTGTTTCAATTTGTATTCGGATGAATGGTATTCTCATATTTTTTATTTTTTGAAAGATGGTACTTTTCCTGAATAAGCAACAAGAAACACACGTAATCGTATTAAGAAGCTTGCAACACATTACATAATTTTTGGAGATACACTTTACAAACGTTCTTATGAAGGATTACTATTAAGATGTCTCAATAGAACCGAAATCCCTGTCGCTTTGGCAGAAGCTCATTCTAGTTCTTGTGGTGGGCATTTTGGTGGAAAATCTCTGGTTAATAAATTTCTTAAAATGAGATATCATTGGCAAACAATGGAACAAAATTCTTTCATGTTTGTTAAGAAATGTCCTTAATGTCAACAACATAGTAATTTGATTCATGTTCCTACTCGTGAGCTTTGTAATCAAGTTTCTCCAGGCCTTTTAGTATTTGGGGTTTTGACCTTATTGGAAAAATCTCACCATCTTCTTCTCAAGGACATACTTACATCTTGACTGCTGTAGATTACTTCACGAAGTGGGTTGAAGATGTCCCTCTTCATTCAACAACTGTGGATGTTATTTGTGATTTCATCCTTAACAATATCATAACATGATTTGGTATACCTTCAACGATAGTTTCGGATAATGGTAACTCTTTTAAAAACAAATAAGTCATGAAATTCTTGGAAAAATATCAATTTTCAACTCCTTATTATCCTCAATCTAATGGTCAAACTGAAGCATCAAATAAAATCATTGAACAAATTCTAAGAAAAATAGTTAGTAAGCATGCGAAAGATTGGCATACTCAATTGACTTATGCTTTATGGGCTTATAGGATTAGTGTTCGTATTGCCATGGGTACTTCTCCTTACAATCTTTTCTATGGTACTGATGCTATTATGCCTTTGGAATTAGAAATACCTTCTCTACGTGTTTCATTTCATGGGATAATTGACAAAGATACTTTTCGTGAACAACGCTTACAAGAGCTAGAAATGTTGGATGAACAACAAATACATGCATTAGAACATATAAAAGCTTATCATAAATCTCTATAGAAGAAATATAATCATAAGGTAATTGAACAAACATTTTCGGTTGGCGATTTAGTCTTATATGAGAATAAATGAAATGTGAATACTTTACCTGGTGAAAAAGGAAAGTTTAGCCCTAATTGGCTTAGACCTTTTGTTGTCATTGAAGACTTTGACCTTTAGGTACTTATAAACTTGCTGATATGGATGGTGTTTCTTTTAAGGAACCTATTAATATTATGCATCTAAAATGTTATTATCCTTAATTTCATTCTTTCTTTGCTTGTGCATTTATGTATTCCTTATAAAGTTTATTTTATAGGTTATGTAGTTCTGGAAAAATTACATATTGAATATATTTATGCACCTTCTTTCTTTTTGTTAAGTTTTATATTGATGAAAGCATAGTAATCAAACATAGAACTAATTGTTAGAGAAAGTTTTTCATTCATCAAATTTTTTTCAAGTTCTGATACATATGTGGCCAATGGCCCTATTTATCACCGCACTTTGATAGCCAATGGCTCCCATAACTCTTTGGCCTATGATAGGAAGATGTAGATCTGTGTGTCTGTGTGTGGCTCCTCAATATGATCATACCATGTGAGTACCCTCGAGCACTCTGCAACTCAGCTATCAACTTCTCCTCTCTTTCTCTACACATCCTTAGCTCTCGTTGGACACATGCAAAGATATCGACATGCCTGTTAGGATCTCTGTAGCCAAGAGAGGATTCTCACTCACTCGTTGGTAGTCGGTAGGATATACATGTATCCTTCAAAATCTTAGATAAAAATCTCCTCCACTTTGCTATGCTAGCTACAGAATGAAATTACATTTATCAATTTGGAACTTTTTCAAATTAAGTTACATGTTCAATCAAATCTCACATTTCATACCTGGGTCTCCCTTCTGGATGTCACTGAAGGGTCTAGATGGTGGGGGCATGGAGTGACTACTCTCTCCATGCTTGCTATGTCTAGGTCTCATCGGTGGTGTCTCTGTGTGGGTACATGGAGGCCATCGTGATCTCAGTGGTGATGTGTGAGAAATGTGTACATCTGCACCAGTATCACCAGCTGGGGGCATCTCCTCTTCTCTCCTCTACTCTCTCTTCTACTCTCTCCTCCTCCATGGGATCTCCCTCGGGGATGTGCTCATCCTCATCTCTAAAATCCTCATCCTCCTTTGAGGCACCACTATCCCAATGTGTCCTCTCTGAAAGACCTGGATCACCTATAGGATAATCCTTAGGGAAGATGGGGTGGGTCCCTTGCAGACTCCAATACCTGATATAATCTCAGCTCATGCCTGAATAGGTTACATTTGATGGTACCTCTATATCCTCTGTCTCATTTGCATCACTATCCTCTATGTTTGCTATCGATGGTCACCGTATGGCACTGGGTCTCTGATAATACCTTGCCAGATGTACATAATGAGGTACTTGTTTGGGGAATCCCTATAATAGGCCGAACTATCTCATCACCTAATCATAATAGTATGGCATCACTATATGATTCTGATGACCCTCTAGTAGCTTCCGTCACTGTGAATGTCTCATCTAGAATGATGTATCTAGCCACTCTGTCACCTGGCAATAGGGTCTCCATATCACATCTATGCTTGGAATGTGGTCTAGACGGACCCTCCAATAGAGGATATCTCTGAACTACCAAGAATCTCTCAAAGGATAGGAAAAGACTCTTGGTGTACTTGCATCTACCATCACTGGAACACCATGTGGATGTGTACATGCAAAATGCTCAAACAACCAAATTTTCAAGAGTGTACATATCGAAAGACTCTCTCTTTGATATCTCACTAGCTAACCTAGCTCATGGTATAGCTGGGCTAACATGTTGCGACCCCATGGGAACATGGTCCTCTTGCTCTCCATCCTCTATATAAGATGGGTAAGAGGTGTAGAAAATATGGTACCCTTTGAGTTGGGTAACACAACCAAGGATATTATACAAAGCATCACTCTTCGTACCAAAGGTGTAGGGCCTAACATTATGGATGACAAAAGGACCCGATCTGATCAGGTTCACATCTTTGGAACCTGTCCCAAGCAATACTCTTTATCTGTAAGGATCTCCTCATAAACTTTTTGTGCTCTAGGTCTGACAATCTCACCTCAGATTGGAAGCTGCAAGATCCTGTAGACATCCTCCAATGTCACTATAATCTCTCCCGAGGGAAGATAGAAGGAGCCTATATCCTCATCCCACTTCTCTATCAGAGCTAATAACATATCTCAGTGTAGCTTGATCTATGGTAGGAATGCTACCTAGTATAGTCCTATGTCTCTCAGTAGCTACATCTCATCCTCATTGAGCTCAGACAGTCTCTCTTTGATGATCACTAGCAACTCTCCAAAGGGATTCTCTCAGAGATGGACCATGTCATGTAACCACAAACAAAAATCATATCATCATTCTACATCATAAAATCTACAAATCCAACTTGAATAGGTTAAGGTCAACCTTAGTTAGGTCAAGGTCGACCTTCCTGGGTCAAGGTCAACTTTCCTGGGTTAGGGTCAACCTTCTTAGGTCAAGGTCAACCTCATCCCAAAATAGGTGGAGACCTTCTAGTCCATGTAGACCTTCTTGGGTCAAGGTTGATATAGCTAGGTCAGGGTCAGCCTTTAAGGGTCAGGGTTGACCTTGCCTATAGAAATCAATAATTTGGAAAGTACAGGAACAAACAACAACAAGCTAACCTTAGGAAGTGACCATTTGGTAGCCAGGTACTGTCTCAGAAGCTCCATGCATGTTGCTCAAAGTTCTTCTCTCCTCGACATCTTTCTCTCTCTCTTCAAATCTACAAATGGTAAGAATGAGTAAGTATGTCTTCCTTTTCCTTATTTATAGTTAGAATTAGGGTTTTGTTAGGGTTTACTCATGTTAAACTTGGATTTCCCTTCTTATGCATTTATATAGACATTCACTCTTTTCATCATAACTTGAGTTCGGTAACTCAATTTTTAGTGCCATTAGTGGTGTTGGAATCATGATTCAGATACCTAACCCCTTGAAATAGTTTATGAAGGTTAGGAATCCTTTTAATTGGTTTAGGAAAGGACTTGTCAACAAACTACATATCCAGTGTATAAAATTATCCTTATCACCCTATTTCACCCTTCAGAAGTAGAAAGCTGAAACAAGGGGGGCATAAGGGGCTTTATGTAGTTCTCAAGTTGTCATTTAGTAAGCTCTAGGTAATTTGTGGATTTTCATTAACCTTGTGTGTTGTAGGTTCTAAAATTTTTTTGTAGGATCTCAATATTGAGGACTTGGCTAGATCCTTTTTATTTACTGTGATGTTTTCTTACTTTAGCTTGCATATTCACGTAGTGTCATATCTAAGCTAAAGTGGGGGCTAAATGTATCATCTTAAAATGGAAGCACTTCCATCTTGATAGGTTTAGCACCCTCTTTTAGTGCATTTATCATGATAGACTTGTATTTAGGATGCATTATGTACTTGATTCCTTCATTCTAGGTGAAATTAGGGTTAGGATCCTAAGGATTCTCCTTAATTTCCCTCCTCCATGGCTCTATTTTCTAGGTAGGACTTAGGCATAGGTCCTCCTAGCCTTCATCATATTCATTATAGGATTTTGTGCCTTTCCCTGGCACTCTTCCCTATTCTATAATCATTTCCAGGTCTCTAGGCATCCTCGGGACCTCTTGTT
Organism: Chamaecyparis obtusa; assembly: GCA_027943335.1. Taxonomy (NCBI): domain Eukaryota; kingdom Viridiplantae; phylum Streptophyta; class Pinopsida; order Cupressales; family Cupressaceae; genus Chamaecyparis; species Chamaecyparis obtusa. The sequence continues at coordinate 1,015,015 of BSBK01000882.1, forward strand.
TCTCATTTTGGCAAGATCTGGACCTCTAGGTCAGATTCGAGGTCAACCCTAACCTAGGTCAAATTCAAGGTTGACCCTAACCTAGGTCAAATTTGAGGTCATCTTTGACCTCCTTTTGGATTTGACCTCCCTTTTCAAATTTTGGTCCCGACGGGCCCCGAAATCAATGTCAGGCTCCTGGATCCGAATGCGGAAGGGTTTTAATTTGAAATTTATTTATTTCTTTTCCCTCATTATTTATTGTGATTGGACCATAATTCAAGGTGAAATTTGAATTTTGGGTCCTCACATTACTCTAGGAGCCTCACCTTGAAACCTCTATATAAAGACTCTCATTTGCCTTCATTTTCACCAAGCAACTTCATGATCAAGTACTCACAAGAAGCAATTGCATGATCATGACATCAAGTGGAGACATAATTGATTCAACCAAGAAAGTGATGGTGAAGTGAAGATGCAAGACAAAAGGAGGATGATATAGAAGATCAAGCCATTATCAAGCATTTTTGTGAGCACACCATTGTGAACATCTAGTAGGAGCAAGATAGATCCTTTCTTCCTTGATCCACCATTATCAATATTCAAGCATTTAAAGATACAATCATGGGGTAGAAATTACAAATTATGAGTTTGGTAGGAGTACTTTAGCCTTGGGGGCTTGGTATGCTTTCTTATCTCATTCAAATCTATGCATTACTTTCGCATACATATTCATGCTAGGGTTTCAATCTAGAGGATTAGATCTTGGCATTACACATTAAATACACACATATATTCTATTACAACTGGCTATTCATGGAGGTGGAGATCACCAAAATGAGGATTTGACTAAGGCAAAACCCTATATAGCCACCCCAAAACACCATTTTTAGATATATACAGTTGTTGTTTTGAGAATTGAAGTGCAGATCTGAGTACCCTTTTCGTCAATCTTTCAGGATCCACGAACAAAAATTTTGTCCAAGCTATTTTGGGTCAAGGATGACCTTCAATGGAGGGTAAGATTGTGCCCCGGGGTAAGATTGTGCCCCGCTATCTAGGTCAAAGTCGACCTGCTTCCGAAGAGAAAAGTTTTCTTGGTTTTCTCTGTTGCAATTTTTTGGTCGTGGATCAGGTTGCAGAATTTCTTGAAATTTTACATAGGCATAAAAAAATAGGTATTTCTAGAATTAATTCCATCATGAGGTATGTATCTTATCCTATCTGATTTCAAGCATTTGTAGATTTACATTACTTATTCAATTCCAACTCAAAACTCAAATGAATAGTGGGGAATGTTAGATGCATTGCTAAAGCTCCATTTTTCACCTATTCATATAGAAAATGGGAATATCTACTTGTTTAAGTTAATGATCGGTTGGGAATGCCAAATATTTTGAACCTTGTGTAGTGATGATGGTATTTAAGGAGATTTGACACATATTAACCCACCTCCTTTATAAAAATTTAAACTTTATTTTATCATCCACAACACCAACCATATGTTTTTGGGTCTATATATGGTGACAGTGATATGGGACTACCTCGTACTCCTTGTGAGAGACACCTAATTGCACTACAAATGAGGCGTACATACCCTACCCCCTTGTGAGATTTGAACTTGTGACCTCTCTTTAAAGAGTACAAGTTCTCCACCACTAGGCCAACTCAGGATGTACTTCCCTTTATAGACAATGGAAATATGTTTAAAAAATTAATATATAAAACAATAATCACTTCCCATCAAAGCAGATGAAACCTTGATTGTGCCTCTTCTCGAGATTTTAGGTGTCACGACTTATCATTCCCCATAAATGTGAGGTGTGGTATGATCTTGGGATGATTGTACTTGATATTATAGGTGGATACAAATTGTAGTCTTTATAATGAATGTCATAAATTAGACGGATATTTGTTCTTAGCCTTGGGGAGAACTTTTTATAACTAGATTTTCAAAATTAATCTTTATTTTTCACCCCTTTTGATCTATCTCCTAGCCAATGAAGAGCCTCTATGGATTTTGCCACTTTTCTTAGGCCTGTTAAAAACTCCAGACAGATGGCTTTTTGTGGGAAATCATGCCAAAGAGACGGAGGAGAGTGTTAAATGATATAGATGATCTTTTCATTAGGGAAGTTAAGGTTATTCTTGGGGAGGACTTCTTAGAATCAAAATATGCTTTCAAGGTTAATAGTGTCATCCCAACTACTTTCTTAGTTGTTCTTTTAGTGATGGGGGTGTTAAAAATTGAAGCAATGCCACTATGTAGAGTAATCTTCAAGAAAGATATCTTAGGTGACATGGATAGGATGGTAAGGAATGTGGACACTAATCCTCAAATCCCTTACCCAATGTATTTTGAGAAGGATGTTCTTAAGGAAGGCATTTCTTAAAGACCCATTTTGATAGTAAGAAATGAGAAATATTTTGACACCCATCCTCCTTCAATTGAGGAAGAATAAGAGGATGATTTTCACCAGTGTGATAATTTGTTTTTCATAGATACTAGCTTAAGGAAAGTAGAGAGATTATTATCATTGCAAGCAGGTCTTATGCTGATGCAGGAGCATCTTGGGTTCTTGGCAATCATGTATCACCAAAAACATGTTAGAGATGTTATATGTGCTTGGCACCTTCTTTTGGGCTCTCGACGAGGTATTCTTATTTCCACCGATGGGGCTCGGTTGCTACTCAATTTGGTTGTTCACTAAGTTGGTTTGGATGTTCACCGAGTCAATTTTGGTTGCTTGGTAGTCTTTCTCATCGAGTGGTTTATTTTGGATCTTTGTTGAGGCTGAATTGTGCATTTACTTTTGGTCACAGATTTAATGATTGCATTGATCATTAGGAAGCACGTGGACCTAAATCTAGGTCATCTCCTTCTCCAATGTTGGATCTAAAGGATCTTGAGAGCTGACCTATTTGGTGGCCTCTTGTATAAATATAATAGTATGTTGTAGATATGAGGGGAGGGAAGTGGATTTAGATAATATAATTTGATGGTTAGAATATACTCGCATGTTTGAGAATTGTTTTTATTTGAATTCTGATTGTATTGGCCATAACCGGGAAGGCCTTACAACTTGACATGCTTCTTGTAAGAGTGGTTATTGATGAATAATTTAGTTGATTTTTTCTAGTTTTTTCCATTATTTCTCTCCCACTCTTGTGTGGTTTCTTATGATTGTTGATCTAGTTAGTAGGTTGGTAGTTGGGTGTGCCTTCGACCCCATTTTCCTCCCTACCTTACGACAGGTGGTATCAGAGTGAGGTTAGATCTGGTTCCTTCATGTAAAGCCCTAGTTGATAACTTGTTGTGGGCTAGCACATTGTAATTTGACCTACAATTTTGAGGGTTTCAAGATGGTTCGTGGGGGGTGAGATGTAGATCCAGGCTTAACACATATGCTAAGGTAGATTTCTTTTAGATTAGAATCTATTGAGACAGATCAGTGCAGAGGAATAAATCTTGATGATGTTAATCATGAAGAAGCTAAACATGAATAGGGTGAAGTAGAACCTGCACCTGTAATGGATCAAGGTGAAGAAATACTTTTGAAGGCATTAACAAATTTGAAGGCTACATTGTATTTCAATTCTCCTAAATACAGTGGAAGGTTGGATTCAGATGAGTTGATGGATTGGATAACCAAGATACAAAAGTATTTTGAATATGAAAATGTTTTAGTTAAAAGAAGGTGAAAATTGCAAGTAAAATATTGAAAGGTCATGCATCCTTATGGTGGGAGCATCTACAATTGGACAGAAAGAGGAAATGAAAAGACAAAGTCAAGGTATGGAATAAGATGGTGAATAAATTGAAAGTAAAGTTTCTACCTTGTGATTATTAGATTAACCTAGTTAGAAGAATGGAAATTTTGAAGCAGAAAGATAGCTCGGTAAAAGATTATGCTCAGGAATTCTATAGATTAGACTTCAGATCTAGACACATTGAGGATGAGGCAGAAATAATTTCTAGATACCTGAATTGGTTAAGAGTTTCTATTCAAGAGGAAATCAGTTTGGTCAAGTTGGAAAGTATTGAATAAGCTTATCAGTTTTCTCTTAAGGCTGAGGAGAAATTAAACAAAAGACATGAGAAAAGACAAAGAGGAAGAGATGGTAGATTCCCTAGATGAAGAGGTAGATCTTATGGTAAAATTAGTAGATCTCATCAAGACAAAACGAATCAGGTTAAAGGCAAGACTGAGTGGAAAAGTGAAAGTTCTTCTAGAGGAAGAGGCAGTAACTACCGAGGTGGCTATGGAAGAAGTGGATTTTGATGAACTTGTTACAATTGTGGAGGAGAAGGAAATAGGTCATTTGAGTGTACACATGCAAGAAAGAAAGTTGATAGTAGTAGAAATGCCTTGGTGCAAGAAGACTCACCGAATGAACCAAAGAAGGAAAATAACTTGATGGTTAGAAGAGCATTATGGAGTGAAAGTAATAAGGAAGATTTGGTAAGGAAAAGTTTTTTCAAAACCAGATACAGAGTTGTTGACAAAGTGTGGAAGGTAATCATTGGTATTGGAAGCTCAAAGAATCTAGCATTTGAGGAAATGGTTACAAAGTTAGAGTTGGAAAGGTTGAAACACCCAAAGCCCTATCAAATTTCATGGATCAAGGATGAACATACACTATTGGTAAGTGAACAATGTTATGTGAATTTGAAAATTGGCAAGTAATATGATAAGGTGTTGTGTGATATCATGGCTATGGATTGTTGTCAATATGATAGACATTTTGTATATGATGGGAGATTGCATAAATATACAATTTGGGATGATGGGAGAAGACAAATCTTGTTACCTTTGATTAAATAATTTGTTGGTAATGTTTGTACATCTTTGAAAGTTTGTTTGATGGCAGAAAGTTTATTAAGGATTTGAAGAAGAGTTATATATTTTTTGTTGTGATTCCTAACAAACGGTGTGAGAAGACAATGGATAGTGTCCTTGAAGAGGTTGATAAATTACTCACCAAGTACAAAGAGATCATTACTAGTAATGTACCTGATGGTTTACTACTGAAGAGAAGCATTGATCATTGTATGGATCTGATTCCTAGAGCTAGTTTTTTTAATAAAGCACCACATTGGTTGACACCTACCGAGAATGAGGAACTTAACTGACAAATCCAAGAGTTATTTTAGAAAGGTTTGATTCGAGAAATTTTGAGTCCATGTGTAGTACTGAATATATTAGCACCTAAGAAGAATGGAGAGTGGTGAATGTGTACTGATTCTAGAGAAATCAACAAGATAACAATGAAATATCAGCTTCCTATACTGAGATTGGATGACATAATGGATAGTTTGAGTGGAGCAAAGTATTTTTTTAAAATTGATTTGAAGAGCGGATATAATCAAATCAAAATTAGAGAAGGTGATGAATTGAAGACTGCTTTCAAGACAAGAGAAGGTTTGTATGAGTGGTTGGTTATGCCTTTTGGTTTAACTAATACACTGAGTACTTTTATGAGGTTGATGAATGAGGTTTTGAAGATATTCGTGGCTAAATTTTTAATTGTATACCTCGATGACATTTTGATATTCAGTAAGACTGGAGAAGAACATTTTTTACACATTAAATAGGTATTGCAGAGATTGAAAGAAGAAAGGTTGCTGACTAATTTGAAAAAGTGTTCCTTCATGAAAGAGGAGATTGTATATTTGGGATTTTTTATTTCAGCTGATGGTTTGAAGATGGATCCTAAGAAGGTTGAAGCTATTTTTAATTGGCCTGCACTTGAAAATGATAGTGAGCTAAGATCATTTCATGGTTTAGAATATTTTTATCGAAATTTCATTAGAAATTTCAATTAAATGTGTAATGTTAAGACTAAGACTATGAGAGGAGATAAAAGAGAATTCAAGTGGACACATGGAGACAATAAAATTTTTGAGACTTTGAAGCAAAAGGTTGTTGAATTGCCTATGTTAGCTTTACTTGATTTCAATAAGGTATTTCAAGTTTAATGTGATGCAAGTGGTAGTACAATAGGAGTTGTTTTAAGTCAAGAAGGTAAACCTATTGCTTTCTTTAGTGAGAAATTGAATGATGCTAAAAGGAAATATTGTGTATGATCAAGAGTTATATGCTATTTTTCAAGCCCTAAAGAAATAGAGACATTATTTGATATAGAGTGAGTTTTTGTTGTATATTGATCACAAGGCTTTACAGTATTTGGGTAGTCAGAATAAGTTGAATCAGAGACATATGAAATGGGTTGAGTATTTGCAAAGTATACATTTGTGATGAAACATAATAGTGGAGTCACTAACCAAGTTGTTGATGCATTGAGTAGAAGAAGATCTTTGATGACTGAAATGAGAATTGAAATTCTTCATTTTGATCATATGAAGGATTTGTATGAAACTAACCCTGATTTTTCTGAGACATGGAGAAAGTGCAGAGCACCTATTCAAGACCAAATGAGTACTAAATGGGAAAACTATTTCATTCAAGAAGGTATATTTTAAAGGTATTCAGTTGTGTATACCGAGAGGATCAATGAGAACTAATTTGATAAAGGAGAAACATAGTAGTGGTTTGGCTGGACATTTTGGCATTGATAAAATATTGAATTTTGTTAAGGAGAGATACTTTAGCCACATTTGTATAAGGATGTTAAAAAATTTGTGAGAAGTAGTGGAGTTTGTGAAGTTGCAAAGGGAATAAGTCAAAAATTTAGATTTTATATATTGATTTATGTTCCTAAGAAAACTTGGAGTGATATCAGTATGGATCTAATTCTTGGCTTACCAAAGACAACAAGAGGTATTGATTCTATATTTTTTGTTGTGGATAGATTTTCTAAAATGACACATTTCATACCCTATAGGAGAACATCAGATGCAGTGCATATAGCAGATCTTTTCTTTAAGGAGATTAACAAATTGCATGGATTATCGAGGAGTATGATCTCTAACTCAGACAGTAAGTTTGTTGGTTACTTTTGGAAGAATCTATGGAAGAAGCTCAACACTAAGTTGAAGTATAATTCTACATTTCATCCATAGACTGATGGACAGATAGAAGTTGTAAATAGAAGTTTGGGTAATCTGTTGAAATGCTTAGTTGAAGACAAATCGAGTAATTGGGATTCTATGTTGTCACAAGAAGAATTTGCATACAATAATTTAGTGAATAGGAGTACTGGAAAAACACCTTTTGAGATTTTAAATGGCATACAGCTGAGAGGTATATCATATTTGAAGAACATTGTTGGAGAAGATAAGAGAAGTGATGGAGGAGAAGAATTTTCTAAGTTCATGAAAATATTCCATGAGGAAGTGAAACATAAGTTGAAACATAGTAATCAGAAATACAAGGACAGAGCAGATAGATCAAGAAGGCATAAGAGTTTTATAGTTAAGATGAAGTAATGGTTTATTTGAAGAAAGGAAGATTTCTTGTTGGAACCTATGGAAAATTGAAGATGAATAAATTTGGTCCTTGCAAGATATTGAGGAAGTTTGATAATGGAAATGCTTATGAGATTGAGTTACTTGATGACATGAACATATCACCTATATTCAACATTGAAAATTTGTATGAGTATCATGAATCTAATAAAGAAATGATAGTATTGAATGATTATCCTGAGAAGCAGACAGAAGAAGTTGAGAAGATTTTTGAACAAGAGTTGGTAGAAGCACACGAGGAAAAGTGTACATGGAATATCTGGTAAAGTGGAAGAATAGAACAATTGAAGAAAATTCATGTAATTCACATTCTAAGTTAGATTTAGCTTGGGTTATACCTGCTACATGATTCAGAGAATCATTTCAAAATAACCTTGGGTGTCTGATACAGGATCATCTTGGGTTTTTGGCAATCCTGTATCACCAAAAATAAGTTAGAGTTGTTAGATGTACTCGGTAGTTACTTTTGGACTCTCGGGGAGGTATTCTTGTTTCCACCGACGGGGCTCGGTTGTTGCTCAATTCGGTTGTTCACCAAGTCAGTTTTGATTGCTCAATAGTCTTGCTCATTGAGTACTTTATTTTGGATCTTTGTTGAGGCCTACTTGTGCATTTACTTTTACTTGTGAAGTTAATGGTTGCATTGATCAATAGGAAGTGTATGGACCTAAATCTAGGTCATCCCTTTCTCCAATGTTGGATATAAAGGATCTTGAGAGCCAACCTGTTTGGTGGCCTCTTGTATAAATAGAATAGTATGTTGTAGATCTTAGGGGAGGGGAGTGGATTTAGAGAATAGAATTTGATGGTTGGTAGATCCTTGCATGTTTAAGGACTATTTGTATTTCAAATCTAATTATATTAGCCGTAACCAGGAAGGCCTTACAGTCTAACATGTTTCTTGTAATCTTGGTTATTGATGAATTAAAGCTGATTTTTTCTGGTTTTCAGCATTCTTTCTCTCCCAGTCTTGTGTGGTTGCTTCGGAGTGTTGATCTTGTAGGTAGGTTGGTAGTTGGGTGTGCCTATGGCCCTATTTGCTTCCCTACCTTGCGTCATATTTTGAGAGTTTAGATTTATAGGTTGCATTATCTATTTTGTTAGTATTGGCATTAAATTATCTCCTATAAACTTTTACAATTTAGAATAGATGTAATTTGGTGTTGGTAGACAAAATTTGTGATGGGTCCCCTACATGGGATAAAAATTGATGAATGGTTTGTTGAACTCTTTTCCTAGTTTTTTACTTTTATATATTTTCTCTATTATGTTAATATTAATACATTCCGGCTTGGGTCCTTTATTAACCAAAAAAAACAAGCATCTAATTCATTAGATTTCCACAATCCATATTATTGTTAGCGTCTATTTTTGGATTCGATTGTGTAGCATTTTTTAACATCTAGAAACACAATGCTACACAATCGAATCCAAAAACAGAGGCTAACAAGCATCTAATTGTCAAAGTGTGCATTAGATGTTTGAACCTTAATGAATGATTTTTAATGTTTGTTTGTTATTATTAAAATATTTAATGGTAATATAGTAAATTTTATTATTGTATTATTTTTAATTTTTTTGAAGGTGTGGACACGTTATTAACATTTTAGTTATAAAAATTTATAATGTGTGAATTTTATTGAATTATTTATTTTTAAATAATTTTAAGTACAATTTATGTTATTAGTACTTGTCCTAGGCTAAGTACTATTGTATTAGTTTTTGAGTTTTACTAGTCATTAAATGAACTCTTCTACACCAATCAAAACAAATTATATTTTATATTTCATTATAATTTTTTTCATTTCTAAAATATAGATGCAAATTTTTTAATTTTTTAATATCTAGAAATTATTTTTTTGTCATTTCATTGGACGGATGTATTTAAACTCTTATACACAAATTTCTCGTAAATATAATATTTTATGAAACAGGAAAATGGATGGCCCACAAAATCAGGGAGGAATGCCACGTCACGCGTAAAAAAAACACTAGAGGAATGCGGAGGAATAAGGTTTCGTTATTTTCTTTTATCATGAATAATGTTGATAATTATTCATATTTTATAAAGTGAGAATTAGATTTTGGATTCATAAATATTTAAATACATGGATTGATTTAGTTGAATTCTCTATGTACCTTCCACAAATACAAATAAATGGCTAAAAATATGACCAAGGAATTTGAACCACTCTCTTCCACCTTTAGAATTTTTTTTCTATTAAATAGAAGAGGATCAAAAGACAATAATCGTAGAGTTCAAAGAGGATCAACGAGGAGGCCTAGCCTCCATCCAAAACTAGAGTAACAACAGTACAAAAAAGTCAAAACAAGAGGAGCAACCAACTAGTGCAGAATATCAAAATGAACGTCAACCCAGGCAGTCCAGCCGAGCGGACCCTCCATCCAAACAATATTCTTGTGCTATTGAATTTGGGTTAACATGAACAGCTCATCTTTTCTGGCGTTCCCATTTTTCCTGATCTCCATATTCAGCCTTTTACAAGCCTGATAAAAAACATGCAGGTCATCCAACGTTCTTCTCCATTGATATCCGTGCTTCAGCTCATAATAAAAGAAGGAAGCATGGCCATCTTCAAGGAATCTCTTTAGTTTCTTTTTCTCGATCATCATGGTGGCATGGACCTACAAGAAAATTTTAAAATGCATGAGTTTCCAAAAAAACTCAGTAAGAACCCTCGGCTTACCTTGGTACCTCTCCTCGTTCTTGCACTTCCAGATCTGCCAGAGGATGTTAGAAGACAACATATTCCAAAACAAGTTTGAATCCTTATGAAGACCAGTAATATGACCAGTAACAATGTCTAAAATATTCACATTAATAGGATATACGAAACCAAACATATTCCAAATCTCTTTAGCAAAAATACAGTCAAACAGAATGTGTCTACCAGTTTTAGGAAGCCTACACAGGCTGCATATTTTAGAATCAGCATGATTTCTTTTAACAGGAAGCTTATCAAGCATAACAAGCCATTTAAAACATCTAATTTTAGGTTCAATAGGACTTTTCCACATGAAATCAAAATAATTTTTCCAAACATCAGCTTCAAATGAAGAATACCAAACATAATTAGTGTGGTCAATGATATCTTTATTGTGATCAATAATTCTATAAATATTCTTAGCCTTAAGATTAGTCATGACAACTCCATCCGGCCATTTACATTTAAGATGCCTATGGGAGTCAACATGGCAAACATTAGGAAGGTCTTTAGAAGCCTGCACAATCATATTATAAGTTTTCTTTTGAGAATCAGGTATGACATACTTCCTTTTAAGTTCATCCCATGGAGTGAGGCGATCTTGCTCAAAGAGGTCAACAAATTGATTTAAACCTTTCTTGGCCCACAATCTGGCAGAACATCCTTTGGACAGGGCCAGGGGTTTCCCATTAAGGTGCAAGTTCCACCAAATGGATCTTTCACCATGGAGTTGGTTTTTATAGTAACAGTCCTTGTTGGTGATGAATTCCCTGACATGGTCCTAGGCCTTCCAAATAGATTTGAAAACCACAGAGCCTTGGACAATGACGGGGAAACTGCCAACCAGGAGATCACAAAATGGGAGGTTCTTCCAAGATCTAGCTTTTTTAGGGCAACCTCTTTCAATGTTATGTCTAACAAGCACCTTCCAAGGACTGTTACCCTCCAAGGAATGAAAGATCCATTTAGCAGAGAGGGTAATACCTTGGATTTTGAGATCCTTAAGCCCCAACCCCCCAAGGATCTTGTCAGTATGGCACCAATCCCACTTAACAACATGCAATTTTTCGTTGCCCTTGCCATCAGACCAAAGAAAATGTCTGATAGCCTTTTGAATTTCATAAATCTGATAGTTATTGAACAACCAGGTAGAGGAGTAATATATACTGTAAGAGGATAGGATTTTCTGACAAACCTAAATTCTACCAGCCAAAGAGAGAGCTCTATTATGCCATTTATTAAGCTTACTATGAATTTTCTCCTTTATCCAGGACCACATGTCCTTAAGAGCAGGTTCCATAGAGAAGGGGATGCCAAGGTACTTAACAATCTTATTGGGGCCTCCCCATTGGAAACTGTAGTGGGAAAACCAGTTAGGGGGATGCTCTTCCTAGACAAGATAGATGGACTTTGATTGGGAAATGCGAGCACCCGATATAGAACAGAACAAATCAAGATTTCCTTGAAGGGTCTTAAAATTTCTATCAGAAAGATGAAAGAACAAGGTGGTATCATCAGCAAATTGACAATTGATAAGCTCATCATCATTAGGGAGATACAAACCTCTAACCTTAGGAGATAGAGAGTTATCTCTGAGGATATAGAACAAAGCTTCTGAGGCAATGACAAACAGGGCAGGGGCTAACGGGCAACCCTGCCTAATGGAATGACCAAGAAGGAAGGGTGTCGACAAGGCCCCATTAACCTCGACTTGAGCAGAGGCATCATTAAGAAGAACTTGAACAGTATTACAAAAATAAGGAGGGAAACCAAAGGCCTCCAACATCATCATAATGAATTTCCATTCAATCCTATCATAAGCTTTTTCAAAATCAAGAAGTAACATAGCCGAGTTTTGGTGAGAGCATTTAGCCCACTCCATGGCTTCCTAGTTGGTAATAAGGTTTTCAAGGATGTATCTACCCTTGATAAAGCCAGTCTGGGTGACACAAACAAATTTAGGAAGAATATTAGCCAATCTGAGAGCCAAGATTTTAGCAAGAATCTTATAAGAGATGTTGAGAAGGGTAATTGGCCTCCAATTTTTAATAAGGGCCTTGTCACCATCCTTAGGAAGAAGTTTAATGATGCCTTTATTAATTTTAGGGCCTAAAGTACCTTTAGAAATGGCTTCGGCATAAAGATCAAGAAGATCCTTACATATCCAACTAATGTTAGCCTTATAAAACTCAATAGGAAACCCATCAGGGCCAGGGGCCTTATCATTACTAAGGGCTTTAACAACAGTCTCAATCTCCTCAAGAGATATAATTTTAGATAAACAGGAGATATCACTAACATCCAACTTAAAAGGAATCAAAGGTTTACATATATTCCTATTGACCTCTGCCTCCTTGGAGTCTTTAGAAGTGAACAGGGTCTTATAATAATCGGCAAAAGCTTTGGTGATAACCTCAGGATCAGAAATATCTTGATTATCAATTAAAAGCTTGTCAATGGATTCTTTGCAATGTTTATGCTTTAGGAGATTAAAGAAAAATTTAGATCCCTGGTCTCCGAATTGGAGCCAATGGGCTCTAGATCTTATCTTAGCACCCTGAATTTTAACCTGTTGATGTTTCCTGAGGGCGTCCTTAGCCGCCATGACTTGAGACAGGAGATCAAGGTTAGAGGAGTTATCTTGAATATTGCTTTCAGCATTTTGAAGTTCACTAGTTAGCTCTTTTTCAGTATATCTATAGTCTTTGGCCCTTTTTTGGCCAATAGTCTGGAGGAAGCTCTTCCAGGCAGGGAGATTATAATTCCATCTATCCAGATTGGAAAGGTGATGAAGGTTAACTTTATTGATCCCTCTAATGATCTGAATAGCAGCAAGGACATCCTCATCCGGGAGGAGGCTAGAATTCAAAATAAACTTATGACAACTGACCTTAGGATGTAGAGGGACATTGATAAAGTTGACACGGGTGAAGATAGGATGATGGTCTGAGAGAGTAGTAGCAGTGACCTGAACAATATTACCAAGACAATCAGGGGGAAAGGAAAAGGAGTGTTTATTAGCATAGAAACGGTCAAGTCTAGAATATATCCTGGACTGGCCCTGTTGAAAGTTGCACCAAGTGTGCCAAATACCAGGGTTAAGGTTTTTACTACCTGCAATAGGGTCAAACAAGTTTTTAGCTTTTAAGAATCTGTTCTAATGGAATTTTTCATTGTCTTTCCAGTGAAAGGGGTTGCCCCCAGTTTTATCATCTTGAGACTCAATCATGTTAAAGTCTCCACAAAACAACCAAGGAATATCAAGAAGAGTGCTCAACCAATCCCACAAAGCACTTCTTTCTTTAGTGTCATTAGACGCATATATGGAACAAATGCCAAAAAAATTATTATCCTTTTGAAAGATACACCAAACAACTCTCTGACAAGGGGAACAACCATTCTTAGAAATGTATTTTTCCCATTTAGGATTAATAAGAAGGGCAATTCCTCCTCTTCCTCTATCATGATTAGTATAAAACTTAATGGCATCTTTCCATATAAAATTAAGATTGGATTCAAGCATGAATCTAGTAGCTTTAATTTCTTGCATCATAAAAAAATCAACAAAGTGAAACGAGTTAATCAGACGTTTAATGACAAACTTTCTATCAGGAGACTCGAGCCCCCTAACGTTCCAAGATAAACAATTCATTTGGAAACATTGCTAGGGGTAGAACACGCAACATCATCAGCCGATAGTGAAGTCTTATACGAGGACTCTCCTGGTTCCTTCCCAGTAGATTTGTTCTTGGAACCAGGAGGCCTACCTCTTCGTTTAGCCGCTAGGGCATCAGTTCTAGGATCTTCATCAATTTCAGCTTGGAAGTCAATTTCCATCGATGGCATACCAGAGGAGCTATCAAGAAATGGTATAGCTGGAATAACTTCGAGGGTACAATCATCCTCAATTTCTTTGAAAACTTTCTGAGGGAGCTTTCGAGAGGAATCCCTGGAAAGGGAATGAACATCAGCGACTGCACTCTGCAGATTAATCGACACCATGGCAGGGCTAGGAATTTGAGGGTCTTGAAGACTAGTTAAATTTTTAGGATCCGTGATAGGGCTAAGAATCTGAGGTCTTTGAGAACCAATAGTGTTTTTAGGACCAGCGAAAGGAGCCTTATGTTGTGTATTGCCCTTACGCTTTTTTTTGTTTCGAACAATGACGAATCCATCATTCGAGTTTAGGTCAATAGCTAAATTCACAGAAGGGTTCATTTGAGGGCCGGGTTGAGGCTGTGAAGCAACTGAGTCAGAAGCAAGAGTGGGGTTAGGAATACCCTCAGGCGTATTCATCTTTTTAGAGTCGGAAAAGGGAACAGAGCTTGCGGACTTGGCTGGGGGATTAGAAGTCGGTGGGGTAGGGTTTTTAGTATGGACTTTTTTAATGATAGGGCAATCCTTCTTGAGGTGCCCCTCTTTACAACAAAGGAAACAAGCATTTAGCCCACCCAAGATTTCTATAGGGTAGACAAAAGATTCATTAAGGATATTAACCACAATAATATCAGGGATTTCTTTGCCAGGAAGAAGGGAAATTAACATTCTCGCATCCATATGGGGAACCAACCTCACAGAGTCATCCGTGCGAATAGTTTTCCCAAGAGGTTCCAGCAGCTGAGGTAAGAAGCGCCATAGGAATGGTGGTATATTCTTAATCAGAATCCACCTCGGAGTAGATAGGGCTAGGACTTCTTCGTGCACCACTTTCAGCGACCAAGCTAGAGCCCTAAATGAAGTGGATCCCACGGTCCAGTACTGTTTCTTAAGGATCTCTTTTTGAGCATCTGGGTTAACAAAAAAAATCACATACAACCCTTTTTGTATTTGCTGACAGAATGATATGTGAAACCCAAGCTTATTATTCCAAAAATTATGAAACCAATCATCCATAAATTTTCGTGGAGGACATTTATCCAATTCAACAGCTGAGAAAAAAATAGCAGTGTTTCTTAATCTAGATTTCTCCTTAACAATCTCATCCAACATTTCTGAATTAGGAACAATAGCAAAGGGAGCAATGGTAGCCGAGGCAATCTTACCATTTTCGGCAGCTTCATTGGAGCAAGGGCTGGCGAACTCAAACCTGGCCTTCGAGCTGATTTCCGCGGAGCAAGCCACAGCCTCAGAGAAAGATTTAGGTCGCATGTTTTGGGGGCTAGAATGACTAGGTAAGCCATTCACACTAGCAATAATACCCGCTAGGGATGCGGTACTAAGTATAGGCTTGTTGCAGAGAGTATTAACATCAAACATGTCAGTATCATTAAGAAGAGGGGAGGGAGAGATTTCACCATTTTCAAGGATATGCACGGAGGCACCCAGCTATCTTCCACCCCCATCGAGGTCATTGGATGACGCCACCATGCCGGTGGCCAACGTCGCAGACCCCACTTCCATCGCCGAAGAAGAAAGAGAAGTTCGCTAAAATTCACAGATCAATAAAATTCGCAATGCAACAGTTTCCCATGACCTTTAGAAATGATTGAGATGAATCGATTCGATTATAGTCATTGGTTTTTTTCAACTCTCCCTTTAGAATTTTTAACATATCATACTTTTACAAAATAAGAATTAAATATTATATATATCAATTATAAATAAATATATGGAGTCTAGTTTAGTTAGAAGAGTAATGAAATAAATTATAATTTTATGTGTAATTGATAAGAATCTTTATATTGAATGATAATAATTAAAATTTTTAAAATAATATACTAGTAGCCTTTAGCTTTAAAATTAATTTTACTTTATATCTAAATATAATTCTAATATTAATAAATGTATTATAATTATTAAAAATATTTTAATTAATTATAAAATATAGCATACCTTATAAAATAATTATTAATTCAATTATATATAATATTTATAATAAATATAATAAAATAGATTTAAGTTAATCTACAACTAAACTTATAATTAAATTTGGCACACTTGTTAAATTATTGATATACCCAATCAATAAATCAAGGTTTAGTTTGAGCTCCATGTAATTATTTTTTAAAAATAAAAATAAAAATTAGAACAATTATAAGAAAATTCTTGTAAATATTCAGTACTTCTTATGTGTGTGAAAATTGTACCTGATCTATAGACACAACACTCAGTAAAACATTAGAGGTTAGCAAAAATTAAAATCGTGCAAAATTGAAAACTATGTAACTAAGTGATTTACTGCCTTCTAATAGGTGCGAGATTGATGTTCTCAGATTGTAATCGAGATCAGTGACCTAGACGACACCTAAATGAAGGATTTGAATGCAAAAGATGGATATGAAATTGAATGCAATTAATCTATATTTTTGATATTTTCTATGCAATAAGAATGATAAACTGATATGCTATGAATGCTATTGAAAACTGATATGAAATGAATGCTAAATGATCTAACAATTAAGATTCTAACAATGATATGAAAACTATGAAATTCTATGCTAAGATATAAAAACTATGCAATTGAAATTGATCTCACAAAGCTTTGAATTCGCAAGTTGATTCCTCAGCCTCCAATTCTCCAGCGTGATTGTGCAAAATATGAGATGCTTGGATGCAAATTTGAGAAATGATTGAGAGATGAATTATGAAGAGATGAGCCTTGTTTTTATAGAAATCCAAGGCTTTGGAGGTGCATGGGAAAAAGCCATAAATCACTCAAATAACTCAGGTTGATTTTTGAGTTATTTTATAATAAAGATAATTTAATTCACAAAAACATGCAAAAGCTAAGTTTTCACTCAAAATAGAGTTTAGCTTTAATTGATAATTGATAGTTGTCTGCTTTTATGATTGTGCATGTTTTATTTATGAATTAATTTAATAATAAAATGATTTATTTCCAACTTAACTGATTTTTGAAATAAAACAATTGATTTATGGGTTAATCAATTATTTAATCAAACTTTTATTAAAAACTATATTATTAAATAATGATAACTTGCTTTAATTAATTAAATAAGAATTTAATCAATTATTCATATGATATTAGATTTATTGTCAAAATTAAATAATACAATTAATAATAGATAGAATTAAATTTAATTAAATAATTAAGTGGCAAATATTAAATCTAATTAATTAAATATGAAAATATTCAATTAATCAAACTTTAGGATAAATGTGATTTATTGCTAAATAATCATTAAATTAAAGATAATTATGATAATTAGGAATATTACTAGGAATATTCTCCAATGCAGAATTTAAGATAATCAATTATGATTCGATGATGTTTAGATGTGCCTTAGGTTAGGACTTCGATGTCAATTTCATTTGAATTGAAGATGTAGGAGATTAATGAACTTATAGCCCATTTTTGGGGTATTACATTTTGCCCCTTTTTGAATTACTGTGCGAAGCGCAGTGGTTCAAAGATAGTCTGTGTTTGATAGAGATATGAAACTGATTCAAAAGATAAACCGATCTCAAGATAGAAACCAATTGAGAGATATTGAGATAGGAGGTCCTGAATGACCAGAGATAATGTTCACTATAACAACAAATGAACCTATGATTGCGAAAAAGTGTCAAAACGCTTGATTCCAAACCTTAGGATTGATAAGAAGTGAGTGACCCATTCTAGACTCGATTGTCTTAGTAGAACTAGCAGGTATCACATCCGAATCCTTCAGTTGCCAAAGAACCAAGGGAAGAACACTGATGAACCGATGGGTGCAATAACTGATATAGTTTACAAGATTAGGAGAATACTAGATTGATATGGATCTTGATGAATCTGATATGCCCCAAGTGATGGTAGATTTGCCCCGAGCGATGAGGTCTTTTTGATGAATCAGTAACTAGACGTGATTATTGTCTTGATTACTGATGAAAGATATTGATTTCCATAAAGATATGATTTCAAATTTGATTACAGACTTTGAATGATGTGCAATACCATGCCCCCTTATGGCTTTTATCCATGCACCTCCAAAGCCCTGGATTTTTATAAATTAAAGGCTTCAGCTCTTCATAAATCATCTCATATTTCTACACAATCACAATGGAGAATTGGAGGCTGAGGAATCAACTTGCAAATTCAAAGCTTTGTGAGATCAATTTCAATTGCATATTTTTCATATCATAGCATAGAATTTCATATCTTTGCATATCATTGTTAGATAGATCAATTCATAGCATATCAATTTCATCTAGCATAGATTCATATCGGTTTTTATCATTCTTATTGCATAGAAAATATAAAAAATATAGATTAATTGCATTCAATTTCATATCCATCTTTTGCATTCAAATCTTTCATTTAGGTGTCGTCTAGGTCACTGATCTCGATTACAATCTGAGAACATCAATCTCGCACCTATTAGAAGGCAGTAAATCGCTTGGTTAGATTAGATTTCAATTTTGCATGATTTTGATTATAGCTAACCTCTAATGTTTAATTGTACCTAATTTGTAGACACAACGCTTCAGTAAAATATTAGAGGTTAGCTATAATCAAAATTGTGCAAAATTGAAATCTATCTAACCAAGCGATTTACTACCTTCTAGTAGGTGCGAGATTGATGTTCTCAGATTGTAATTGAGATCAGTGACCTAGACGACACCTAAATGAAGGATTTGAATGCAAAAGATGGATATGAAATTGAATGCAATTAATCTATTTTTTTGATATTTTCTAAGCAATAAAAATGATAAACTGATATGCTATGAATGCTATCGAAAACTGATATGAAATGAATGCTAAATGATCTAACAATGAAATTTCTAACAATGATATGAAAACTATGAAATTCTATGCTAAGATATAAAAACTATGCAATTGAAATTGATCTCACAAAGCTTTGAATTCACAAGTTGATTCCTCAGCCTCCAATTCTCCAGCGTGATTGTGCAAAATATGAGATGCTTGGATGCAAATTTGAGAGATGATTGAGAGATGAATTATGAAGAGATGAGCCTTGTTTTTATAGAAATCCAAGGCTTTGGAGGTGCATGGGAAAAAGCCATAAATCACTCAAATAACTCAGGTTGATTTTTGAGTTATTTTATAATAAAGATAATTTAATTCACAAAAATATGCAAAAGCTAAGTTTTAACTCAAAATAGGGTTTAACTTTAATTGATAATTGATAGTTGTCTGCTTTTATGATTGTGCATGTTTTATTTATGAATTAATTTAATAATAAAGTGATTTATTTCCAACTTAACTGATTTTTGAAATAAAATAATTAATTTATGGGTTAATTAACTATTTTACCAAACTTTTATTAAAAATTATATTATTAAATAATGACAACTCGCTTTAATTAATTAAATAAAGATTTAATCAATTATTCATAGGATATTGGATTTATTGTCAAAATTAAATAATACAATTAATAATAGATAGAATTAAATTTAATTAAACAATTAAGTGGCAAATATTAAATCTAATTAATTAAATATGAAAAATATTTAATTAATCAAATTTTAGGATAAATGTGGATTTATCACCAAATAATCATTAAATTAAAGATAATTAAGATAATTAGGAATATTACTAGGAATATTCCTCGATGCAAAATTTAAGATAATCAATTATGATTCGATGATGTTTAGATGTGCCTTAGATTTAGGACTTTGATGTTGATTTCATTCGAATTGAAGATGTAAGAGATTAATGAACTTATAGCCCATTTTTGGGGTATTACATTTTGCCCCTCTTTGAATTACTATGCGAAGCACAGTGGTTCAAAGATAGTCTGTGTTTGATAAAGATATGAAATTGATTCAAAAGATAAACCGATCTAAAGATAGAAACCGATTGAAAGATATTGAGATAGGAGGTCCTGAATGACCAAAGATAATGTTTACTATAGCAGCAATGAATTGATGATTGCGAAAAAGTGTCAAAATGCCTGATTCTGAACCTTAGGATTGATAAGAAGTGAGTGACTCGTTCTAGACTCGATTGTCTTAGCAGAACTAGCAGGTATCACATCCGAATCCTTCCGTTGCCGAAGAACCAAGGAAAGAACACTATGATCTGATGGTTGCAAAAACTGATACAATTTACAAGATTAGGAGAATACCAAATTGATATGGATCGATGAATCTGATATGCCCCAAGTGATGATAGATTTGCCCCGAGCGATGAGGACTTTTGATGAATCAGTAACTAGACGTGATTGTTTGTCTTGATCACTGATGAAAGATATTGATAAACTTGATCGATAGAATTTTGATTTACAGACTTTGAATTGATGTGCAATACCATGCCCCCTTCGGGATTAAAATTGAAATCTGACAAGAAAATTCAGCGTTGAGAGCTCAGAAGCATGTTGATTGATGGGAAAAGTGGTTAAACACGTTCAAGAATGCATTCTGCATCGTGAGAAGGTCCCAAAAGACCAAGTTTGACTAGGTTTGACCATGAGTTGACCATGGTTGACCAAGTTGAAATTTTGATAGTTTGATGTAAGATAATCAGTTAAGTTGAAAAATGGATTTCTACTATGATTGAAGGTTGATTATGCAAGTAGTTGACAATATGAATGATCTCAGATTTTGATTTTGATCCCGAAAAAGGATTCTACTTGCTATTTCGTTGGAGGAACCTTCGTGTGGGATTCAACTCTTGTTAGATTGGAAGATGCGAGTGGAGAATCATTTAAGCTTCGAAGTTTATTTAGCCATTGTGAGATCATGCAAACATGCAAAATGCAAAGAGACATGCAAAATGAAATGCAACCTAAGACCTAGGACCTACTCACTGATCATATGTCGATTTATTATCATCATTGAACTTTTTGGTAACCGGATAAATCAATACAATGCCCACTAGCTATGAAACCATAGACATATGAATATCAATTTGTATGCGCAAGAATCAATACAACACCCACTGGCCAACAACCATGGATATATGAATATTGATTTCATTTTCAAAATGTCAGATTAGATATAAGCATCAAGGCACAAACGCCAGGATGACCTGAATATCATGTCCATTTTGATATAGCAATTTATACAAGCATCAAAACATAAATGTCGTGATGACCTGAGTATGCCTTGTGTGGAAAACACATCAAACAGTCAAGAGATCATTCTAAATCCAATGTGAATTACCCGTGGTGACCCTTTATCGTTCACCTCCTTAGGCAAGATCGCGTTTCATAGTAGGAGAAAGAATTTACTTCAAAAAGATAATAGTTAGATCAAACGTCCTTGAATTTTTTGGGTATCAATGGTCGAGGTATGCATGGCCATCCAATTCGAGATAGAGGCTCTTATAGTCGGACACCATTTCAATCCAAAATTTCCAAAGATGTTAGATTTTCACATACAAGCAGAAAATAAAGAAAAGATTATGCCCCTAGTCATCACTCTCTAAATCCTATAAAGGACATCATCGAAGAGCTCGAAGGGACACAATATGCAAAAATCTCAATGTGAATCAGTAAGCATACAAGGAGATAAAAGCATGAAGCATAGATTATTTTCAGTTTGTTTTTTGATGTTTGATTGCATTGTTGTAGATGCAAAATCCTTTCTGGAGACAAGACAGACTGACTAACGCACATGAAGCTTCAAAGGACTTTGACTAGATATGAAATGTCTAAGATACATGGGAGACCATAGGATATGACATTGATTGCCCCCAAGTGTTAAACATTGATAGGATACAGACGCTTGAGTTGATTGGTGTACAGACCGACTTATTGAAAACTGGAAATGCAGAAACAAACCGGAAGATATGTACAACTAAAGCAAGACTGGAAGCTGGGAAAGACCAAGATTGTGCTGATAGATGGAGCATTTGGAACAAGTGGCACCCGTTTGCTAGGTTTTCACCATCTTGGTAGAGATTCTATTTTTGCTACCAAGGCGCTTGTTTCCAGGTTTTCACCAAGGCACTTTTTATTTTTTTCATTTTTTCAATTTTTTTGTACTTTTGATATTTTTTTATTTTTTTAAATTTTTGATATTTTTTTATTTTTTTTGTGAATCATCAAGGCGCCTATTGCTAGGTTTTCACCAATATGTTCATTTTTTCAGGACTTTTTCTAATTTTTAGGATTTTTTCAAGATATTTACCAAGCACTGAATGCCTTAGGCGTAGAATTTCTTCAGATGGAGAACGTTGATTGGTTCTCGAAGCTGTTCTCCTTCAGTCGTTGAGAGTTGATAGGCACCAGAGGCAAAAGTAGCTGTGATAACAAAGGGACCCAGCCAATTGGGTTCGAACTTCCCCTTGCGTTCTCGATGTGATTGATTTTTAGGATTTTCTCTCAACACTAGATCACCAACCTGAAATTCTTTGTGTCTGACTTTCTTGTTGTAGCCTCTAGACATTCTTTTTTGATACACTCTGAGATGATCATACGCTGCTTGTCTGCGCTCATCTAGTAGTTCCAGTTCTTGTAACCTAGACACTCTGTAGTCATCGTCGGTGACAAGTCCATGCATTCTAATTCTGAGTGATGAGATTTCAACCTCAATAGGCAATACCGCTTCAGACCCATAAACTAAAGCAAAAGGTGTAGCCCCAGTAGGTGTTCTGATACTTGTTTTGATACTCATTCTGATACTTATTCTGATACTGATTCTGATACTGATTCTGATAATTGTTCTGATACTGGTTCTGATACTAGTTCTGATACTTGATCTGATACTGGTTCTAATACTTGTTCTGATATTTGTTCTGATACTTGGTATACCTAATAGCATCTTTTTCCATTTGCAAACTCCCAAGCAAGATCATATCGTGCAGTCTCAATGTCTAGCAAGGTGGAGAACAAGAGGGATTGACAAGCTGGTGGAAGAGATGGAAGACAAGAGAATAAAGGATAATGAAGGGAAGAAATCCTCAAGGGCAAACTCCTCAAGAATACCCAAGCTAGGGAAAAATTGTCATGTAAAGCACATTTGGACAAGCAATGAAAGGCCAGTATAGGATAAGTCACAAAAGTGTAATGCCAGAGCAGGAAAGAATGCAATCCAAAGGAGTAGACATGTCAAGAGGCTTCATAGCACTGTGTTTTACTCTTTCTTTCTTTTTTTATTAGATCAAGACCAAAGGGGAAAAGGATAGCGATAGGCGAAAATGAATGGAGGAAGATGGATATGAAGGCTAAACATGGAAGGAATGAAAGCAAGATCACCGTAAGATAGCTCACAAAATAGCCAAATATTCGTGTATAGATCAACATTGTCAAGATCAAAGAGAGAAGATAGAATGGATGAAATATGTAGAAGAACTATGCATGATGCCTGATTGCCAGGTTTTCATCATGGTACTTATCCAAGGTGCCACAAGGGAGTGGTTTTCACCATAGGATGAATTTATTTCTCTTTACTTTTGCTACCAAGGCGCCTGTTTCCAGGTTTTCACCAAGGCACATTTTCAATTTATTTTATTTTTCATTTCTTTTTTTGGAAGAAGGCAAGCTTTTTAGATAATGCTCCTTGAAAGGATAAACCATGATATGCCAAGGATTCAAAATGACATGCTCAAAGATGCTGATAGGGAAAGGGAGATGAAAGAGAAAAATGGAGGATAAGGTTTTATGTAAAGCGAGTGAGGTTGGAAGATAGGAGGAATAGGCAAATGAGGAAAAATGATAGAAGGTAGAAGGATAATGCATGGAAAGATTGTAAAAGGGTAGGTGGAAAGGAAGGCAAGATCAACGTCAACACATACCTTGAAGGGTGGTGAGAGGATGGAGGAATCATGAATGAAAGAATACGTGAAGGAATATGGCGAATGGATAGCAGAAGTTGAGGTTTAGGCATATGGAATGAAATAATATTTTTGGAGGGAAATGAAGTGGAAGTCTTTGGAAGCTTGAATGTTAATTTCACTTTTTGCTCAACACCAGACTCTTTCAAGAGAGATTTTAGAATCCATATAGCTGTAGGCTTTTCATTTCTTTTTGGTAATTTGGAGAGAATATCTTTAATGATGGATTTTGGAACCCATACTTGTCTTGTAATTTTTTTCTTAGATATCTCTTTTGACTTTATGTTTCCATGTCTATTAGAGGAGACATAGTGATTTTCTTTTTTTGATGGATTCTTGTATTGCTTCTTTTTCTTATATTGAACATTCAAGTTACTTCCAAAAGACTTGGGACTTGTGGAAGAGGGAGGATATGACTAGTTTAGATGGGTGGGTGGATGAAAAGGATTCAGGGGTATGCATCTATGTTGATCTTGAGGAAAGATAGGAGATGGAGGGACGTAAGGACTCAAGATGGATGGCAAATTAGGAGAGTTAGGAGGGGAAAGTGAAGGGACATAAGGACCCAAGATGGAAGGAAGGTGTGAAGCCCTTAGTAGTGGTGGAAGAGGTCCAAGGATGGAAGTGGAAGATGCAAAAGGATAATCAATAAGTTCATCAGCATCTATATGACAACCAAGGATATCAGCATCTTTAGAGTGAGCATTAAAATTTTCAATAGAATCATGGACATCTTGAATATGAGCACCTTCTTTGATAGGATTGTTCAAATCTTGCAAAGACTTAGGAAGAGTAGAAAGTGGAAGTGAACATGGAGTGGTAGAACAAGAAGATGGAAGACTTTGATTTTGACAAGGATCTTTGGATAGCACAAGTGCATAATTTTTTTTTTGATTTTCAATAGGCTTAACATTGGAAGTAACAACACTATTTTTAACAACCTTAATGGAAGTATCATCTTTGGAAAATGCAAGTGTAGTAAGGTTATTTTGATTGCCAATAAGCTCAATAGTGTAAGTAGTAGCTTGATCTTGCTTAGGAGAAGACTTACGACATGGTGGAATGCATGAAAAAGGGTGTACAGGATCAAAAGAACCATGAAGTGGATAAGAGACATCGGGAAAAGGAGTGGATGAAATGGAGGGTTCTTGATCTTGATCTTTCTTTATGTTATTTTCTTCATCATTTTTAGAGTCCTCTTGACATGGAGCCACTTCTAAGGACAAGGAAGCATGTTGGGATTGTATGGATGACTTTGGAAGAGATGGTGGAGGACTAGCTGAAGTAGGGATTATAGCATATGAAGGCTTAGGCTCTTTAGGTTTATCATTATTGAAAGTCTTTGCAGCCAAGTGAAGGTTAGCTTGAGTTTCTTTAAGAGGTAGCCCTGGAGGATAACTATAGGGAACCGCATGAAAAGTATCAGGGCTTGTGTCGGATGAAGGTTCTGTGAAAGATTTTAAAGACTCAGAAGCTTTAAGAAATGTATGGATATTGGAGGAAGTAGGGGATGGAAGGGAACTATCACTAGACAAAGGTTCAACATTAACATGACCTTGCTTGAGAAGATAATCTTTATTTTCAGCAGGAGAGTCTTTAGAGGAGAGATCCTTATAGTATTGATGTTTCAAGCTGGCACGATGTATTTTATAGTCCTCAGCAGTAGTAGATGGATCATCATCAAGGTATTGTCCACAAAAGCTATCAAAATCTCTTTCAAAATCAGAATCATATGGATCACCATCATGATCTATCCAATGTGACGGCCCATTTGTAGTAAGCAGGAATGAACGATGAGGAGGACTCTTAGGAACAGAGGTGTCATAGGTATCATTACATTGTCTGTCGTCATAGTCATCATAGTCTCCAAAGCTAGATGTGTCACTCTCCGTGGAAGAGGTATCATATTGCTCAAATTTTTTTCGGGGGCATGGTGACATGTACAAGTCTTTATCAAATGGAAAAGAGTATAGAGCTTCCATGGAGAACTCTTTAGATTCCTTCTCTTTCTTAAGATTGTTAAGTTCAACTTGCATAGCTTGCAGCTGCTTCATCATAGTGGTGATTAGAGCTTCTTCCTCTTGTGTACTGATTCTTTGAGACATGTGTACTGATTCTCAATAGCTATTGCTCTGTTCTTGACACAGTGATTTGTTTGATAGATTCTAGAAATAGGTTGAAAAAGCTAAATATCTGGCAATTCTGACAATTTTCTGACAACTTTTCAAAATTTTTCCAAACGACACTCTGTAGACTCGTACGACAGTGGGTAGTCTATCAAATGACAGTTGCTAAACTCATACGACAGTTGGGTAATACTGAAATGACACTTGACAAAACTCGTACGACTTTTGACTTCCTGAAATGACTTTTGACTCCAGAAAAGATTTTACGTCAATGTTTGCAAAATGTAAGGTCTTCAGTTTTGGATTGTTTGCAAATTGTACTGTCCAGATGTTGAAGGTTATACCAGATTTGATCATTTTTAATAGCCAAGTAGATAAACAAGCACGTAGAACAGCAAGCAAGTGATTCCAAGCACGTCTGAAAACAATGAACAAGGGCAAAAGCAACCTTGCGCATGAACAATCAAGTGACCAAATTGTGCTAATCCCTGAGAGTACTAATTGTGTATGTTCTGAAAAGTTTTGCAATAACACACATATACCTGAAAGTGAAAAAAATTGGCCTCTCTAAGGTTTTTAGTAATGGTTTGACTCTATAACTTTTATGATTCAAAGGGGTGAACTCCAATCTCGGCGCACCAGGGTTTTGACACAGTCCGAGAACTTAATCTTCAAGAGCTGCTAGGGAGGTCTGACAACCTAACAATGAACCATACCCGTGGAGATTTTTTCCACAAGGACATTTATATAGCGGCTGTCACTACCATGGCAAAAATGGCTATTACCGCTTGAGGTTCCGTCAACGCAGTTTGCCCTGTGAAGGGATTGTCCGCTACAGTTAACCCTCTCTAAAGGTGACTCACAGATTTATACCACAAGGGGACTTGGCTCCAGATTCAAGGTTTTGACACCTCTTCACTTTTAACCCAAACAAAGCAAGCAGATAAATCTGACACGCTAAGACAAAGTTTGTTTCACCAAGGTCTGTGATATCAACTCCACGTGATCTATCAACCTCTCCGGGGAGAGAATGTATCAATCAATAAAAGAAGATGCACTAACCAATTTTGATTCACCAAAGCTCGTGATATCAACCCTACGTGATCTATCAACCTCTCCGGAGAGAGAATGTGTTGATCAATAAGAGAAGACGCACTAACCAAGCTGAATGTGAAACGCACTAAGTATCCTCTCTACCTACAAGGATTTTGTCGTCAAGAAAGATTTTTCTAGGAATCCAATCTCTCAAGAATCATGAATAGTGTTCATAGGGCCTAATTACTATGTGAGCACAGATATATTCCCGAAAGCAAATCTACCAAAAGTACCCAAAAAGTAGAAAGAGGAACACTTAACGCTTAAAGTGAATATGAGATGAGTCTACAAGGTGGAACACTTAACACTTCACACAAGCTGAAAATGAGTCCCCAACTTAGAAAACAAGTGAGTTCCTAAAAGCACAAAAGGGTTGCTAAGTGGAACACTTAACGCTTCTGTCCTGTTGACCCCTCCCTTTTATGGCGCTGAGATTGCAACCACTGGGTAGAAATGAGGGGCCGGTGGATTAGCAAGTCTAATAACCCAAGATAGCAATGAAGATCAATCACACATATTTTAAGACTACTTAATGAATCCTTAAAGGATCATAACCTAGTATCAAATTATGCAAGTGTGTAGAAATAGATCAAAAGCATGAAAAGATGCACACAAGCTTGACACATAAGAGATTTATTTTAAGTCCCAAATCAAAATGTTATTAGATGAAGGAGAATACCTGGGATCCTTGCAATGTGCTTAGTAGATTTTACCTGATTTTTAGCAATTTTGGTTGAGCTTTACTATGCAAGCAAGCTACGAACTCTCCAACAAGCCAACAAGATATGCAAGGTATATTCAACTTATGAAAACCCTAGGGTTAGATCTAAAAATTAATTGTTAGGAGCAATAATAATCAGAAATTAATCCAAATGACAACTCATATCATGCATTGAATCATATGAAAAATAAGTGCATACCCATCATAAAATTTTAATTTTTTTGCACTGCATTTGACCTAGTCAACAAGATCTGATTTTTTTGATATGATTTTGGTCACAAAAATAGAAATTCAAAATAGAGACCCCTACTAAAAAATAGAGAGCTTTCCAAAAATGCAAAATTTTTAGAAAAATCTCTTCATTTGTGCCCTAGAGACCCATTTTATCAAGATAGATCAGTTTTTGTAAATTGACTATTTGAGCTATGATATCATGTCCAAATTTAAAACACAAAGAATGGACCCCCTGTAAAATTTAAAGAGATTTCCAAAAATATAAATTTTTTTGAAAAATATGCTGATTTGCGTTAGATATTATTTTTTTTTGGAATTTCAAGAAAAAATTATTAAAAATTCAAAACATCTTAAAAAATTCTAAATTTTTTACTGTAGCTTTTTTGACATGTCACCAACCTGAAAAAAAAATTTCAGACAAAAATTCTAAGCTATTTGGGAGATAAAATTAAATATTTGAAACTTTGGGGTTTTGGCTCCCCAAAAAATCAAAACCAGCATGCAAAGGTGGGTTGCCCCACGGTGGGTGCCAGAAATGTGTGTGTGAAAATTGTACCTAATCTATAGACACAACACTCAGTAAAACATTAGAGGTTAGCAAAAATTGAAATCGTGCAAAATTGAAAACTATGTAACCAAGTGATTTACTGCCTTCTAATAGGTGCGAGATTGATGTTCTCAGATTGTAATCGAGATCAGTGACCTAGACGACACCTAAATGTCGAAGGATTTGAATGCAAAAGATGGATATGAAATTGAATGCAATTAATCTATATTTTTGATATTTTCTATGCAATAAGAATGATAAACTGATATGCTATGAATGCTATTGAAAACTGATATGAAATGAATGCTAAATGATCTAACAATGAAGATTCTAACAATGATATGAAAACTATGAAATTCTATGCTAAGATATAAAAACTATGCAATTGAAATTGATCTCACAAAGCTTTGAATTCGCAAGTTGATTCCTCAGCCTCCAATTCTCCAACGTGATTGTGCAAAATATGAGATGCTTTGATGCAAATTTGAGAAATGATTGAGAGATGAATTATGAAGAGATGAGCCTTATTTTTATAGAAATCCAAGGCTTTGGAGGTGCATGGGAAAAAGCCATAAATCACTCAAATAACTCAGGTTGATTTTTGAGTTATTTTATAATAAAGATAATTTAATTCACAAAAACATGCAAAAGCTAAGTTTTAACTCAAAATAGAGTTTAGCTTTAATTGATAATTGATAGTTGTCTGCTTTTATAATTATGCATGTTTTATTTATGAATTGATTTAATAATAAAGTGATTTATTTCCAACTTAACTGATTTTTGAAATAAAATAATTGATTTATGGGTTAATCAATTATTTAATCAAACTTTTATTAAAAACTATATTATTAAATAATGACAACTTGCTTTAATTAATTAAATAAGAATTTAATCAATTATTCATATGATATTAGATTTATTGTCAAAATTAAATAATACAATTAATAATAGATAGAATTAAATTTAATTAAATAATTAAGTGGCAAATATTAAATCTAATTAATTAAATATGAAAATATTCAATTAATCAAACTTTAGGATAAATGTGATTTATTGCTAAATAATCATTAAATTAAAGATAATTATGATAATTAGGAATATTACTAGGAATATTCTCCGATGCAGAATTTAAGATAATCAATTATGATTCGATGATGTTTAGATGTGCCTTAGGTTAGGACTTCGATGTCGATTTCATTCGAATTGAAGATGTAGGAGATTAATGAACTTATAGCCCATTTTTGGGGTATTACACTTCTCAATCATTAACTTTAGGAAACTACTTTTTTGGTTTAATTTTTTGTTAGTAATTAGGTGTTATATTGTTGTGTATCTTCGAAAAACTTGTTTAAAAGCTTTGTTGTGATTTGTCAAATTTATCTTTTTTTTTATGTTAAAAGAAAATTTTAATTTTATAGAAAACTACACAATAATGGAAAATTAGTAGAAAAAAATTATTTTGTGATAAGACTATCACGATTCAACTATGTAGTTTTTGAGTCAAACACATTCATGTATAACAATGAATGGAACACTTAGCACTAGTTTATTTTTACAGAGTTCACCCATCCTAATATTGATCCAACTCAAATACACTTAACCACAAATAAAATTATACACTTATATTCTTATTAAATCAGATTCCATCACTTTTATTCTTCTACTTAAAAAATATATACATTCTTCTGGAAATGTTCTTCTTCTACGTTTAGACACGTTCTAGTTAAATTACTAGTTTAACCTATCATTTTTCCATATCAAACAATATATTATTTAAATTTTAAATTATATTTTTAGATGATATTTTCATTAGTTTTATTCATTTTTTGATATAATTTTGAGAGTTTATTATTTTACATTTTATGTCTATTTTCATTTTTGTTAGTGTTAGAATAATTTAAAAAAAACTATAATAAATGAGAAATCTTCTTTACGATTATTACCCTTTCAGTCTTTAATTTAATATTTTAATGATGACTATATATTATTTTCTAATTTATATATAATTATATGTAACAACTTATTATCTTATTACATAAATTAAATACTTATTATTAGTTCCTGCCTACGGCAGGTAAACTTATGCAATCGTTCAGTTTCAATATTTCAATTGCTGTGATCAACCAACCAATAGAATTTTAGATTTTTTAAAGATGTAAAGTATATTATATAGTTAGTAATTTATTCATATTTATAAAATTTAGAAATAACTACTTTTTTGAGTTCTTATTGGCTCTTCCGAAAAAAGGCAATGAATAAAATCAAATTTTGAAACAAAAATTACCCAAAAATCTGCACGCATTCAATTGTTCTCTCATTCTTATCTGTGCCACATTAAATGGGCATTAGCTGTCCGCTCCTCGTTCTTTGTGTTTTATGCCCAATTTTTTTTATTCATGGCAACTGCTAGCATTAGGAGGAAGTCGGCAGAGTGTCAAGCAAAATTGAAAGCTTTGGTTCTGCCAAAATACCTAGATCAAGGACATTTTATTTAACCCCTTCCCGGTAAAATATTTTTTTTAAAACGCGGTTTGTGTAAGAAGGTGTTTACAAAGGGCAGCCGTTGTGAGCCATGAAAATATTATATTTTTTCATAATATATAATTTTATTTGTATCTTTTTCTTTAATATTGCCTTGTTTTCTTCTAAAATTTTGAGTCAATGTCTTAACTAATCTTTAGATTATTCTTTTACCTATTTAATTTTACTATTATTCTAAACTTATAATTTATAATTATATTTTTTAACATTATTGTTGTGTTTTCTTATAACGATCTATATTATATATTATTTTAATTAGATTAAATTTATGATCATACAATTTAATAATATATCATTTTGATAATAAAATAAAAAATAAAATATTATGGAAAATAATATTTTAGATAATATTACAATACATCTTATTAGTTATATTTCTAAATAAACTATATAACTTCAAACTTATGATTTCATTTTCATAGAGCTTTACTAAAATAATAATAATAATCAATTAATTCAAACTACTTACGCAAATCTATGGACAAGTATTAAATTTTAAAGTAATAATTAATGACTTAACATTATATATTTTTTTATATTAACTAGTTAACATTATATTTTATACATAAACAAAATATAATTTCACTTCTATTTTTAAATTATGATAATTTATCATTATAAAAAATTATATTATAACCTTAGTTAAAACTAATTATTTTTTAAATTTATACTCGTTTAAATTTTTTGATTATTATAATTAAAATAATTAATTATAAATTGAATTTTATATAATAATTAGATTATGATTATTACTAATTATTGTAGAATTTATATTAATAATATTAATATTTTTTATCTTATAAATATGATTTCTACATAATACTACAAAGGCAAGTACTAGCCACTGCTTGGCACTTGTTTTACTATGATTCAATTATATTTGATATGAATAAATTGCCTAACTTTGCAATTTTTTATCAATTAGTTAAAAACCAACAATCACCTCCCCTCCACATCAAGAACATAATATATTACTAAATATTTTTGGTATGTGTCTAAAGAGTTCATATTGGTCTTTCAAAAATCTTTAAAAAAAATCAAGCTATGTTTCGGATGCATGACTAACACGTTGAACCAAATTCTACATATGTGTCTACCTAGTTATAAAGAACTCAATGCACTAATAGCTTTGATCCTTCATATGTGTCTATCTACTTATAAAGAACTCAATGCACTAATAGCTTTGATCCTTCCTATTAAACTATGGTCAAATTTTCTCACTCTACCAAAACACATCTTCCTAAAATCTATGTTGCTTAACCATATTTTCATTTCACCATATCTTACCATAAAATGCATCACACTATAGGCAGGAACTTTGACGCTTGCGTCCCTTGTTTATCATGGTACTACTATATATTTAATGTTTGTAAATACATTTGTGTATTCACATAGTCTGCTCTTCATGCAGCTAGAGAGGCACCTGAAAAAAAGGACTGACAAAATTAGGGTGGAAGAGGAGAAATTTGATCCATGCCAAAGGAACAAAGGTACAGGAATATTTCTGTGCAACAAATATTATATACTTTGCATGCATTTCTTGCACGAAATTTTCGTACCTTGCACACACCTTTGACATTGTTCATGAATAAATACCAAAAATCATGCATCCATTCACACACGTTATTGAACTTGAATCAACTATTGGAGTAGAGGCTCGATAACAGTGTATGCTAAATTTTGATTTAGTGTGTAGTGTCTTATATGAGTCCTCCTTTGAATTGTGTTCTT
The DNA here is from genome assembly GCA_027943335.1 of Chamaecyparis obtusa. NCBI lineage: Eukaryota > Viridiplantae > Streptophyta > Pinopsida > Cupressales > Cupressaceae > Chamaecyparis > Chamaecyparis obtusa. Next base: position 1,047,825 of record BSBK01000882.1, read on the forward strand.
CAATAACTTTTTCTTCCCTTGAATTGAGTAAATGTAGAACTTTTTATTATTGTAAGATAAAATGTTATTATTCTTCTATAATATCTTGTAAAAAAAGTTATATTTTGTATTATTCTAGGTAGAATTTTTTTTTATTTGTGTATTACTTGAATGAAAATATTTAAATTTATTTTTCTATTATATTAATACATTAAACGTATTTAAATTTATATTTATAAAATATTAATTAAAAAGTTGTACTATTTGTATTACATTTAATATTTTATAATATATTTAATAATTATTAGTTGTCAATTATTATTAATATTAATGTGAAATATATTATATATTATTATATAAAGATATTGACGATAATATATTTATTAATAATTATTAGTTGTCAATTATTATTAATATTAATGTGAAATATATTATATATCATTATGTAAAAATATTGGCAATATTGTTATTAAATTGGGGTTCATCACATAGTGTGATGATTAAGTAGTTGAATTATTAATGGTGCAACTAAATTCAAATTTCAGGAGAGGAAAAACATTGTGTGGATGGAAGGTCCATTGGGATGGACTGCTTGGATGGATACTCACAATGATATTCTGCATTAATTACTCTTTTGTTCAGTATACTCTTTCCGTTGTAGATACTGGTTGGTGAGGCTAGGCCTCCTTTTTGTACTCTCCGTTGAAACTTTTCTGTAACCTTATTTTGATCCTCCTAAAAAAAATAAAAATTCCCACAAGGCTCACATGGTGTTCATGTCATGAGTGGTGGACATGAAGAAGGGAGATGAGGAGTGATAAAGAGACAAATGTAATCTTCATTGCAATAAGGAAGTGTTAATGCTAATAAGAATGTATTATTAATAAAATAATATTAACTTTAATATTATTATACATTATTAAATATTGTATCATAATAATTCATATAAGTAATATATTTATATACATAAGTATACAAGTAATATATTTATGTATTAATATCTTTTAAATAATAAATAAATAAAATTTGTCACATTATTTATTTTTATATTTTATTAAATACTTATAAAATAAATATTAGAAAATTTGGGAGAAAAAATTAATATTAAAATGCAATACATAATAATAAATTTACATCTTACAAAACTAAACTGAGACTAAAACAAAATACAGCTTCTCAAACCCATTTCCAAAGTATACCAAAATATTTAAATAAAGATAATTTAAAAAATAAAGGGCATCCCTTAGAGGCAACCAGGGAAATTTGAAGATCCCTCTTCATTTTGTATCTATGTTCTCAACTTTTTTCTTAAATGATTTTTTCTTAACATTCTCACATCTCAACGTGGTTGCACCTCTTGCATAATTATCAATTAAATATATAATTTTAATAATTGTTATTAATTAATTTAAAATATATTATAAATTATTATATAAATTAATTAATAATTAATATAATATACATTATATATCTTTATATAAATAAATTAATAAATAATATATTTACAATTAATAGTTAATATTATTATAAATATATTTATTTACTGTTGATAATAATCATTAACATCATTATTATATGTTTAATTATATAAATATATTAATTATATGTAATGTTAATGATAATATATTTAATAATATTAAATCTATTACTATTCAAATAACAATAGTTTTTCATTAATATTAAAATCTATAATTTAAATAATATTAATTATCAATATATTTATATAATAATATACAATACATTTGCATATTAATATTTTTTTGTTGATTCAAAAGGGAAAGGGTTCTGAACCTCTAACCATTAAAGACATACTAGTCTTCAAACAATGGCTAGTACTACTAAACTAAGATTACCTAAATTAAACCTTAAGCTATCATACTTGTTACTAACCCTCTACCACACAATATAATTATAATTGATTAATAAAAACAAAATGGCTAATGGTCCAAAACTCTAATGCCATACACATCATCACTCATTGATAAGTATCTCCCGACCAATTCCTTAAGAGTCAATCTAGTTACTCCTTCCAATCATCATGTTTCAAGTCTAGGTCCAACCTTGCTTTCCCATGTTGTTGGTCATTCCTTTGATAATTAGCTCTTTGTATCATCTTACTTTGTCCTAAAACTAGACTCATAATTATCTTTTTCATGATGTCATCCATGATGATACACAATGAACTAATAGCTCTACCGAGCTACATTTTATTGTTCCTAAATGATTTAGCCCTATCTTCAAGATCTTTAACCTTGACATGTAAATCAACCATTTGAGCCTCTAATTCAATTATTCTCTTATTATTCTCTTCGTGAGTGGGCTCTCTAGCTTTCTTTCCCAAGTTGTCCTCATCTATATTCATGAGAGAAGGGGATATATGCTCCATATAATCATCATTCTCTTCAAAATCAAATGTAAGGTCAATAGGATACCCAACATCCTCATCAAAGACAACCACATTCACTACAAATTCCTTGTCTTCTAAATCAATTGATAAATCCTCCCTTTCTAGAGAAAATTCATCATCACTCTCTAGTTTATCCTCCAAAATTATCCTTTTTCCCTTTTTGGTCCTTTTGAAGGGGGCAAGAAGAGTGTATTTTACTAGAGCTACACACTTGTCTTGGTTTATCAATTATGCCTTCCTCCTCATTAACTTATTTCTGGTCATCGTGGACAAAAACAATATTCTTTCTTTTAAGCCCTTTATTCATTATTTTCCTAGCCTTGAAAGGGTTGGGTTTACAAACAGTAGCCTTAAAAAAAATTCAAGAGTGAATTTTAGAAATTCAATTTCCATGGCTTCTTTTCATAGAGGGAATTTTGCTACCTTGTCCTTATTTTTAGGGTTAGGGGTGTTTTTTTTAGGGGGTAAAGGATTACTTTCTACTAACACAATCCTCATAGAGCTACAAGGGTTCTTAGATATTTCCCTAGGGTTTTTATCCAAGTAGGAAATAAAATAGATCCTAAAAGAAAAATAGTCAAATTCAAACTAATAAATGTTAGAGATAAGGCCTTGGTGGAGAGGGAGAGAGTCCCCTTTAGGAATGCTAGTGCAAAGTGAGGAAAACAAAAAGAAGTGAATGCCAATTTTGTGGCCATGGTGAATGTGTTTAAGAAGTAGAAAATGGTATCCATGGACTATGGCGCATCTCCCTTGTAATGTAAAATACTCATCACATGAAAGTGAATCATAGTATAAGAGGGAATAGGATCAATCAACATCGAGTCCTTTTCTTCTTTAGGAGGAAGAATGGAAGGAACCACACTAGGTTGAGAGATAACATGAGTAGGATGGGAAGAAGTCATAGGAGATAAAGGAGGAATAGGTGGTGTGTGAAGAAGTCCTTTAGAAGGATTTTCTTTGGGCTTACTAAGATCACAAATATTTTGAATCTTATAGGCTTGATATGATCAGAAGAGATAGTTAGGACGGGTTTTAATAGGTTGAGGTATGTTAGGCCAAAAGAAATCAAGGTCAATGGAATCTCTAGGCACAGAAGGTTGATAAAGACTATTTAATCCACAACATGCATAGAGGTAATCCAAGGAAGACCAAGTTTAACTTGAAATTCATCAGAAGTAGGAATAACAGTAAAAGTGGTATCCACAGTTCCACCACCAACTTGCATAGGAAAGAAAATGGAATCATGGGAAGGATAAAGAAAACCATTGCAATTTTTAATCAAAACATCAGATTTATCATAACAATCCTTTTTTCAATATTTTACTAAAAATATGTTCTTCATTTATCACATTTACCATGCAAGTAGGATCAACAACAATACCATGGGAAGGAATTCCCTTAATCCTAGCAACAATGTAGAGACATCCATCAAGTGCCTTAATTGTTTTAGCAGGATCAAAGGTTATACAAGGTTGATTTTTGAGTTTAGGGTTTTTCTTGATTGAGGCTCATGAGGCAAAGGTTGGACAAGGTAAACTTTTTTCAAAAGACAATTAGCTTCTTCAAAGTTTTCATCATAATCAATATTTGTAGAAGAAGAAGAAGCTTGCTCAATGTCGCTGGTAGAATGAGATGGTAAAGGATTAGTGTAAATTTATAAATTCTAATTCGGAGTTGCAACAGATTTATTTCCTTGATTTATGTCAGCGTCAACATATATAGCATTAGAATAAAAAATGTCTTGTATCGTATTCTTCAAGGAAAAATACCTCTTAGTATCATGACCAGGTTGACGATGGAATTGAAAAAAAGCTTTGGGATCAAAGAATCTAGAAGGAGGTTTGGAAGGATCAATTGGTTTAATAGGAGGAATTTTAATCAAATTTTCATTCATTAACTTCATCATCACATTATGTAAAGACTTAGGAATTGGAGTAAAAGTATGAGAAGGTCAAAAAATAGAGGGCAAAGGAACCACACCTTTGGATGTTGTTGTCACTTGTTCATCTACTATATTGGTTGCTTTGTTGATTTTGATGTAGTTGTTATGCTTTTCAAACTTTTTGGAATTGGATGCGGCATCACTCTTATCAATGGGAACATGAGCCATTGGGGTGTTTCTCTCAAATTGACTCACTTGAAGTTGATAATGATGAAGCACTGCACACAATTATGAAAATATATAAAATTCAATAAAAATAATCTTATCCCTAATGTCTTTTTGCAAATTAGAAATAAAAATACATTGTATATCAACATCGGGCATAGGATAAGAAACTTGAGCATGAAAATACTTAACTCTATGAATAAAGTCTATAACTTTTTCTATAACACAGGTTGTTTACAATACATTAAATCAGTCAAAGAAATTGGAGGACCAATATTATTTTCAAATTGTTAAATGAAAGGATTAGAAATATTATTGAAAGAATCAATGGAATAATGAGGTAGAGAATAATATCATTGTAAGGCTTTGTCTCAAAAGGTTCTAGTGAACAATTTAGTTATAAACCTATAATCATGAGAAAAATCACTACACAAGGTGTGAAAGGTTTTAACATGAGTCACATGATCACCCTTACCATTATAAGTCTCAAGGTGTGTAATTTTCATATTTTGTGGTATAATGGCTCGGATAATATAAAGGGAGAAAGGAAGTTAATAATATCACAAGTAGGAATATTAAACTTGGATTGAGTCAAGGAGGCAACTTGTCACTGTAAAGAAGATATATTTTGAGCTAAGTTAGTAATGGTGGAATTGGTAGAAGAAATGATGAGAAGAGAAACATTGGATATATTGATAAATTTATTGTGTGAAGTGGAAGGAATGTTGGAAGAAGCATGAAAAATAGTAGGAGGGTTAGATGAAGGAAGATTTGATTTGATTAGGAAAGAAGAACACTATGATAAGAAGGCATAGATGAAGGTAATGACACAAATGGAACACTTGTAGGAAGAGATGGAACAATAGGGTTAGCGAGACTCAAATGTGTGGGATTAGAAGGTTGAATTTAAGTAGAGACGAGAGGTGAAGCATAAGTAGAAATACTAGGAATAAAAGTGGAAATAGGTAAAGAGGTTTCAACACTTGTAGAAGTTGGAACACAACCCATCTCTTGAGCACATTCGGCCGGTAGAGGTTTAATATTAGAATTAATAAGATGAGAAATTCCATGCAAGAGGTTAATACCTTGTTCATAATTAATAATTATCTTCTTTAAGCCTTCTATAGTGGATAGAGTGTCAGTATTATGATGTTCTTGAGCTAACCAAGTTTCAAACTTCTCAAATTCATTAGTAAGCTTTTGGATTTGTGAAGGAGGAACTCTTAATGCTTCATCTTCATCATGGGAAGAATGTGAAGAGTTAGTATCCATAATAGGATTGGTATCATGAGGGATAATGTTGGTTACATCAAGATTCCTAAGAAATAAGGAAGGTTCGGGATCAAAATATCCCATGAATCTATGACTTCTTTTAATTGGAATACTATAGGTTGGACTCAAAGTGATAAAGCTCATACACAAAAATATGAAAGAGATGAAATATGAAAGGTAATGATTGAATGAAAAGTATTACAATAAGATATAACTATCAAATTAAGAATCATGCAATATTGGAGAAATATCATATAAAGGAAAATCTAACTATATGCACATACAATAAAACAACATAGATCTAGATAGAAAAGAGAGATCACACAAGGAATATCTAAGTACTGAATCAAAAAGGTGTAAATAATGAAAGATTCGGGTTCACCAAAAATGTATAGGTGGAAATGAACATTAATGGTATATTCCCATTTTCTTGACTATGCATTTAGGTTCAAAGAAGGACAAAGAGGGATCTCAAAATGTAAAACCCCTTTTAGATGAAAATCAGATCAGCACTACCCAAGTATATGTTGGGGTGATAATGAAAGATTCACACCTAAGAGAAGTAGAAATATAAAGGTCCCTAGTTTTCCTTAAATACAGTTTATTCTTTTCATTTAATGTAATGCAAAATAGATGTGATACGAATGCAAGAAAGGTAAAAAAACACTTATACAATGATAATAGTGAGAAATCAGATCTAGTAACCAAATATAAGTGCTATGAAGGAGAGAGAAAGTAGAAGAACCCACCCTAAAGGATTTTAAAGGATTCAATTTCAAATATACAATTACCCTGTCAAACTATATCAAAATCCAAAACAGATTAGGATTCAGGACCTTGATTGTTGTAACTTTTGACTGTAAAAATCTTAGAGTGACAAAAACAAGTTCACTTGGGGCAACCTATACCGGGTATAAGTCACAAAAAAGTGACCTATACCTAAGAGATATGAAAATGAACGTCTCAAGCCTATGACAAAAATTGTATCTTTAGATTTTGTATTATGGATTTGTACCTTTGCTCATCTGCACCTACCAACAAAGAGGGGGGGAAATTGTTTTTGTGAGAAGGGGCTTTCCTTATTCAAGCCCTTGTTTAGGAACTAACCTTTAAATGAAGTAAATAAATCAAGTAAAGAAAGATAAATGTCAATATACCTTTCTTGTAAAACTCTTGTGGATGGATACAAATCCTCTATATCCACAAAGATGCCATTTTGCTTGTATGTTATTGATGTCAAGTCAAGAATGTAGGATGTCTCCTCAAATGCAATGGATCAACTCTAATCATGAAATCACGGATCATACATCACAAAATAAAGAAGAATAATAAATAATGTAGATATCCTCCCATGATGGACAACTCCTTTGGAAGCTAGATCTTGATAAGAAAATGCTTCAATACTTGATGCTTGAAATACTTTCTTTCTTGAACTCCTTGAATGCACAACGTCTTTGCTTGAGAATATTTTTCTTGCAATTATGGTGTCATGAAATTTCTAGATGTTATGGGGATTTTTAAAATGAGAGGAAAAATTCTACTTATATAGTAATCTAGGAGTTGATTTTTCAGGAAGCCGACCTCATAAACCCATAAAGGGAAATACTTTGCATCGGCCCTTGAAATTTTTTTTCAAAAATCCCTCAGGGGTATAGGTTGATTTAGGGAATCCTATATACCTAGGAGTTCCAACTCCAAGGTAAAAGGCATAGGATCTAAGAATTATTTTTTCCCTTTGGGAAGAAAAGGTCCATCGGTCAAAAAAATTAGATATAAAAGGCTAAAATTGGATAAAAGGAAAGGTGAATAGTGTAAATGGAATGGGTAAATAGGAAATTGTGCATAGGAATTAGAGACAACATAGAATTTTGAGAAATATTGAAGAGAGGAAGAGAGAACCTTGATTAAATAATGTATTTCATTAAATATAATGCAGGATCCTAATGAAAGGCCACACTAAGTAGGGATAAAATGGTCTAAAAAAGGACACAAGGCAAGTGCTTACTTTTTAAGATGGTACAATATAATAAAGGTATAATTTTATTTGAAGGAGATATAAGAATAACACCAGCACTGGAGCTAGTTCTACATCTAGATCTGTCAAACTACAATTCTCATGTATCGTTAATGTCTATAGGTAAGACAAATTCATTGGGGAAAGTGATAGGATTATAAGTTGAATGAGGTGAATTAGCTTTACTAAAATGATCTATCAAAGCTCGTCCTTTAATTTCCTTTTGAGAAACAAAGTTTAAATAAAACTCTCTCAACATTACAACCCATTTAGCAAATCATCCTGAAAGATCAATTTTTGAGAAGAGATGTTTCAAAAGATCAAATTAAACAATGACATTGATTCTGGCATTGAGGAGATAATGTCAGAGTTTCTAACAAGAAAAAACTAAAGAAATACATTATTTTTCTATTTGAGTACATCTTGTTTCATAATCCATAAATTACGGCTAATGTAATACACTAATCTCTCTTTTCCATTCTTATCATGTTGAGCTAAAACAACAACTAAAGTATTAGGAGAAGTAGAAGTACATATGAAGAACGATTGATTAGGTTGAGAAGGTTGTATTGTAGGAGGATTAGCAAGATATTGTTTGAAATTCTTGAATTTTTTTCACAATCATCATTCCAAGAAAATGTTGAGTCTTTCTTTAACAAGGAAGTGAAAGGAATCATATGATCCACCAAGTGTGACTCAAACTAGTGAATAGATCTTGTATTTTTCCTTGTAAACTACAAAGTTGTGATATGTTTCGGGGAGGTGGTATATTAATAATGGTATCAATATTTTTGGTATCTACCTCAATACCTTTGTTTGAAATGATAAATCCAAGAATTATTCCACTATCTACATAAAAAGCACATTGCTAAGGATTCAAGAACATATTATATTTACGCATTTGTTAAAAAAAATGTCTAATAACAAGAACATGATCCTTATAGGAAATGGATTTGGAAAGAATATCATCAACATAATCTTCAAGAATCTTATGGATGTGATTGTGAAAGAATATCATCAACATAATCTTCAAGAACCTTATAGAGGTGATTGTGAAAGATTGCTGAATAGATCTAAGTTGGTTGAAGTGTTTAAAAGTTCAATTGGTACATCTGACCTGAGGATAACTGATTCACCCCCCCTCTCAGTTATTCTAAAATCATTCTAACAAAAACTTCCTATTCCAACTTCTAATTCAAGGAACACATCAGACAAAGGAAAAATTTCACTTGGTCTCTAGCTATCGCAAGATGGATTATCTAAACTAGATTGTGGAGGCACTAATGACCCGTTTGGTAGCGGGAATTAGGAAATGATGAATTTGATCAAATGCTGAAAATGGTCAAATCATGGATTTGATAATCCGGTTTTTCATTTCTGGATTATGTTTGGACCGTTTGCTTCCACTTTTTGAAACTGGAATTGGAATTTAAGTATGATTTTAAATTTATTTATTTTTGAATTTTTTTAATGTTTTTAAATTTAATAATTCATTTTTATTAATGGAATTGAATTTAAAATGTAATCGTAGACTGTTTTAGGTAGCCAAAGTTGGTGCCAGGCAACCAAGTTACAATCACTGCAACCAAAATTCGAAAAAAATTTGACAAAAAATTTGGAAAATAAATTCGAGAAAAAATAAAAAAAAATAAAAAATCAATTTAAAAAAAAAAAATTTGAAAAAATATTCGTAAAAAAAATTTTAAAAAAATTTGAAAAAAAATTCGTCAAAAAATTCGAAAAAAAATTCGGCAAAAAATTTGATTTTTTTTCGAAAAAATTCGAATAAACAACAAAGTTACAAACCACCCAGACAAATAAAAAATAAATTAAATCCCCTTGCACAAACAAAAAATTAAAAAATTAAGTGTAGACATGAAAAATTTAAAAATTTGTTTTCCCTCCATTAAAATTCCAAATTCAAATGCCAATTCCACATTTTCAGATGGAAGATGTTAATACTCATTTTGAACCAAAATGAGCATTAACACATTCCTATTCCATTTTCATATTGCACTGCCAAACTGAGGATTCAACGAAATGGGCAATAACAAATGCCAATTCCAGGCAAATGCTGGAAATGGTCCGCTACCAAACGGGCCCTAAGAGAAAGAGGAGAGGGAGGAAGTCCTCATCAATGCTTGGGAATGATCCAGATCAAAGGAAAAATACCTCCTTTTGGAACTAAAAATGTCTAAACCCTATCAAAATCTCAGTACAAACAAGTAGTTATTTATTAAGTCATTTTCAAGTGGTTAATTTTGTAGAGCATTTTGGAACTTGTAGAAGATTTTTCCATGATATTATCAATTTTGTATCAACTCGTAGTCTTCCAATAGGATGAGTGAAACAGTATCAATCAACAAGTGACTCTTAGGTGGACAATCATCAAGTAGTAAGAGTTGGGGCCGAAACAGTTATTTTGGCAGGTAAAAAGTTTAATCATAATAAGTTAAAAGTTTTGGGCGTTGTTGAAGGATTGTTAAACAAGTCATCTTTTTCAAGATTTGAGTAGGGTAGGTGGAATTTAAGGTGATAGGACACAGTTTCCATCTCCCATATAGAGAACTAGAAGATCTACTTGTTTACCATTTGTTGGCTAGAAGATGAAAACGGGAAGATGTATTTTTGTATGGCCATCTTCCCATTTTGGACCAAAATGGGAAGATGGCCATACAAAAATACATCTTCGCGTTTTCATCCAAAATGAGAAGATGGCCGTACAAAAATACATCTTCCTGTTTTCATCTTCCAGCCATCTTAAAGTTAATAAAGGGTTGGGAATGCCAAAGATTTTGAGCCTTGTATAGCGATGATGGTATTTAAGGAGATTTGACACATTTATGGACAACGGAAAGATGTTTTAAAAAATATTATATAAAACAATAATCACTTCCCCTCAAAGCAGATGAAACCTTGATTGTCCCTCTTCCCGAGATTTTAGGTTTCACGACTTATCGTTCCCCATAAGTCTCTGCATCCAAGGAAAAAGGGAGAAAATTTGATGATGGCTCCCCTACGTGGGATAAAAATTGATGAATGGTTCGTTGAACTCTTTTCCTAATTTTTTACTTTTATATATGTTTTCTATTATGTTAATATTAATACATTTTGACTTTGGCCATTTATTGAAAAAAAAAGCCAAGCATCTAATTGACAAAGTGTACATTAGATGTATGAACCTTACTGAATTATTTTTAATGTTTGTTTATTATTATTAAAATATTTAATGGTAATATTGTAAATTATATTATTGTGCTGGTTATAATTTTTTGAAAGTGTGGACACGTTATTAACTTTTTAGTTATAAAAATTATAATGTGTGAATTTTATTGAATTATTTATTTTTAAATAATTTTGAGTACAGATTTTGTTATTAAATTATTGATATACGACAATCAATAAATTAAGGTTCAGTTGAGCTCCATGTTTAGTAGTATCTTATTTAATATTACTTAAATATATTTAATTTATTATTTAAAAATAAAAATAAAAATTAGAACAATTATAAGAAAAATCTTGTAAATATTAAGTACTTTGAATCATTAATTTTTGGAAACTACTTTTCTCATTTTAGATTGGTGGTTTAATTTTCTCTTAGTAATTATGTGTTATATTGTTGTGTATCTTTGAAAATTTGTTTAAAAGTTTTGTCGTGATTTGTCAAATTTAACTTTTTTTTTAATGTTAACAAAAACTTTTAATTTTATAGAAAACAACAAAATAATGGAAATACATTAGTATAAATAAATTATTTTGTGATATGGCTAGATTCAAATGTGTAATTGTTGAGTCAAACTCATTTATTCATGTCTCTCATAACAATGAATGGAACACTTAGCACTTGTTTATTTTTAGGAAGTCCCCATCTTCATATTGGTCCAACTCAAATACACTTAACCACAAATAAAATTATATACTTATATTCTTTATATTTTTTTAAATATTGAATCCATTCCATCACTTTTTATTCTTCTACTTAAAATATATATATGTTCTTCTGAAAATATTCTTAATTTTCTTCCTCGCTATCAAATGCAAGTACTAATTTATTTAATAAATATTATGCCAAGCTAAGTGCATAATTTTAAAATCAGATAAAATACTCGTTTGAAAAATATAAACATTCCTGAAAATTGGATCAAATACTCGCTTGAAAAATATAAACATTCCTAGTAAATCATTGTTTAATTCATCAGCAAAGCAAATGTTCAAAATTCTAGCAAGCACAAACCTTAGCAATGTTGTTTGCTACAAATATGGAAGAATAGTGCTAAAGGTAGTTTTTAGCCAGAAGACGCAATTTGTACAAAAAAAATTGGACTGAACAGATTTAGGACAGAGTCACCCAATGCTTTAGTTTGGAAGGGAAATCTTTATTTTTTTAATGATAGGTGGATCGTTATACTTATGTTTCATTTCTATAATTATATATTGTTTTATATTTTTAAATTTTTGTTTTATTATATTAAGTATATTTTAGAGTCTAATTATATGACATTACAATTGATCATTCTTCATTGCAATAAAGAAATATGACACAAATAATTTGGCTTTTAGTTGAAGAGAGTTAGTCAAACTTAACACTTTTAGATAGGTTCTAGTTAAATTACTAGTTTAACTTATATTTTTTCATATCAAACAATATATTATTTAATTTTTAAATTAAATTTTTTAAATGATATTTTTATTAATTTTATTCATTTTTTCATATAATTTTGACAGTTTATTATTTTACATTTTATGTCTATTTTCATTTGTTGGCATTAGAATAATAAAAAATTATAATAAATGTGAAATCTTTTTATAAGGAAGTGTATTTAAAATTGTGACCTTTCTTAATAGACTATAAGTTCTCCACCACTAGATCAACTTAGACTGTACATTTCTTTATGATTATTACCCTTTTACTCTTAAATTTAATTTAATTTTTTAATGATGATTATGTATTATTTTCTAATTTGTATATAAGAATTGCATCATTTTTTGAATTCCTTCCTTAACGAGTGATTAAAGCCATACCTCTGAACCAATTAAAATTTACCACGAAAAATTATTTACTGATAATTTGATTGGCCAATTATTACACGAGTGAACCAATTAAAATTTACCACGTTTGTTATTTATTATACACTTTATATTTAATATAATGAAAATGCAATATTTTTAAGTTTATAATATCTAAAAATTATTTATTGATAATTTGATTGGCTAAATCATTTGAAATCTTATTACACGAGAACTTCGGAATTTTATATTGCATGAGTTTATTTTAGTATATAATTCACTTTTTCTAATGTAAATAAAAATATTGTAAATATATGATATAATATAATATATATTTATTCTCATATATATATATATATATTTTAAATATTTTAAAATTTATTATATGTAAATTATACATTACTAAATATTTAGGTAAACAAATGAGTGATATATTTTCCCTTACAAAATATTATAATTTAAATTAAACATAGTAAATAAATATTTTATTTTATAATAATAATTATTTCTAAAAAAATTAAATCTAGTTAAAATTAAGTATAAAATATTTTATCAATAATTGTAAATAAGATGAGATATGTCAGCTGAGTCTTTTTAGTTTTAGTAAGGGTTAGCCTAGGATTGTTAGGTAGTTAGGACTGTCAGCATATTTTCTTTAACTTAGTTTCATCCTTTATAGAAGCCTTTTTTAGGTTCATTATTTAGGGTATACTGCTCTTTAGATTTTAGCATTGGTCATGTAGGATTCTAGGTTAATCTTTCTCTCTCAATTTATAGCCTTCCCCTAAACTTGCAGCTTGGTCCTTTGACTTTATCCATTAGACAGTTTTATTTTCTTGGACTTATAGGCCCCTTGTTTGTTCCATGTTTCTTTTGTATTTTCATTTAACAATCACATCCTCAATTGCACTATGTAAGTTTTTAAAATTTCTCAAAATTGAGAAGTCGGTAGGTTCTTTTTATTATATTTAAATATCCTCGGACATTTGGTCTTAGCCGCATATCCTAGGAGATGTTACATAAGATACATCCTACCTCCCCCTTTTATCTATTATATTTTGGTCGAGCTAATTTAGCCATTTAGGTGGAATTAGAAATGAGGAGACTATACGACTTCCATTAGAAAATCTATCACTTGGGATTCTCATCCCTTTAACTCTCGTGAGGTGCTTTTAAAAGGAAGCGAGGATAACATAGATATTATCCTATAGTTTCTCTTAAGCTTCGTAGAAATGTCTACCCCAATTAAATTGAGGAGCTTTCATAAGCAAATAGCCTTCGATGAGGTTATCTCATCTAGCAGGATTAGAAAGATCTTAATGATCAAATTCAGTATTGTGGTTAGAGTCGTCTCAGTGATTCTGGAAAGTAAATTCAAGGAAAACTCAAATAAGTATCGAGTCAATTTTGATATCCAAACAATGTTCCTAGCCTCGGCCCTCCAAGTAGATCCTGATATTGAGACTATTGGGAATCTTTGCCGAAGAATCTTCAAAAGGAAATATCTAAGAGATTTGGACAAAGTTTTAAAGAGCATTCGAATAGATTTAACTATTCCAAAACCTTACAAGTATGAAAGGAGTGTTGTGACTACCTTTCCTATTCTCGAGCTGGAGGATTGGGATAGATACATAGAGGAAACTCCCTCCATAAGATGGAATCTAGATTTTTTGTTTTTCTTCACTCACCTACGCCCGCCAGTTGAGGAAAACTGGATGAATGGTTTTATTGTGGAAGATGGAATTGGGCTTAAATTGGTAAGAGAAGATAAATACTCATCAACATCTTCATGCTCTTCTGGCTAGGTCGAGAGAAGCTAAGGCACAAGGAACTTTGTAATCTTTCTCTTCCAAACAAGGAAAGCTTCTAAGATTAGGGATCAAGCTTTGTCTAATTGCAGATTTTCATGTTTAAGTAATAGATCATATATATGTGCTTAACATGAATTTTTCTATTGACCTTGCTTAGTTTACATCAATATCTAAGATGGTATAGCTAAATCTAAAACTAAATCTATTTTAACAAGTGTCATTTTCTTTCCAAGAAGACTTAACCTTTGTTTTAGCATCATAATAAGCAATAAACACTTTACCTTTAATTAAATTATGTTTAAATATGATTAGTCTCTCAGCTTAATTTAATATCAAGAACCATCAATCCAATGACGTGATAAGAAGGATAACACATATGATTCATTCATGTTTATACATGTAAAGGAAAAATTAAGGGATCTGGTTTTAACCAGTTCCAACAATAGCGCATAGCTGAAACAAACACTCTGGGGGAGGGTTAATTTAGCATATGATTATAAGCTTCTAATGGAAGCTTTTGATGAGGGATGGTAAGGTTACAGTAGTGAACAAAGCTATGGTAGGAAACAGAGGATTATTTAAAAGGAGATAAAGCAAGTGCTTATTTTTATAACTTTGCAAGTATCCCCTAAAATCATGCGGAGGCAAAATGACAGCCAAGTAATACATAGTTTAAGAAGGATAAATCTCAAGTAGTTCTTTAAAATCTTAGGATCTATGATGGGTACAAATTTAGATATTGGTGTCTTAGTCCTAAAAGGGAAAAGTTTTTGATATAAGTTCTTGAAGCTTTTAAAACATGAAATTATAATAAACAAGATTTAATAGGATCCTAATCCCACTTTCCGTTTTAGGTTTAGACATCATAATCTCAGAGGTAAACTTTATACTAATTACTAACTTGCTGGTCTACAACTATTGTTATATGGTATGGCCTATTAATTTTAATTCTCCTCCTAGATATCCAACTAGTATTTTAATTTCTTATGAACTAACCCTACATACCTTTTTCACTATATCTTCTCAGAAGGGTAGATTGCAAACATAATAGTATTAGTAATATAATTTTTCTAGTATTAGTATCCATCCCTAGTAATCACTTCCGATATATATGTTTTAGATTGCCCCTCTCTTTAATAAAAACCATAATCATGAATATTTGAGCCTAATATCTCCCAAAATCTTCGCATCCAATTTCGGATCCCTAGGACAAAGTACTTGGCTTTCATCAACTAAAGATGTCATCTATATCATTGTACTTTTCTCAGTTCATTTATCGAAGCGTCACATAGAATCATAATTTTTAGGACAACTCCTCCCTCTTAATTCTCACACGATCCCCTCCAGAACTTTCACCATAGCATATAACCTTGATCCAGACTTTGTCCTTGTAGCAATTTAGTCTCTTTGAAAATTAGCAGGTTTTCAGAATGGATACTAATGTGATTACTTTCTCTTTCGGAAAGCATCAAATGGCATTTCAGGGGCCAATTTTTCCTGAAAGATGGAACAATATCCTAAGAGAGATCCCCAACGACTGTCATAGGTCCCTTGAGAAAGGCCTTGGTGAGTTTTACTTTGATAATTCGTTTACAATTTGAGCTAATGGTGATATTGTCAGGTTTTTTATTTCACTCGCAACTGAAGCTAGATATCCCAAAGAAGAAATTCTCAATGTCACCAGAAAGATTTTCAAAAAGGATATTTTGGAAAGCCTTGAGGCTGCTATATTGAGTATAGACATGAATAAACGTATCCCAATCCCTGAAGTATATATGAGAATGGAGGAAAACCAATTACCCTCAATCCCAACCTCTCAGAAATGCCCTATTTTGGTTCATAGAGAAGAAGCGATTTTTGAAACATTTTGGTCAGCCATGAAAAGGAATATGGATTTTGTAATGAAATCCATGCTAGGAAAACCTCTGACCTTGGAATGGATGAAGAAATATTGGTGGGCAGAAGGATATGCAATCCTTGAGGATTAAAATGAAGATGAGGATCACAATATTTGCTTTATTGGGCCAACAGTAAAGCACAACTCCCGAGCTAGGAAACTCCGTGACGCAGATGAGGAAGCATTGGTGGTATATAAAAAAATGAAGTAAGAAGTAGCCTAGAATAGGTCAGGACTGTAAAAATTAAAGTTTTTAAGATAACTATAACGAACCCCAGACAATCGTAGTTTTTTGGGTATAATTACTATGGCTCTTTTGAAAACTGTGGATATATGTCCTACCTTTGATAAGGAACACTAGAAACTGCTTATACTCTCTTACAATTGATATTGTTTATAAGAAATGCTTATAGTTTATGTTCGGAAGGTGTAGTATTTTAAAGGTTTTTGAGGAGTACTGACTTAAAGTAGAATGGTTTTCTTTCAATCAATTTTTAAATGTATATCTCTTCCTTGAAGAAAGTTGTTAGTATTATTAATTTCATAAATGTTATGTTGAAAATAGATAAGAAAAGCTCAGCCATGATAAGCTAAGCTTGATAGGGTTCTTAGACGATAACCACCTTAGGAGTGTTAGAATGACAAAGTTTTTATAAATCTAAGATCTTTAGATATTTTTCTGTTATTAATCATCCCTGTGAATATAAGATATGTCTCCAACAGTTTTTTGCTAAATCATAAGGATTTAATGAGGTATGTGGTGAAGATAGTTTGTGAGGCATTTACTCTTGGTAATGACTTTATAAATAAATTCACATCAAGTATAGAATCTCACTTTTTTTGCTTACCCAGAAGATTGATTGGGTACTCATATATATAAATATAAATATAAATATAAATATACACACACACACACACACACACACACACACATTTGTACCTATATCATCATATATATATAAATAAATATATATGTGTATATATACATATATATTTATATATATATCCATATCAATAGTTACCTTCAAAATATTATCCTTCATTACTCAGACTAACCATCATGTCTATATTACAAACCAGGTTTAGGTGTGATTTAAATTTGGCAGATCTTATCCATTGGAGAAACTGAGTTTTGTGAGAAATCCAAATTTAAAGATGTCAAAGTTTTAATTTATTTTCTAACATTTTCCTTTCATGGATTACATTATAACAAGGTAGCTTAGGAATTCCTGATACTTAATAAAATGAATCATTATGATGGCAGGCCAGTAACTAAATATAAGGTATCTAAACATATATGTAACTTTTTGGGTCGATAAGCTAAGTATAGAGATTCTGTGTAGAGACAGATGGTAGTTTTCTGGCATGAAGACAACAACTTGTTCACCATTTAATGACAGAGTGTTTTGTAGAGATAGGATGGTTTCTATAATAAGAAAACTACTGTTCTTTTCAGCTATTTATACCTTAGATTATTATTCTGTTTCAAAGGTTGCATTTCAGGATATTTTGGCATGAATGAATTCTATTATAGTCCTTTTCATATGTGTATAATTTATTTGGATGTTCAGCCTTAGAAATAATTTCCTTGCCAATCGCTAATTTTGAAGTCGACATATAGCTGTATATGCATCGACTTCAGAAATACGATTACTAGGTGAATCCTAGTTTCCTTCCTAGTTGGAGTATGGATCCTTGATGGGCTTGTTTGGTAATCCTGTAAGTTATTTGTTTTGGCTATAATCTCCCCAAGGTTAGATTGCAGGGTACAGAGCATGGTTTCTGCTTTTATGTTTGATAACTATTACAGTTAGGCAATTTTCTGGTATCAGTGATCCCAAAAGAGAATACAATACAATGTTGTCTTTTTGGAACATTAATCATAAGGATAAGTACTATGGTCCTCTATTTTTATCCTTTTATCCATTTAAATCAACTGATTGTAAATACATTTCTTCTTTTAGAGATGGTTTCTGTATATTTCCTAACATACTTCTTGCGGAGATATTTTGAAGATTATGATATTGTAACAATGATCTTAGTCAAGTTTAAGTTGTATCAGGAATGACGAATCAATGGGTTTTTAAAGAAGCTATCATTCACAAGAAATGAAGGATGGATTTCTTTAGACAGGAATAGCAGAGAATCAGAGCATGGAACCTGCAAGAAGGCAATCCTATCTAGTTGTATTGGTCAAAGAACTATAAAGACCATAAAATTGTAATCTTGCTTTGTATATGTTATAAAAAGGAGGGGGATGTCCTCCTATAAACACTGTGTATAAATAACCAAACTACGGTCCTAGGCAAGGCTGGAGGGTTTCTCAACCCCACTCTTCCCTACCAATGCTCGCACTGAGCGGGGTTTTTTGTATATATGTTAAATGATTAATAAAACTCTTGGCCTCGACCTTTTACCAAAAAATAAAAATAAAAAATAATAATTGTAAATAAGATATTAAAGTGAAATAATTTATGTATTTATTGGACACTATAAATTAAAGTGTTAAACTTACTCAATTTTTTTTATTACAATAATTAGATATAACTTCTTATAAGGAAAATTTATTAAAACTATAGATTAAAATTTTATACTAGTTATATTTAAAGAAAATAGGTGCCTCGAGAAGGATTACTCTCGGCGTATTATATATATAAATATATATAAGCTAGTAGAGCCGCAACACAACACAAAAGATATTTTATATTTTATATTTTTAAAAATAATTTTTGTAAGAGTTATTGTTACGATAATGGTTGGGTTGGATTACATTTGCAATTAGTATTAATATAATGGTTGGATTAGTGTTAGGGTCTATTATACTATTACAATTAAGGTTCTAAGTGAGATTGTTAAGGTTAGTGTTAGGGGAACTATTAGGTTACATTTAAGAAATTTGCTAGGGATATTGCTTCTATTACAGTTAAGGTTAGTCATATTGTTAAGGTTTAAGTTATTATTAGGGATATTGTTCTTATTATGGTTAAGGTTAGTGTTATTGCTAGAGCCGAGGTTAGTGTTACAAAAACTATTATTTTACATTGAACATTTTCGTTAGGGAAATTGCTCCAATTACGATTAAGGTTAGTGCTATTGTTACAGTTAAGGTTAGTGTTAGCGTAATGGTTAGGCTCAATGTTTTAAATAGGGTTATTGTTAATGATATTATTAAGTATTTGGTTTTTTTATTTTACATTTAATTTTTTTGTTAGGTTTCATGTTATTATTATGGTTAAGGTTATTGATATTGTTAAGGTTAAGGTTATTATTAGGGTTAGTTCCCATGTTACGATTAAGGTTAGTGGCATTTTTACACTTACGGTTAGTGTCAGGATAATTGACAGGTGTGTTTTTACAAAATAGAAAATTATGACAACAACAGTTAGTATGTTGGCAAGTTGTCTATATTGTGGTATATGACTAGATATAGTGTTGTCATTATGGTAACAAAGTCATATAGCAGTTTGAAGTTAGCACACTTGATGTAAAGATCAAAATTTGGTTAAGTGTTGAAGACTAGATAGTGTACAGAGTTCCTGCAGCTTAGAGCATCAACGCATGTGTGTACGGATGAATTATGGTATGCACCCTGGAAGTTAAGTTTGTTAGACTGTACTCATTCTTAGTTTATGAGCGCATAAGAAGATGTGCAAGGATGAGAAAGTTACAATCAATTGAAGTTGCATAGCTAGTGTGTGCCAGTAGTGAACAAAGCATGGAGCTGACAGTTAGTATTTTGGTTTGCGGATATAATGTAATGTTGTAAAGGCTACACACCTATTATATTTAGGTTGTCGACATATATACTTGTTTTTTTGTAAGCACGCTTAAGCCAATTCATTTAGAAGCATTGTTTGTAATTAGTTATAGGGCTGACCTAATTGTGTATTTTGTATGAGTGTATAAATATAAGGTGCGCCCATTGTATTCGGTATGGAAGTTGATAAGGAGTTATAATAGGAAGAGAAGATGTGTGCGAAGACACTAGAACATGTATTAGAGCTTTTCTAGAGGTCAAAGCATCAGCGCATCAAAGGAACTGATATGACAAGCAGTGTCACAGTGACAGATCATCCTGTAGATATAGTGTGTATCTGAGATCAGAAGGTTGTAGCCTTCACCACTTGAGCAGTGAGCTCTTGGATAGTGCGTCCTCTCCCCTAATAGGGATGATTGTAAAAGACTCCTAACAGGGTTCGACCCTTAACAAGGTCTAATGTACTTAAAGCATTGTAAAGCTACTCCTAATAGGGTAAAGGATCTTCTAACAAGGATCACAAAACACTAGTGTAGAATATTAGTGGGTGTCAATTCCCATTGGGGTTTTTACCTATTTGGGTTTCCCCGTAATCATATTGGTGTCATGTGTTGAATTCATATT
Source organism: Chamaecyparis obtusa (assembly GCA_027943335.1). NCBI lineage: Eukaryota > Viridiplantae > Streptophyta > Pinopsida > Cupressales > Cupressaceae > Chamaecyparis > Chamaecyparis obtusa. The sequence goes on from BSBK01000882.1 coordinate 1,068,703, forward strand.
TCATGCATATGTGAATGTTTATTTTAGTACTTAAGCATTTAAGTTTAGTATAGATATTAAAGTAAAAAGTTAAAATATAGTGAACACTAATTCAGCCCCTGCCCCCCTCTCAGTGTTCTCATTCCTAACAATTGGTATCAGAGCTTTGGTCCTCAACATAGAAGTTTAACCACTTGAGGAGATCATGGACAAAGTAGAAATGAAACATCTGAAAAGAAATCTTGAAACTGCTCTTGAAGACTTGGACAAGTCAGAAAGAGAATCTGAAGAACTAAAGGATAAACTCAGTGATGCTCAATTAGTCATCAAAAAGCTAAGGAAAGATTTGAATGAATGCTCTACCAGTGATCTAGGGACAATGGTCAAAAATCTCAATGAAGAAAACAAATCCTTAAAAGAACAACTTGAAGAGTTTGATGATAAGCTGACTAATAATCAGGAAGTCTATGATGAACAGATCAAAGAGAACCTTCAGTTGAATGAAGAAGCAAACATGGAAATATTAGAGCTAAGGAATAGCAAAGAAATCTTGGAGTCTGAATTGAAAGAAGTAAAGAATCACATTGACAAATTACACACCAGTTCTAATTTGATAGAATCTCAATTGTATGCAAGGAGAGCCAAAGGAGACACTAGCTGTATTGGATACAATGAAGCATAAAATTAGATTGACAACATGTGAGCAAGAAAGGATTCACAAAAGGACTCTACTAATGCTGAAAAGACTGAAGATCAAACCATAGATAATGGTGGACCACCTAAGAATGAGCGCAAGCAAGTAGAATGCACTTGTTTTTCATGTAACAAGCATGGACACATTGCAAGGAACTGTACAAAGGTAAGACCTTTTAATGGTTACTATTATTCATGTAATAAATTTGGTCATAGAGCTATGAATTGAAAGACTAGCAAGAAGAACAAGATTCAACGAGATCAGAGAAATCAGAATCAGACAAATGTAAGAAGTTCTCAGAATGTTACATGATAGATATGTAACTATAATGGTCACATAGAAAAACAATGCAAAATGGTGACTCATGTTAATGCACCGAGGAATATAAGACCTCTAGTCATTTGTCACTCTTGTAACAAGGATGGACATATCTCAAGGTTGTGTAGATCAAGGACACAAGGTCAGGGAAGCCCTAAAAAGGTCGAAGAACCAGTTTTGGATCCCATAAGAGAAGTTAATTTTGTCAAAGCCTTAGATGATGTGAGTGTTATTTGGTCAGAGAAAAAGAAGGACATGACTGATGAGAATGTATTGGATGCATCCGTAGTGGACGCACCCTCTACATCTGGATAAATGGCCCTCAAGGTCATAGGGGGAGCTAATTTAGCTCTAGACCCCTGCGTGGCTGGTATACTCATCCTCAGAGTATGCACCTATGGACTTAAGCTTTTGGAGTATAAAGATACCTATGTGCAAGAGCACACATGCTGATTGTGAATAGAACTCAAGTTGGAAATTTTGAAGTGACAACCTAGTTTACGCAACTTGCATTAATGGTGGAATTTTCACTTTTAAGTACATAGAAATTTATTTGATTTCTCATTGCATTCAAATTAAGAGTGATAGGAGAGCAGAAAGAGCCTTGGAAGTTGTTGTGAAGACTTGGAGATTGATCTATCAGTGTTTGTAGTGCATTTGGTCGGTTGTAGAAACCATAAGCTCGTTGTGCTGATTCGGAAGCCTTCAAATTATCTCAGAGTTCAGTTGGAAAGTGTTTACAAGTAAGTCATGGCCACTCCCATTATTTATGATGTCAGTGAGAAGAAGAGATATGTTTTCAAGAAACATCCATTTAAATCAGCCCTAGATGATTTAGAGGGAGCTTTCTCCCGCACGCCTATGGGCGTCATGCATGTGGAAGAGATTAGGGCATACATCTACTGCAAGAAGGAACCAGTTGGATTGGATAGGCTAAGAGCACACATGGATACCATGTTGAAACCAGAAAAAACATTCATGGATGAATATGCTAAATGGAATGATCACCCTATTGTTGAGTATGCTATGGCATACAAATTCTATGAGACAGAATGGATAAAGATTTTATTGAGTAGAATTCATGATGATTTGTTTTGGATTGGTGATGTACCAGTTAGAATCACCAATGAATTGATACATGAGATGACAGGCCTTTCTAGAACAGGCGTCATCCTTCCTATGGGCAAGGATGTCAAAAAGATGGTTGAGAAAACATGTAAGTCAAGGAGCGATAGGCGCGGCATGACAATCAAGCCTATTGAGCAAGAAGACATCAAATTGATGTTAATGATACTGGGATACATGTTTCATCACACCAATAGGGTGAATCGTGTGTCTGTGGGCACTATTCTAGCAGCCATTAGACTTGTGAAGGAAGATGCAGAGTTCAACTTGTGTGAAATCTTGTGCGCACAGTTGATTGATAACATCAAGGCTATCAAACATGACAAGACAAAGATATTCAGGTTTGGGTCACTAATCATCTACATGTACCTTCATATAGTTGGGAAGATATCAAATTTGTATCTGGACAAGACTATTCCAACCATACCTCAGATATCCAACAAAGCATCCATTGAAAGCACATTAAGGGATTATATAACATTGGAATTGAAGACCTTCAGGGTCAAGATGCAAATGAGATATAGGATTCCAGAGAGCATTGTGGAAAAGTATAAGGATACTATTTGTTTTATGGTGGAGACAGATACAACTTGTATAGAAGTTGTTGAACCAAGAACTAAGTGGATTCATCCACTTGGCTATGAGGTAGAGGAACAGGTCCTTGAAGCATATGCATAGGTATTACTATTAGCCCCCAAAGATCCTAATGAACCTAGATGGGGAACATATGAGGAGAAGACAAGAGAAGTAGATGAAAAGCTAAACAGTGCAGCAACAAAAAGGAAGGTTGCTAAAGTCACATCAGAAATCTTGAGAATACGTGGTGTATCTCAAGTAGACCTTGATAAAGCAAGGGATGAAAATATTGCTTTGGAACTGAAGAGCGCATATGCAGCTAAGGCAGAATCACATGACCCCAAGATGAAGAAGATAAAAATTAAAATAGATGATAGTCAGAAGGATATAACTGATGACACTCCTTTTGCGCCCAAAGAAATCAGTGTTTCTAATGCTCCTCTGGAGTATAAGCCAATAGTCAAAAGAAAGAAAGAAACCAGCACTAGTCATCCATCCTCGCGAGCTACAAGGAGCAAGAAAAACATTCAAGCACATCCTACGGTAGGATTCAGACCAAGCCTTAAAGTATTGAGCACAATAATTGTTGATGAAGGTAGAATTGATCAAGTAGGGAAGTTTTATGAATCATATAGTGAGATTGACAAATCAGAAATACATGATATGATTGTTAAATATATGATAAAGTTCAAGAAGACAGTTCTTGAATTGAAAACAACAATTCCAGATAAAGTATGGGAGATAATGGATACCTTGAAGAGACAAACCACTGAAGAAGACTTCAGAATAAGGGAACAAATTCTTGATTCCACTCTTCCAGTATGTTCTGTTGAAGAAAAGTCACTATTGTTGAATTTGGTGAAGCCGTACTTAAGGTCAAAGATGAGAACACTACACCTCATGAACAAAGACTATGAGCTGATCTCTAAGGAAATAAAGAAGGCCTTGGAGAAGGTATTCTTAGAAAAATGCATGAAACCTATGTATGCACCCATCTCTCAAGTACCTAATAAGCAAGACAAAGCAACATAGACTATCAAGGTACAATCTACAAGTCCTCAGGATTCAACACCTGTAGTGGAAGTACAAATAGAGTTAGATAAGTCTGCACCCATGTCAAAATCACTCAAGGACATCACCATTATCATTGATAATATGGAGATAGCCATGGTGGCCACTGAAACATAATTGGACAAGTTTGAGGAAGCTTTTGTGAGCACACAAGAAGCTGAGATTTTATGTAGTACCACACCTCCCACTCATCAAGAAGAGGTATTAATTGAAAATATATCAGATGAGAAAGAAGAAAAGAAAATAGAAGAGGAACAATAGAAAGAAGAAGAAGAAGAAAAATAACAAGAGAAAGATGAAACTTTTGTTGAACTAGCCAAGGTAAAACTACAAGTAATGGATTGAACTCCCATCACTCCCTCCTCAGCATTGTTGTCAAGTTTGACACATGACACATCTAGTTTGGACTCATGGAGAGAAGATCTGATTAAGTTCAATGTCCTAGCTATGGAGAAGGCAAAGGAGAAACAAGTAATGAGAAATCCTCTCCTTGTGGAATCAGTGAACATACTGAATAGTTTGTTGCCTGCGGACATGAAAGTGAATAAGGTACACTCGGTTGATGATGTGAGTACAGTTATCTCACAGTTCAAAAGTAATTTTTCAAGCCTTGAAGAATCTACATCCAAAGTTGTAGAAGAGAAGTACCTGAAGAAGAGATTGAATGAGTTGATGAGCAACTTTGCACTAGATCTCAATTCACTCAAGACAGGACAAGCATCCTTCAAAGAATTTTCTGATCAAGGAAGGAAATTCATTGTAGACTACATGGATCAGGATAAGCTTACTGATGCCCATCTTAAGACAATACAAGAGGCAGAAGCTATGATTGAGCAAGTGAAGAGTTCAGTGAAAGACTCATCCATTGATGTGAACATGTGTAACAATGTCTACCAAGGTTAGTTGGACAAAATTGAGAAGGCAAATAAAGAGATGGAAAAGATAAGGTCTAGACAGACTTAGTTGAGGAATGCTCTTGCGCCCTCACTAGACATTCTCAATCAAAAAATAAAGGAGATTGATGCCACCATGATAACCTATGATCAAGGTCTAAGCACAGATCTAAAGAAGATGGAGAAGCTTCAATATGCTTTATGCACCCACCTCCAGATAGTTAACTCTTTGATAAATTTTTGGAAGAAGGAGATCCAGAACCTCAAGATAGCATATTCGGATGTTTTCCCTAAGTAAGTATGTGTAGATACAATTTTTTGGTACACCTTTGTCATTAATTACAAAGGGAGAGTTGTGTATGGAATATGGAGTATAATATGTATAGGGAGATATAAGATTTTGTATAAGAAATGTATAGAAGACAAAAGTTTTTGTGTCAAGGGACAATTAGCAACTTGGCCATATTCCTTTGTTGCCATCAATGACAAAGGGGGAGATTGTTGGCAAGTTATCTATACTATGGTATATGACTAGATATAGTGTTGTCATTATGGAAACAAAGTCATATAGCAGTTTGAAGTCAGGGCACTTGATGTAAAGATCAGAATTCGGTTAAGTGTTGAAGACTGGATAGTGTACAGAGTTCCTGCAGCTTAGAGCATTAGCGCACATGTGTATGGGAGAATTATGGTATGCACCTTGGAAGTTAATTTTGTTAGACTATACTCATGCTTAGTCTATGAGTGCATAAGCATATGTGCAAGGATGCAAAAGTTACAGTCAGTTGAAGTTGCATAGCCAGTGTGTGCCAGTAGTGAACAGAGCATGGAGTCGACAGTTAGTATTTTGGTTTGCGGATATAATGTAATGTTGTAAAGGCTATGTGCCTATTATATTTAGGTTTCTGACATATATACTTGTTTTTTTGTAAGCGCGCTTAAGCCAATTCATTTGGAATCTTTTTTTGTAATTAGTTATAGGGCCGACCTAATTGTGTATTTTGTATGAGCGTATAAATATAAGGTGCGCCCATTATATTCGGTATGGAAGTTGATAAGGAGTTATAATAGGAAGAGCAGATGTGTGAGAAAGAAACTAGAAGATGTATTAGAGCTTTGCTAGAGGTTAAAGCATCAGCGCATCAAAGGAACTGATCTGACAAGAAGTGTCACAGTGACAGTTCATCCTACAGATATAGTGTGTATCTGAGATCAGAAGGTTGTAGCCTTCACCACTTGAGCAGTGAGCTATTGGACAGTGCATTCTCTCCCCTAATAGGGATGATTATAAAAGACTCCTAACAGAGTCTGACCCTTAACAAGGTCTAATGTACTTAAAGCATTGTAAAGCTACTCCTAATAGGGTAAAGGATCTTCTAACAAGGATCACAAAACACTAGTGCAGAATATTAGTGGGTGTCAATTCCCATCGGGGTTTTTACCTATTTGGGTTTCCCTGTAATCATATTGGTGTCATGTGTTGAATTCATGTTTCATGCATATGTGAATGTTTATTTCTGTACTTAAGCATTTAAGTTCAGTATAGAGATTAAAGTAAAAAGTTAAAATATAGTGAACACTGATTCACCCCCCCCCCCCCCTCCCCTCTTAGTGTTCCCATTCCTAACATAGTAATAGTGCTATTGTTACACCTAAAGTTAGTGTTAGGGGAGCTATTAGGTTTCATTGAAGAAATTTGTTAGGGTTCATGTTATTATTATGGTTAAGGTTATTGTTAGTGTTAGTGCTTGTATTAGGATTAAGGTTAGTGGTATTGTTACACTTAAGGTTAGTGTTAGGGTAATTGTTAGGCTATATTTTTATGTGGTTTATGGGTATTGTGACACCTACAAGTAGTGTTAGTGATATAGTTATACCTAAGGTTAGTGTTATGGGAACTGTTAGGTTGCATTTAAGAAGTTTATTCGGGTTTGTGTTATTATTACTGTTAAGGTTATTGTCATGGTTAAGTTGCTTGTTAAAGTTAAGGATAGGGTGAGAGTTAGGGTTAGTAGGATATTTTATGTTATGAGTTAGGGTTCGAGTAAGAGTTATAGATAAGGTTAGGGTTAGGGTTAGGGATAGGGTGAGAGTTAGAGTTAGTAGGACATTTTAGCTAAAATATAATTAGGGTTTGGGTACAATTTATACTAAGGGTTAAGGTTAGGGTTAGGGTTAGGGATAGGGCAAGATTTAGGGTTAGTAGAATATTTTACATTATGAGTTAGGATTTGGATAAGACTTACAGTTAGTGTTAGCAGGATATTTTACCTTATGAGTTAGGGTTCAAGTAAAAGTTATAGTTAGGATTAGGGTTAGGGTTAGGGTTAGGGATAGGGTGAGAGTTAGGGTTAGTAGGATATTTTACCTTATGAGTTAGGGTTCAAGTAAGAGTTATAGTTAAGGTAACTAGGGTTAGGGATAGGGTGAGATTTAGGGTTAGTAAGAAATTTTACATGATGATTAGGGTTTAGGTAAGAGTTATAGTTAGGGTTAGGGTTAGGGTTAGGGATAGGGTGAGAGTTAGGGTTAGTAGGATATTTTACGTAATCAGTTAGGGTTCAAGTAAGAATTATAGTTAGGGTTAGGGTCAGGGATAGGGTCAGTTTAAGGTTCTATGCAATGTTATGATGTATGGTTTATAGTCAGGGTTAAATCATATGTCGTGTTAGGTATAGGGTTAGTATTAGGGTTTTTGTGAGAGTAAGATTATGTATGTAGTTAGAGATGGGATCTAGGTTTTAGAATTAGGATTAAAGTTTCATACTTGGTAATACATTTTTGGATGTTGTTTACAATTTAATGTGACAATGTTGTTTACAGTTTAACATGATAATTATCATTAGTATCACATTTAACGTTACCATTTAATGTATTTTCAATGGTAGGGACATGGTAACAACTAACTTGAATAGTTACCATATATAAGTAATTATAATGTTAACGATAACATATTAGAGTTAGGGTTAGGTTACGATTAAGGATATGATTATATGTTTACAGTTATGATTAGTATCATATTAAGGGTTACTATAAGCATCATGTTTACCATTTTACGTATGGTAATCAAGAGGGTTATAGTTACAATTAGGTTTTAATTTTAACCTTAGGAGTATTAATAATTTTGGACTTGCACCTCTCACATTAAAGGTAAAGATTAGGGTAAGGGGTTAGGATTAGCATTACAATTGGTAATATGGTCAAGATTACTAATAGTTACTATTACATTTAGGCTATTATACATGTATGGTTATGGTTAGGATCAATTTAAGGTTGTGTGCAGTGTTAGGATGTATGATTTATAGTTAGGGTTAAATCATATGTAGTGTTAGGTACATGGTTAGTATTAGGGTTTGTGCGAGAGTAAGATTATGGACGTAGTTAGTGATGAGATATAGGTTTTAGAGTTAGGATTAAAGTATCATAATTTGGAATACACTTTTTGATGTTGTTTACAGTTTAACATTAGTATCACATATAACGTTACCATTTAAGGAATGATCAATGGTAGGGACATGGTAACAACTAACTTGAACGGTTAGCATATTACTTTAACTATAATGATAACGATAATATATTAGAGTAAGGGTTAAGGTTACGATAATTATTGTTGTTAATTTAACATTATGCTATGGGTTAAGAAATATTTTTATTTTAGTTTTCATTTAAGATTACTAATAGTTACTATTACATTTAGGATATTGTACATGTAGGGTTAGGGTTAGGATCAATTTAAGGTTGTGTGCAACGTTAGGATGTACAATTTATAGTTAGGGTTAAATCATATGTAGTGTTAGGTATACGGTTAGTATTAGGGTTTGTGTGAGAGTAAGATTATGGATGTAGTTAGCGATAGGATATAGGTTTTAGAGTTAGGATTAAAGTATCATAATTTAGAATACATTTTTTGATGTTGTTTACAGTTTAACATGATAATTATCATTAGTATCATATATAGCGTTACCATTTAAGGAATGGTCAATGGTAGGGACATGGTAACAACTAACTTGAACAGCTAGTATTTTACTGTAACTATAATGATAATGATAATATATTAGAGTTAGGGTTAAGGTTACGATAATCAAATTATTGTTAATTTAACGCCGTGCTATGGGTTAAGATATAGTTCTATTTTAGTTTTTATTTAAGATTACTAATAGTTACTATTACATTTAGGATATTGTACATGTAGGGTTAGGGTTAGGATCAATTTAAGGTTGTGTGTAGTGTTAGGATGTATGATTTATAGTCAGGGTTAAATCATATGTAGTGTTAGGTGTATGGTTAGTATTAGGGTTTGTGCGAGAGTAAGATTATGGATGTAGTTAGCAATGAGATATAGGTTTTAGAGTTAGGATTAAAGTATCATAATTTGGAATATATTTTTTGATGTTGTTTACAGTTTAACATGATAATTATCATTAGTATAACATATAATGTTACCATTTAAGGAATGGTAAATGGTAGGGGCATGGTAACAACTAACTTGAATGGTTAGTATATTACTATAATTATAATGATAACAATAATATATTAGAGTTAGGGTTAAGGTTACGATAATCATTGTTGTTAATTTAACGTCGTGCTATGGGTTAAGATATAGTTTTATTTTAGTTTTCAGTTAAGATTTACTTTTAATAGTTTATTTTATATAGTTAAAGGTTTTGGTATAGTTATTTAACATTGATTATGGTTAGGTTAGAAGTAGGAATGAATAAGATGTTCTCTATAATTAATTCCTCGCATTTATTCGGCACATCCATTGAAGGAATAAATATTAGAAAAATAGAGTTCAACAAAACATATTGCAAAATATTGCAAGTATAGGGGTAATCATGATGGGAATAGCCAAAATTATTTATTTATTATCTTATTCATGAAACTTACATAAATGAAAAGGGAAATCGAAGTCCCAATACAACTATTCAGATAATTAAGAAGGCTAAAAGCCAAGACAAGAATGATCTAAATCAATATCATTTCTCCATAATGATGCAAGTCCATCACATATTCTTCAATGATAAAGTTGGTATTGTGACCCTTATTTGTACAATGATCACAGTAGACTTCTTTCATCATTGATGGAAATGAATCCACTTTTGCAGATGTCTCGCGCAAAACTTTCACAACATCTACCATTTGCATTATATCTAGTTCATCAACATAGTCAATTGATAACACTGCATTCTCCACAGCTTTGATTATAGTTGCACATGAGTCTACAATGATTCGTGTACACTTGTCAAATTCAGTCTCAAAGACATCATTCAAGGTCACCGAAGTAGAGGGGCTTGTAACCATGATGTTCGACTCTCTATCAGAGGCATCCATAGGTGGAATGGTATCCTGCAAAGTTTTAAACAAACATCTGTATATATAATTAATCATAATAACCATTTTGCATTTCTATTTTGAACTTTACATGTTACTTATAGTGGAATAATATATATTATTTTGTGGATTTTTTATATTTAAATAAACAAAATTTGGGTTTGGAAATATGATATAATTTATATTATTCTTAATGTTAAATGTTAAGAATAATTCAAATATTTAATCAATTAACAAATCTAATGTATGCTTAGTCTATTTTTTTTAAAAATTATTAAGATTAATAGAATACAAATTTCATTAATATGGCGACATTTCCATCCATAATATTGATAAAAAAATATTTATGATAATGATGTAAAAAATACAAATTATTAAAATATAAATGTAAAAGAATTTATTTTTTTAAATGTAACATTTAAGAAACAAAATAAATTAAACTAATGTATACTTAATCTAATTAAGCTAATGTATACTTAATATTTTCCAATTTTAACTAAGGAAGAAGAAGTATTGTTCACCATTTTAAACTATTACAAATGAATAATCTAAATCTAAAGTAATGTGGCAACATTTCCTTCCATATATAAATTTAAATTTAAATATTCAATGAAATAAAGATCAAATATTAAAAAAAATATCTTAAAAGGAAATCTAAATGTAAAATGCAAAATCCTTAAATAAAACATTTATAAAATATGAAAATAATATAAAACGTTCACATAGTAATGTTTGAAATATGGTGGCATTGCCTTCCACTTTTCAAACATTACTACATAAATATAAATATTCGAAATATATATTTTATTTCAAAACATAAAAAAAAAATATATTATTAATGTTAAATGTTAACAATAATTCAAATATTTAAACAATTAAGAAATCTAATGTATGCTTAATCTAATTTTAAAAACTATTAAGAATATTAGAATACAAATTTCATTAATATGGCGGCATTTGCCATCCACAATAATGATAAAAAATATTTATGATAATGATGTAAAAAATCTAAATTATTAAAATATAAATGTAAAATAATTTTTTTTTAAAAATATAACATTTAAGAAACAAAATAAATTAAACTAATATATACTTAATCTAATTAAACTAATGTACTAGCTAATATATACTCTATATTTAAATACACCGAGATGTATCGAGGCGTTTAATTTTTTCAACTTAAATTCTATTTCAGGTGAATAAATAAATAATTATATAATATTTTTTATTATTAAATAGAGTTTAATATAATATTATTATAATATAATTACTTTTTCTAACCCGAATTGTATTATGCACCGATTAGTAATCTTAAGATATATTTTGGTTATGGTTAGGGTTAGACTTTAGGTTATGGTTATGGTTAAAGTTAGGATTATAGTTAGAGTTAGGTTTAGTATTAGGGTAACTTATATTATGTTTAGGGTTAGGGTTCAAGTTAGTGCTTGGATTAGGTTTTGGTTAGGGTTCATATTAGGGTTTTGTTAGGGTTAAGGTTAGAATGATGGTTAGGATAAATATTATAGTTGAGGTTAGGATTTATTTTATGATTAGGGTTAAGATTATATATTTTTGAAATTGCGAGTTGGCATTGGAATACAAAGTGTTACTTTATATATATATTATGATTACTATCGCTAGGGTTAGAGTTTTAAATTAAGGGTCAAGCTTAGGGTTTAGGGTTAGGATCTTTGTTAGGGTAAGGATTTTTTTCATGGTTTGTATTATATATAGGATTAGTTTTTTCATTAGGCTTAAATTTTTTGTTATGGTAAGGATCAGGGTTAGTGTTAGGATTATGGTTAGAGTAAAGGTTTGTACATCATGGTCAAAATTATGATTATTAGAGTTAGGGTTAGGGTTAGGATGATGATTTGTGTTAAGTCTAGGTTAAGGCTATATATACTCTATATTTAAATATGTCGAGATGTATCGAGGCATTCAATTTTTTCGTCATTCACCTTAAATAGAATTTAAGTTGAAAAAATTAAACGCCTCGATACATCTCGGCGTATTTAAATATAGAGTATATATTAGCTAGTTGTATATGCTGAACCTTAAGCCCTAATTAAGGAGTTGATATTGCCTTTATTGGTGGTTCATCATTATTCTCTTGACAATGGGATTGGACATTTTTAAAAATATTTGTAGACCACTATGATTGAATGATATCAATACATATGCTATTAACTTTGATGTTTTTTAAATTTTTGTGTCATTCAATGATTCCTTTAATGATGCTTTAATAGAATTGCATATTTCTATAATTAAAATTTAGAAACATATAAGAATTATTTCAATATAGATACATAATACATCTTTATTTAATTTATTTGAAACATGGGAAAAAATTCAAAATATTGAATAATTTTTTATATGAAAAATCATATATAATTGATAGGAAAAATGTAAGAAAAACCACAAATTTCAATTTTTTATATAAGGAGAATGTAAAATAGAAAAATAGGTGAATAATTAATTTTAAGAATTCCTATGGAAAGAATTGTATTCAAAACTAAAAGCAAATTGAAGAGAAATTTAAATAATTAAAGTAAAACTATTATCAAATTAATAAAATTTTGTAGGCAAAAATTTATTACCATTTCCAATAATTCAAAATATGTAAATTTTAGTAAGTTTCTAAAATTAAATTTGTTGTCATCTGAACAAATCAAAATACTTAAATTTTCAGTAGGTTTCTAAATTAAAATTTATCTTATGTGATATTATTTTAACATATATTTAGTAAAATTTGTTAAAATGGTGATTACATTCTATTTTAGTGAACTGGTTTTTAAATTATAGTTGGCAACATTGTATTTTTTTTATTTTTTCCCTTTTTCATCCCAAAATGATCTTTTTTCTAACTTTGGCATTTCTAATAGAGGCTATGAAAATTACATTGTTGTAACAAAGAGATGGAATTGAGTTATTTGCTACTACAATTCAATTAGTGTTTTGTAATGTTCATTTATTTTCATGTCACAAAACTAAATATATATGTGATCTGAAAGTAAAATAAGAGATGCAACTTAAAAAGAAAGTGCACACTTTTATTTAATCCATGTCAATAGAAAACACTCTTGAATGAAGCATTGAACTTGCACAAATAAAATGATACGTTTCTTTCCCTCTGCCACAATAATTATTATATGTTCCAATTTTTAAAAGAATTTAAAAACCCAAAATAAGTGCATCTAGAGCGGCCTCTTTTACTAAATTGAGACCAAAACCTAAAACTAAAATGAACCTGGAAACCTTCAATTCTCAAAAGTGTAACAATCAAATGAGTTCATAATTTATGACTTTTGAAAGTCAAATCCATGCATTAATTTTTGCAAAACAATGGTGACCAGATCAAGCACCAGTGTTCCATACTACAATTTATTTAACTTACCATCAAATTTCAAGGGCAGATTTAAACCATGGCAATTGCCTTACCTCAAAATTCTGCACAAATTGTCTCGCACCATCAACGATGTTGATGAGAAAAAATGCATAGAGTTTCCAAAATAAATTAAGCAATCCTTCCACAACCAAATTTTTTAAAAATGAGGCGAGAAAAGATAGTTACAAAAGATAGTCACAAAATAGAACTATTATATCTAGATATATATACTTCTGCATTATAATATTCTTTAAATGGGAATTTTTTTTCCTTAAAAATTGAAAGATAAAACTCTTAGATCAAGAAAAAATAGAGCATTGTGATGTATACCTGGCATTTATTTTTGAGAGCGGTTAAAGATTATATCATATAATCTAAAAGTTCACAACACTTTTTCTTCTGTGAGAATACCCTTTATTCTAATTTCGTACATATTTAATAATAGTAGATCCTTGACTTGCTGTGTTGTGATGTTGAAAGCATTTTCCATTGGCATCGATAGAAAGAGGCAAGGCATGTGAATGATTTTTTTTAGAATACCTCAAAGAAATGTGGTCTCTAAGCATGCAATGAATTGTTCAGACATGGCATTAAAAAATTCATGCCATGTGTAAAATAGCCAACGCATTCAAAATGTCTACAAATTCATCTTCTCAACAATAAAAATGGTCTCATAGAAGTTCTATTTTCTCTTTGTATTGCATTTCATAAATGTTTTGTTTTCTCTGTATGTACCGTTAGTGTGCACATTATATTCCTATTTTCATTGTGGTGATTTCTTATTTCAATTAATCTACGATCGAATGGTAGTAATCAGAAGATGAGCATGCAGTAAAATGAAAGAGTGGGCTGCTAAACACTAAATTTATGTTTCATATATTGAAGTGTTTGAATTTAATTTAGGCATTTTTTTGCTTTAGCTTCCATTTTTTTTGCTTCTATGATGTAATAGTATAAGAAAGTGCCTGAATAACGTGCATTGTCAGCGACACTATTAACTATAAAGATCTTGAAAAACCATTTCTCACAAAGAATATGTTAGTAATACCATTCATGTTAAAATAATTAGTAATACCAAATAATATATTAGTAATACCATTCCATATCCGTCCTACGCTGGACATTGAACAATAAAATTGCACTCAACACCCAGTTCATACAGTTAGTGATACTAATACGTCTCGATCATCACCCTGTTCATACAGTCTGCAGTTTATTCTGCTTGAGACAACAATACTTTAACTACAGTATGAATGAAATGTACAAATGTGGAGCTGATTTCCTATTTTATAAGCATATGTGACTCTCCCTCTTCCAATATGGTCATTGTGTCCACTTCCCTGTTTTAAATTATGAATGACATGCATTTGTAACTATTTTTATTTGACAATCGGAAAGGCGACGTATGTAGTGGAATGAATGGCCATTTACAATGACATTGCTGAGCTGGTTATTTGCGCAGTCATTATGACACTTCAAATACCATTTGAGCGTTACTAATTAATATCAAAAATTTGAAAAGCCACCGTCCGCATGTCCCCATGTCCACATGTAATATTTTAAATTAATTACCTTTTAAATACTTGTCATTTGTATTCTAAATGAGCCCCATTTTTCCCGGGTTTTCTTACGGTGGCAACTCATCGAACATTTATTTTTGGAATTGCAAGCTGGCATTGGAAAATAAAGTGTTTCTTTTTTCTTACACTGTTATTTTGGATGACGTCTTATAGGGAGGGGTGTGATGCCATTGTAGGGTTATGCCTCTTGGCGTAATAATTGATATTTCCAATTTTAAATAAGGAAGAAGAAATATTGTTGACCATTTTAAACCATTGCAAATAAATAATGTAAATAATCTAAATCTAAAGCAATATGGTGACATTTCTCTCCATATTTAAATTTAAATCTAAATCTATAATGCAAACTATTTAAAATGCAAATATGGATCTAAAATGCAAACTATTTATAATGCAAATCTAAATGTAAAATGCAAACTATTTAAAATGCAAATCTAAATGAAACATGCATATCAAAATGAAACATGCAATTCAAAATGAAACATGCAAATAAAATGAAACATACAAATCAAACATGCTATTGATTTAATTTACATGTTTGATTTTTAATGCAAATCAAACATGCAAATGTAAATCAAGCTATATTTTAAATGGAAATCAATTTATTTTAAATGAAATCAAACATAAAAATCAAAATGAAACATGTAAATTGAAATCTAAATATTTTAAATACAACTAAATATATGGAAAAATAAAATACAAAATGAAAATCTCACTTGGAAAGAACTTGCTCCAAAATTGAATCTAGTCTTGGCTCCTCTAAAACTCTCCAATTCTTCAAACTCTGCAAAATAACAAATGAAATAAAATAAGAAATGAAATGAGGAAACACTCTTTTATAATCTGAGAGCGTCTCTTCATATTCTCCAATATGTTTTTTGCAATTCCTTTGTCTTTTCAAATTCCAAATAAAATATTAAATATTAAAAAAACATAAAAAAACAGATGGCAACATTGCCCTCCGTATTTAAATTTAAATCTAAATGTTAAATCTAAATATTAAATGGAATAATGATCAAAATTTAAATCTAACTAAAACTAAAACTAAGTCTAAATCTAATTCTAATTCTAAATCTAAAACTAAAACTAAAATTAAATTTAAATCTAAAATTATAACTATAACTATATAAAAAATGCAAACTATTTATAATGCAAATCTAAATGTAAAATACAAACTATTTAAAATGCAAATCTAAACGAAACATGCATATCAAAATGAAACATGCAATTCAAAATGAAACATGCAAATCAAACATGCTATTGATTTGATTCGCATGTTTGATTTTGAATGCAAATCAAACATGCAAATGTAAATCAAGCTATATTTTAAATGGAAATCAATTTATTTTAAATGAAATCAAACATACAAATCAAAATGAAACATGCAAATTGAAATCTAAATATTTTAAATGCAACTAAATCTATGGAAAAGTAAAATACAAAATATAAATCTCACTTGGAAAGAACTTGCTCCAAAATTGAATCTAGTCTTGGCTCCTCTAAAACTCTCCAATTTTTCAAACTCTGCAAAACAACAAATGAAACAAAATAAGAAATGAAATGAGGAGACGCTCTTTTATAATTTGAAAGCGCCTCTTCATATTCTCCAATATGTCTTTTACAATTCTTTTATCTTTTTGATTTCTAAATAAAATATTAAACATTAAAAAAAAACATAAAAACACTGATGGGGACATTGCCCTCCATATTTAAATTTAAATCTAAATATTAAAACTATATATTAAATGGAATAATGATCAAAATCTAAATCTAAGAGAAATATAAATCTAAATCTAACTAAAACTAAAACTAACTCTAAATCTAATTCTAATTCTGAATCTAAAACTAAAATTAAATTTAAATATAAAACTATAACTATAACTATATAAAAAAACAAATTATTAAATAGAAAATAAAATTATCACCTTTATATTTGTTCGATTGCTTGGTTTTGAAATGAGCTTCCTACAAATGAAATGAGGAGATGCTCTTTTCAAATTCCCCAAAAGGTGCCTTTTCCAATTCCTTTGCCTCTCCAAATTCCAAAAAAACATAAAACACTTTATTTTTTAAAATTTTTTAAATTTTTTTTTAAATTATTCTTCATCCATGTGGCGGCCCTATTTTTCGGGTCCTATTATTTTGGGCCCTATTATTTTGGCCTCGCCATTTGTCTTCATATTATTTTAGCCTTGCCATTTGCCTTCCTATTATTTCAGCTTTGTCATTTGTCTTCATATTATTTTATAAAATATTTATTTAATCTAATAATTTTTATTGACAGGGAATCTATTATGGCATATTCCCATGCTGGTATTTCCATTTGTGCTCCCATTGTATAGCTACGCCTATTGACTTAATTATATGTAACAACTTATTATCTTATTATATAAATTAATACTTATTGTTTATCATGATATTACTATATATTTAAAATGTTTGTAGGTACATTTGTGTATTCATATAGTCTGCTCTTCATGCAACTAGAGAGGCACTTGAAAAAAGGACTGACAAAATTAGGGTGGAAGAGGAGAATTTTGGTTCATGCCAAAGGAACAAAGGTACAAGAATATTTTTGTGCAACAAATATTACATACACTACATGCATTTCTTGCACAAAATTTTTGTACCTGCACACACCTTTCACATTGTTCATGAATAAACATCAAAATCTTGCATGCATTCACACTAGTTATTGAACTTGGATCCTTTTAAAATCAACTATTTATCTAATCTGAGAAGCCATTGGAGCAGAGGCTTGACTGCAGGCTAGAAAAATATAGTGGATATTATAATGAAGTATGTGGCCACTAAAGATATTGGAGGTGTTTTTCCATTTATGATTTACCTTTAAACAGTAAGAGCTTTGGTCATATAGCGATTATTGGTGTAGTATGTGGTCAGTAAAGGTATTGGAGGTGTTGGAAAAAGTAATGAGAGATGTCATAGATTTTAAGGAGATTGTAAATTATTGTCTTCAGGTGTGCTTAAGAGGGTTGGGTTTAAACGGTGTATGTCAAATTTTGATTTAGTGTGTAGTGTCTCATATGAGTCCTCCTTTGAATTGTGTTCTTCAATAACTTCTTCACTTGAATTGAGTAAATGTAGAACTTTTTTTTATTCTGAGATAAAATATTATTATTATTCTATAAACAAAATTATATTTTGTATTATTCTATGTAGAATAATTTTTTTTATTTGTGTATTATTTGAATGGAAATATTTAATTTTTTTTTAATTATATTAATATATGAAACATATTAAAATTTATATTTATAAAATATTAATTAATAAGTTATACTTTTTGTATTATATTTAATATTTTATAATATATTTAATAATTATTAGTTGTCCATTATTATTATTATTATTATTATTATTATTTGATCGGTAAAAGGCTGAAGCCAAAATTTTTATTAATGATAAAACCAATGATACAAGAAACCCTTCTCAATGCAGGCGCTGGTAGGAAAGAGCGGGGCTGAGAAAACCTCTAGCCTTGCCTGGGACCGTAGTTTAGAATCTGATACATAATAATTTAGGAGGGCATACCCTCCAAGTCCAGATTCATGATAGTTATATATTACAAATTTTGTAAGAAGCTATTCATATATCTTGTTTGAAGTGATTCTCGAATTGTTATTTGCATGTCCATTCAGCGAGTTTGGAAGACCTCCCTTCTAGGTTTTTTGCTTGTTATTTTTGTGAAGCCATTCTTGATTACTCTTGTGTGAAACAGTGTATTTGACAAAGGGCCACTTCCACATTCATTATCTCACCCGAACTTTATCTCCTCAAAATGACTCTTGAAGCTTCTTTACCTGAAATAACTTAACTTCTGGCTAAGATCCTTGTTAGAATATTCATAATATTATTCGTTACTAATCAAAGATTCTATGGGCTACTAGGAAGATAATACTTAAATCAAATGGAACCTTTTGTTAGAAATATTTGCTTTAAAAGAAAATACCTCTGCATGTCCCACCCCGTTATAAGCGTACTAGGAACCTAGCTAATCTTATTCCTAGATTATATCTTATAAGACTAACATCATATTCTTATGAAAAGTACACTACTTTGGATACCAAATTTTAAACCTGTGATAATCCCATATCCTATTCTTTATAAGTAATCTAAACAAGACATGATATTAACCCTGCTTATAAAATATGAATTATCCACTTGACTGAATCTTCCAATTAGGCTGAATGAAACAGAATTAATCTAAAAATCATTAATAAGTCAGTATAAATATAGAGCAATATCCATATCCCTGCTATCATGGCCTTGTTTCGAAGCTCGCATAGAATCCTCCAAGATCATATATATTAGCTCTTCTTTAGATATAACACCATTTAAATTTTTTTATTAAACAAGAAACTTAAATTAACAACATCTTGACAGGAAAGAGGGCACATGCCACAAGAGCACCAGAACAAAAGAGCACCATAACACAAGAGCACTAAACATAAGAGCACCATGATAATCTCTTTCCTGAAGCCAATATATACTATATATATATTGACTTCAAGATTACAGATTACCATGATATTCAAATCTGCATCTATGTTATATCCTGCATCTGAAACATATTGCTAAGAAGAATAACATGTAGTTATAATAGAGGCTACTAGTCCCAAACTTAGGTTTAAAGGACCATTATGAAATCCATTTGTCAAGGAGTTACAGTCTATCATTATTCCACAGAAAGGGAATACCTCTGAGTATTAAAGAAAGTAACATTTGTTTCAATTCATAATTTACTTAACTAGTATCTCTGTCTCACAAATCATTAGATGGGAGATGTATATAGGGCCATGCTGCCACATATTCATGGACTCAAATTACGCATTCTAACTGAAATTAAATACGACTACTCATTGACCACATATATACTGGAGACTATCTATTTTATACATAGCTATGTTGAGACATTTGTCATCCACCTGTATTCAGGCTATCATATCAATGTAAATGTGTAAATTTAGTCCTATGTAGAATGTAATTGGCATTAAAACTGTAATGATAACATTAGTACATAATCCTTAATTCTTATCTAGATAATGCTTGGATAAATCTATTGTCATTCTAGTTGATAGTATATTGATCACCAAATGTTTTTCTCTAAAACCAGTAATACCAAATGTTCTCATCGAGTTTGCAGTTTTTCTTTAGCCAGTCATATTAAACAATTACTTGGAAGGTATAGGAGTCCTCTAGTTAATTCCTTAATTATATTTAACAATACATCATTGTTGCTTCACTACTAGAGATTTAGAATGGGGGGAATTCTTGAGGCTAAGAAAAATACAAGCTACCAAAGTCTTATATAGGAGAGATCTTCACAATAAAAAAGTTTCAAGCTTCCTCTATCAGTCCCTTGCTTGTGTTTCTGAACCTTCTGAATCAAGGAGTCACTTTTTCTTTTTCTTGCAGTGCTTCTCTTCTTCCAAACACATTTCTACTAAATTATCTGACTCAGAGTCTGAGAAGCATTTCATATCTGCATCTCCTACCTCATCTAGATGACAATACTCATAGAACCAATTTTCCATCACGGGCTTCCTAATATGCATATAATTTAACAGGAAGTCTAGAATTCTTTTGATAATGGGTTCTCTTTCCCTGAATGAATTAATATCGTCGGTTACTATGATTGGGGTAGAAGGGATAATATTCCTCTTGATAGAAGTCATATCATAGAACTGAGGCCATGCTATTGCTAAGTCCTCTTTGATATTTTGGAGGACCTTATCCATATTTCCAAGAAATCTTCATTTGAAGATTTTGTAGCAGAGTCTCCTAATTTCATGTTTCTTTGTGCCCTAGTAGAAGGTAACCACTACAAACATGGAAGAGATGTCGAAGTGAACTCTATACCTATCCTCATTACTCAAAAATTCTTGTCCTAAGATATGAAGTATTGCTCTAAGGATGAGGGCTGATTGTCCAACATTACCTTCTTAAGATGTTTTGTCAGTATTCTCCCTTCAAAAGCCAGTTGGCTCATGTTGCAAGTCATTTTAATTGGGGTATCCATGCTATTGTTCATTAAAGGGATATCTTAGGCCGTAGTTCAGAGTTAATACGAGATTTTCTAAATGAGAGAGGGAGTTGCTTTTATAAGTAGCTATTTTTCAAATGATAGCGACATGACGTTTGGAATCCTCAGGCTGTTCAAGTTTTTTAAAAATTTATGCTCGAATTTCTATAAAATCAAGAGGAAGTCGAGGGGTTATTACTACTAAATTGGGTTTTACTTAAATTTACATCCCATTGTTACTTTTAAATTTTATTTAAGATTTGTTCAATGTTAGAAATTCAAGCAGGGGAGTAAGGGCTAGCAACAATCTAGGGGATGGATAATGGTATAAGGAAGGAATATTCAAGATACCACTTGTTTTCTTAATCTAAACTATTCTAAAAAAATTTGAGAAAAAATATAACTATACTGCAGACCAAAATGACTACTTTAAAAGAATCCCAACTGAATTTAACAAAAGGTTTTTAACTGAAACTAATAAAGTAGTAGGTATTCACATATCACTATTTACTTAATAGAGTCTTACGAGATTACAGAAGACCTTGAATATCTGTACCATATACACCATATATAGTGTTCTTTTTTATATTAGCTATCTACTATGAATTTTTCTATTTTTCTATATATTTAAAAAACCCAAAAAGAGACACATAGTACCAATTGTTTTAGTGCATTGTTCATAAGGCTTCTCCCTTCCAAATTATCTTGCAGTTCTAGATGTTATCACCCTTCCTCATAACCATGATACACTCATCTTTAGTTGAAACCTTCTTTGAGTGGTGAGTGCATCTATTGATGTTAGGGGCCATGATATGCAGATTTATAGCTTCAAGTTTGTCTAGGTCTGTCAGGATGTTGAAACCTTCATTCCTCCAATAGTTGAGAAGCCACTTTGTGTCCAACTCACTAGGAAGAAGATCTTTGTAGAGGAAATCAAGGTTCCTTACCAACTCTGGCCAGTGGTTGTTAAACCTTTTCTCGTCTTTGAAAGTCATCATACGAACACGTTGGGATTGAGGAATTTTTGCTAACTTGGTTATCTCCATTTTCATTGTGGTCTCCGTGTAGGGAATTGAGAGTTGGTTATCAATGTAGAACACCATATTTTCTAACCCCCCAAGTAGGCCTTCATTGAAGATGATCTTTTCTACCTGGATGATGTGTTCTTTCTTTTTCCCTGCGAACACAGAGATGACAATGAATTGACTAATGATACTACCATTGGTTCTGTAGGTAAATTCATTATCAAAGAAATGATCTCCAATAGCTTGTTATAGAAACCTTCTTGTTGAATCCAAGAGAGGATTAAGTATTTGGTTCCATCTTTTTGGCTTAATACATCCTCTAAATGGCATCACCCTACTTCCTTTTGTTGCAAAGGTAATTAGCCTTGACTCCATCGATTAGAAGTTTCTCAAAACTCTTGTTGGTGAGATCAGTTATGTAGAGTTACTTGTAAAATCTATAGGGCTGATATAAATGAGAATTTTGGGAAGCGAAAGTAAGTGACATCACATTATTTTTCTCCATGTTACCCTGATATACAGAAGTAGATTAACAACTTATTCTTATTAATGATGGCTATGCTCTACACAATTCCCTATTGCTATCATAACATAAAACTCTCTTTTCTTAACTGAGACTGCTCGTGCCTTCCTTTAATATTTATTTCTTGATAAGGGTAATTGTATCACAATAAGTGAGTATTAAGTCCTAAAGATCTCAAGAACTAAATCTAAATCAGGGTAAGTAAATTTATAATCATTAAGTGTCATTAATTCTTCCATGTGACTCCCCTCAGGCTCTTTGAATGAAGTATGATTGTTTCTAACTATTAAATTAATAATTCATGTCTTACTATCTATCACTTATTGATAATACATATTACAACTGTAAGGGATCGACATTAGAGTTGTGCTAATTCTTTAAGGATTTCCTTATTAGAGAATTAAAGATGCAAGATAAGGCTATAGTATGCTAATAAATTAGTTTATTTTAAGGAACATTGCCTACCAAATTTTCACCATCCGCTCCCTGTTTGCAAGAAGATCAACTTCTATATTCCCTTCTCTATAAATGTGTTTAACTTCTTATTGGGGGATAGTGTCCAGGATTTCTTAAATATCTTCTAGTTTCGAGTTGAGTTTCCAATTAGGAGTTCTCTTCATTCTAATTTCATTAATTATAATTTGGGAGTCTCCTTCAATTTCTATTTTTGAGATGCCTAGTTGTTTAGATAACTTAATTCCTTTTAGGACAACCTTACACTCTGCCATGTTATTCGTTGTAGGTTTAATGGATCTAGAAAATTTAGAGATAATTTCTCCTTTCAAGTTATGAATAATACCACCAATTCCCACAATACTTGGTTTTCCACGTGAGGCCCCATCAAAATTTAGTTTAAAGCATCCTATCTTAGGAGGTGACCATTTTCATGAGCTTCTATCATTCTTAGTTTTGCTACCACCTTTTCCATATAATCGTGGAATAGCCAGCCTTGGCCAATGTTTTATAATATTATTATCGCATAGCTTAAAAGAGTTTTCTAAACTAATGAGGCTTCGTAGTCTATTTTTAATAACTTCAATTATCGATGCTTCTATCTTTCTAGTTATCGATCTCCACTCTAGTTTTTGATTTGTAAATATTCTCCTATTTCATTCTTTCCATATTTCCCATATCAATATAGAGGGGGTAAACTATGCATATATCCTTATATAAGCTACCTTTAT
This sequence comes from Chamaecyparis obtusa, assembly GCA_027943335.1. Lineage (NCBI taxonomy): Eukaryota > Viridiplantae > Streptophyta > Pinopsida > Cupressales > Cupressaceae > Chamaecyparis > Chamaecyparis obtusa. The sequence goes on from BSBK01000882.1 coordinate 1,092,433, forward strand.
TTAGTGTGGGCCATGCTTTGAGAAAGTCCACTATATCTGAGGACATGGTTGAGTTCCAATTTAAACATCTACTTAACTAATTCCAGCATTCTTGGGCAAACGAACAGTTTAAGAATAGATGGTTTACATTCTCTTCTTGGTTTTCACACAGTGGACACCTCGAGGTCCTTCAAAGCCTAGCTTCCTAAATCTATCTTCAATGAAAATTTTCTTTTGCAAAGCCCAAAGAAACATTCTTGCCTTAGGGAGGCATACTTTGTTCCAACACAGGTTCAGAGGGATATCTATGGATTCCATATTCTGTTCCTTGACATTTGATTGATAACCACTCTTAACTTTATAGTTCCCATCATTTGAACTAGTCAATATCAGTTTATCCTCCCTATTTTTGTGTGAGACTATTCTATCTTTGAGGATATCTTTAAGTTTTTGTTTTTCAGTATATTCTACTAGGATATCATCCATTGTTTTCCATATTGAATCTTCTTCGAAAGAGATATAGTCCTTTACTAGGCTACCCCAATGATCTTTGCATCTTTCTATCATCTCCTGTGAGAAGCCTAACTTAACCAGAGGGGTAAACCCTCCCCAAGAATCTTCCCAGAAGAGGGCCTTATCTCCTTCTCCTATATCCCATGTAAGATACTTATTAATAATTTCTCTAGATTCTATTATAAAGTTCCAAATACAGGTCCTTTAACATGGGAACAAGATTTGAAGATATTGATGGGATCCACATTTGTAATATATTTATTCAGAAGAATTGAGGCCCATTTTCTATTAGGTTCTTGAGTTAGTCTCCAAATTATTTTAGCTCCTAATGCTTTATTTTGCCACTATAAATTTTTTATACCTAAACCTCCTAGGGAGGTAGGCTTGCATAAATTTTCCCATCTAATAAGTGTTAGCTTCTTATCCTCTGTCGTACCTTGCCAGTAAAAATCCCTAAGGTGTTTATCTAAACTATTTTTGGTGTTAATTGGAAGAGGGAGTATAGACATTTTATAGGTAGGTATGGCAGTTAGTACAGATTTAGTCATTGTAGCCCTTCCTTCTTTAGTGAGCCACTTGCCTTTCCAGTTTCCTTTTTTGTTTTCAACTTTGGATATTACTTGTTTCTATAACTTAGAACTATGCAAACCCTTATCTAGGGGGATCCCTAAATATTTACAAGGGAAATTGCCTACTTTGTAACCTAGGATGTTGCATATTTGACGTGCTTTTGCTAAGGGTGTATTAACAAAAAAAACTTTAGATTTACTAGGATTCACTGTCTGACCTGATGCCTTCATATAAAAAATGAGAATATCTTTGAATGCCTTTGCTTCCTTTTTATTGCATGCCCCTAGAAATATTGTGTCATCTGCAAACTACTGATGTGTTATATTAGGGACATTTTCAGTTACTTTGACTCTGGATATTTTACCTTCTAAGTGGGCCTTAGTTATAGTTCTCCCTAGAGCTTCTACCATGATAACATAAAGGAAAGGGGATAGGGGATCACCTTGTCTAATACCAAGTGTGATTTCAAAGAATTCTTCAGGAGTACCATTTATTAGGAGAGATATTTTAGGTGAAGAAATGCATCTGTAGATTAAATTAATCCATTGTTTGGAGAATCCAAATGCTTCCAAAAACTTACATAAAAATCTCCAGTCCACTTTGTCATAAGCTTTTTGAATGTCTATTTTAATAAGCATACAAGATTCTTTATTGTATTGTGTTGTATGTAGTATTTCTTAGGCTATTACAATCCCATCCAAGATTGAACATTTAGGGACAAAACCAGTCTGTTCTTCAGAGATGATAGTGGGCAAAAAGGTTTTAAGCCTATTTTCTAGGCATTTAGAGAGCATTTTATAGAGAGTATTACAAAGAGAGATGGGATGAAAGTCCCCTGGTTCTAGACTTTCATTCTTCTTAGGTATAAGTGTAAAAAAGGTATTATTGATTTTTGTTAACAATGAGCCTGAGTTTCTAGTTGCCTCTACAGCTTTCCAGATATCATCCCCTAGAAAATGCCAACATTTTTGGAAGAACCCTGCCTAGAAACCATCATTTCTTGGTGCGTTCTAAGGATGGAGTTGGAATAGGGAATCTTTAACTTCTTCAATGGATAATTTACTATTAATCCATTTATTATCTGCTTCTGTTATAATCTTTGGGATTAATGTCATCATTTCATTTTGGGCATTAAGATTAGCAAATTCATGGTTGTTGAATAGAGTTTAATAAAATTGTACAAATTGTTCTAAGATGAGTTTGGGATCATTTGTGAGGTCTCCACTAGTCATTCTAATCTTGGATATTCTATTTACATTTCTTTTGTTGTTAGTGTTGTTATGCAAAAAAATTGTATTACAATCCCCTTCACTTAACCATGTCTCTCTAGATTTTTGTTTCCAGAAGATCTCTTCCTTTAGTAGGATCTCAGCATGTTTAGACATAATTTCTTTTTCTTTGGTATAACTTGTCTCATTCATCCCTCGTTCTATGACTATTTTATTTAAACATTCTATTTCATTCTCGATTTTGTTTTTTTGTTCAAAAATATTGTTGAATTTGTCTCTGTTCCAGTCCAAAATCTTACGCTTGATAATTTTTAGCTTAGTAACTAGATAGAACATTTTTGATCCAGAGAATTTAATCTGCTTCCACTAGTGTTCCAGAAGTTGCATAAAATTCTCATCTTGAAACCACATAAATTCAAATATGAAGGAGCTTTTGAGCGGTTTAAAATTTTCTGTAATAGAGAGTCTAACTGGAAAATGATCAGACCCAACATTAGTAAGAATTTATACATATGTATTGTAATCAAACTTCTCAGTATCTCCACTAATCATGAATCTATCCAGTCTTTCTGCTATATAACTAAAGCCTGACCTACAATTATTCCAAGTAAACAAACCATTGTCAGTATTGATATCTGTTAGTATATTATCAGTGACCATTGTCTGAAGTCTTTCTGTGATTATGAGACAAATTGAGAACCTCCAAATTTTTCTTTATTTTCTATGATTGCATAAAATCCCCCCTAAAATGTGAATGTCATCTTGATTGATCGACAACTGAATTTGTAGATCCTTCCATAATTGTTTCTTCTCTGAATTAGGAGTAGGACCATAGACATTAATGAGTTTAAATTTTAAATTTATTTTTAGACTTTTGACTGATAATAAAAGCCAATTATTATGTTTTGATATTACCTCAACTACTACTTTCCTAGGATCCCATAGGGAAGCCAACCACTAGAGGCTCCCTCAGAGTGGACCATCTATGTTTTCCATATGCCTAATTTTAGACTAAACTTTATGCTTTCATCCTTATTTAATTTAGTTTCTTATAATATTATAATTTTAGATTCAAATATATTAAGATATCTTTTAATTAATCTCTATTTGTTAGGGGCATTCAGGCCCCTAACATTCCAGGTTGTTAATTCATTGGACTTGGTGAAGGATCTTCCCTTCCCAGCATTCAGTATATCAGATATTTTTGACTAGTTATTAGCATTACCGGCTATAGCTCTTATTTCATTGATAGATTTCCTACCGTGCTTTTTCTTAATCTTAAGAGTTACAAGACTAGACAGTCCCTCAATAATAGTAGCAATACCTAGTTGTCTGGTCACTATTGGTTATCACCATCCAAACAATTACTAATATCCTTATCATCTTTTGTGAGTTCGTTGTTCATGTGCTCCCTATTTGTCAGTTCGTCTTGATCAGAACCATCCTGCCTCGTCATTACATTAATGAACATATCTTCATGATCTATAAAATCTTTGCCATATTCCTCTAGAAGTGTTTCTTGATTGTTAATGCTTCGAAGCTCTTTGTTGATTGTTCTAATTCTATTGGAACCGAAAAGGAAGGTGTTGAATCTTCATGGTTGTCCACATTTTTAACCTTGAAATCCTTGTTCTTATAGACTCTCATTATGCCATTGGGATACTTCCTCGCTAATCTCCAATTGTTCTTCTCTAAGATCTTCATTATCCCACCAACCATCTTGGATTCTTGCATCTGGGGATAAGGGGGAATTGACCTAAGATGGGCATAATCATTATTAATAGTAAGAATTTTATCTGTTTTGAGTACATTATCAGGGCTGATGGGATAGATTGAGGATAGGCATATATCATTATTGCAGGATTGAGATCATTTGATTTTACAAAGAGATTTGTCTCTTTGGATCCTTGGGGACAGTCCCCTTTAGGCTGAGAATTATGCTCAATTATAAAGCCTCCTTTGTTTTTAAAAAAGGACACATTTGCTTAGAATTACAGGAGTTAGGAGTCAATAAGGAGGATTCTTTTCAGTTTACTTTTAAGTGTGATAGGGGCATTTAATTCAGGGTTATGTGTTTGAGAACCAAGGATACTTGAGTACTCTTCCTCTTCTACTGCTTCTAAAAAATAATCTATAAATGATGGTTTGATAGTATAAGAGGTAGATTTACAACAGATTTTAATAGGGGAGAGTGTTTTTATATTTAGATTCATATTAACAATAATATTTTTTTCTGCGAAATACTGATCTAATTCTACAATTCCAACATACGATCTAATACAATACCTATTTTCACATTAATATTAATGTGAAAAATATATATATATCATTATATAAAAATATTGAAAATATTATTATTAAATTGGGGTTTATCACATGATGTGATGGTTAAGTAGTTGCATTATTAGTTCCTGTCATAGGCTAGAACTATAGGCATCGACACAAACTTAACTTCTGATTAAATATTTCAATTGCAACCAATTAGAAGTCATATATTTTTTGTGTTAAAAATATTTATGTTAAGTAAAGTATAAATGCAATTTTCTTAACCAAAAAAATTGAAAAAATAACTCAAAAAATTAGACCGATATGAGCCCTTTTTGTGGAAATTTATTTAGAAACTATGCACATAGCCATGATCAGACTTTATATTAATTTTTATAGTAGACTTACATTTTGTATGGGATTATCTATTAAAGTATACTTATTATTAAATATATTTTTAAGATTTATTTTTCACATGGTTAAAAACTTAGAGACTCCAAATTTTGAAATTT